>OX438590.1:2400000-3600000 GCA_949316365.1 Hoplodrina blanda
ATTAATTAAGTGATTTGAGGACAATACAACACTAAAAAGGCAATCAAAACCTGAGTCCTCTTTCACCGGGTCGGGTGACAACTGTGACTCAATTTACTTTATTGTTTACATGAGTGCTTGAGCTTTGTGTGTCAATGGTGTTACCAAGAATGGGGTCATAAGCAACCTGAGCACTTGTTTTGGAGAATAAAAACGTTGGTACGGACTCATCATTGGTCTGTGAAAGAAGGAAATTCACAGACAAATTGAACATAATTCTGCCCAAACAAGTCTTTCAATATTTAAATTAAGTATATCAAACTAAATACTAATTTTAATATTAAAAATGTGACTTCGTGAAGATGTTTAGATGTTTGTTACTCAATCATGCGTAAACCGTTGAACAGATTTGGAAAAATAATGGCACATAGATAGACCATTTCCTGGATGTTCACTTGGAATAATAGTTCCAACTTACTTTACGGAAAGTTACTTTAAACACGGGCAAAGCCGCGGGCAAAAGCTTGTTAAATAATAAAAAGAAGTTAAATAACAACGCCATATTGTCTAACCCAATAACAAACTAAATAATATAATCGATATCACCTACACAATAATAACTTGAACATATACAAATGTTTCTATTGACAGAAACCATACTGTGAATATAAACTATACTAGCTTATGTCCCCGACTTCATTCGCGTAAATGTCGGTCATCACGGAGTTTCTTTTTTTTTTGCGTGGAACCCTAATTCGTTATCTTAAATAAAAGTAGCCTAATACCCGTTTTCACCATCAATCCCTAATTTTTAAGTATCCCCTAAGACATTTTAGATCAAGCAGAAACGCACTCTAAGACTGCAGATTTTAGAGTGCGTTTCTGCTTGATCTAAAATGCCTTAGGGGATACTTAAAAATTAGGGATTGATGGTGAAAACGGGCATAAGTTATTCCTTCTAATATGAGCTAGTGCCAGTGAAAGTCCCGTCAATTTCGGTCAAGCCGTTTTGGAGATATGCCAGAATAAACAGACATACATTTTTTTTATAAATTGTTTTTTTTGTTATAGGTATCGTGAAAACGTTCATCATTCATTATTTTTAATATAAAGCTGTTATTTTGAAATTACAAACACTTTTAATATTATTTGTATATTTTTATTTAAATATTGCTCAACGCTTTTATTAGTGAGTGTACATAATATGTACAATACATACCAAACGCTAGCACAAAGTTATATATATTAGCAATACTTGTTCCGATTTAACAAGGACCCGCCCTCACTCGTTTCTTTTGTTGACAAGGCGACTCCTGCGCACAACCTACGTGGTAAAATTTAACGTCATAGTACAACCCACTGGATTTAATAATTTTGTCGTCTGGTAATACTAGGTCGTTGATTTGGAACGAACTACATAATGGTACTTACCTCTTTGTATGTTTTATGCAATTTACATTTATAAATCTTCTCTGTATCAAAATGCAGAGAAGACATTCTCCTGACCTTGATTACAGGTACTCACGCGCAGCAAATGCGTGAATATTTAAAAGCAAAACGTACATAAACTCACGCCTTTTTCCCATGGGGAGAGCAGACACCACAGAACGCCACCAGCTACGATCTTTACATACTCCTTTCGCCTCGTCCAACTTCATACATCTCGTCATACAAGCACGCCGGTTACGAGTATTGCGCATCTGACCTTTCTGAAGAACCTCAACAATAAGGTCAGTGTTATTAGTCTTCCTAGGGCGTCGCCTCCCTGCGATGTCATTCACATCTGCCATATAAATTCCCTTTGATAACCGCCTTTCACTCATCCTCTCAACATGACCGAACCATCTAAGCATACTCTTTTTAATCCTTGTCACTACATCCTTCCTTATCCGCAACGGTCAGCAAAACCTTGTAAAAAAATGTTGTATAGAAGTTATTTAAAGGCAGGTTATTTATATTAAAGGGACTTTTAAACGTTATTTACAATAAAAAAATATTGAATTTAGAAAGTATAAAAAAAATTGTTGATACTTTCTAGCCGAAGTTTTCTTAATTACTAGGTTCTACCCGCGGCTTCGTCTGCGTAAAATCAATTTTCCGTAAAGTAAGTTTGAAACTATGATTTTTAAATCTCTTATTTGATTATTTCTCATGTACAATTTTTTGCACCTGCTATGTTAACTGGTAGAGAATGCCTAAGGCATTAAGTCCGCCTTTGTAGTTTTTTGTTGCATAAAGTTTAAATAAATAAACTATTATCCCAAGGGAAAACATCACCGGGATAAACAGTATACTATGTGTTAATCCAGGAAATGGTCTATCTATGTGCCAATTTTCATCCAAATCTGTTCAACGCCTTGTTGGTCTAGTGGTTAGTGACCCTGACTGCAAAGCCGGAGGTAGTGGGTTCGATTCCCACCCAGGACAAACTTTGTGTGATGAGCATAATTGTTGGTTCTGTGTCTGGGTGTAATTTATCTATGTATAATATGTATGTATTTATACATTATATAAGTATGTATATCAGTTGTCTGGTTACCATAACACAAGCTCTGCTTAACTTGGGATCAGATGGCCGTGTGTGAGTTGTCCTAAGATAATTAAAAAAAAAAAAACGGTTTACGCGTGACTGAGTAACAATCATCCAAACATCCAAACATGTTCACAAACTTTCACATTTATAATATTAGTAGGATTGTATACACAAGTAATTTTAATTATGCAATGTTTCTAATTATTGTATAGCTCGAGGTTTTACTGCTGTCTGCAAAAGATGTCAATAACAAAAAGAAAAGGAAATCGAATACCTACTTTCCTATTAAAAAAAAAATCGGGAGAAAATAAGAAAATTGCTAATAAATCATCATTGTCACTTATGTACTTATAAAGTTTAATAAAGTTCGTTGTGTGTTTAATAAGAAATTATTTTCACTGACAATTTTCTGTTAATTTGTTATCTGTTCCTTCAATGGTCAATTTCTCTAGTAAATGTGCTATAAAACATCACTATTCAAGTTAAAGTAACCTTTAGCATTGCACTTAACCGATTTTCTATAAATCATTTTAACATTAAAGCCATAATTTCTTTGAACCTATGGGGCATACAATTTTATCGATAAAGTACATCTCTAATCGATGTTGTTTTTGTCACCAATTCTTTATCTCGATCAAAGAATCGATTGTTCATAATCTTCATTCATCGAGTTTCCTATTCATGCGTGAAGGTTATTATTATTCAAACGATTAAATTAATGTGATGTTAATCGAATCAATGAATCGATTAAAAAATCAGTTAATGAAATTAATCACACTTAAAATAGTTGTGCATAAATGACTTAAGTTAAAAAAAAACATAATAATGTGCATATGACATAAAATTAAAAACATGAAACCCTATTTACAAATGAGTATTCAAATAACACAGAACCGTCCAAGCGTTAAAATTTTAAATAAAACAAACTCAAAACCACACAAAATGCAAAAAAAAAACAAACGTAAAACAAAACCGGTATACTAAGCTATGTGTCAAACGCACGGAGCGATGCGAACAGGCAATAAGGTGTGCAAAAATCAGACGACGACCGTGCTAGAGCCAGGAATGTGGACTGAATACCGATGTGTTCATTTACCGCAACAATCGATACAATAATCGATACTATTCGAGGAAGCGACAAACGATTCGATGTGTGTTCAACACGAATCCGAATTACCTACTTCCAGAAATAAGGTTTGAATTTACTATGTTAATGTAAATAGAGGCATGAACAATTCTTAATGCAAGATTTGCAATTAAATGAGCAACATCGGTATAATCCACATTCCAATGCAAAATGTAAGACTTCGTGCCTGTCAATTGGTTGAGTCCTTGCGGCACTGAGGCGTGTGTGGACCACAGCGACCTGATCTTATTGAACACCAGGCTGTGCCACGCCGCGTTCCGAGGCCCTTCCTCCGGCAACCCTGTTGGATTACCCAGTTCCACATGTAGAACATTCTCACACCATCCATCAAGTAAAATTTCTCTCACGAGATCCCAATTGGACCGCGATGGTCAATTAATTGCACCTCGCCACATTAACAAACCATTACAAATTGTAAAAGATACCATTATTCATATCGACAGATAGAAACGTTCGCTATCGACAGATTAAGTACAAACGTGAAGGGGCAAGGGCCGTGGCGAATTGATACTAATAGTTTATTAAGAAACTCACAGCTGTGAACGAAGTGTATATTTCAATTACCCAAGAAATCTGGTAGACCGGAATGATATAATTAATGGAAATGGAAAATGTAACAGATACAGAGATAATGTTCACAGCCGGCCCGCTGTCTGCGCGGGCAGCGTTGCAAAAGTACGGAATTATACTTTAACTAATAAATACAGTAGACAGACAACCGGTCCTTTAAGGAACCCCTACGTACATCCGGCGGGCCGGCGTGGGCGCTCGTGTCGCAACTGTCACTCACTGTTATTTACGGCGCGGCGGATCCTCGCAGTTTTCGTAAAGCTCATAAAACGGGCCATCGAAGTGAGAGGTGCTACGCGGCCTGCTTGTGAATGAGATTTCAACTTTGCCCAAGAAGGCATCAATGAAGTGTAGCTTGCGTGCGCAGCTGCTTGCGCAACGATGCAAATCCGCGGCTACCACGCGCAGGCCCACGGGTATGCTAATACGAGTGCGTGCGAACACTTACCGGAGAGGGGCACGTGGTTGTCGTGCGAGTGGCGCGCGCGCTGCCCGAACGGACTACGCAACGATTTGGGACTTAGGAAGAATCTTCTCCTGGTGTGCGGTGGTGTTGGGCAGCTCTGTGCTAGGTTGGATGGTTGTTTCGGTGGCTTGGGCAGGCGGTGCGGTGACTGCCAGTCCGGTTCCTGCCGTTGCGGTGAAGGCGTGTACCTCTCCATGGCCGGCCGCCTCTGGGCCTGGTTATTCCTCGCGCACGAAGGACAAGCCTCGTTCCTGAACATGCACGAGTAGCACCGCTCATGCCCGCAAGTGTCGATCAGTTTCCTCTTCTTGCCCTTGTCAAAGGGCATATTACAGCTTGGACAGGTGGTGCCTCCCGTCTCGCTCTCCAGCAGCTGACGTATCGCCGCCAAGTCTGGAACAAGAATGAGGAATGTTAATATTGTTTTGATTATAACGCTTGTTGTGGCGTTCTATTAGTATGCGACATCGCATGGCGCTCCATGCATGGCAATCGATTTACACATTAACGACCCTTGAAGTTATTCTAGCTCAGGATAATAATATAATTTGTGCTGTAGTGCAATGGACTGTTATAACCAATTATATCGAATGAGGATGTTGCGTCGGAATTTAAATGGTGTTATGGAGCGACAGTATATGACTGAGTTTTTACGACGTTAAATGGTACACTAATGTTACCTTGCTTAACATGTACTTTTATTTTTCGAAAATTAATGTGAATGTATCATAAATATCTTTATGTCTTCACATGTTTCATGTTACCGGCGGTTCAGTTTAAAACAAACTGATTTATACGTGGGTGTCGTTATAACTTCTGGAAAGGCAGGCTCTCTCATCAAAACTTAAATCAACACTTTCAAATTAAGCGATTCGTAAATCAAGTGTTCGTAAACGAAGTAATTAAATACAAATGTTGCCACACGAGCTGGGGTGACGAGACGGAGGCATTCTCTGTCTCTCTCTCCCACACGTTAAAGCTTGCACCGCGTCCTGATTCCATCGACAAATGACATTACGAGAAGATTGACCGCCGCATGCGCATACCGCGAGGTCTTTTACAAGTTTTTATTTTCTTTATAATGCCGTCGGAGCATTGTGGTCGAAATTAGTTTTTTTTCTACCTCTCAAATTAACAGGATTAAATCCGGCGTCAATTAATTGAATAGGTCATTTTAAATCAAAGTGCGTGTAAACAATTTCTGTCCAGTGAGTTATACGTGTCTGCTTAAGGCGTTCAAGCACGCTTTCATTTTGTGACCTTTCTCAAAAATACTTCTCCTGTGTTGTGACAGGCAAATAACGAGTTTATGACGCTATGCAGGTTAATGAAACCAGTTAAAAATAATTTATGAGCCCATTGATGTAAGACTACGTGATATAATGGTAAAACATAACATCACGCCTGTAATCACCTGAGGGTTAGGCAGAGGTGTACCCATTAGTACACCCACATTTCGTCAGTTATGTTTATGTCCCATGGAATAGGGGGCGAGCCTATTGACATCAACCGGGCACAAATCCAGACTGCGAGGCTGCTACTGAGAAATTCCTGATGAAAAAACCGAGTAACAGTTTGCTCGATCTAGGAATCGAACCCAAAACCTCATGCTCAGCAGTCGCGCTCAGCGACTGTCAACGAGGCAGTCTAGTCTAGTGATATAATGGTTATGTTTTCTAAAATGCGAAAGTACTTTATGATAGTAAGGCGCTTTGCACACGGAGCAACTTAAGTTGAGGCAACTATCAACTCTTAAAAAGTTTCCTGTAAAAGTTGATAGTTGCTTTAACGTTTACGGTTGCCGCAACTTTATGGCAATCTGTGAGCAACTTTCACAGACAAATTGCCGTATGCCGTTGCCGAAGCGACACTGGCATTGCCGGGCACAGGGAAAGGGGGGAGATTGTGAAATCGCCCGACGCGTTGCGATTGACGGTTGAGGAAACCGGCAACTTTAAAAACCGGTATAATATTTAAAAGTTGCTAGTTGCGGCAATTAGCATCTAACTTAGTCATCGATTGTAGCAACTGAAAACTGTTGACGATTGCCGGAACTTGAAACTCGAGTTGCTATGTGTGCGCAGTCCAATTGAACTATTACCTATAATGTAAACAGCTAGTTGCCAGTTGCCAGTTGCTGCAATAGTTGCTCTGTGTGCAAAGCGCCTTATACTTTTGAAAAAAGTGTGAAGGCGCGGCTTTGAGACCGCTTTGAAGATAGAAATGGCGGTGCTAGCCTTCGCCTACAAACATAATGGTTTCTTTTTATACTCTTGAACATGAGCTTCAAGATTAAACTTTAATATCGGTAATAAATTGTGAATTGCGCTTTATGCTACAGAAAAGATTATGTTCTTTTTTAATACATTACAGCTTAAAAGCAAATTCCGAGTAAATTACTTCGATGATCTGATTATTTGTTGCGAACGTAATATAATAATATTACCAGCCTATTAATGTCCCACTGCAGTTCAAAGACCTCTTCTCATACAGAGAAGGCATGAGCATTGATCACGATGCTAGCTCAAGGTGGATTGGCGATTTCAGACTTATCTTAGGGCCTGAGCACACTACGTTTTTTAAACGCGCCGTTGACGCGCGTTTGTAGCTATACAGGCGCGAGTCAGTCAGTCACCAAACTGCTCTGTAAGTTAATTTCTAAAACGCGCGTCAACGGCGCGTTTAAAAAACGTGGTGTGCTTATGCCCAGTTTTAATGGCAGATTTTTTTACGATATTTTCCTTCATCGATGTCAGTGATGTCTAAGATAGACTTAGCAATGCATGAGAGGCGGACGCCTTAACCACTGAGCCATCACAACTACTAATATTATAAATGCGAAAGTAACTCTGTCTGCCTGACTGTCTGTTATGCTTTCACGACGAAACCACTAAACCGATTTTGATGAAAGGTACGGGCTAGATTTAAACCCCAAGAAAGGACATGGGCTAATTTTTATTCCGCGACCGATAATTACGCGGACGAAGTCGCGGACAAACGCTAGTGTATCTATATATCTATGTAATGTATCTTCTGTGATGAATATATTTTCACAAATGTTGTCGTTAAGATAGAATCTATAGTGACAACTAAACGTATCCATTTTGTAAATCGAGGGGCACGGCAGTGCCCCCGCCAAGTCGAGCAAATAAAAGCGGCACGGCCGTACCATTCTTTTCTCGAAGCAGTTCAGGCCATTTTCAACCCCTTATAACTTTGTTGTGGATTAAACTAGAAGCCTGTATTTCTAGTTACCAAGCAAGCATTGTATAAACACGGTATATTTCAAATTTCATTCAATTTGAACCAGTAGTTTAAGAATTATATCTAGTCAAAGTTCTTAATTTTGTCACTCACTGACTGACCGATCATCAAAAGTCTAAAGCACTTCTAGTAGACATAGAAGCTTCAAATTTGGAATGCAATTAGTGTTTAGTGTATAAATCAAGGAAAAACTAAAACATTTTGCAATTTCAGTCCAGTTTTCTAGATACACCAATTCTTAAACCGATAATCAAAAATCTAAAGCACTTCTAGTAGACATAGAAACTTCAAATTTTGAATGCAATTAGTGTTTAGTGTATAAATCAAGGAAAAAGTAAAATATTTTGCAATTTCAGTCCAGTTTTCTAGATACACCAACTGCATAAATAACTTTGTAATCCCATATGACATGATATAATCTTAAAGGATTACAAAGTTATTTATGCAGTTGGTGTGATCATCAAAAGTCTAAGGCACTTCTAGTAGACATAGAAGCTTCAAATTTTAAATGCAATTAGTGTTTAGTGTATAAATCAAGGAAAAACTAAAACATTTTGCAATTTCAGTCCAGTTTTCTTGATACACCAATTCTTAAATTTGAACTGCATAAATAACTTTGTAATCCCATACGATTATATCATGACATATGAGATTACAAAGTTATTTATGCAGTTGGTGTATCTAGAAAACTGGACTGAAAATGCAAAATATTTTAGTTTTTCCTTAATTTATACACTAAATACTAATCACATTCAAAATTTGAAGCTTCTATGTCTACTAGAAGTACCTTAGACTTTTGATGATCAGACCAACTGCATAAATAACTTTGTAATCCCATATGACATCATATCATCTTAAAGGATTACAAAGTTATTTATGCAGTTGGTGTGATCATTAAAAGTCTAAGGCACTTATAGTAGACATAGAAGCTTCAAATTTTGAATGCAATTAGTGTTTAGTGTATAAATCAAAGAAAAACTAAAATATTTTGCAATTTCAGTCCAGTTTTCGAGATACACCAACTGCATAAATAACTTTGTAATCCCATATGACATGATATAATCACATGGGATTACAAAGTTATTTATGCAGTTCAGTTTTTTTTCTACAAAAAGAAATGAGATGCCACCAAAAACAAAACTTGTAAAAATTCCAAGTCTCGCAACTCAGTTCTTCTACCGTAAAAAGTTGTGAGATCCATGTAATACCAAGTCAGTCGATTTATTCAGTCCCTACTTAAGGGGACCTTCTGTCTTAAGTTATTACGTAATTAGCATTTATGTTTAAATGAAATAAATTGACTTGGCCATCGCATGAAAACACAATGCCATCAAAAACAAAACTTGTAAAAAACCAAGTCTCGCGACTCAGTCAGCACGATTTTGCTATCGCACTAAACAATCTTATTTACTACAATATGTATTGCTTGTGAGTTACATTGTGTTTTCATGCGTTGGCCAAGTCAATTTATTTCATTTAAACATAAATGCTAATTACGTAATAACTTAAGACAGAAGGTCCCCTTAAGTAGGGACTGAATAAATCGACTGACTTGGTATTACATGGATCTCACAACTTTTTACGGTAGAAGAACTGAGTTGCGAGACTTGGAATTTTTACAAGTTTTGTTTTTGGTGGCATGAATGTTGTCTCCAAAATGAATCTAGAAAAATCCTATTGATCACGACTGTCAACGCGATGCTGACCAATCTCATATATTCTTTAAAGTCGCATAATTAAAGTGAGCCATTTATTTGCTGTGTCACCATTTTAATGGAATAGTTTGTTATAATATATGTCATCAATGGAGCTTGTGGCTAAGTAATAAAAGCCGCACGGGTCGTTCCATCAGGCTAAGCTTGCCGGGGTTGGTTCGTGGATGGATGATCTTTACACACTGCGAATCCTCCGTGCCTCGGAAAGCACGTTATGCCGTTGGTCCCGGCTGTCATACGTGGATCTTTGACAGTCATAACGCGTCGTCAGAAGCCCGAAAGTCTGACAACTAATCTTACCAAGGGGTATCGTAGTATCCAGTTACTTGTGGAGGTCAGATAGGCAGTCGCTTCATGAAAAATACTGGTATTCACGGACGGACATGCGTACGCCATGATGTATCATCATGGCGTTTAATTGAATGAACTAGATGTGAACGAAACAGAATCAGCATTCGAAAAATGTCAGTAGTCAGTCAAAACGTTGACCGACTACTGACAATGTGGTGATGATATCAGGCAATGATTATTCAGTTTCCACGTCGTCGATTTGTCCAAGAAACACTTCCATTAAATCAAGTACTTACACTCCTAAGATAAACTTTTGGTCAGAACTCGGAGAGTAGCTCAGTAAATCTGTCAAGCCATGTATCTTCGTTTCTTACGTTCACCGTTTTTATATTAATTTGCCTCAACATCTGTAATTTTCACCATATTAAAAGTTTTGTAATTTATTGTGTTAAAGACATGACATTTTTATTAAGTTATCAAATTACTTGAAGTGTCATTTTTTTGTCATATTTTTTTAAAGTATCAAGATTGACGTAGGTACTTCTTTATGTTTGTAAAATATTGATCGAAAACTCCGCGTCAAAGTTACTATTCCATGGGAATCGTAAATTTTTCCGGGATGAATATAGCATACTATTATGTGCTATTTTAGACTATAAACTATTTCTATACCAAATTTCATCCAGATTCTTTCAGTCGTTTTGGCCTGATTGAGTTACAAACATCCATCCAGACTTTCGCATTACCTAATAGTAGTAACATGTTTTAAGTTACCAAACTTGAAGTGACATTTTTTTTGCACAAGTTTTTTTTATAAAAGTATCAAGATTGTTGCACTTTTCATAAAATATTTATAAGACACCATCCATTTTTTTCTTTAAATATTATCTCTTTTATGACTGTAGCGAAATGATAATGTTCCATTTTAAGAGTCCATAAAAGAGGAAGTGATACATTTTTAGATGGACAAGAACAACCAGTTTTGTTGTTTTATGAAAGACATTTTTTATATGTATCATTGTTATCTTTAACTTAGTTTATATTGCTACACGTGGCTCGAAATGGGGCCGTTGTACTGAGCGGTGGTACTTCAAGTGTGGTGACGTCATGTTATTGCCCATTACAAGATTCATAGAAATCCTAGCGAGATCGCTATTGAGTTGGTACTTACACCAAAATGTCAACCAGCGTGTGTTCTTGATCAATTGGTTTATTTGTCATTAATGTCGACAGTCAATTGTTTTCTCATTGTATTAAACTGTTCATTTATAATTTAGAGACACTATTTAAACGCGCGTCAATTCCATGCAATGACTACCTCGTCCAGAATACAGGTCGAGCAAAGTGTTATTGTGTTTTTCCATCAGGCATTTCTCGGTAGCAGCCTCGGAGTCTGGACTTGTGCCCGGTTGATGGCAATAGGCTCACCCCTAATTACATGGAATTTAAACATAACTGGCGAAATGTGGGTGTACTAATGGGTAAAGCTTTGCCTAACCCTTCGGAGATTACAGGCGTGATGTTATGTTTAAATGGTCGTTTATATTTGCAACTACCCGCGAATTTGTTCGGGTGAACGTAGCTATCACGGTTTTTTTTTGCGCTTAGACATTCATATTCATTTTGTAAAATTATTTTGTCATTAAAAC
Source organism: Hoplodrina blanda (assembly GCA_949316365.1). Lineage (NCBI taxonomy): Eukaryota > Metazoa > Arthropoda > Insecta > Lepidoptera > Noctuidae > Hoplodrina > Hoplodrina blanda. The sequence goes on from OX438590.1 coordinate 2,411,615, forward strand.
AGACTCAGAATGTCAACGAACTTTAGATCTGTGTGATCTATAGGACCAACGCGATTTAAAAACATGTGTACCTTTTGGTCTAGATATTATCTAGGCTTTACGAAAACAAGTCTATTTACAGCCATGACCAAATAAAAACTCCGTGGGGCCTACAGTAGTTGTATGACGGTTATGTCAATTATAAGACGACTCAATTGTTTTCGATCCGTCTACCATGAGACTTTGCATTCCACACATCGCAATTGGAACGATATGGGATTCTATACACTGCTCTCTTATTAAACGATAGTATGGTTTCCATACAAGTGCCTTGGTATCAGCCATGTCTGGCAAAACGGACGCTGACTCACGCAAATCGGCTGGAGGTAAAAAATCATTTGCAACCGCTGGCACAACTTTAAATTTACCATCATCATTATCAACTTCTCAAACGAATCTGTTCTTTATTTTGTTGGGATTAGGGTGATAGTGTCATTGTAGAAAATTTTAGGGATGATAAAGTTATGTTTGTATCTTGTATTCAAACGGGTTTTAGGTCACGCCTCAGTGGGAACATTAAAGTAATTTTCTCTAAGAGAACTCATCAATTTCTTAGTCGTTAACGATTTTTTGTTAGACATGTCTATGAACCAGACTGCGTTATTATGTTTTGTGTGAGACTTATTTTGGATCAATTTACTCGATATTTTTAGGTTAGTGAGACGATTTGGTGCGTTGGGTTTTGTCGTACGGTTTTCTTAGTATTTTGCATGATAAGATAGTAGGTTTGGTTTAGTGTTCCGTAACGGTTTAATGGGATCCATCATAAGTTTTTGGAATCAGAGCGAGGTCGGTGGTTTCTACGAGCCCTTAGTCTTTTATACATAATTAATATTTGAATTTTATCCCGTTTTTTCGAAGTAATTGAAAAGATTTTGAATATCTAATCAATCTATCTATCTAATTTTAATCTAGATCGCGTAGATTGGTTAGTTTTAGCAGAACTTTGCTAATTTTAAAACGAGGCTAAGTATAGATATTTAAATCCTTCTTTGACTGCCTCGTTGGTCTAGTGGTTAGTGAGCCTGACTGCAAAGCCGGAGGTAGTGGGTTCGATTCCCACCCAGGACAAACTTTGTGTGATGAGCATAATTGTTGGTTCTGTGTCTGGGTGTAATTTATCTATAATATGTATGTATTTATAAATTATATAAGTATGTATATCAGTTGTCTGGTTACCATAACTCAAGCTCTGCTTAGCTTGGGATCAGATGGCCGTGTGTGAGTTGTCTCAAGATATTTATTTATTTTATTATTATAGCTTTTCTGTATCACCTTCTCAGTCTTATGAATTTCGAGTACTGATATTGTTCACATGGGCTTCCTACATTCTACCAACGCTTCTGTGGCCCTCCTACAGTTATATTCTGAACTAGCTGTCCGCCGCGGTTACACCCGCGTCTTTGGTTACTGCTCCGCTCCCGTAGGTCGTAGCGTGATGGTATATAGCCTATAGCCTTCCTCGATAACTAATCTATCTAACACTGAAAGAATTTTTCAAATCGGACCAGTAGTTCCAGAGATTAGCGCGTTCAAACAAACAAACAAACAAACAAACAAACAAACAAACAAACAAACTCTGCAGCTTTATAATATTAGTATAGATAATATCGAATAGTTCAAGGTGTAGATATATTTCTATTATTCATATTAGTATTTAGTTATACTAGAATTTAACATTTTTTATTTAGTAGGTACTTGTTTTTGTTTACGACTTCAACCGCTTAATTTTCTTTGCGGATCCTTAATTTTTTGAAAAGAAAATTTAGCCTATGTTACTCGCTGATAATGTAGCTTTCCATAGGTGAAAGAATTTTCAAAATTGGATAAGAAGTTTTTGAGTTTATTAATTACAAATAAACAGACAAATCTTTTCTCTTTATATTATTAGTTTAGATATAGGATTGTAGTAAGTATTTTACATAACAAACATAACATCACGCCTGTAATCTCCGAAGGGTTAGGCAGCGGTGTAGGTACTCGTTAGTAGTTTGGTAGTATTAGTAGTATTTTGTAAATTAATACTTTTATACTAATATTATATATCTAAAGAGTTTGTTTTTGATCGCGCTATTCCCCTAAATTACTGATCCGATTTTCAAAATTGTTTTGCTAATAGAAAGCTACATTAACTTTAAGCGCTATTGGCTATATTTTGTTTTAAAAAAATGTAGGGATCCGTGAGAAAATATACGCGTACGGAATCGCGAGCAAAATCTAGTACCAAATAGAACATACGGAACGTTTACACAAATTGTTTTGGATTTTGTCTTGTCTTACAGATTGGGGTTATCTGTGTCTGTATATTATTAGGTTTTGCTATGAAAACACAAAGTTCTAAGAACTAAAACAATTATCCGCTGATAAACAGGTTTATTGATCGTTTTTTTGTATTGGATTATCTTGACACCTGCTTCCTTTCATGGTATGAACAGATATGCAAGTGGTTTTACTCAGTATTAAATTCTTAAGCTTTTTTTCATGGAATTTGCTTATGTTTTTTTTTGAAACATTATTTAAAATCTACGTTTGTAGTCTATTAAAGTAGATTGCAAATATCTGAAGGTACTTGACCTTTGACTTTTGAAGCGCGACTGTTGAGCATGAGGTTTTGGTTTCGATTCCCAGGTCGGTCAAAGGGTTATTGGGTTTTTCCATCAGGAATATCTCCAGGCTCGTCTGGATTTGTGACCGGTTGATGGCAATAGGCTCGCCCTCTATTACATGGGACTAAAACAAAACTGGCGAAATGTGGGTGTACTAATGGGTACATCTCTGCTTAACTTTTCAGGGATGGCGTGTTATGAAAACTACAGGAAATCGAAGGTTGTGGCGTTTTGTGGTTGTGGTCGGTTGTCTGTATGCGGCCAGGCTTAGTAATAGGGTCCCGTTGACACCAGTCAACGCAGTCTTTAGGGTACAGAACCCTCAGTCGGGGGCACGGATCATGCGTAATGCGAATACCGGACTCCCGACTTATGGTAGCAGGAGGAACCGTGGGGTTTTAGTCGGTAAGAGTCCGACATACCCCTCCGTTATCCCCAAACGGAGGGCATCCATTAGTATTTTCCCACGAAAAAAAAAGCGGTACAGAACCTTAAACGATCTGATCGTAAATGAGCTAGAAGGAGCATCCGGACCTGAGTTATTGATTTACCAATAGATGCAATCGGAATATCGTAATTTCAAGCATCCTAAATCAATTTCCTGCAAGTCTGATTCCTATAAATACTTAACTGTTTTCTACTGATAGTAGGTCTCAGGTACATCCGCCACAATAGTATAATGGTATGGTTTTAGAAGTTTATAGCTAAGTTTATGGGATTGCTTTTGCAGTGCTATAAATATTTGCGTCCTATAAGTAAATGTTGCTTTGTACAAGTATCTATGTATATCAAAATATATTGCGATGTGGTTGTCAATCTTTTACGTCTTTTGGAGCAAGACTATTGACGCCTTTATAGGTTTTTAATATTCCAGTTAGTGTCGTTTTTTAATCAATCAATCAATCATTTATTTTGTAAAACATAGGTATGGTTACAGACTTACAGATCATAGTATTTTGGCAAAATAAAAATGGCGTACAAAATCAATATCAACAAGAAATTATCATTAAGGTGGCATGTCAATAGATTACTATTTAAAAATGTCACTTAGGTTAACAAGTCATTACAATTTTTTAGTTAAAAATAAACACATGCCTACTTCATCATTTTTAACACTTAGTTGAGCTTAGTTCTCCTAAAGCGATCCAGGGGCTTTAGTCCGATCAACGAGGAGATTCGTTGTATGGAGACTTCCGAATAATTCCTCCGCCTATGAAACTTGGCACATGTTGAAAATAGGTAATACACATTATAGATATACAATTATCCAACAACTTTTATTAAGAGAAGTTAGGTATTTTTACCTAAACATGAAAATCGTTTATAGCTCTCTGTGAAAAAATTCTCAGACTGAAATTATTTCTGTATACGTACCTATGTACTACTTAGAATATGTATGTAAAAGTATCCAAAATGTTTTCGATCACAGAGATACCCCAAATTTAACTTTTAACATTTTGCACTATAACTTCTACTGAAAAATTGCTCTGCTGATTTTAATTTTTTAATATGCTTTTATATGTTCAAATACATAGCTTTTCTCAGTTATCCAAAGGTTTTTCTTATTGAAACATATTTTTTTTAATTTTTTGCTTAATTACGTAATGTAAAAATAACTCCGTCCATTCTTATATATCTATTGGTCATTTGATTGTAGATTAAAACAGATTTATCAATTATCCAACAAATTTTCGAACGTTCATATACTATTAAGGATATACTAAACGCAGACGAGATGCAGTTCGCGGGCTAAAGTCAGCGATACGTTCTTATTACTTCTCCAGTAAGGTTGAAATTGTAACAAAAGGAGCGAGCCCCCGCACCCCTCTGCACTCCCGCGCGCCCGGTCGCTGCTAAGCGGCGGCAATACTTAGTATTAGCAATTACTGATATTTTAGAAACTAGGTATTTCGGTGAATTTCAATTGGATTCTTGAAAAATCTATTACAATAGAGCGACCCCTAACTAAGAAACGTAATTAATTTACCTGAGCAATTATTCACGCGACGTAATTACGTCAAAATAAGAATTATAATATTGTAAAGGAAAATCTTTTGGATAACTTATTAAAGCTATTTATTTAAGTAAATAAAACCATATTAGAAAATAAAAATGAGCAGACAAATTTTTCGGTAGAAGTTATAGCGCAAAATGCTAAAAGTTGAATTTGGAGTATCTCGGAAATCGAAAAAATATTGGATGCCTGTACTTACCTATTCTAACCAATACATAGGTACGTATACAGAAATAATTTCAGTCTGAGGAATTTTTCACAGAGAGCTATAAACGATTTTCATGTTTAGGTAAAAATACCTAACTTCTCATAATAAAAGTTGTTGGATAATTGTATATCTATAATGTGTATTACCTATTTTCGTCATGTGCCAAGTTTCATAGGCGGAGGAATTATTCGGGTTACAAAAGCCTCGTTGATCGGACTACTTAGCTACGGCCGTATCAGTTGTATCAGAAACTAGCTTCTGCCCACGACTTCAGCCGCGTTTTTTCACCCGCGATAAGTTATATCTTTGGTTGCTATTCCGTTTCCGTGAGTCGCGTGACGTTATATAGCCTATAGGTAGGTAATGTGGAGACTCTGGCTGATTGAACCAAATGCAACTTTCCAGATATTAGAGCGTTTAAGCAAACAAAGAAATAAGAAAATCTAGTATGGAAAACCTAACTATAAAACCTTTAGACACTAGAATAATTATATGTAGGAATTCTTTGAAAATCTTATTGGTACCTATATATCAAAATCGAAATTATTGCTCTCTAATTTTCCACTTATATTGGACATAAAACTGCTACCGTAAAGTTATTAGGTATTCAATTTACGGTTTTATTCTGCATATCTACAGGAAAAGGCAGGTGTACTGCAGTAACTCTCTCTGTTATTGCCAGCTGTTCTATGTTAGGTACCGTTAAAGTTTCACTTTTATTGAACTTCTTGATTTGGTTGCCAAATGATATACAATACGCTCCACGAAAGATGAGACTTGACAAGCGATAGTAGTGGGGAGCTTGCGCAGGTATGGATGTACGAAATAGTTATCTATAATTTGTGTATCTATTCAGGGATATTTCGAAGACATTTAGGTATATTGAAATTCTTAACAATATTGTAATACTTACTACGAAATAATAAAGTTTGTGTGGTGTCTCAAGTCTCATCTTTCGATAATTACACCTAACACATAACATCACGCCTGTAATCCCCGAAGGGTTAGGCAGAGGTGTACCCATTAGTACAATCACATTTCGCTAGTTATGTTTAATTCCCATGTAATAGGGGGCGAGTCTATTGCCATCAATCAGGCACAAATCCAGGCTCCGAGGATGCTATTGAGAAATTCCTGATGAAAAAGACGCTTAACGGTGTCGGAAGTTATATTATGTTCTTCTTATCATTGCGGATTTTTTTTTTAAGTCAAGATTATAATATGTTTTTAATATTGTAAAATATTGTTAAGGCCACGCTGCCGATTTAGGGTAACCTGTAATGGTAGTGGTGTTGTTGTAAAAAATAAATAAATAAAAGATTAGCGCATACATACACATACATAAACTCATGCCTTTTCTCATGGAGGTAGGCAGAAACCACAGAACGCCACCTGCTACGATCCTTACATACTCCTTTCGCCTCATCCACGTTCATACATCTCGTCATACAAGCACGCCGGTTACGAGTACTGCGCACTTGACCTTTCTGAAGAACCTTACCAATAAGGTCAGTGTAGGTCTTCCTAGCGCGACCCCTCCCTGCGTTGCCACTTAAAGCAATTAGGGAAATTAAACAAAAAATAAATCTTCAGCTTTATTATATTAGTATAGATTAAGTAACTATGGGTTCTACCGATTCAAATCCATCATTATAGCATGTCAAATGCTGATTGTCATGCTGGCATATAATAAGACGAAAATAAACAAACGTGAGGTGGTCATTCTTGACCCGACTATTAGACATAAAAATGACATAAAACAAAATTTACGACACTAAAACTTATACAAGACATCACGCCTGTAATACCTGAAGGGTAAGTCAGAGGTGTACCGCCCAACTAGCATAAAGTTGTAAAGTATTTGAATTATACAACTAACAGACATGTAAAGGTTTTATAACAGTTTTGTAGCAGTTAACAGTTTTATAGTAGTGTTCAATTCGACGCATTAGTTATAATGATATATTATTTTTGTGGACATTATGCGTCGCGTCGAACTCTGACTCGACTCGTGTGCCTGCCCTGCCCCCAAACATTGATAAAAATCACAACATAAACGTTGCAAATCCCTTCATAGTTTCACCATGCAAAATTGATATTCCGGATAAAACAATATTTTATTTTGAAAATTTTACACACCACAAATTTTACGGCCTAGAAAAAATTTGGAATGTGATAAAAAAAACGGGTTGCACTCCGGGAGTGCCGGCAGAAGTGAAAACTTGATTATTAACGTTTATGTTTACGTTTACGTTTAACATACACGAACATTCGCGCAAGCGCCCTGCGCTGTCTAAACGAAACAGTAGGCCCAGGCATACATTTTCGCCGCGCCGTAGAGAGGGGATAGCTGTCTACTCTCCATCCGTCTTACGCTTTTTCGATCAGGTCACGTGTCCTGACGCGCACGTGTCCTGACGCGAGTTTAAGATTTTATACCCATTACAGAAAAAGTGCTCAACGCCGCTAAAGAAGTTTTCACTTCAAAAATACTCCTGTATAATCCCATAACTTGATCCACAGGTCGCACTGCATTAACATCCATACAATTAATTGGTACAATTAACGGATAGATTACCTACCACATTAGTCACTTGTGATGGTACTGTGGTGATGATGATGTCTGGGAATGTATTACTTATTATGGTGTGTTTTGTATATGGTGGTATGGTGTGATGGGGTAATTATGGACTCATCAAAATTTACGCTTTATTTGTGTTTTGATGTATTAATCTAGATGATGTTGATTAGTGATGTGATGGTGTTTTGTGGTTTGTAGAAAGTTGATGATTACATAAATGTAATGGTTTTTAGGGTTACTCCAAGGATGTCAGGACTCTGGGCTTGTATTTTTTAAACCGATATAGGTAGGCACTTGAAATTATATACGCATTAAAAAAAATTAACAAATGCAAAATCAAAGGGGAATCATTTATGGGAACCATTTACGCGAAACTTTATTTTTCAACGTTTTTTGATATAGGTATCTTAATATTGAACGGTGGATGGAACCCTTCGTGTACTAGCCAGACAATACAGATTGCTTTTATTGTATTAATTAGTTGAAAATATAACTTTAATTATATTTCTAATAATATGTGATGTAGATTTTGCAATAATTAATAAATCTAAGGAAAGCAAAAGACTTATTTTTTAGATGGTGGACCGAGGTGAAGCTATGATGATATTATGATTAAGATTGAAGATTGATTGATGACTGTAAAGATTGCAAGGTTTTTATTTTATTTTGGTAAAGGAACAGAGACATTGAAAGATCTAATTTTAGCCAATTTTTAATTACAGGAATTCTGTATTAGTGAGTAAAAGCTGTGATATTACACCATATTCCATTGTTATTGGGTACATTTTGTTATGTTGGGTTACCTATCATAAGGTCGAAAAATATTTGACCGAATTTCATTTTACCTAAAACGTTTCAACTATTTTCGTTTCGTTTTTTTTTACTTAATCGAAGTCACGTCTGCCACTATATCAGTTGACCTATTATCAGTTCGACTTTTTTCATTACTCCGACGTTTCATTTGGTCGAAAAGCTTTTTACCGAAGTTACACTTAGCCGAAATAGGTTTCCTATCTTTTTGCATCAAATTTTAAGACCTTATATAACCATACTTTTGTTTGTCCTAATTATATTTTCGCAAAATATTATTTACGCCTAGCAGCTTACGCATAATTTTTTAAGCATAATTTCTCTAATCATAATAATGATTAGGCATAACATTCTAAAGCATAAATTTACTAAGCATAACTTCTAAAGCATAAATTTATTTTTTTGCCTGCATACACCAGGCATGCAGGCAAGCATACACCAGGCATGCAAGCAAGCTTGCAGCAGGCAAGCAAGCATGCAGCATGCAAGCAAGCATGCAGCAGGCAAGCAAGCATGCAGCATGCAAGCAAGCATGCAGCAGGCAAGCAAGCATGCAGCGAGAAGCAAGCATGCAGCAGGCAAGCAAGCATGCAGCAGGCAAGCAAGCATACAGCAGGCAAGCATGCATGCAGCATTCAAGCGAGCATGCAACATGCATCAGGCATGGTTTCTGTCACGGCTCCGGCGCTGCGGGCCTTCGGCGGCCCCACACCTGCTAATCGTCGCAGACGGCTTTCGCTCACCACCGCAGCTTCGGCTTACTGGCCGGCTACGCCGGCCAGCCTCAGCCGCGGCGGCTCGCTCGCAGCCGCCTGCTCCTCAGCCCGTGGGCCGCCGCGCCCCTACGCGCCTACGCGATTTTTAATTACACTCTAGGGGTAGGGCAGACAAGACTACGTGGAGTCGGTTTTGCAGCGATTCGGTCCTGTCCTACTTCTGGACCCTGCCATCCCCTTCTAACCTAACCTGTCCGAGTCGGGGTGCCCCAAGTCCCGAGCTCGCTTCGCTCGCTCTTGCGCACAATGAAACAACCGGCTTAATTTTTTTTAATAAATAATATTCCGTAAAATGTATTACGGTGTGGTAAAAATATGGCAAATGAAAAAAGTTCAAAAGAGGCTTCGGCGAATAGAAAAAAGTTATTTTGTAAATCGGTGAAATATAGTTCGGTAAAATAATACCTATGACACATGATACTTCGATAATCTAAAATTATGTCAAATAATGCATATAGCAAAAAAGACGTCGGTCAATAGTTTTCGGTAAAATGAAATTCGAACAAAAAAAATTCGGAAAAGTGATCGGTTCCCGTTATGTTGGTATTCATTAGTTTAATATCATCTATAACTCACGAACGCAGACGAGTTTCCTTTACAGTACTGGTACCTAAACAATAGAAAAAAAATTGTATCAGTTTTCATAAAAACTTTAATAAAGTTCCTGATTAGGTACCTAAAACTATGTCACTGAACTCTGCTTACCCCATTTCAACCACAAACACCCAGATACTCTATACTTTTTGACAGATGGAAATCTCCGAACGACCATAGATCACTCGCTGTCCCAATGATCTACAGATCTATAGAGCGTTAAAGATTTATGGCGCGGCGCGAGCGCAGTGCCGACAACAATTGCATATGGAAATGTTGAGGTATCTGATGTTGTTGCGATTATGTATTCATTATTAGAGGGTTGACGAATGTATTGTTTGTGTATACGGTTTTGATATATGGTTGGCGCAGTCTCACAGCGATTCAAGCGTTATTTTAGGTCAGATCAGGAATTTCTCAGTAGCAGCCTCGGAGTCCTTCGAAAGTACATATAAATAGAAAAAGTCACATTGGTGCTTGCTCAGATTCGAACTCACAACCTCACGCATGAGAGGCGGGCACCTCAACCACAGGGCGTTGTAAATTTCTAAGGGGCCGTCTCCACGAGCTAGAGAATCGCGGCGATATTATCATCGTGCCACGTATTTCTATACACTCTCTTAGAACGTGTTTACATACGGAGATGCGACAAGTGAAAATTCGCAGCTCGACGATAATATCGCCGCGATTCTCGATTCTCTCGCTCGTGGAGACGGCCCCTAAATCTAATTTTCGTTAGGATATTCATCATTGAGCTATTGCCGCTTCAGGCTTAGAAATAACCGGAAAGAGCAGTCATTGACCATAACGTTAAGAAATAAGGTGGTCTATTTTAATTCAAGACCACACAACTTACCTAATTAATATTAAACTGCAATACTTTGACGCTTTTGTTTTAAACCATAAAATTTTACGACAGTTCTGTATTCTCACAATACGAGAATGTAGTTTATTCTCTTATCCTGAAAGTTATACTGAACGTTAAACTGTGTACTGGGGTTCATCAAGTTAACTTGATGGCAAAACCGGTGTTCGGTTAAATTGTTTAGATCAGTGATATTCAAAGTGTGCTCTGGGGAACCTTAGGGCTCCGCTCCTCTGAGTGCTCCGCGAAAAAACTGGTCTTAATTGGTCCCCGGTGTATATGTATAGGGTGATTGGTAATTAGTGTACGATATTTATACACATGATTGTACTCATGAAAACAAACCACTTACCGAAAAAAAAATTCAAAATATGAAAGCTTTTTATGCTATGATATACAATTGGGTAGGACGGCCTCATTTACGGAGACGCGGGGCGTCGGGCGTCGCGTTGTGCGGCGCGGCCCGCTCTGAATTCAAACATATAAATGGCGTTGTATGAGTGCGTTTACGGAGAGGCGATTTTTGACGTACCGATTTTCGCGCCGCTTGATGCCACGCCGCGCCGCGTCTCCGTAAATGAGGCCTTACGATAAATGCCTCTGAAAACCAACTAGCCCTGAAATTACCGCTTTTCGCGTAGCGAGTAACGCTCATGTCTTCTCTGTATGAAAATAAGGATTTTCGATACTAATATTATAAAAAGGTAAAGTTTATTTGCTTTTTTATTTTTTTGGTAAGTAGGTAGGTACTAGTCTGACGTCAAAAATTCTTTCACTGATAGTAAGCTACTTTATTGCCGAGTGGACACACAGACAAAACCGCGTGCAGAAGCTAGTATTTAATAAAGCATTCAACATTAGACCATGAGTCATATCTATTAAAATAATAACACGTATTACATGCATATCTACATACATGTTATATACGTGCAATGTCAACCGGTAAATTATAATGTTTAAGTATCTAGCTTTTACTCAACTATGTTAGGGTCGGCTATCAAGTACTAGTTTTAACTTGATGCAACTGAGAGCGAGTACACATTAGGTGTTTTAAAGCGCGCGCTTTGGTAAGGCGATTAACACCGGCACCGCGCACCGCCAAGGTTGGCGGTGAAGCGGATCTCATGTCGCATTGGCCTAAGTAGAAATCCGTTGATGCCTAAGGCCGCTATCACACGGACTGCACCACAACAACCGCACGCAGTCTCTATATTCAACTGCATGCAGTTGTACGTTCGACTTCGTGTAGTCATGATACCAACTTCACGCGGTCGGCTTGCAGTCGAGAGAAGTCAATATCAACTGTATGCAGTCGTGCCTTCAACTTCATGCGGTCGGCTACAGTTTTAGCCAACCGCGTGAAGTTGAAGGCACGACTGCAGCCGACCGCGTGCAGTTGGTATCATGACTGCACGAAGTCGAACGTACAACTGCATGCAGTTGAATATAGAGACTGCGTGCGGTTGTTGTGGTGCAGACCGTGTGGTAGCGGCCTAACACACGTACACCGACCGACCGCGCGGTCGAGCGGTGCAATCGGCGGTGGCGAGGTGCCGTGTGTTAACCGCCTAACGGGTGTTTTAAGAATACTCTGTATTCTGTATCTAATAGCTGTCGAATGTGTACACATGTAAGCGCGCGCTTTTAATCAAACGCGCGCCAGACGCGCGTTTTCAGATTTTCGTTCAAAGGCGCGTACGCGCGTCGGCTGCGCTCTTCTAGATACATGCGCCGCCATTTTGTCGTACATTTGATCTAGTCTAGTGACTGCCTCGTTGGTCTAGTGGTCGCAAAGCGCGACTGCTGAGCATGAGGCCTTGGGTTCGATTCCCAGATCGGGCAAAGTGTTATTGGGTTTTCTCATAAGGAATTTCTCAGTAGCAGCCTCGGAGTCTGGATTTATGCCCGGTTGATGGCAATAGGCTCGCCCCCTATTACATGGAACTTAAACATAATGTGGGTATATTAATGGGTACGACTCTGCCTAACCCTTCGGAGATAAGAGGCGTGATGTTATGTTTATGTACGTCTATAATCCTAAACCAGCAAAATGAATACCGTGAATGTCATAATCTTCATGTTTACGCCATTAGATGTTGAGATAACTTGAAGTGACAAGTAATAACTTAGACTAAACAAGGTCTTCTTATCACAGACATCTTTGTGAAACGCTGGATTTCTTAACTAACGCAGAACAGCTGGTTTGCTTGCTGTACAGATTAATATCGGTACATATTAATTTTATTGAAGTAATAATCTTGAATTATTATTTCAGATTGTAACTGTTCGGCAATGATTGTAGAGAGAAAGGAATTTCAAAATTGTGTTGTTAACTAGCTTATGCCCGCGGGTTCGTCTGCGTGACTGTCGATTTTCTGCGGGGATTTTAATTATTTTTTTCCAAGATCCTTATTTTTTATCTAAATCGCCTATCTGCCAGTAAAATTCCGTCACACTTCAACAGAGATTCATCTTTGTCTATCTTATAACCTCTGTTATTCAAAGTATTCTTTCATAATTATTTTGCAACTCATGTGGTAATATGTCATACACTATCAAACAAGTGCGCCGTTGCCGACTCGCAACCGTAAGATGGTTTAAAATACGTATTATTAACTGTTTTACATAACTAAAATCTTGGGGACCCCAGCCCAGTCTAGAACGAAGTTCGTGACACACAAATATATATAATAGAATGAGACGGAAGGTTGCCTAGACGGGCATACCGCCTTTTCCTTATGTGACGATTTCTGCTACTTGTATGCCACATTAAAGAACTGCGTTCCAAAAATGTTATAAATTATTTATACTTTACTCTCTTTTTGAAACATTTATGTACAACTCGCTCAAACTAATTCATTCACAGTACACACACGTAAATAAGTATTTATTTACAAAAGCTTTCTATATCACGCTGCGAACGTGTACTTTGCTGTCAAAATACAAAAAGTTGACAGCGCGTGGGCAGTCGTGCACTTATCAACGAATGCATTTGGATGCGACTGTACCTTCGTTGATTTTTGATGCTCTGTTTAAACGTGGTTACTTCGTGCTTTGTTTAGATGTAGTATAGTTGTGTGTATGTATGTAGGTATGTACTTAAGTCTAACTGAATTGCAAGTATACTATACTTGCAATTCAGTTAGACTTAAATGAAGAAAATCATCATGGCAATTTAAGGGTTAATATTCTAGTGTCATATTTTTGTGATTGTGGAAATATCACCTATATAGGTTACACCCACCTTTACATTACATACGTCTGTGTGAATATCGGTTATTGCGGATGTAGTGATTCCGGAAACCCTAAGGAACAGTATTTTTTCCTGGATGAAAGGTACCAAATGTCCTTTTTAACCTTTTGAACGCCAATGTCGGCTATAGCCGACATGAGCAAGCGTGCCCTGTGCGCCAACGACGGCTATACTCGACAAAAAACAGGTCGCAGAAAAATACAAAATAAACCTATTAAATCATTACTTTTATGTATTTTATTGATACACCTTGAAATTAAGATTTTCGGGCTTGGCGTACAGGGCATAGGAATACCGATATGGCGTGGCGGTGAAAAGGTTAATACCTCTGACAACTTGTACGCAAAATTTCATAAAGATCGGTTGAGTAGTTAAGCCGTGAAAGCGTAACAGACAAACAAACTCATTTTTGCATTAGCAATATTACTTACTTCGAACTTTAAATTACTAGACAATCTTGTTGAGTTTTATGAGTCATAATAATGCATGAGCCTGTGTAATATTTTAGGGTAAGAGTGCTCATTTTAAATGCTATACAACTTTGTTACAGTGTTATATTAATAATTCGAATTTTAGCGTTCAAAGTAATAATTACGACATGATAAAGGTATTTAAACTTAGTTAGTACCTAGTTTTAGTAGTTTAGTAATTTATTCCTGCGTAAAACTGTTGCGATTTTATGATTGGGTTAGAGGTTAAACTGTAATTATTTTCCCACACAACAAGTTTTGAAATTAATGTCAAAACATATTTTATTAGATATACATATACAAACGCAAATTCATGTCTTCTCTAGCTTTGTAATTATATTTTTACAAATTATTTTTTGTACCTTTTCTATTTTTAAATGCTAAGTAATATGAACGAGTAAAGTATTAGGTAATAATATGGAAATATTACTATTTAGTAAGCATACGAAGATATACAAAGTTAAAGCTCCATAAATTAATTTACACAAGAACCAAGCCTGTACGATTTTATCTTAATTGTATTATATTCCAGCACTCATAAGTAAATTCACACATTATGGGCATTTTGTAATTATAAATGATTATAAATTAAAACTAAATGCTAATGCAAGCAATGTAAGACTTAAAATCGCATTAGATATTACTGTTTTCAACGTTGTATTATTACATTTAATTTTTAAATGGTATAATTTAATTCTGCATGACCTTAGTGTGCTCTAAATCTAAATAAAATAAAGTTAAATGCAATTTGAAACCTTGGAAATTCTAGTGCGAGTCTTGCACTTCAAGTTGAAGTACTTGCACAGATTTATGCTATTTCTTCGACAAGTAGGTAAATCACAAAGTTATTGACGTTAAGTGCGTGCTTAAATGTCGATTAACTTTCTTTGGTTCACTTTCACAGCTTCAGAAGCCGATAATGTTTATTTTGTTCAACTTTAATAAGCTTCCCGTTTTACGTAACACGAACAATTTATGTAACTTTGTAAGTGTACATGCAACATTTTATGTGTTGAGAAAATGCATGAAAATTATATTTTATGTGCTGTTTTAATAAGGTACCGACGATATACGATGGCACTATTCACATCAAAACTTAATTGTTAAATGATTTCGACTGGAATCACAACTCGCGCAAGTTACTATCCCCGTTCAAACACAGCATCAAATTAACGCATCCAAACGTGGGAACGCAGCACAGCAAGAAAACTCTAATTAAAGTGCATCACTGTATGTAGGTATATTCTCACAAAATTAGTGACGTTCTAATTAATTCCCTTCCCTGTCTTCCCCGGAAGAGAGCAGGCGCGAAGATATTACTTAAATAAATTGGGTAGGCAGAGACGTTGAAAGTCGTTGACCATATTTGGAACAGCTTAATTTGATGGCGGCATTTCAAGAAGCATTGTTCCAATTAAGGAGTTATAAATTAAATATTGGTTGAAATATTAGAAAGTGCAAAGAAAAAGTAGTTCGGCTAAGATAGGAAGGTTTGTTTTTTTTAAGTAGGGTACGGTTTCCGGTAGGGGACGAAGGTGATGTACTTATGTTTAAAGGACAAATATTTGTTCTTGAGGAGCTTCCAATATTATTATCTATTTTGTATTTTTAGGTGGCAGCAGTACGGTGAGTGTGTTTAGAAAAACTTTCCAATTTTAAAAGGTCTTGACAGGTTCGACTTGAGCCTCGTTTACACCAGAATTATTGTTGATGAGGTTTGAACCAGTACTTACTTGAAATGCTGGCTTATGTAAACTGTTTTCAAATGGAATGTCAGATAGCTGTCGATTGTTTACTAGACTCTCAATTACTGCTACTATGAAGATGTTATTGTGAGAATAACTTGGATGACAGATGATGTCAGTTTTTGTTACATAACATCACGCCTTTAATCTCCGAAGGGTTAGGCAGACGTGTACCCATTAGTACACACACATTTTGTCAGTTATTGTTAGAAAATTGCTTTTGTCCAACTTTTTGACGTAATCCCATAATCAACATTATGTTACTACAAAAATGAAAAAAAAACCATATCAAAATGAAGAAAAATCTAAAATCAAATGAAGAAACTAATGATATTTAAATGAAGGAGAATGAAATCCAAAGAAAAAAAATCTATAAAACGAAAAAATATTATATGAATTAGAAGAAAAATTACATCAAATTAAAGTAAAATCTATATCCAAATGAAAAAAAAACCTATATACTCGTACTTACAAAATTGAAAAAAATAATTAAATATTAATTTTTTTCACTTGTATTTAAGTTTTTTTTTTTCATTTGGATATAGATTTTACTTTTTTTCTACGAACGCAGCAGATCAAGAGAATTCTAAATCCAAATAAAAATCAATAAAATTCGAATAACGATCTGTATCAAAATCTAGAATCACACTTCCTGACATAACAACACGAAGATTAACCAGCCAGTCTAGAGAATGACCAGAGAAAGTACATTCGGAACTTGTCGGCTAACAGCCAATAATAATTCTCTATTGGAACGATAACCGTAATTCGACTGAATGGTTCCCGGATCGTGACTACATAGTGTGCGTAACTGATACTACAAACCGTCTTACTATTTTAACTGGCGTCGAAAGTCGGTTAAATATCGACTGGTAAGTGATTGGTTGAAAGGACTTTGCTGACCACTTGCGGTAAGTTAGTTTTCTGTAACATAACATCACGCCCGTAATCCCCTAAGGCTTCGTTCACACGGCATTGTCCTGCACGTTTTCTTGTAATCGTTTTTTTAACGTATAGTCAACCGGGTGTTCATAATGGTAAATTTTCATTCGTGTAAAAACGAATAGCCGCAGTTTCCACAAGGAGACAAAGCTATACCATAATATGCCACTGCGAACCGACTACGTCAAAGTTCATTCGATTTGCTTGACAAGTCCATTGAGTATGCGTTTAAACGTATAAGCGGTACACGTATTTTTGCAGTACAATCGACGTGTGAATGGATCTATGTACGTTGTATGGTCACTATTTATACGTTAAGACGTATACTGCAAAAAAACGTGCAGGACAATGCCGTGTGAACGAAGCCTAAGGGTTAGGTTAGTACACCCACATTTCGCCAGTTATGATTAAGTCCCATGTTATAGGGAGCGAGCCTATTGTCATCAACCGAGCTCAAATTCAGACTCCGAAATTCCTGATGAAAAAACTTAATAACACGTGGCCCGACCTAGGAATTGAAGCCAAGACCTCACGCTCAGTAGTCGCGCTTTGCGACCACTAGACATGGAGGCAGTCACTTCCAATGATGTTTTATTGAAGTTATCCCATTTATTTTAAAAGTAACTTCTTTTTTTTAAGCCTATTGTGTCCCACTCCTGGACAAAAGCCTCTCTCCACTCCTTCTATTCTTCTGTGAGCCATTCCTTCAGTTTTGGAGGAAGCCATCCAAAAAGTAAATTCAATATAAAAAACGTCCTTGAACCAACAATTTAAATCACTTAATCAACAGTCAAAGTCGACAACCCTGACGATATGTCTCTTTATAGTGTCAATAATCAAGAGCTAACGAGAGATAGGTATCGGCTGTCACGTGGCGTCCCGCGGCGTAAACCAAGCGTTTTATATACGACAGTATTATTTGATTGTGGTGCGATGAGCTGGTGGAAACTGAGGGTGGGTGCAATGATGTACCGAGGAGTGTGCTATTAACTTACATTTCATTCTCAACTTAAGTAATATCAAGTCATTAGCCATTTCTAATCTTGAAAAAAGAATTTTCTGAAAGAAAGAAGAAAGTTTCTGTACTAATCTCAGTAAATATAGGAGGCTTTGCTTGTGTTTTTGATAAAACAGTTAATTAAGAATTAAACCCACCACGCACGTTATCGTATTATATCTATAAACTTTGAAGTCCAAAATATAAAAAATTAAAGTAAAAAGTAAAAGTTTTATTGAAAGCTTTAAACCGTTTTACAATTGTATCTACTATATTATTTACATTACAAAGAGCTTTATTAAAAATGTGCAAAATTTACTATTAAGAGTTATGTATCATGTTAAATTAAAATCAGTTCGATAATATTTATGATTTAATTTTTAGACTTCACTTATAGTATGAAAAATATGCTCACTATAGGCAATCGCCCAATAATTTCGCCCATAGCATGATGCTAAACTACCCTAAACTATGATACCATCACGTAGGTGTCACTATTGTACAGCTAACAAAAGATTGTTAACCAGAAAACGATGCATATTTTGTGAATGTTAAAAATGAACAGAAAAAGAAACAGTATATTAAATAAAATAAATTACATACGAAGATTTTCGTCAGCTTCTTAAAAAAATTAAACTAAATCTAACGACTTGGTTACTAACTTTTGTTGACCGTATACGGCGATACGTATCATACGCCACACCGGTAGGGTTATCGCAAATTTTGTACTTATGTAACATTATACGGAGCAAGGAAAGTAGACGCAGTCGGCAACTTTATGATGTCTATCTAATTCTCTCCACTTTCGTAATTGCAAGTAATATTAATTGTATGGTTTATGTTTTCTCACACTTTCTCGTTGACGTGGAATGGTTAAGAGTAAAAAAATTTAAAGCTATTCTTTTAAAACCATTCATTCATTCTTTATTTAAAAAAATACTGAGGGACAGAGTGTTTATTTGTTTCTGTCAAAGAAACTACTAACCCCGGTTCTTTGATTGAAGAAATAATAATGTGACGAATTATTAAGTGCTCGTAAGTTGCTGCGATTGGTTGATAAAATTATCAACAATCAATCACAATTAAATATCGTAAAAGGGTTTTGCCCTACAGTGGAACAAAATGACAATAAAACTTACGGAAGTTACATTTTGATGACGTTTATTTTTATATATTAAAAAAAAATTGACAACCCTATTCCTTGACGCTACCATTGTGTCAGTGATCGTAAGATAGCGTCCGATATGAATCGAGTGTCTGCAGTCTGACAGGGTTATCGCGAAACTTTGGCGATATTCATTTAAACTTTATTGTTGACGATGAATATTTCTGAAAAGCCATGTCATGAATTTTGTCCAAAGAAAGTACATTGGATATAAAATAATGCAATTCATTCGAAAACGGACTGAATGTATACTGTATAAAAGCTCAAAAATTCCAAAAATTAAATCTAAAATATACTTTCAAATTAAGAAACAATTTAAACAAAACATGAACTTTGCACTTTCAGATTGCAAATCTACTATTACGTATTATAGCGGATAGAAATTTTATTGCTATCATCGTAATATTTTAATGTGCATGAGCGTGGGATCGCAGTAAGCTGCCAATATTAAAATAGGTTAACCCTTCTCTTAATGTTGGTAACGCTTGAGGTAATTTTTTTTTATATGAAATAGGTTGGCTTTTGACGCTAGTCTAGGTCAGAGGTGACAGAGACAAAGTTTATGATGAAGAAGAAGAAGAAGCCCGTACACTCTAACTTTTTAACTTAACATAATAATTTACGGAATGACGCGGTCAGAAGCAGTAAGACTCGCATGATGAAAAAGACAGAAAAATGTTCAAAAACGTTTTTCATTTGTTTATGCTTTCAAAATAAAATAGAACAATGTCCTTTGTTATTATATTTGGAATTTATCCAATACTAAGGATCGTAGCAGGTGGCGTTCTGTGGTTTCTGCCTACCCCCATGGGAAAAAGGCGTGAGTTTATGTATGTTAATCCAATACTAACTCTTCTCCTATTTTTCTTACGCATTCTGGATTTTTTTGGTATAAGTCTATGACACTCACAAATAACGTGGCTTTCTATTGGTAGAAGAAAATTGGTTCAGCAGATCCAGAGATTACCCTCTACAGTCTCACAAACTATACCTCTTTATTATAACATTAGTATAGAAAATGCCACAGTAGTTCAAAGCCGTGCAACAGGAAACGTTTTAAAAAATTGTGACGTCAAGACAATAATTATTTAATTTTATTAGAAACGTTTGCTGATTGGTTCCCACATTGCATCGCTATGGTTTGATACTATGATTGACATAAACGATTAATTTGTTGGTTTGGTATGTAAAGTGCGTGTTTTTATTGCGGTTGCAATTAAACGTATGTACGTTTACAGTTTGATCGGAGATAAGAAAATCACTAAATAAGATACAAAAGCTGAAGTTCCCCTTCAGTTTTTCTCATCTATTTATGTCACGTTCAAAACTATAGATAAAATATAACTTGACTAATCTATATCTTTTATATATTAATATTATAAAAAGGAAAGATTTGATTATTTGTTTGTTTGTTATTACTGACAGCATTCCGTGCCTCGGAAAGCTTAACGAAGCTGTTGGTCCCGGCTGTCATACTTGGATCTTTGACAGTCGTTACGAGTCGTCAGAAGCTTGAAAGTCTGACAACCAGTCTTACCTAGGGGTATCGTATTACCCAGTTATTGGGTTGTGGAGATCAGATAGGCAGTCGCTCCATGTAAAATACTGGTACTCAGCTGCATCCGGTTAGACAGGAAGCCGACCCCAACATAGTTGGGAAAAGGTTAGGCAGATGATGATGTTTGCATTGAATAGGCTCCGAAACTACTGAACCAATTTGAAAAATTCTTTCACTGTTGGGAAGCTACACTATCCCCGGGTGACATAGGCTTTATTATATTTTCAAAAAAGTTAGGCTCGCCCCCTATTACATGGGACTTAAACATAACTGGCGAAATGTGGGTGTACTAATGGGTACACCTCTGCCTAACCCTTCGGGGATTACAGGCGTGATGTTATGTTATGTCAAAAAAGTTAGGGATCCGTAAGGAAAATCACGCGAACGAAGTCGCGGGGAGAGTGCTAGTTGTTTATAACTTTATAGCTATATCCAATGGTTGCACTTGGGTTAAGTATCGTCTTTGGTTAAAACAAACTGTTATAATCTGTGGTAAATTCACAATATTGATTTTAAGTATGGCAACATCACCGCCCTCTGTTAGCAATACACAATATCTGTCATGGCTGCAACTTCCTTTCTGCTCCGCAATGTGTCCACAAAATGTAAAACTAAATATTAGTTATTCTGTGTTAATAAACATCTTAAATATAGCCGATGGCCTTTATTTTACATCCACCACTCCAACATGGTAGCAGGGCGTGGTTGGATGGTTAAATGGTGAAATACAGTGAATTGATACAAAACGGCCACGCGCAAGTACTTCTCGCCGCAGTTCGCGACTCGTGCAATTACTCGTATTGAATCAAGAATATAATTACAAAATGGCAAAGCAAGCAAAAATAGAAGATGTAATGATACCGATATTCGACGGGGCAAACTATTCCAGTTGGAAATTAAGGTTAGTAACCTTGCTAGAGTATAAAGAGTGTAACGAGCCCGCCATGTGCTTAATGCCGGCAAAATCCGACGAGGTAAACTGGAAGAAAATGGACCTGAAGGCGAGAACCATAATAATGAGCACCATCTCCGATAAACAATTAGAATACATAAGTGAATGTACCACAGCATACGACATGTTAAAGAAATTTGATAAGATGTACCTAACGCAATCCACCGCCATGCAAATTATATGTCGAGCAAAAATTGAAGAAATTAAACTGAAAAATTACGACACCGTAGAAGATTTCTTTGTCGATTTTGAGAAAACAACGAATAATTTCAAATCAGCAGGTGGAAATTTATGTGAAGCCGAAAAAGTAAGATACTTGTTGCGAGCACTGCCTCCCAACTATAGTTTTATAGGAGATTTCATAGATGTAATCCCAGAAGAACAACGAACGGTAGAATATGTAAAATCCAAAATAAAAGAGAAGAATATGACTACTCCGGACAAGAAAAGCAACATAAGTACATTTTCATCAACAAGTAAAGGACAATGTTTCATTTGTGGTAAGACCGGCCATCTGAGAAAGGACTGTTGGCACGGTCAGAAAAACTCTCAAGGAAGATACCCAAACAGTCAACGCCAGCAAGGACAACAAAGAGGTCACAACAGAGGTGGATTTCAACGAGGTCGTG
This sequence comes from Hoplodrina blanda, assembly GCA_949316365.1. Classification (NCBI taxonomy): domain Eukaryota; kingdom Metazoa; phylum Arthropoda; class Insecta; order Lepidoptera; family Noctuidae; genus Hoplodrina; species Hoplodrina blanda. The sequence continues at coordinate 2,433,819 of OX438590.1, forward strand.
GCTGAGGCAGAGGTCAAGATCGTCCCAGAGGTGAGTCATCGAGCACTCAGCAAGACAGTTCTTCGGCAGAGTCATGGACAGCTCAGGTATGTAATTCAGAAGTTAATCAGGTAGCGGAATGTAACACCGGACAATGTGATAATAACAGTGAAATTAATTGGTTATTAGATAGTGGTTGCACAGATCATATCATAAAGACTGATACATGTTTTTATAATTATTTGGATTTGAAAATTCCCATTGATGTGAAACTGCCAGACGGTAAAATTTTAAAAGCAACCAAAGTGGGTACTGTTAAAATCTATTTCAAAAATTACTATAATGAAAAACACATTGATCTAAAAAATGTTTACTTTGTCAATGGTATTAAGCAAAATTTGTTAAGTGTTTCAAGAATAACCAAAACCTGCACAATAGTAGCTAGAAATGAAAATGCAAAAATTTATAATCAGTCCAGAGAATTAATAGCTGTTGCCAATAAAATAGATAATTTGTATTGTATGAAAAGTTTTGTTTCAAAAGTTGAAAACAATATGTATGTAAATTCAGTAAAATTAACCGCTAAAGAGAAATGGCATAGGGCACTTGGACATGTCAATTTTCAATATTTAAACAAGTTAATAAATAACAAATTACTAGAAGGCTTGCCGGATAAGATTGAAAATATAGAAATGAAATGTTCCAATTGTATTGAAAGCAAAATGGCTAATGTACCTTTTGAAAATAATAGAACTAAGACTACTGAAATATTAGAATTGATACATACTGATTTAAACGGTCCACATAACACAACTGGTTACGGTGGAGAAAAGTACTTTTTGACATTTATCGACGATTATAGTAAATGTACAAGAATCTTTTGTATTAAAAGCAAAGCAGAAACTGCAAGTTGTTTTATAGAATTTGTTAACTTGGTAGAAAATAAGTTTAATAAGAGAGTAAAGAAATTACAGTGTGATAATGGTAAAGAATATTTAAATCAAGATATCTATAATTTCATTAGACATAAAGGAATAGAGTTATTACCATGTCCGCCATATGTCCATGAGTTAAATGGAGTAGCAGAAAGGTATAATAGATCTGCTATGGACATAGGCAGATGCTTAATGAGAGAAGCTAAAATTCATAGAAGGTATTGGCCTGAAGTAATAAAAACTGCAGCATATTTAAAAAATCGAACTATTGCTAATACAGTGGAAAATAAAACTCCTTATGAAATATTTTTTGGTATTAAACCAAATGTTGAGCATTTAAAGATTTATGGAAGTAGAGTTTTTGTCAGGGTTCCAGAAGTTTTAAGAAAAAGTAAATGGGATGATAAAGCCCAACTAGGAGTGCTTGTAGGTTATAATGAGAATGGTTACAGAGTTTTATTAAATAACAGAATTATTAATGCCAGGCATGTTCAAGTAGTTGAAGAAAATACTAAATTGATATGTTTAGAGAAACTTGATGATGAAAAGGATAGGGACTTGGAAAATAAAACTTCAGATATTAAAGATGAACAAATTAAAACTGAAATTGTTAAAGACTATGTAGATGAAAATGAAAGTAGTTCTAGTAATAATGTGGAAGATTCTGTTAATGATGATAATTTAAGTAATAATAAGGACAAGCTTGTTATTCAAAGAAAGTCAAAAAGAAAGGTTAGTCCGATGTCTAGATATGGTAATCCAATATCACATTTTATTTATGTTAATCACATTGATGCAAATGTACCAGATACATTTGAGGAGGCGATGAGCTCTCACGATTATAAGCAATGGCAGGTAGCAATGGACTCTGAAATAAATAGTTTAAACAAAAACAACACATGGCAAATTGTTGAACGGCCAAAAGATAAAAAAGTTATTGATGTCAAATGGGTCTATAAAAGAAAAGGTGAAAATGTTTACAAAGCTAGATTAGTTGTAAGAGGATTCCAGCAAAAAGATTATATTGAAAATGTTTATTCACCAGTAGGAAAAATGCAAACATTGAAAATTTTACTATCATACAGTTGTAAAAATAATTTATTTATAGAACAAATGGATGTTGAGACAGCATTTTTAAATGGTCATGTAAAATCAGAAGTTTTTGTCAATCAACCGAAAGGTTATGAAACTGGAGATAATAAAGTTTACAAATTGCAAAAAGCACTCTATGGTCTCAGAGAGAGCCCTAGAGTATGGTATGATTGTTTTACCAAATTCATTGAAAAACTAAATTTTGTTAGAAGTAACTATGATTATTGTTTATATGTTAACAGAGCAGGCAAAGATCCAATATACATATTAATATTTGTTGATGATCTACTAATTTGTTGTAAAGATAAAGATAAAATAAAACAGGTAAAAACTAACTTAATGGAAAGATTTGCAATGAAAGATTTAGAAAAAATAAAAAGTTATGTTGGCATAAACATTGATTATAATGATGAGAGAAATAAAATGACCTTAAGTCAAACAAAATATATTGAATCTTTGGCTGCAAAATATAATTTAGAAAATAGTAAGCTCTTTGATACTCCAATGGAAACAAACTTAAAATTGGAACAAGCTACAGAAGTAGATGATAGTATTAAGTATAGAAATATAATTGGTGAATTGTTGTATATCAGTACAGGCACTAGGCCTGATATAGCCTATAGTATTAATTATTTAAGTCGATATCAAAGTTGTTACAACCAAACCCATTACAAATATGCAATGAGGATCTTAAAATATCTGTATAAGACTAAGGATTTAAAGTTAACTTACTATGATAATGTAAACTCTGAAACATTAGATTGTATGGTAGACTCTGATTATGCAGGAGATAATGTGGATAGAAAATCTACGACAGGTTTTATTATTAGATTATTTGGAAACTTAATTTTTTGGAAAACACATAAACAAAATTCAGTAACTAAATGTTCAACTTTTGCAGAATATACTGCCATGTCAGAAGCAGTCACAGAAATACTTTTTATTAGAAACTTGTTAATTGAGTCATTCAGTGTAAAATTTGATGAACCTATAAAATTGTATGAGGATAATTCAGGTGCAATTTCAATTGCCAAGTATGGCAATTTTACTAAAAATTCAAAGCACATTGAAGTGCAGTACCACTACATAAATGAAAATTATGAAAAAGGTATTATTGATATTGTAAAAATTAATTCCGAATTTAACTTAGCAGACATGTTAACTAAAAGTTTAGACAAAACAAAATTTTTGAAAAACAGATTAGCTTTTAATTTATTTTAGATATTATTTTTTTTAAAAAAAATATCAATATTTTAAATTTAAGGAGGCGTGTTATAATCTGTGGTAAATTCACAATATTGATTTTAAGTATGGCAACATCACCGCCCTCTGTTAGCAATACACAATATCTGTCATGGCTGCAACTTCCTTTCTGCTCCGCAATGTGTCCACAAAATGTAAAACTAAATATTAGTTATTCTGTGTTAATAAACATCTTAAATATAGCCGATGGCCTTTATTTTACATCCACCACTCCAACACAAACTATTGAGATTTTTATTATTTTTTCGAAATAATCTTACTATTATTATAAAATGTGAATATTTGGATGAATGTTTTTTACTCAATCACACCAGAATAACTGAACGGATTTGGATTAAATTTGGCACAGAGATAGATTACAATCTGGAATAGCATATAGGCACGGTTCTCACGCAGACGGACTCAGAAGGTAGTCAAAAATATTATTGTTTGTGAATTTCCTCAAAAAAAACCCTCATTATTTTACCATATTCAACGTTCTTCAATAAATTGTGAAGTTATCTTTACTGGAACTCATTACGTGGTAAAGTTCAACAGTTTCTGATTACAATCAGCCCTTAAACAAATGATATTTATGTTTAAAAACAGTTAGTTACGTCATAACTACAGGAAGACACTCATTGAATATAATAAAATATTAATCATCATCCTCCTGCCCTTGTCCCATGTTACTTGGGGTCGGCGCAACATGTTTTCTTCTTCCACTCTGTCCTGTCAGCCGTCATGCTATCACTGACTCCCCTTTCATTCATATCATTCTTCACACAATCCATCCATCTTTTCTTTGGCCTTCCTCTTGCTCTCCATCCATCCACACTCATATTCATAACTCTCCTGGTCACATGCGTTTCATCCCTCCTCTTCACATGCCCATACCAAGACAAACGCAAATAATAAAATAATAAAATATTAATAATAGCAGCGTATTATTGTCCTACTGCAGGGCAAAGGCCTCTTCTCGTACGGAGAAGGCATTCGCTCAAGGCAGGTTGGCGATTTCAGACTTATCAAGTTACTGAACGTAGTACTCGCCGAGCCAGTTTTATAATTTTACCAAAAATGAGAACTAAGTTTGGCAAAAAACAATTGACATTTGAAGGAGCATAGCACAGTTGTACAACAAAATACCCGCTTGTATCAAAAGCTTACACTCATTCAATGTATTCAAGACTCAGCTAAATATCTAACAGCAATAATACCCTTCTCAAAACCTGAATGTATTGGATGGGTGTCCCGTGAACAATGTTTATAATGCAGTGGCGAACTTATTATTAATATTAGCATAAGGTCCTCTGTTCTCATGTAAGTGACTTTGTGTCTTTTTTGAGAATAAATATCTTTAAACCTAAACCTATATTAATTACTAGCTTTTGCGATCGGCTTCGCTCGAGTTAAATTCGGGGTAACGTAGTTCACTCTATAGAAGTCTCCATGCAAACTTTGGACCTCCATTTCATCCCCTTGGGGGTGAATTTTGAAACAGATCCTTTCTTAACGCATGCCTACGCATAATAATTACTATCTGAGGGCGTCCACCCACACCCCAAAAATAAAAAAGGGCGTACACCCATCTTTTAAAACAGTCAGTCAGTAACGGCTGGCTCAGTAACCAGAGATGTAACATAACGCGTGTGAACGCGGACGATGTCGCGGGAATAAACGAGTATAATATACTTATTATACTAAACAAATAACATGCCAATGCAATAATATTGTTATTACGACTTGTATACGTAATAGGGCCCAGGGTGAAATCGTCCGCGCACCGAGAACCAATTAAATGATCGCGCGCACTCTGAGTTAGGATGCTATTAAGTAAGCACGATCAAGAAGGATACTGTAGGAACTCGAATTCGTTTTGAATGAAAGAAAGAACAAGTTGTTAACAGAACATTATGGGATTTTCTTTATGAGCATGAGGTTACCAGTAATTATTGATAATTTGATATAATCTCCGAAGGGTTAGGCAGACGTGTACCCATGAGTACTCACTTCGCCAGTTTTTAAGTCCTATGTAATAGGGGGCGACCCTATTGCCATCAACTGGGCACAAACCGAGGCTGCTACTGAGAAATTCCTGATGGAAAAACCCAATAAAAGTTTGCTCGACGTGGAAATAAAACTCAAGACCTCTAACAATTTCGATCCATAAGTTTACTTTACCTTAAGTAGTGCAATCTAACCTACTATCAAATAAATAATTTGACTTTGACTTTGAATATAGAAGAAAAAAATATCTATACAGGGTCATTGAAAATTTACCCGAAACCTGAAAAGTGGTCATTGTACTCATTATTACGAACAAAGTTAAAAAAATTGCTGTTCCATACATTACGATCGTGTTGTAAAGCGTTTTTGTAGGGAAAGCTGTATAGTTTTACTTTACCTTATTAAAATTACATCTACAACCAATAGTATCCCTGAAGACAGTTCACACGCTTATCGCCTATGAAACTGAGCGCTCTGCCAAATGTCACATTCTCACTGCAGCACAGCGACACCTAGCTAACCTATTTATATCATTTTATTTATACAAGTAAATAAACCTTTTGTTACACTATATTGAGAAACAATAGCATTTAGTACTGAGTTTTATGAGATATTGTGTTTTTAGGGTTAAAGGTCGGAACTCTAAAGGTAGCATTCCGATGTTGGCGACCGCGACAGATGACCGCGTCAGTAGAATCGCGCGACTCACTGCTTTTTTTTTTTTGTCCACGCGCCACTCCTAGGCGCACTGGAGGACTGTTGCCTCCAGATCCCACGGCGGTAATCCGGCAAGGAGGTTTGCCGCCTCGCCGGAGACCGTGCGGTATCCCCGGATCATCCGGATGCGACTCACTGCTTAGTATGAATTTATAATAATAATATTAATAATCCTTTATTTCAGGCAACTAAGGCCCATAAAACACAATACATATATATAAGAGGAAAGAACAATAAACAACAACAATAAACTAATACATATTAGCCATAAAAAACGACCGCGGTCAGGGTCGCCTGTTGTGGTCGCCAACATCGGAATGCTACCTTAAAGTGTCTAGCTGAAGTTATAACCCCTATAAATTATCTAGCATTAACCAAAAAAAACGGCCAAGCGCGAGTTGGACTCGCACACGAAGGCGCGAAGAAAGAATTTTCCAAAATTCACCTCCGAAAGAGATCAAACGGGGGTCCAAACATAAATTAACTTTGACGCAGACGAAGTCTCGGGCAAGACCCAGTTAAAACATAAAATTCAAAAGCATAACTGTATCTATTCCATTTAATTCAGTCGATTCATTTATGCGTTAAGCCCTGACGGATAACGAGGCGCGGCTAAAATGCCGGAACCCTTTCATTGTACGTAACTGACAGCTTGCATTCAGTGTTAATTTTTATAATCTATGTTTGAATCAATAGGTACTTAGGTAGGCACTTACGTTTTTGTTAGTGAATTATGTGTTGTTTTAAATACGGTGTAATAGGAATTTGGTTCAAAACCGAGTAAGTACCAAAGCGACAGACAATTCATATATGTATTTTGTAAGTTTATCTTGGACATCATTGACATCGGTTAAGAGAAACATCGTAAGAAAACCTGGACTTTTATGTAAGTCTGATATCGCCAATCCGTCTTCTCTGTATGAGAAGAGGCTTTTGCTTTGCAGTGGTACTATAAAAACCTGGTGTTATGATTATATTATTAGGAGTTGGTACTATTTTGTTATTTTGAGAGGAGAATAAAATAATTGGCTAAAAGTATTCGATGGGATGGTAAAGTATCTATAAGGTTTCTGGTATTGCCTAATCCTAGGTAAATCCTGGCTGGAGAAAGCAGTTTAAATACAAACTTTATTCACGAAACCTCCCATTCTGATTCTATTTTTAAATTACCCGTTGAATTTACCTGTGAACAAAAAAAAAGAAAACATTACAAATAAAGCCATTAGATTTTATTATTTAATTTTATTTAGTTTATTTTATATGGCTAAACCAACCAGAGTTTCTGAGAGAGTCTTTGGGCTAAGGGAGTCAAGCTCCCCCCCCCAAATAACAGAGTTCTTCCGTGATAAACCTTAAAGTGAACTTGATATTATTCTAATTAAACTTTTTTGCAAATATTGGCTTAGACCTAATGGTCAGGTATAGTTGTCATCAATTAAAATGTTGTATGCTATTTTAGTGTTTGCTTTGCTAAAACTCCAATCGATCCTGGATCCACCGCTACCTATGTTTATTCCAAAATCGAAGGTGCATAACAAAAACGATGCGATATGAGTATTTTTCGTGACAAACAACGTATGAACGTCTTTGTCGTGAGCAAGGGATTGATTGCACACGAATATAAAATACATGATCGATGCTAAATTGAGACATTGATCATGTTAACGAGAAACGAAAGGAGAATCCTTGAAATTGTATTTCAATATCCAGGAGCTACGTCAATGTCTAAAGGAAGCTATAGGTACTCTATTCCATACGAAACTACCTTTTGGAAGGGGGCAACTAGATTTAATTATTTTTTTCTTGAATGTGAGGTTCAAAAGTGCCTTTTAATGGTCTGATTGGAATGAATGATGAAACTTTGACTTTGAATATAACTTTAGAAAAATAATGTTCTGTCGTTATTTAACTGCTCGCGTATAAGTTTCGTTTATTCATGATAAAAATAAAGAAAAGTGGATAAGAACAATTGAAGAAAAAAAATAATAAAAATATGGAGTCATTTCAACAATATACCATAATAACTTCCAATATTAAAAGCTTTTATTTAGCTTGCACTGTTTGATAAGAAAGTTGTCCTTTCAAAATTTGCAAACCATTTGTTGGTATCCGATTAAGCTGTTTTACATACACCTTTAGTTTTGAAGACAATACAATGTGTAATACTCAGTATTGTAGTAATTTCAAATTAAAGCTTGTTTTTCGTCTTTCATGTTCTTGGCTGATAAAAACGTTGTCGTATTTATACAGAAAGACGTCCGATCTGATGCAATGAAGGTTCAGATTTGATGTTTTGGGTTATCCCTTAATATAGGTCCAATGGATAACAGCACCGATCTCTTAGGAAACCGTACCAACTTTAAGACCTACATCCAACAATCATTAAGCAATGACGTCTATAGAAAATCAACGCGTTATGATTCAGACTGGCTTGTAATAAATCATTCGCTTTCTCATTGCGACGAGCGGACCCGCGTGATGTATGTAGTACATTGTGAATACAATTGCGCATAATCAATGGTAATAGTTGTGCGCATTTGCTTCTGTTATTGACGTTAATTCGTCTTGTTGGGCAATGGGGCACTTGGATTTTTCTTTGGTGTCCTACATTGTAGTCAAAAGCAGGACATTGCAACTTTATCAAAACTGCACACTGACTATAATGACGTCACGTTGCTAGCACAGTTGTAATGTGACATTCGGGTTAAATGCAGTCGGCACATAATTACGCTTTATTATTTAACTAGCTACTTCCCGCGACTTCGGGTACTTATCCCCAAAGGAACCTTAAATTTTTCCGGGATAAAAAGTAAAAAAAAATCAGAGTAATCTGTCTCTGTGCAAAATTTCATCCAGATTCGTTCAGCCTTTCTAGCGATCAGAACTTTTTCATTTATAATAGTAGTAATATTTTATAAATATAGTTTCTAACAATGTATAATATTAATAAAATAATATCAGTCTATTATTGTCTCACTGCAGGGCAAAGGCCTCTTCTCATACAGAGAAGGCATGAGCATGATCACCACGCTTGCTCAAGGCGGATTGGCGATTTCAGACTTATATTAATTACAAAGTCCAGGTTTCCTCACGATGTTTTCCTTCACCGATGTCAGTGATGTCCAAGATAAACTTTAGAAAGTACATATGAATTGAAAAAGTCACATTGGTACTTGCCCGGATTTGAACCCACAACCTCATGCATGAGAGGTGGGCGCCTTAACCACTGGGCCATCACGACTGTGTACAATAATAATAAAATAATAATAAATGTAAAATAAAATAATAATAAATGTAAAATGTATAATAATAATAAAATAATATCAGTCTATTATTGTCTCACTGCAGAGCAAATTCCTCTTCTCATACAGAGAAGGCACGAGCATTGACCACCACGCTCGTTCAAGGCGGATTGGCGATTTCAGACTAATATTAAATTATACATAATTAAATGTAAAATAAAATAATAATAAATGTAAAATGTATAATAATAATAAAATAATATCAGTCTATTATTGTCTCACTGCAGAGCAAATTCCTCTTCTCATACAGAGAAGGCACGAGCATTGACCACCACGCTCGTTCAAGGCGGATTGGCGATTTCAGACTAATATTAAATTATACATAATTAAATGTAAAATAAAATAATAATAAATGTAAAATGTATAATAATAATAAAATAATATCAGTCTATTATTGTCTCACTGCAGAGCAAATTCCTCTTCTCATACAGAGAAGGCACGAGCATTGACCACCACGCTCGTTCAAGGCGGATTGGCGATTTCAGACTTATATTAAATTATACATAATTATATAAGTCCAGGTTTCCTCACGATGTTTTCCTTCACCGATGTCCATGATAAACTTGAAAGTACATATAAAATAGAAAATTCGCTTGTGTCCGGTTGCAAAGCCTTGACCATCAATGTATACTAGCATTTAAAAAACCTATATAACTAACACCAAAGCAGAAGTAGGCAAAGCGGAGACACATTAAACTAATATAAATCTCAAGCCGGCGCTAGGTAATAAAAACTAAAAAGGAAAGTTGCACGCTTACTGCCGACAGATGTCACTTTCAAACATCGTTTAATGCAGATAGCAAATAAATAGCAAGAGTTTCTCTTATACTTGTAAATGCTATATTAAATACAGCATCCATTTATGCTATCGGCTCATTTTGTAGCTAATGTTCTAGGCTTTGCAACTGGGTAGAAAAGTCTATCCACTAAGAAAGTAAAGAAAGAAAGAAAAAATGTTTATTGACACAAACCATGGGCACTCAAATAATAACGAAAAAGCATTATAAGAAAAAACAAAAAATAGTGTAGAGAATAGAAAGTACATATTGAAAAAGTCACAAAGCCGGATTTAAATCTAAAACCTCATGTATGAAAGAAATTAAGTTATATCCAGGATGTTATTTTTAACGGAGTGTACATACATACATACATAATAACTCGCCTGTAATCCCCGAAGGGTTAGGCAGAGGTGTACCCATTAGTACACCCACATTTCGCCAGTTATGTTTAAGTCCCATGTATTATGGGGCAAACCTATTGCGGAGTGTAGCACTCATTAAAATAAACAACTTTTACAATGGGTTGTCCCATTGTAAAAGTTGTTTATTTTAATGAGCCTTGAAATCTAAACAAAAATAATCTGCTGCTCCATGCTATGTTCAATAACTAAACAAAAAATGTATTGATCGGCTGATTTTCCTATTTTATGGTATTTTTTCGATAAAGAAAACGGACCTGATACCTATAGATTTGTATGATTTTTCATACAAATCAATATCAGGTCCGTTTTCTTTCTTTAGAACGTTTTACCTAAAAAAGGAACCAAGTAACACAAGACATTTCATCTCCTAAAAATATAACCATAAAGCCCATATTTCCAACCACACCACAATATTTACACAGACTTTGGCAACCATGCCATGGTAACCGTTTATGGTGCGGTCGTTAGATACTGCGCTTGCGCAACGCTCCGGGTTCGATCCTGGGTATGTAATAGTTACTAGCGGAGTGAGAATAAACTTTTTCGCAATACCCAGTATTTATTGATGCCCTGAACATAATTTTAACTTATACGGTAGGTGTTGAGATTATTTTTCAAGAGTTGAAAGATCATTTCTGTACGAGGAGTAACTACTATAATTAAAAAATTATAAAACACGACTGCAAAAATTGCACATATTTGTTTACTCGTCAGTTTTTTTTACGACGATTTTTATTTACAGTGATTTTTTAAATCTAATTGTTAAATTCTAGACGATAAACATAGACACAACCAGATTCATTAAAAAATAAATAAATTGAGGCTGTTATTAATTTACGTTTTAAAGTGACCACATCGGTTTCTTTTTAATTTTTTAAGTTTTAGCCTATGTTACTCGGAACGATGCAAGGATTGCAACGATACCCCATACATCTAAATCGGTGCAGGCGTTTAAAAGTTAAGGTGGAATAAAGAACATCACATACATACATTAACCCTGAACACATAACACTCCTTTTTTTCGGGCAGTCGTGTAAAAAGACACACAGCCATTAACTACGTATACTGCTTATCAAACTAACACTAAGCAAAAACATACATAACATTACGCCTGTAATCCCTGAAGGGTAAGGCAGAGGTGTACCCATTCGTACACCCACATTTTGCCAGTTATGTTTGAAATCCCATGTAATACGGGGCGATTCTATTGCCATCAATCGGGCACAAATCCGACAAGTCCGAAGCTGCTATTGAGAAATTACTGATGGAAAACCCAATAACACTTTGCCCGACCTGGGAATCGAACCCAAAACCTCATACTCAGCAGTCGCGCTTTGGGACCACTAGATCAACGAGGCAGATGTTCTTATTTGAACCGTTTAATTCTAAATTCCTTGTTTTATTTTAAATTACATCGATATTCTAAGATTAGGTTCACCAAGATTGGTCAAAAGTATATGAAATAGAACGTGCCTGCCATATACCGTAACGTTATTAGTTGTTTCTAAGATTTTGATACGGGTAATCATAACATGCGCTTGCGACTCTGACCTAAATAGCTTAGTGATGCGGCTGTAGCATGTATGTAGACTATGTAGCAAGTAAGTACGGTTACTGGATTCAGGGTCGCCTATTTGATTCCTGAGTCTAAAACATTGCGTGCTTGCTTACATAATTATATTTTTCTACGTATATGAGCCCTGGATCGATAAAAAAAAATAACATATCTAAGTATACTAATATTATAAAGAGGTAACATTTGTTTGTAAGTTTGTATGTAGGGGGTAATCCTACTGAACCGATTTTGAAAATTCTTTCACAAATTGGAAGCTACGTGATCACTGAGTGCTATAGGCTATATTTTGTTATAAAAAAATTAGGGATCCGTAAGAAAAATCACGCGAACGAAGTCGCGGGGAGAGTGCTATAGCAAATAGAAAGCTAGACTATTGTCAAGTGCCATAGAATTATTATGTTCTATGATATACTTGACTTTTTTGGGAACGAAGTCCAAAAAACGGATAACATTACAAAAATATCACGCCTGTATTCCCCAAAGGGTTAGCAAAGGTATACACATTAGTTTATCCACATTTCTCACGTTATGTTTAAGTCCCATGTAAATGAGGACGAGCCTGATTACCATCGACCGGGCACAAATCCAGACACCGAGGCTGGTACTGAGAAATTCTTGTTGGAAAAACTTAACACTACCCCGGTTTGACTCTACTTTATACATGATTATATCGATTTTTTTTTACGTTATTTTGAATAGACTACAGTTAACAAATAAATCCGTTGTTTACATAAGTATTCCAAGTAAAAACATACATATTTTATGGCCTAGTAATAAAAAATTCCAATGTCGCATTTACATACAAGATAACAATCAATCAATCAGAAAAGACTTGGTAAATGTTCCATGACAAGATGTACCTCTTATTTGGTTAAAATTAACCGTACAATTAACTGCAGTTAAGCTGTTGACGTTAAGTTATTCTCGTGACAATCGCCGGTTAAGGGAAAAGTTAAGTTTCACCCAATAAAGTTTATGTTAAGTATGAGAATGGGGACACACGGGCGGATTGAATGGCTAGCAGTTTTTCATGTATTTTTTTTGTTTTTTTTTAAGGGGCTTTTTATTCTTATAAAAAAATGTCAGCTATGTAAAGTCATTGTTTGTGAAAATTATTTTTTTTTTAATTTCCCTGTGTACCAATGTGTTATGAATGAATTATATTTAAAAAAAAAGATATGACTACTTATCTACTTCATTAAAAAATGAACGAGCTTTTCTATCATTATGATCCAGTAGATTTACTACACGAATGGTCAGTAGTTTTATTATGTTCAGGTTTAAACTTTAAGTTCACATTTGAAAATGCCTTTTTCGTAGTTTACACAAGTAAGAAACAATAATTATTTATAATATTATCTAACTGTAGCCATGTAGCGTCTGCTCATTTGTTGCAATCTAATAATCTGAAACTGTCAAAAATACCTCTTATTTGCATATATTTTTGACATTGAATTATAACGTTTTTCGTTATGAGAGTTAACTTTGTGACATTGGTACTATATCATTTAGCTAGCAGAATTTTATTGATCTTTTGAGCTGCCTTTTGCATCCAACAAATCAGCTAACATGCTGGCTGAACTTACTGTCCATAAATCAGTATTATTTTCCCCAATTATAATCGGTCGCAACGTCGCGTTGTGTTCATTTCGCTCCACGTTTATTAGTCTTACTCCTTTTGGGTTCCATCGTCTTGTTTGATCAACAACCAGTTTGACCATACGCCATTTTGATTATCAGGCCATGATTTACTTTTGGCGACTAAGGAGTATAATAATGTCGGTGAGCGAAAAATGTAATTAAGATTTGGTTAAAAAGAAAATAAATCGTTGATTTAATGACTTATATCCTTGGAGTTTCTTGCTCGTTCTTCTCCATGGAGGCCTACCTCTGTTTTGGAACGAGTATCTAGCTTCAACTTTCTGACTAACTGACGGACTCCTCGACAATTCAAAAGTGTCTGTAAATGGTCTAATTGAAATAAATGTTTTGATTTTTTATAGGCAGGATTATTAGTCCCTGCAAGAGTGCAGAAGAATGCTCTGAGTGACCTCCGTGCCCCGGGCAAAGGTAGTTGGAGGAACACGATGAGGTCTTAGTAGGTAAAAAAAGGCAGAATTGGATGATGAAAAGGTATTTTGATTATATGCAATTTATTTAGTTACTCTATTTTCGTTTTTTTTTTAAATGTTTATGTTAATTGTTTTCTGTGATTTCTGCCTACCCCCATGGGATAAAGGCGTGAGTTTATGAATGTTTAATGCCTATTGTAATCAGACCATACTTTTTAAATAACGTTAAGGTACCTACCAACTGTATGAATATCACTTTTTTTAAACTTAAGGTACCTACCAACCATATGAATATGAAACCTTATTTAATTTTTAAAATAATCGTGGTACGTTATTATTGAATTAAGGTTACCCAATGAGCGATGTGAAGGGTATAAGAAGTTATTTTTGGTAGATAAGAGATGCCAATTATGGTTCCAGTAGTGGCGATTATTTAAATTTAAAAGCTGTGTCATTTGTGAGCTGTCAAGTTTGTGAAATGGGGTAATGTATGCTTGTGGGTGAGGTAGAGGCTGGTCGCTGTATGGTCACGATTGTGCGGTTTTATGACGAATGAGATCGTGTTTTGTTTCTGGGTGAGTTTCTTTTGTTTAACTTTGGATTTGAATATGGAACTGTAGCTAAGGCTATATACGCACTATGCGGTTAGCCGCAATGCGGTCAGCCGTCCGGTGGATCGCAGGATGCGGTTGCGCTTGCGGTTCAGTCGGACCGCAGCTGGCCGCATTGCGGCTAACCGCATAGTGCGTATGTAGCCTTAGAATGTGATGCATATACCTACGAGGCGGAAGAAAGACGGTAACGAAAAGTTTTACCATATAGCCTAAGAGCCGTGGAAGATCGACCTTCACCCATCAGATAACATGATGAGACATATTTTTTATCAAATATAATTTATTAACAAGCATGCCTATGATAACTTGCCTATCGAAAAGTTTTCATAGCAATTTTTAATTAAATTAAGTAATTTAAAATTATATTTGATAGAAAATATGTCTCATCAACAAAATATGTGTTATTAACAAAGAAGTCAGCTGGTATTTGCTATGGATTTTTAAAATTATTACTAGTTAGTTAGGTATACCTACCTACGTCACTGAAACCCACCATAAGTACAACAACCCAGCTTCAATTTCTAAACAATTTTATCAAAATCCCATAAAGCGGTTATTACGTAACCCACCACTGCAAGCGCGGTAATTGTAAAATTATACAACCTTTACACAACCACTTCATACATTATATTATTACCTACTTGTATTTTTTTATAATAAAGCCCTTTTCCACGGCTCGCGTGTTTGCGTCAGCGCAAACAATATTGGTGTTATGTAATTTTTTTTTTTTTTAGGTTGTAAAAATCATCAAATGACTCCTTCCGCCCTGCATGGGGCGGAAGGGACTGTCAGACTTTTACTGACTAAAAAACCACCCTGTTCCTTCTGTTGCCCTTTACGTTCCGGGGCCACGGTATCCTGTTAAGACGTCCCGCAACCCCGGACGTCCCGCAACCCCGGGGTGTTATGTAATGAGAAACAAAAGAATGTAATTTTTTATTAGATTTACTAAGCTTTACTTTCCACACTCCGCTTTCAATTCATAACATAACATCGCACCTGTAATCCCCAAAGGGTTAGGCAAAGGTGTACCTATTAGTACACCCACATTTCTCCAGTGATTTTTAAGTCCCATGTAATAGGGGACGAGCTTATTGCTATTAACCATACACAAATCCAGACTCCGAGGCTGCTACTAAGAAATTCTTGAAGGAAACACCCAATAACACTTTGCCCGACCTGGGAATCGAATCCAAGACTGCTCAGGAGTCGCGCCTTGCGTCCACTAGACCTAATTTTTACAACAAGATGAATTCCGTTTTACTTCAACGATCGAACATCCAATACCGATAAACGAATACATCTTCTTAAAAATTGAAAATTTCGGAGAAAAATGCACTTAGCACCGATCTTGACGCACATTTGTAACTTTTTTGCGTAAATACAAAAAACCCGGCCAAGTCCGAGACGGATTTACACACGAGGGGTTTCGTACCACCATCACTACACAATATTTAACATTACCCAAGTACCCCGTAAACTTAACCTTTTAACTTTAGTTTATTAGTCGTTAAGTATATCGATTATGGAAATATGTAAAAATTTTACTATTTACGGTATATTAGATACACTCCGCTGACAAACAGATGGACAGACAGTGGTGGCTTAGTAATAAGGTGCAGAACCCTAAAAAGGGGTTTTACTCGAAACTTACGCATCGACCGTTTTCATTGAAAATTAACAAATAATTTACATTAATTTTATGTTTGTGCCCCAAATAATAATACTGCCGTTATTTTTGGGGCTTTCTTAACTGTTACTGAGTTTCAGTGAGCATTACCTATGCGTGTGCAGTAGTTATTGTTTTTATAAATATGTATGATAGTCTATAGTCTATATATACACATCAAAAGTGTCTAGGGATCAACATCCCTAACAAATGTTAGGGATGTTGATCCCTAGACACTTTTGATGTGTGTAGTCTAGAAGGTACCTATATATGTTAAGGGTCTTTGTTACCTGAATTAAATAAATAAATAAAAAAATATATATATTAATGAGCTTGTTATTTTTGGTGATGCTTCAATTGTTTTAGCATACCCACTACCAAAAAACCTACTTTATTCAAATTCAATGTAAAACTTATGGTGAATAATAGTTAAACAATAGGGGAAAGGGGCTCATACTTCATTAAATAAATTAATAAGAAAAAAATATTGTTTTGATGTTTAAGTTACTGTTTTGGTCTTATGTAGGTAATCAATGGAACAATTTTGTTTTAGCAACTACAAAATTTTGGTCAATAAAAATTAGCTTGATATCCCGCTGTTCACAAAAGTAAACACAACTTTTTTTATTCCGTTTTTTATAAGTACTTACACATTAAGTAAGGTTAACGTAATTTGATTTAAACTTAATTTAATTTGACAGTAAACGATACTAAGCGACATTTAATATGTTTGTGGAAGAGAGTCGACAGCCATTCTTGGTGAAATTTAGGCGGGAAATAAGACGCCATTTTGGATTTTGATTTTTACTGCCAATCGTAAAATAAATTATTTGCAAAGTAAATGTTTGTTTATGAAATTTTATTGAAAGCTATTATGATTTTCGAAATATTAAAACTAAAATGAAATAAAATTGGACTTTTATCAAAAACCCTTTTGCTTTTAAAATATTTAATTGTTATGACTACTTTATATTAACAATTTTATTACATAAAAAAAATAATTTTATGACATTTTTAACAGCTAAAGTAACTTAAAGTCTACAATTTATTTTACTAATAAAAGCAGACACATTTCATAATTTTATTACTTAAATTAATAAAGTTATTATTCAAGTCACTTACCGTTACCAACTGTTTTATTTTTATCTTGAACAATAAACATAATACTTAAATATCAATAATAATTTGTTGGATCGTTAAAATGTAAAACGGAAGCCAAATGATAAGGAATAAGAATAAAAATTCTTTGGTGAAATATGATACCTGATTGGAAGGCGAGGTGCTATTGCAAGCGATAAACTATAGGAACAAAATAAGAGATCAATTTCAAATTATTTTTATTACTAAAATTAATCATTGTTGAGAATATCCCTCCTATACGCAACTTTTTATTAATTTGTCTATTTTTATCAACTCTTGAGATTTTTTTAAAATGAAGTTTAACATAAAAATGGATTGGCCATTTTTCTATTTCTAGTTATTATACAACTGGTTAAAAATTCACACATTTGACGAAAAATAATGAACACTAATGGCAAAACTTTGTTATAATTTATATAATCTTATTTAAAACCTTAAATACCTATATTTAAAAAAAAAAAAAAAAAACAACATCAAAATCCAATCAGTCATAAAATCGCTCATCGCTATCAATATAACCCCATCACTGATACCGGTCAACGATCCACATAACATTTATTGTGGCCACTCAACGCGCGTGCTAATTTGGCAAGCGATAGCGGGTTAAGTGTCCAGTGTACGCAATATGGTATTCATGTTATTGATACATTGGCATTTTGATCAGACGTAGGCGACTAGCCTTTTCTGAGAACGTTATTGATTGAATCTGCTTTTATTACAGGTTATTTTCTATTTATGAACTATAAGAAAATCTTTTCAAACATGTGCTGTATCACAAATCCAGACCCCGAAGCTGCTACTGAGAAATACCTGATGGATAAACCCAATAAAACTTTGCCCAACCTGGGAATCGAACCCAAGACCTCATGCTCAGCAGTCGCGCTTTGCGACCACTACACCAACGAGGCAGTACGATGTACGTAATCGTATATCGTATAATTGCGTTAAAGGAGAACAATTGATTATGAAACTCATTTAAATAAAGTAAAAGGGCAAAGAGGGACTTTGCTTGTCAAAACTTGCTTTTAATTTATTTCTCACCAAAATTATTTCCGTAGATTCCCAAGCCTTGAGGCTAGTGTTTTATTTATTAGAGTTTTTCTGTTACTTTTTTAATTATAAAGTGGCGAATAAATTAGCGAAATGGGAGTCATTTTTTATTTTTTTAATAAATTGTTAATGTGTTGAGTTAATTTATAGCTTTTATTTTATGATTAGTACCTATAGTGGCATCATTCATTTTTTTTAAAAGCTATTATAATTTTTGCGAGTTGAAGATAATTATTCCAAGACATTAATTAATCCATTCCATAAAACATTTTCATAATTTAATAATTATCGTGTTAAGTTCATTGACTTAAAGGTGGTTTTTGATCTTTGATAAGTACGAATTTTATGAACTCTCGAACCTTCTAGGGGTCTTCTGCCATCTCTTAGAACAGTACCATTTTAAAATATAACTTTGTAATTTCTGTAGTTGGATTTTCAACTCTTGGCGCTGAGCCGAGAGTTGAAAATCCAACTACATACTGTAATAAGGCACTTTTGAACGTAATAATAACACAGTACCTACGTACACCTCAAAACTCGCACACGACGTCGAAAGGTCGTAAGTTTAACCAAAGTGTCAATCTATTTGCTTTGTAGATTGCTACTCCACTTATGACCGCTACTGTACTTACGTAGTTAATAGCTATGTAACATGTCTTTTTACACCTAGCAAAAACAAAACACTCATTTCGACAGATTACCATGACAACCTTCTAAACAACCATATACATTCAATTACACGCTTTCTCATATCATTCTTGTTCATAACGGCGTGGTATCGGGAGATAATCCCATAATACGGAATAATACCCCTCGGGTATGCGCAGGCGCGTGGGTGCAGTTGATACGCGTATATACGTAATTAATTATTGCGTAACAGTGTTTGTTTGTAGCTGTGGGGAATTAGTTTTTTGGTAGGAGAAAAGGATAAGGGGCAATATGGGTAGGTATTGTACAAAAGAGTGTATATTAATAAGGACTTTTTTGCAGAGACTTCCTCATATATTTTTTTTTTAATCTTTTTTTTTAAACTAGCGACCCCCTGTCTTCGCACGAGTGCAATATAGTCCTCTTGAATCATTTTATCTACGTATATTGACGAAAACCGCATTAAAATTCGTTGCGTAGTTTAAAAGATCCAAGCTTACAGACGGCGAAAAGCGACATTGTTTTATGCTATGTAGAGATAAAAGAGGACTCCTACTTATTCCTTTTCATTTTATTGTTAAATTATCAGTTAAAATAAGTACCAAGCATATGAGATATTCTTATTCGTTTGCCCGACCGAATTTCTGTCACATCAGCCAATCTCAATGGAGATTAGCGAAGTGCGCAAGATATATTATAGTGCGGAAGTGGGCGCTCTAATGTAGATAGGACGGCAATCCGACACGACCTTGGGAGTAGGACCAACGGCTTTGCTTTTCGTGGCACGGGAGTGTCACACCGCCAACTTATACTCTGAACTGCTACTGAGAAATCTATACTAATACGAGTATTATAAAGAGGTAAGATTTGTTTGTAAGTTTGTATGTAGGGGGTAATCTCTGGATCTACTGAACCGATTTTAGAAATTCTTTCACAAATTGGAAGCTACGTTATCACTGAGTGCTATAGGCTATATTTTGCTATCAAAAAATTAGGGAAAAATCACGCGAACGAAGTCGCGGGGAGAGTGCTAGTCCCTTATAAAAAAACCCAATATTTTTTTTTCCGATCTACGAATCCAACCCTTGACCTAAGCAGATATCTTTACGACTGCAGAACCGACTCCACAGTCATCGAAGCAACCGTTATTCATATAACTAATCGATTATTATCATAAAACTTTCAAATGCGTGTGGTCTTCCTCTTAATATAAGCTCGTAAATTATGAAGTCGGCTATGGCATTCAACTTTAGTACCATGAACCATGTTCATAAAGCCATAAACACAATTGAATGCAAACGATAATGAGGCACGCCTTCCTATAGCACTTCTGATTGACATGGTATTAATGTGTTGACATGTAAATAGGGCATTAGATTTAGTTTTGTAAGTGTGTGGGTTTATTTCCTGATGAGTTGTTAGGTTTGTAGTAAGGTGTGCGTTTATAATGAGGAGATTCTGTTCAAAATCTTAGACTAATAAACACCCCTGTGTTCTCTCCCGACTGTTACACCGGGAGCGTACGCGCTTTTTGTGAACACCGACTGAATAGCCAAGAGCCTCGACCAACATCTAAGAAGACTCTTGTGCTAGATCAAGCGCTTGATTCTGAAGTCAGTATTTATAGATGTTTCTCTTTCTGAAGCCGACCATTAAGAGTAATTTCCGAAGGGTTAGGCACAGGTGTACCTATTGTACACTCAAACGCTAGTTATGTTAAAGTCCCATTTAAAAGGGGGCGAGCCTATTGCCATCAACCGGGCACATAAATCCAGACTCTGAGGCTGCTACTGAGAAATTCCTGATAGAAAAACCTAATAACACTTTGCCCGTACTAGGAATCGAACCATCATGCTTATCAGTCGCACTTTACGACCAGTAGACCAACGAGGCAGTCTACCAATACTTAGCATTACTTTTTGTATTAGTCTATAGATTTATACGTGATAAGAAACAAAACACGACCAAATAGTCGCTTAGTATTTTTTTCTTTTCTACCATCGATATTTAGTCCTAACTGTAAAACAATATTTAATCACACAACTTGCACTGTACAAAGATGAGGGCACACAGAGGGCACGGAAAGCAATGTAATTGAAACGTGACGACACATACGCCTATAAAAAAAGCCCTTCCCATTATTAATCTAACCTAATAAATAATATAGTTGAAAGGTCGTGGCAACTACTTCAAGTGAGGGATCAACTGACATTTGGTTTAATAAAAAAAGCAAATGTCGCACCATAAAAAATTGTAGGGGATAAAGGAAAAGGGCAATGGTAATAACTCACTAAGTCCATACTTGAGGGTTAAAAAAAACAGTTAAGTGTGTGTGTGACTCACACACGAAAGGTTTAGTACTACGACCAACACTTCTTGACAGTAAGTTAAAAAAAAATCACGTCACTTGTATGGGGATCTTTAATTTTTAACTTTATTTTATTTTAACAAGCTTTTAGTTACTTTAATCTGTTCAGCCCCCCTAGACAAAATCCCATTTCTGTAAGCGTTCACGCCGACGGAAAAATCAAATTGTATAGAGTTGACATTTGCTAACCAGGGGTCCTACCATGAACTCTTATCGCGATCCAAAAACTGAATTGTTCTTTAAATACGTCAATATAACGCATCAATTTATGTCATTATATTGACGTATTTTCTCTTATCGCGATCCAAAAACTGAACTGTTCTTCAAATACGTCAATATAACGCATAAATTGATGCGTTATATTGACGTATTTGAAGAACAATTCAGTTTTTGAATCGCGATAAGAGTTCATGGTAGGGCTGCAGCAGCGATCACGTGACAACTGGTTAGCAAATGTCATGGGATTTTGTCTAGGGGGGCTGGTGTCTGTGGCTTACCAAATCTTACAAGTTAAATTGGAGTCACTTCCCGATGTTCGCTTGTGTTGCAATTTTGCGTAAATATGCAATTTGCATGACAATGTAATATTATGATTATGTCACAGAGCTAATCTAATGATGCAGCCGGAAAGTGGTCATAGGAACTTAATCAAATTACAAGTTATATTTGAACTAATTTCTGGATTTTATAATACGTATGCACATTGTATGACAAAGCAATATAAAAACTTGTTTAAAAATAATAATTTGTTATTACATATTTTGTTGCTATAGCGGCAATAGAAATACACACTATAAAAATTTCAACTCTCTACCTATTACAGTTTATAAGATACAGCCCGTTGACAAACAGACGGACAGCGGAGGCATAGTAGTTCCCATTAGCACCCTTCGGGTACGGTACTCTAAAAACAGCCTTATAACAGAGTTCTTAGAATTCAAGTCGTTAAGAGAAATTACTGTTTAGTATGGATGTTTTAATATTTTTTCTAATGCTCTTTGAAGTTCATCAGAAATTCAATGTGTATGATCTTTGGTATGAAAGTTATTTAATATATAAATATGGATTGTGATTCTTGCAGTTGTGATACTGGTTTGGAAATGAAAAGAAAAACTTTGAGCGAATTGTGGTGTACTTCACTATGTATAATGGTTTTGTGTGTAAAGTTTAATTAGTAACTTTAGTTTACGGGACTAGGAAATTATACTTTTATTACAAGCTTTTATTTAGCTTGCACTGTTCGTATGTATGTGTAAGCTATAGTATGGTATAGTATGTAAGTTGTCCTTTCAAAATTTGCAAAATATTTTTCGCCCATTTGTTGGCATCCAATTGAGCTGAAATTTTGCATACACCTTTAGTTCTGATGACAATATTATAATGTCCAGTACTCAATATTGTAATAATTTTAAATTAAAACTTGTTTTTAAGAATATTTTTTATAATCAATTAATCACCTAACACCTTCGAATTACGGGCAAACGGTAGTATTGTATAGGTAAGTAGCGTGCAATTAAAATAAGAAAAAAAAAACCAGTCTTTAGTACCTAACAGTAATACAAGTAAATATATCACATTTAACTGGCCAACGCCTCAACAAATAAATCTTGAACCAGCTCCTTGACATAAAAATAATATGTAAGTATAGGAATTTTATACAATAATATCACACCACACTTATACAAACACTTAGAAAACACATAAATCATTTAAAAGTGTATTAATATTGCCTACTATGTTCTAAAAACATTTTAAAAATATTAATTTTCTTTGCGAAAAGCTATTAAATCGAACGATGTTAAAAATAACACCTATAATTATGGATATTTTAAATGTTTCTTAAAGCCAAGAATGTTAACTATTTATTTAAATGCTTCGTAAACTTAAAAATTAAGGTCGTCAGCTACCGATGAATAAACATTTAATTAAAATCATTCTGTTTTTAAAAATCTTTGATAATTTTTAGCAATAAATTATTATAAATATTCATTTTAAGTTTTATATTTTTAATTTTAAGAAAACGGTCCAAGTATGTTTGGTCAATGTCATTTTTTTCATTTTTTTTTCTATTTTCTGCCCATTTTACTAGGTAACATTTTGAGCAGTAAAAATATAAAACCGGTAACCAGTACCTATTTATTTTATTACTAGCCAGTATGTAGCGAATAGTCGCAAAATATTTTACCGGTCCGCGACAAGAAGTTTGTTTACTTACCCATTAAAGTTAAATAAACATCGTTACTAAATATGCGCAGACGCATGCAAGTGTTCTTTAAACTTTACTAATGTTTCTGACATTTAAGTAAATATTTAAATTAAATTAAAATACAGTTACGGTTACATTTTTTTAAAATGTCTTTTTTTAAATTTGCTCAGTTAATATGTTGCTTTTTTAAACCCGGATATTATTTTGTTGAGATCATCTTTTAATTCTATAGTAAATAATTGGACCATCGTGTTTTCGGCCATTTTATATTATCTTTATGAATGCCCTAAGGCTAGACTCGACTAGTTTTAATATTTTAATATGCAAATAATCTGATTCAGAAAAAACAATACACAATTTTTTGCCATCTTCACAAATCATGTTTTTAAAACTATCTTCCTATAGAGTACCTACCTATAGTTTAAAATAGTATTTTAGTATTTTTAAACCATTAATAATTCTTACTACTATTTTAAATGCGAAATTTTGAATGGATGGATGTTTGTTACTACACAGGCCGGAATGGCTAAACAGATCTGAATGAATTTGGCAGTCTTGATGTTTATCCCAGAAAAATGTATCTACAGTTCCCAAGAGGTAATATATCAACGTTGACGTGGACGAGGTCGCGGGCAGAAGTCAGTTAGAAATAAATACGATAAAAAGTTATGTACAGTAAACAACAAAAGTCGATTAACATTTTTGATTTTTAAATCCTAATTACTGAGTACAATATCAAAAGTAAAACGCAATGAACATAAAATTAAGATATAATAAACCCTTAGCTATTACCTGAAATTCTGAAAGCCAGTACATTATGTGTTAAGTATCTGTTTAAATGATATAAAAAAGTAACATTGTTAATCGACTTTTGTTGCTGACTGTACATACCTATTAATTAGGGATACATTAAAAAGTTAGAACTTTACGAATAGCTAAAACTTTGGAGTTATGTATTGTATAATCAAAAACAATTATAAAGTAGATAGGCAGTACCTTTATATAAAACTAGCACAATCCCCGCGTCTTCGTTCGAGTGATTTTTCTTACGAATCCCAAATTTCTTAGTAATCAAATATAGCTTATAGCATTCAGTGATAATGTAGCTTCCAATTGGCAAAAGATTTTTCAAAATCGGTTTAGTAGATTCAGAGATTACCCCCTAAAACATCACAAACTTTACCTCTTTGGCTCTTCATAATATAGTATAGTATAGATATAATATGGAGCGTACCTCAAGGTGTTTCGATGGGGTTGGTCATCGACCTCGTTTATCAAAACCCAAGACATGGGGGTATCGCATAATTTGTGCTTAACATCTTCGCCAATAAATTAGACTTCACATCGTATATTTAAATAACGATTTTTATGGTCGACATTACATTGTAGTAATGATCGAATTAGGCTCTTATTAGCATTAATTTTACTAATTTATACATGTTTAAAGATCGCATGATATTCTTTTTAAACATCTTTAGATGTATCAAATAGATACATGATATTTCGATATTGTATTGATATGTATCTGTTTTTTATATTTAAACTAGCGACCCGCCCCGGCTTCGCATGGGTGCATGTATTATACGTATAAACCTTCCTCTTGAATCATTCTATCTATTAAAAAAAACCGCATCAAAATCCGTTGCGTAGTTTTAAAGATCTAAGCATATATAGGGACAGACAGACAGAAAAAGCGACTTTGTTTTATACTATGTAGTGAAGTGAAGGTAAGTTTTTTTTTGTATGTAGTGTTAAATATTATACGGTGGTACGGAACTCATCGTGAGCGAGTCATTTTTTATGGCACTAAACATGTTATAACGCATTTTTTTTTACTTTTAATCAAAACAGCAAAATAGATTGGTCCTTCTAATATTGCTCTATATTCCATGCATAAATCAACGTAAACATAAACTACTCATTTAAATTTTATTATTAAATTTTACCTTTTATAGCTAAACAAAGAAAATGACTACCTCAGAAACAGAAGGCAAAAATAACTAAACTACTTAAATTAACATACTTGTAAAACTGTTTGCCGTATAGGTTTCTTAATAACGGATATTATACTAGTTTACGTGGCCATTACTATACACGGAAAATGAAATAATATTTCACACCTAATAAATAGCAGTGTAAAGATTATAATGGCGTGATTAGGTACGAAATGATTTCCGCACTTCCTAACTAAGAAAAAGTAGTTTATTTACATTGAAATATTATGGCTTTATTAAATAAAAACTTTATTAATGTGTAGCATACAATATCCGCCTGTGTAACGTGAGTTACCTTATTTTTTCAAGTTGCGATAACAAGAACAAAATGTTACCTGTAACAAAAAAGAAAACAAATGAGAGTATTACATTCGAAAGTCTGACAAGATTTCGGCCTGTCACCTTTCAAAACTTTCTAGGACAAGAGTCAATTTAAAGAAAAAAAAAACACATTTTACGAAAACCTATAATTTAAAATTAGAATTTGAAATAAGAACTGCATTTATTTTAAGAAACTGTTCTTAAAATAAATTCAGTTCTAATTTCAAACTCTCTGTGAATTGTTTTTAAATAAATGTAGTTCCAATTTTAAATTATTGGTATTCGATTGCCACAGATTATGATTTGTCTTGCAGTAAGGAAGTGAAGAGGTAATTTATGTGCCTACTAGTCTTATAAATTATACTAGCTGTGACCTGTGACTTCGCATGCTTGTTTTTCACCCGGGTTAAGTTACGTCTTTGACTACTGCTCCGCTCCCGTGGGTAGTAGCGTAATGTTATATTGTAAATAGTTATATTGTATATAGCTATATGTTTATATAGCCTATACTATTCTTCATAAATCTGGCTTTCTCATAAAAAAATATTTTTCCAATCGGACTGTTAGTTTCAGAGATTAGCATGTTTAAACAGACAAACAGCAAAAATCTTTTCAGCTTTATATTAGGATATAGATTCTAGGGAACTAGGTTACGATAGTACAAGCAAACAACCAGACTTATATTGCTAAATGTTTTGGCCATTTTAAGATTCAATAATTCGCAGTATGTATGTAGATTGAAATCGCCTAGGCATCTAGTCTTTCCTAGTTTCGCCGTATTTGGAAGAAATACGTTAGCTGCAGATGTACTGGGTATCATTACGCTTAATCTTTTGAGGAAGTACAGTGAGGTGAGTGGTAACTATTATGATTTATGTAGATATACGTTTTTGGTCTGCATTAATTTTGAAACAAAGAACTTAAAGTCATAGTCAAATCATTTATCTACCTAAATATATAAAATCTAAATATATATATAAAAACGACAAGTCACTCACTCATCACGAAATATCGAAAACCACTTCACGTATAAAGATGAAATTTAACAGGCAGGTAGTTTATAGTTAGTAGACGTCCGCTAAGAAAAGATTTTCCAAAATTCACCCCCTAAGGGGATGAAACGGGGGTCCGATATTTACGCGGACGACGTCGCGGGTAAAAGCTAGTTTTAATCAAAGACCATTAAATATACACTTTTGAACGTCATAACATAACATAACAACCTGTAAGCCCGAAGGGTTTAGGCAGAGGTGTACCCATTAGTAGACCCACATTTCGCCACTTATGTTTTTAAGTCCTATGTAATAGGGGGCGTTGAATATTAGGTATAAGGAATACTTATAATAAGTGTGATAATAATGACATAAATCATTTATAAATGACCATAATTAAGTAAGAATATTCTGAATAAACTCAATAATTTTGGATATAAAAGTCACTCATTATCGATATTACCATTTTAAAAGCTGTGGGAAAAAAAATCGCAAGCCGCGACTAAACCTGACTTATTAAAATGAGGTGTCAAAATAAATGACATTTTTTGCAAATAATAATCAAAATATTTATACATTTTATACAATTTATAGACAACAATATATTTATAGGCCTTAAAAGTTGAATATTTATACATAATTTAAACAAGGTTGATATATTTATTTTATACTTTATAAGTTACTAGCTTTTGCCCGCGACTTCGTCCGCGTATATGTCGGTTATCGCGGACGCAGACGAAGTCGAAGTCGAAGTCGAATAAAAAGTAGCCTATGTCCTTTGTTGGGGTTCACACTTACCCTGTACCAAATTTCACACAAATCGGTTCAGTAGTTTAGGCGTGAAGAAAAGACAGACAGACAGACAGACAGACAGAAAGACAGACAGACAGAGTTACTTTCGCATTTATAATATTAGTCAGGATATATTTATAGGCCTTAAAAGTTGAATATTTATACATACTTAATTTAAACAAGGTTGATATATTTATTTTATACTTTATAAGTTATTAACGATACGAACTAGTTATGGAAACGGAAGAGGCGGATTATAGAAAAGTTGTGATTTGATTGAGAAAGGTTTTTATATTAATTAATAACTTATGATTATTTATACATAAATATTAAAGATGTTGAGAATACTTGAATGTTTTGGATATGCAAAGTCAAGAGATAATTAGTTATTCATGCCTAATTATTTATTTGTCATATATAGTGACAATTGTCTTTATATTGTCACTTGCCTGGTAACGAACCCACAATCTCATACATGAAAGGCTCTTTAACCACTGTGCCATCATCGCAGTAATTTAGTCAGTTCTTGAAATTTATATTTTTTCTTTCTAAGTTTTAAATCATGGACATCACTGGCAGCGGTCCACGAAAATATAGTGAGGAAACCTGGACTTTTAATTAATACAAGTCTGAAATCGCCAATCTGTCTTGAGCAAGCGTAGTGATCAATAGTGAGAAGAGGCTTTTGTCGTGCAGTTGTTAAGGTACATGCTCTACAGGGTTATTTTGCAACCACCATCCAAATTTTCAGAAATGATTTAGAATCGATAACCTTATCAATTGATGAAAAAAAAAAACTTTAAAAAAATTACATGATTTTCACCATTGTCCGCTACTAAAATCACAACGTGTGGAATAAATGCAGTTCAACAATTATAGGTTGTTGAACTTGACTGCACACGCGCTTACCTCAACATTCGGGAACGCACATAAACAGCACGCACTACGCCCCCCTTGCTGCGTGTCTCTACATTCTGATTTTTTACGGATATTTTCTTTTGAATGTTTTTTTTTTTGATTTTGTTATTACTTTTCATTTTTTTTTCATCAATTGATAAGGTTATCGATTCTAAATCATTTCTGAAAATTTGGATGGTGGTTGCAAAATAACCCTGTATAAAACACTATCCAATCAGAGCACTCATTCCATTAAACAACACAAACAACAGGCAATTTAAAATAAGGACGGAAATAATATTAATGTTTACGCCACAGAGCTCAAAATTGCAAATATAAACTTTAAATTAAGAACTCATTCCATAAAATTCGAAATTAAAACACATTTTCGCTTTTAAAAGTGAGATTCCAATTTTAAAATCCTCAAAGGTCGTTGTAACCAGTTTAAAAGTAGCATTCCTTTTAAAAGACTTTAAGAACTCATTAGTACAACAATGCATTCCGTGTTTTGTGTCAGGGAATGTGTCCCGGGATTGTTGAGTCCCGGGATGGTCAGCACTGTCTGCAAGCGAAATAGTATTGTCATCTTTAATGCAATTGCTATTCTAATACCTAACGCATAAGGTTTAAAATTGAATCACAGGTTAGTGTATGATAAATATTTGGTATCTCTACGTAATTAGAGTTAGGTGAACTTTAATTGGAAGTTTATGAGAAACATTTAAAAATTGAAATTTTCGCACCTTTTGTTCTAAACCGAATTTGAAATGGTATCAAAGCAATGCAATATCATAAAAAGAAACTACCTCATTTAAGAGCTATTGGATGTAATTCTAAACGTTCATGATGGTGCTAGAAAATCTACATGGCACTATCTAGCATCACATAACATCATCACGCCTGTCATCACCGAGGGGTTAGGCAGAGATGTACCCATTAGTACAGCCAGTAGCAGCCTCGGAGTCTGGATTTGCATACATGGGACTTAAACATTTCTAGCGAAATGTGGATGTAATAATAGCTACACTTCTGCCTAACCCTTCGGGGATTACAGGCGTGATGTTATGTTGTCAGTGCGCTATCAGGAATATCCACTTCTTCGATCTCTGAATATAGAGAATCGATGAGAATTAAATACAAGTAGGTAACTTATAGATATTTTGAGGTCATGTAGGTACTTCCAGATTACATAACAACGAAAAGCCATTTAACATACCAAATTAAATCTATCGTCCAATTTCATTATCAACCATACCAACATAGTCAATAATTAGTATAAAAAATTTCGATCGCAGTGCGGTAGCAGGTTCAAACCAGTCTGGACATCAATACGATATGATGATCATTTATTATTATTTTTATAAGGCTAAGCTATAATCATGTTCGTGTTATTTATGGCGTATCAGAATTAATTGATGAAAACATTAAAATGAAATCGGATTTTTGTACCAGTTTAGGCGCTGCGCAAGTGAAGACACTTTTTGTTGCTGACACGGGACACTACGTGGTTGCTGTGTCCGGTGATGACGACGTGTTGTCAGTTGCCAATTGCTACTACTGGACATATTCAGTGTTTGATGTCAAAACATTTCGCCTACAAGCAACTAACTTTTTTACTCGTATGATTTGTATGGGAACACAATATTTTTTTTGGTTTTTTTTTTCAATATTATTCTGAAAACTTACAGCTAAAAACAAGATACAGATAAAAAGTTTAAACAGATGATGGCCAGTTATAGGTTTTCACATATAGAGTTGTTATTATTGATTATTTCACTAGAAACTTTTCAGTGTCTACTTGCTAACACGAAACGTTATTGTTATTGACGATCAGTGTCTGTCAAATGGAAGTCACAGATAACCACAGCAGTTGCCTATGTACTAGTTATGTGAAAATAAAATGTTCACTACTGGTTGTCGGTTGCTTATGTCGAACACAAGACGCCAAAGTGTCTACGTTTGTGCAGCGCCTTAAAATATGAACTTTGAAGTTCTAATTTGGGAGGAAAGTGAATTATTGGACATGTAGAAATTGATTGATTTCATGGTGATTTGTTGAACTTGAAGATGGTAATATTTCACTGTAAGTATAGAAATCTATTAAAAAAGGTTTGATAGTAACTTTCCCATGTCATTTATGTAACGCCCTTAATCATTTTCTTTAGCAATTATTTATTCCAAATAATGCTTGGCGCAGTGGTAGAGCGTTTGGCTGCTTCGCTGCATGTCGCGGATTCCTGCGCAAAATTATTGTTTCTGTGGCGTTTATGTAGTTGTTCTAGGTTTGGTTGTTTGTGTATGTGAGGTTATGTGTTTGTAAACACATTCACGAGCGGTTACGTTAAAAAAAAAAACAAATAAAAGATCGTAGCAACATTGATAAAGCCAATATTAATCAATTCAGTATCGTGTATCGGGTCTAATTTTAATAAATGTTTTGACTTTGACTGTGTGCCTTTAACACAGAATTATAAAACAATACAAGCCTATGCTAGTTAATCTATACAAAAAAGCAAGATTTATAAAAAAAAATAGTTAAAGTTAGTAGGATTTCAACACAGGTGACGAATAAAAATCTCAACACCAAAACTAAAGCTCACAATACACCGACCATACAATTCGCAACAAGTGAAGTTGCAATTTTATTGTAAATGTTCGCGCGCCGCCACTTTCGCGGCCCCGGGCTAATCACACAATATGAACGCTTTCTATACAACTGAGCCAACTCAGTCAGATGTAAGACTGAGTTGAGACGGGCAATTTTTTACCAATCGTTGCCCATTAACTGTTGCCCCAGGTAGTCGAAAATTAAGCAGTGGAGTAAACTAGTCTGATTCTTAAAACAATGCTCTATATTTTAACTGGTATTATTGCCAAAGAATTTCTTTTTATAGCTGAGCAATTTTATGCTATTGTATTTGCTGTGTATTTTTTTAATAAATAAAGAAATATTTTTTTTAGATCAAGCTATTTCATATCGATGATGCTAATATGATGTGGTGACAGTGTCTCCAGCAATAAATTCATGTTACATCACTGTTAATTTAGTGATATTAAATCATATTGCCTATGTGTAAGCAATTTTAATTGCCCGTGTAAGAGCACCTTAAAATACTGTGACTGCTATATTTTATTTTGTCCATATTTATAACACATTTTTGTTAACAATAATTTTGTAAATATTGCAAAAGCTGCATGATGAATCTTATGAAGAATAAAAAGGTTTTTAACATTGTATACTTTATTGAAATCGGTAAAGGAAAACAACGTGAGGAAACCTGGACTTATAATGAATATAAGTCTGAAATTGTCCAACCGCCTTGACCAAACGTGGTGATCAATGATCAACGATCGTGCCTTCTCTGTCTTGTCTGTGCAGTAGGACAGGCTGATATTATCATATTGCATATTTCAAGGATGCTTGTTAAAGTACTCAAACTATATACTTGTACCGAGTAGATTATTAATACCTGTCGTTGTTTGGCCCTGTGTAGGTGTCATTACGTATACAAATTAGCTGCACCATACAGATTTGGATCAAATACATAATTCATAAGACCCCAATCGGTAGATAACTGTCCCTTTAGATTAATCGGACAAAAAATACAGTAACTTGAGATTCTAGAAATAATTTTATTTGACCATCGCCCTATGTTGCCTTGTCAAAACCTATAGAATAATTAACTTTTAGTTTTTCCTATCTTTTTAAGTTATTGTGCAGTATTTTACAAATTTTCTCTTTGTAAAAATCTTACCCAGATTATTTCGACTATTAAAGAAAGTAATAGCCAAGTTGGTCGAGCCTTTCTCAAGTGACACTCTCACCAACGAACAGTATTTAATTTTTATTTGTAAAAATAATTTATAACGAGCTATTGTTCATTTTTTAAGTAGACCATAACATAACCTGTAATTCCCGAAGGGTTAGGCAGAGGTATACACCCACATTTTCGCCAGTTTCGGGGCGAGCCTATTGCCATCAACCCGACACAAATCCACACTTCAAGGCTGCTATTGTGATATTCCTGATGGAAAAAACCCAATAACACTTTGCTTGACCTGGGAATAGAACCCAAGACTTCATGCTCAGCAGTCGGCAGTCAAAGTAGAAGTAGGACCTAAAGAGTCTCCCAAAGTCAGTACAGATTGGTGACAACAAGCTTTCAAAATTGGAATAACTTTACTTTGATTTATACGATGATACAAAAGTACTTCGAATATACAAATTAAGCCCAATCATTTACCCAATAAATTGCAAATCTAGTGTGAAATCGAAACATTTATAACCAATTTAATTCTTTCTTCCCACCCAATAAAGAAAACCGTGAAACATTCACACTTCCGCTAATCAAAATGTAATCAAACTTTCAAATCCACACACTGGCTGGTTAATTACAAAGATTTATTAACACCATTAAAAAGAAACGAAAAGTCTGAACACAAAATATGATCCCATCAAATCATTTTACATTAAAAATGTTTGAGAACTCACTAGTTATAACAAGGTGTGAGATTTCATGTTTCTTGGTACTATGAGTAGGTTTGTTATTGATCATTTAGGTATTTCGGTGTCTACTCCGGGATTTGGTATTGTATGAATAAACAGTTTTTCTTTCTTTTTTCTTTAAAAGTGAACTATTAAAAATCTTAACCTATACTATTTACTAAACCTTTACTATTACTCTCTAAACGATTCATGATGATTCTATAATAGCTCTATATTTAACATAGTAGGATAAAACATATATGTATTTAAAAACAAGGGATAAAACATACAAGGACAGGCGTGAAAAACAAACCCTTTCCTTGCAGTCGGGTAAAAAGGTTTGTTAATACGAGCACGGTATAGAAAAGAAAACAAATTCTATTCGATTTCGATTCGAATTTTGAATTGAAACATTTTGGTATAATTTTTAACAAGCATTATAAGGTTTTTTAGCCAGTCTTTAAACTAAATAAATGTTATTTGCGAAACGAATAATATCAAATTTAAAAATCGAATGTTTTCTCTGCGTAGGGCCTCAAATAGAGTATCAGGAGTAGGTAAGGGCTAACTTAATATCGATACGCATGAATGCATGCAGCCGTCACGCTTATATTCCTCGGAGGCGATAAGAAGCAAGCCTTCCGCTATTTATCGGTTTTTCAAAGCGAACTATTAGGGTGAAAGCCCTAGGGTAACCTGCGAAATTTTAATTTTACTTACTGTTATTGTAATTTCTGTTTTTTTTTTCAGCTCAGCATGAGTTTGTATGATACTTAATTAAAAATCGACACTAACATTTCGCAAGCAAACTTGGCACATCCCTCTCAGGCCCGGAATCCACCAAAGAGGAGAGGACAAGAGATGTCTCGTAAACAACCAATAGGAAACGGTGTTGTGTTGAAGCTAAGCGGTGAGACGTGAAAATTACGCAAGCCAATTGGTTATACGAGACATCTCTCGTCTCCGCTTTGGTGGATACCGGGCCTTAAGCGGAAGAAAAGTGAGAAGATCTTAATCTTTCAATAAAATTAAGAGATTGTGTATCAAGAAGTTTCGGTATCATTTATTAACTCTCTGTCACATTTCTGCAAATATGAGCTATTAGTATTCCCTGATCAAATCTAGCACACTATCCAGGCTTGCGAGCATCGAAAGAGACACACCCCCAATGAAACAAACCTTGGACACAATTCAAAGATCAAAATGCTAAACAACTGCATACGCCTTCAAATTGATTCGTAGGCTTGTCATACGTCAGCACCAATTAAATCAATTGGGTGCGTGCTTTCGATCATGGCGGGTCCAAATTCCGTACAGAAGTATGTCATGCCAATTGATGTCTGGGGGCACGGCTGTATCCCGCCATGTCATATACGCTTATTTTCGCATCAAATAAACGCGCCCTTGTGTAGGACGTAAGTGACAATAAAGTGAAAAAAAAAATACGAGGTGGAAAAGACCACGTATCTTTTTTGGGGTTTTTATTCATGTTTCTCTGTTTTAAAATAGTAAAATCAACTAGAAAAGAGCTGTCTTCTGAATCATTAAACGGCTAAACAGATTTTCTTGAATCATAGCTAAGAATACTCTCGATCAAGTTATCCAACGAAACAAAATAAATAAAAATCGGAACTACGATTTCCCAGACAGATACACAAGTTAAACTTATAACACCCCTGTTTTCGTCAGGGGTTAAAAACAGAAAAGGGGAACACAACAACAACAGATATGCAACCGTTTGTGATATCTGTAAGTAAAATGAAAAATCGCTTAAAAAAGCAGTGCTAAACAAAATAAGGGTAACAGTAGCCAACATGATCAGCTGTCAAGTTCAAGCTCCATAGTTGAGGTCAATGCACTTTGTATGAGTATGACGTAATTGCACGGAAGTCGTTACTTGGGCTATTGTTATCGCAAAATTAGTTTCTTAGTTAAAATAGTCGAGTAAAAACTTTGATGTTTCAACGTTTTTACATTTTTACGGTGTGTAATTGGAATTTTATTTTTTTCGGGCTTTATTTTTTTGCAAAAATAAACGTCATCTTTGCTTTCCATGGTTGATTTTGCAAGATCAAGATGATTTTGTTGATTTAGTTAGCACACAAGGAACTAATCAACACACTCTGCAAAGAGGAGTTCTCGATACTGCTCAACCGAGAAGCGAATCGAGATTTCATAACGATTATTACTTTTAGGAATCGACTTTCGTTTTTGTCTTCAGGCGCTTTACGGATTATAATCGATTCTTTATGATTATGTGTGGTTTTTATTTTAGATACTATCGTTTGGCTCGGGGGCGATAGTGTTGTTTTTAATGCTTTGTAATCAATGTTCAAGCGATTCGATTCGATTGTTATTATTTTGTTCTGATTATGTGGTAGGGATCTGTTATTTTATTTAATGAGTAACTATTAGCTTTACTATCATAATAATAAGTTTGTTTTTACGCCCTATATGTCTTACGTCATGATCATATGAATGAATGAATAAATGGATGAGCTGAAATGAGCTATAAACGATTGTTGTAAATAAATAAAAATAATATAAATACTGTCAGTGTGTGGCTGTCAATAATTTGTCATTAATATTATCACATTCGAAACCACGAAATATTCCCGTTTGAGCATCTATGCATTGAGCGCCAAAGGTATTGAAAGTAAAGATTGGTGCTTAATGCATAAGTGCAATGCGCGCTCAAAAAATAGGTGGAAAAATGGAATACTTCGAAAACACAGTAAAGTTCGAGTCCTCAAACTCGAAAGGTTCCGTACCAAACACACTCTGTAAAAATTTCAACTATTACGATTCAAAAGTTACAGCCCGGTGATCCTGTGTAATAGGAGATCCCCTATGGAACATTTTGAGTATGGAAGCCTAAAAACAATTTGGTAAAAAGTTCCCAGAAATATTTTTTGCACTATGTTTGATAAGGATACCTATGCGTAGTTAACAGGGATGTATGTATTGTCTTTTTACTTCTCGTATAAGTAGTTATGCTACACATGTAGAAGTAACAAGAATAAAGTAACCAGTATTTTGTAAAAACCTAATTTAAAAGAGTGCCGTGGAGTTTCTTGCTCGTTCTTCTCCATAGAGGCCTACCTCCGTTTTGGAACGAGCAACTAGCTTCAGCTTTCAGATTAACTGACCGATTCCTTGACAATTCAGAAGTGCCTGTAAATGGTCTAATTGAAATAAATGTTTTGACTTTCACTTGGATTTCTTATTGGCTTTCTTCCTCCTTTTTCTTATACAAGTTGACTACTATCAAAATGTCATTAAAATCTTCCTTTTATCAAATGATCATGAATCTCACTGACATCTTTCAAATGATCAAATCTACGTACAGTTTATGTTATGAAGCGTAATAATATCATAATCTAATCACAAATTAAATCTGAAGGGTACATCAAGTACGCCGCCATGATTATAGTACTATCCTAGATAGCTGTAGCGGATTTATGTAAACAGATAGGTTGGTACGGGTTGGCGCAAACAGAGCGATTATGCTACAGCAGTTCATCATCGTCAGGTTAAGCTATGCTGCCTGGGTTGGTCTGTGGATGGGTGACCATCTTTACACACTGAGACACCTCCGTGTCTTGGAAAGCACGTTAAGCCGTTGCTCCCGGCTGTCATACGTGGATCTTTGACAGTCGTTACGGGTCGTCAGGAGGCCGAAAGACTGACAATCAGTCTTACCAAGAGGTGTCATTTAACTTAGTTACTGGGTTGTGGAGAAAGAATGAAACGGGGGTCCGATATTTATGCGGACGAAGTCGCGGGCAACAGCTAGTAATTATAATAAATACAAATCTGAATCTTGATAAAATTTCAAAGTCAAAGGCAAATTATTTATTTCAATTAGGCCATTACAAGGCACTTTTGAACGTCAAATTTGACACAGAGACAGACAGTCTGGTAGTGACAGATAGTAGGTACATAGGTTATTTATCTCCGACGAATGTACGGTTGCCGTGGTATAACATAACAACTTTGACGCAGACGAAATGGAAGGCTGAAACTAGTCCATTAATAAATGAAAACTTCTCCACCATATTATTACACTATCTGTGGTAACTGCAAGTCAACATCAAATCACATAGCGGTAAAACTAACAAATCATTCCATCTAGTGTCTGGAAGCGAGTACGCTTACAATTGTCGTGTTAGCCTGCGAATGGAGAGCAGGAAGACCTAATAATACCTGTCTGGCCACTAGTGATGTGCGATAGACTATCGATGTCGATAACGAGAGGTCTCGTTACGAACCAGTTTTTATTTGAAAGGGATTTGATGCACTATTGAATTGGTATGTCGATGTTGAATAATGCGTGGAAGGGACATCGTTATGGAAACTCTTACTATGGATGCAGAACATGATTTTAGACCCCTTAGAGATGATATTTTTCGTACGTTTTATAAAAGCTATTCCATACATGGTCAAAATATATAGAAGGGCGGATTTTTTTTTAAACCCGACGTTAAATGTTGACACTTGGGGGTCAGAGAATCATGAACTGAATGTCTGGTAAACGTTATCGTTACGATGTTCCTTCCGACCCAGCAAATCTACCAATGTGACTCTTTCAAGTCTTAAATCGCCAATTCGCCTTGATCGTGCCTTGACTGTATGAGTAGAGGCCTTTGCCCTGAATTGGGACAATCACAGGCTGGTATTATTATTAAACAAATATAAACACAATTTGTCAACGACTTATAGATTATAACAGCAAAATTCATATCCTTCAAAAGATTTGCTTGATAATCTTATTGGAAATAACGTTATTTCAAGAACAATAAAGTCCATTTTCTAAACCAACAATATCGATAAAACACTATATTTCATTTGTTTTATTACTAGCCCCGACGTAAACACACAAATAGTCCATTTGAATCTGTTGTTGTTTAACAAGATATAATTTAGTACTACAATTGGAATTTGTCAAGGTTTATAGTAGTAATAAATATCAAAATGGTCTATAAAATTTGGAGATGTTATCAATCTTTGTTTGACTGTTAAGCGGCTGTGTTATGGTGACATGAGTGATAGTATTATCTAAAGAAGTGGAACAAACTAATTATATGTTCCTTTCAACCTTAATACTGGCCGGTTATCTGTCAATCTATACTAGTATTAAAAACGGTGAAGAGTGTTTTGTTTGCGCTAATCTTTGGAACTTCCAGTCAGATTGGCATTTTTTTTATATTATAGCCAGATTCATGATGAATCGTATAATCTCCGAGATTACGGGTCCGATTCTGACCATTGATTCGCTAAAAGCTAAGTTATCCCTGAATAGTTCCGAATGTTTTTGGTGTTTGTTAGTTGTTGCTTTCCAAAAGTTAATTAAAAAAGGTCCTTCTGTTTGACACCTAAAAAAAAATATATTGACGTAATCTATCGACATTAATCTGTCCCATCCCTAAAGGTGTGGAATTACGACTGGTCGTGTAGAATCAGCGCTTGTAAAGGCTTCTCTTGACAATCTCGGCGTTGTTGTGCAGTTCGTGGAAAGCCGGCCGAAATTAGACACTATAAAAATAACTGTTTTATAACTTTATACATGTTGTTGTTTTAGTGTGAGGCTAAGCTAACTTAATTTTGTGTATTTGGTTGTTGATAATATTATTAAAGTATTAACTAATAATTACAGGACACAAATTCTCTTAAAAAATCACTTTATTTTAGCTCTAAAAACCCGAATATTTTTTACATAACATAACATCACGCCTGTAATCCCCGAAGGGATAGACAGAGGTGTACCTATTAGTACACCCACATTTCACCAGTTATTTTTAAGTCCCATGTAATAGAGAGCAAGCCTATTGGCATTAATCGGGCACAAATCCAGACCCCGAGGCTGTTACAGAGAAATTTTTAGTTCACTGTAAAATAAGAGTTTTAGTTGGTTTGAAATCAATAAATAGTTGGAATATTGAGTTGACGAATAAGTAATGTCACAGTTTGCCATTCAAAATCTATGGGAGAATCGTAGGTACAAACAAACACTTTAATTTTATTTATTTGTATAGATAATGGATAACTGCGCATTCTATAGTGCATATAGCTGAAGTATACGCAAGCATAATTATCATCATAAACTTCATTATAATTCTTTAAGGTAATAACTGTATTCAACCGGAAAACATTAACAGCAGTTTTGTACACATCCAGCGCTTCCATCATAACTTTGCGTTTATCCTTTACATCTATCCAGCGGCTTGCAAAAGCGCCTTCTAAGCTAAGTATCTTAATATACAAGTTACTTGATATTTCTGTGGAAGACGATAATTAGCGTCTTCTTATGAATTTTAATCATTTGATTTATCGTAATCATGTAATTACACAGAGTATAAACATTTGTTATTTATTTGTTTATGTATTTTAAAGCCCTAATTAATATGATGAAGCTGCAGAGTTTAGCTTTTTGAGCTCGTATATCTCAGAAACAACTGGTAAGATTTGAAAAAAGAAAATGTTTTGATCACTTTCACGATTGTTGATTATGGAATAATAATCTATTGGACTAATGGTTAATTAATGAAAATCAATCAGATCAGGCTGGTATAGTCAAAAGTTCAATCATTTATTTTAATCACACTTGTAGGTAAGAGGTCAACTGACGTTAGACAATATGGCGTTTTTGACATCTGTCACACAAGTAATTCGACCCCGAGAAGCAGACTAAAGCCTCGTCCCCACTAGGAACATTTGTCGAGCGACATGTGTCCCCGGTGACATCGGGCGATGTCGGGCGACGTCGGACGACATCGCCGCGACATTGTTGAAACTGTTCCTTATCACTCTTCATCGACTGTGCGACAAGGAACAGTTTCAACAATGTCGCGGCGATGTCGTCCGACGTCGCGCGACATCGCCCGGTGTCACCGGGGACACATGTCGCTCGACAAATGTTCCTAATGGGGACGAGGCTTTATTCAGCTTGGTTAAGGCATATTTTGACAGCAAACTGAATCAGCTTGCCTGACGAACAACTCAAACAACAACAATTTTAAACGTCAAAACGTGGTCCGACTAACTAAAACACTTCACCTATGTCGTTTAACATCTACTGTCACACATTACATTTCTCCGTCACCGACACCTATTAAAATATCTCTCCACGTCAAGGGAAACATAAGTATGACACTACAATTTTTTACCCTCATTCATTGAAATCATTGACAGGAGCAATAAACAGTACTAGAAACAAAAAAAAAAAATCACATCGTTAGGAGCACCGCATACCGATCTCCATTTTTATGTGCGACACACAGCGATAAAGAATGGACAACACGCACTTTTTGGCTCCAACTTTTTTACCACGTTTGGAACGAATGAGCGCTCGAATTAACGACGTGCTTTCAAATCAATGGGGCGGCGAAATTTTTAATTTTGAACGGTTGTGTGTGAAAGTAATGGAAGTCGAGAGTTTATTTTGATTTTGGTGCAGTTATACCTACAAAATTAGGCAATGGGGCTAAATTAGTGTCTCTTTAACTTAGGGCCGATTTTTCAATCGTTAGATAACTTTTATCAGAAGAATAAATATGGCTTTTTGACATATTTTCTATAGAAAAGCTGTCAAACTGTCATATATTTATACCTTTATCGTTATCTGTCAATTAAAAAATCAGCCCTTAATCTATTAAGTACTAGCGTCTGCCTGTGACTCCGTGCACGTGGTAGTCAAGTAGGTACCTATACCATAAAACAGACCCTTTGAAACTCAGTAATACTGTAGCTTCCTCAATAGTAAAATTTTTTTTTTAATCAGCCTATTTCTTCTAAATATTACCTCGTACAAACATAAAATCACGCCCGTAATCCCCGAAAGGTTAGGCAGAGGTGTACCCATTAGTACACCAAAACCTATACCAATATTACCTCGTACAAACAAACAAACAATTTAATTTAATTACACTATTATAGAAATTTTCATTTTAAATGTTTGAGAAAATTCTTGACCGTGTGTGATTGAGAGCAACTATTCATTAAAAGAATTATCTTAGAAAGTATTTTGATTTTTAATACAACTAATTAAAAATTGGTTTTATAAACTTCAATGTTTTTTATTTATATGGGTCCGTTGGAATGTTGAAACCAGAATTGAATTACTTTTGCTGTTATATCTTTCTTTTCTCTGTGTGGTCTTTGTGGCATGAATAAAAACATACGATATCTTTGTTTTTCTCAATTATCAAAAGTATGGTGTAAGTGGCACAAGAAAAGAATACTTGGAAGAATTTTAGGAAGGCCTTTGCCCAGTAGTGGGACATTATAGGCTAGATAAACAAAAATGGTGCAGTTGGAGTTGCTAACCTAACTTCTTTTTTATTATTAGACTATTGTTTTTGCCATATCATCTGACATCTGAATATGACATTTAAAAAGACAGCGAAGAGAATGAATAAAAAAACCTTTTGCTGTTCCATACATTTAGAGCTTGCAGATATTGCACTTTTGTATGGAAATGCAGATTTTTGGATAAGCGAAAAATAATTTTGACTCCATTTCAAATGTTTGCAAGTCGATATCCCTTCTACTCTATATTTTAGCTTGTACTGATTTTAATTACAATAAAATAGCTACCTTAGTGTAATGAGATATTTGTAACCTTACCACAAAAGGGCAGTGACTAAGGACTAGCCCAAGAGGTCGCA
Source organism: Hoplodrina blanda (assembly GCA_949316365.1). Lineage (NCBI taxonomy): Eukaryota > Metazoa > Arthropoda > Insecta > Lepidoptera > Noctuidae > Hoplodrina > Hoplodrina blanda. The sequence goes on from OX438590.1 coordinate 2,475,788, forward strand.
GTTCAAGCCCTACCCATTAAACTATACACATCAAAAGTGTCTAGGGATCAACATCCCTAACAAATGTTAGGGATGTTGATCCCTAGACACTTTTGATGTGTGTATTATATTTAATTAATAATTATTGTTGTTGGAAAGACTTAAAACTTAGTTTTGTACAGCAAGGTATTGTTAATGTAAAGACAGCTTTTCCAGTCAAACAACAATTATTATTTATTGATTATTAAATGTTGAGTCTAATATTTTATTAAATTTTCTTAATTTTGGTCTTTAATGCACTATAATCTATAATGTTACTACTGTTATAAATGCGAAAGATTGTATGGATGGATGTTTCTTACTCAAGCACGCCAGAACGGCTGAACGAATATGTATGATATTTTTACCCTGGAAAAAATATAATATATTAAATCACAATACTCGTATATTAAATCAAACTGTCATAATCTCGTATTCAAATAAAAGTTATAAAAATATCAGCTCTAAATCACAATAAAGAAAGAACTCTAAACCAATAATTATACGACAGGATATATTAAAACCACATAAACCTGCGTCTTCAATATATCTCCTTTGCTACAACACGATAGCTCTCTTCAGTTTTTCTATCACCGCACTAATCCAGATATACATCCTAGCCTTTCACCGGAGTTTAGTTTTTCTTGCAAAAACTATCCGACTCGCTTTACTGGTCGTGTTATGTTTCTGAGAACTACTTGGTCTTGTTTTATGGGTACTTACTTCTTAGTATATAGGTATGTTTAGGCCGGGCGCATACATACAACTGTTGCATCGACTAAACTGTTTCGTCGAGTTGTGTACTTTTCGTGATTTCTACCCAACTAAACAGTTTAGTTGATGGAAGTGCGCATACAATCGATTTTTGATCGACCAGTCTTTATTCAGCAACGCTCGAGTCAAGGTGTTTACAAACAATGTCAATTAACAAAAAAGTTTTAGCTTGTGCTTTGCATTCCAACCATCCAGATACGACTTCCATGCATACTTCCTCCCATAGCTTTTTCTTCAGATTGGTGTCTGAGTACTCTTTTAGACTCCTTAAGTAAAGGGCAGGCCTTTTTTCTACGCTATTAATGAACTCCTCCGTGTCGTCCGTAACAGTTCCCGCCATGGCGACAAGAGACCATCGACTGTTTAGTCGATGGTCTGCGCACATCAATACAATGCAATGCACATTGAGCGCTTGATCGATAGTTGTCCAACTTTTAAATCAAAAGCAAATCGATATAGCTTTTTGACTTTTTTGTCGAGCAACTATCAAGTTGATAGTATGCGCGCTCTAATATATTCCTTTAGACATATGATACACAACAAAACAGTTGTTCGACTAAAAGTTGTATATATGCGGTAGCCCTTAGTTTAGAAGCTAGAAATACACAGGCACGTCTACTTGCACAAAAGTGTGCAAGTAGATTGTTTTGTTGGTCGAGTGATCGCTCCAATATCCAATTTTTAAGTCAAGGGATATTAATCAAGGTCTGATAAACTGCTAAGACAGGCCGTTTCGATTACAATAATAAATTGAATCAAAAGGAAATAGTAAGCACAGGGGTGGGTCATGACTCATGACCCCCATGACCTCCCCCTGGATCCGCCCTTGTAATATCTTTTATGTTCTTGGCTGATCTCCATTATCATTGGCCGCCGTGACCAAAATACTGTTGGGAGATTATTATTATTCCTGGTTGGCAGTACTTTACAAAAAAGGACATGATTTTTATGTATCATGCATTGATACTTGAACGCGACCACGTACCTATTAAATATTTGTATTCAAAAGTAATAACGCTGTTCACAAAGGGAATTGACAATAACATGCCACTTTGTGTGATCAAATGAATACCTTATTTTACCGCCTGCACATTCGTTTTCATTTCATGTCAAAGCGGCTGAATTATTTGTGTATTTTTATATGTTATTGTGTTTATAGGTAACCGGCGATAAATTCGATACATGATAGGCATACCGAAGTTGAATTGGTTCAGAACTTTAATACAGAATCAGCTGTTAAGATTAGGTATCTACTTTTTGTTTTACTATAACATGGACGAGGCGTAAGGAGTATGAGGGGATCGTAGCAGGTGGCGTTCTGTGGTTTCTACCTACCCCCATGGGAAAAAGGCGTGAATTTATGTATGTATGTATGTATGTATGTGTGTGTATTTGTGTACATGCAGCCTGCATATCACAAGAGTGGAGCCCTGACACAATAAGTTGGGGTCGCGGCAGACGGAAAAGATGGTGGGACGCTTTAGATGGTTTCCTCAGGAATTGGCGAGAGGAGGCACAACACAGAAGGAATTGCCCAGGAGTGGAAAAAGTGAACAGAAAGATTTGGTTTGGAAAATCAGCAATTTTGGGTAAGTATAAAGACGGACCGACATAGCTCTTATAATTGCGATACGTGGTAATGTGCAGGGCACATAGCTGGTAGAGCAGACAGTCGTTGGGGTCGTAAGGCTCTCGAGTGGCGACCACATACCCACGAGTTCGACTGACGACCAGGCAAAGGTCGCAGAAAACCCTGGACGCTAGCAGCGCAGAACCGGTCATTATGGCTATCTTTAAGGCAGGTCTATGTCTAGCAATGGACGTCTAAGATATGATGAGGGAGATGGAAATGCATGGTAAGTATAACCTTACTAATACTGTGATCGTCCGCTTACAAAGCACGGTGATTATAAGAGATGCCCATGTTCGGTAGTAAACAACAACCGGTTATGTATGTACGATCAATTATTGTGTTTTTAATCGACGGACTAAACCGAGATTCATCAATATTTATACCTCATACTTGGTTAAGAAAACCGAATGGATAAAATAATGGATGTAAAAAGACCTTTAATGAAGCCAAAAGTTCCATATTCTACTCATGATTGCGATTATCGTCTCTGGAGTATACCTGGGAACCTTCTGGTTGAAGGACAAAATTTTAACGGTTTTTTTTTATGAAAACGAGTTTTAAATGTTTTAATTGAACTTTGAATATTCCCATTTCCCAATTCACACATTCATACATCGCATGTTACTATGAAAAGTCAAAATTTTTTACCGAAAAGTGGGTGTCTACGTCAAACAAAGGACACATCCTTCAAGTTTCAAGTCTGTACGATCAGCGGTTTAGGCTGTGCGTTGATCCGTCAGTCAGTCAGTCATTCAGGACAATATATGTATAGATAGATAGATAGATATTCTCAAAATGAACAATTATTATCTTCTGCTTAAATTAAGGATGCAAATTACATAAAAGTTTATGTCGATAAAATCTCTCATTGAACTGGATACTTGTTAATAGCTTGGAAACCGAATCTCGGCGCGAAATCACCGCTCCCACCTTATTTACTAGCGACCTACTTGTCAAGTATCGACTATCGATTACACTTATTAAGCGAGCGGGAACAACACTAGTGATAGGCGGGGTTGACAAGACCATGGTAGGCATTAACGGTAACACAGTATTTACTGTTGTAGATATAGTTAGGTACCTATAGATTTTGAATTACAAAATGGTGGAAAAACGATTTTATCTAGGTAGGTACCTCCTCGCAACAAATGCATTTTCATTTGTTTAACACGGAGAGAAAATTCTAGTTTAGGTAACCAGAATAAAGTTAAATTGACTAGATTGTCTTGTAATATATACGACAGCTATCTTATTTGTAGAGTTTCCTAGAAAAATCTGGTAATAGCTTACAAGAATATCTAGCACAATTAAACATAATGCTGGTACACATCACTAAAATTTATGTATAGTGCGCAAAAGCCTATTTGTATTCATTACATACTTTATTTTAAATTTAACGGAATTGGTATCGTTTGTAACACCATACTTTATTTTGGAGATAACCAGATTTACAGTAGCGTTGATAGATTATTATAGTTACTATAAACATATTGAATGCAAATGTTACCAAATTGAGTGTTTATTAAACTATATATTTTGTTTACTTTACTACCTATTTTGTGTTTATTACCAGCATGTTGTTAGCCATTATCACATCAAATGGTTGAGTTTACTATAATGAGAATTTAATATTGTTCAGTTTACTCTATTGTTTAGTGATTTCACCAATGTTTTATTTTTTTATTCATATTGTTTAGTAGGCGATTGGGTCTTTATAAGAAATATGTACTAACGTCATAGTTACAGTGTTGCTAAGACAAAGTTAAAATCTGTCAGTTTTGTCACCAAATTTAAACTGAGAGTTTTTAACTTTTTCCTAACATGGTAACTATGACGTTAGTACATATTTCTTATAAATACCCAATCGCCTACTAAACAATATGAAGCAAAAAATAAAACATTGGTGAAATCACTAAACAATAGAGTAAACTGAACAACATTAAATTCTCATTAAAGTAAACTCAATCATTTGATGTCATAATTACATTTTCTAATAATACTTGACAAGCTGTAGTAAAAATAAAATACCTTCTGCACCAAGGTTTCTTATTTACCATTTATAGAATAAATGCTCATTATTCACATTTTTTCTATCAGAAACCGTAAACAAAACTATAGCACGACGTAGAAGGTACTTTACTCTTCGAGTACCCTAATCCTGTCACCTTCTGAAATCATGAACGAACATGAAGGGATTGTCAACAACCGATTTAAATAAAACAAAACATAAAACGTTTATAGGTTTTTATTTGTATTATCCACAACAATCATAATTGGATGGGTTTGACGCAGAATGTGCATTTCGCAAAATGTGCAGGTCCAATCAGCTCTTTAATTACGTCCGAATCCAGGAGACCAAGTGTCTCAATAGTTATTTTGTTTTCTAAAAATAAAACATTTCAATTAGGTATATAGGCACGCATATTATAATTCACTGGAACCGATAGTTTTAATAAAGTGCATTCAGGTGCGTTACCGTATTAGCAGACCATACAGACCAGAATTAGAAGTGAGTTACCAGTATGTACCTACCTAACTTAAAGATCTCTTTCAACTCATCCCCATATAAAGAAAGATACTTCTTAAGTCGGTCAGTGTCTTCACTGGACGTAATAAAGGTATGCCTAATTGCATTGCCTAGTCATATCATAAACTCATTTAACTCAACACTTTTCTTCCAGGAATATAGGTACCTAGCCAAATAAATTGTATAAAACTTACTTACCGGCAAAAATGGGTATGTATTCCTCCAACCGCCAGGATTTTAATATTTCTTTTACACTTGTGTCCATTATTTTAAAAATTCTAAAAGAAAGAAAAACCATGCACTTGAACAGCACTGTACGCGCACGTAAGGTGAAATGGGTGGAACAAAATGGCGTGCCAAACCATACAATATATTTGGTAATCGTAAAAAACGATTCGTTTGTTATACGATACTCATGTTACACAAAAAACGATATATGATAACGATAAAAAACATTTTATTATGATAACAATCATCTGGTTAAACATTACTATATAATTTAGCTTATTTAAACAAATAAATAACTTTTTTTGTTACTTGCATTCTTTTAGAGATAACATAAATATTGTATTTGTTGATTTGACAGCTAGTAACAACAAACAAATTATGAAGGTAAACTATAAAGTTATGGAAACTTTCTATTTACAATAATAAAATGTACTTGTAATAGCTTTGAGTATTCTTTACTATAATGTGTTTACTATAATATTCTGGCATTTATTAAAATACGACTATTTGTTGTCAAAAGTCAATCTCGTAAACTTAACTCAATTCTGTTTTTATAAACTAGAATAATATTTACCATACGTTCTGGTAATATTGTTATAATAATTTCTCTCCGTGAACGTAAAAAAAGAACAGAAAAACTTCAACGACGACGGCATGGTTGGCGCAGTAGCTCAGCGATAGGCTGCAGCGTGTCTCGGGTTCGATTCCGGGAAAGAACAAATATTTGTATGGCCTATAGATAGTTGTTTCGGGTCGGGGTGTGTTATATGTTTGTGAATACACGCAAGATACAGAAGAAATACTTAGTAACGTTTGGGTAACTTTATTTTTTTTAAAGGACAGGTTGAGTTCAATGCTCTGCAAGTACCAGTGAGTATACAAAACAAATACATCGATTAGTATTCTGCTTGCATTTTCCGAAATTCCCACCCAGAATGTCGATCACCTGATTATTTTGCAATATGAGTCATAGATGTTAAATGTTTTTCAGTTCGTTTTATGATCGTGGTCCAGCTGACGACAATCAGTATTTTTTAAAATCACTCACATAACATAACTTCACGCCTGTAATCCACGAAGGGTTAGGCAGAGGTGTACCTACCCACAGTACGCCCACATTTCGCCAGTTATGTTTAAGTCCCATGTAATAGGGGGCGAGCCTATTGCCATCAACCGGGCACAAATCCAGACTCCGAGGCTGCTACTGAGAAATTTCTAATGGAAAAAACCCAATAACACTTTGCTCGACCTGGGAATTGAACCCAAGACCTCATGCTCAGCAGTCGTGCTTTGCAACCACTAGACCAACGAGGCAGTCAAAAAAAACTCTCTCGTAAAATCACTCTTTATGCAAAATTGCAAATGCCATTTCCAATATCCTGATTTGGGCATACAACAGGGAGGCAATTCTTCTAACTTCTAGGAACAATCGCAATCTAATGTCAGTCATGAGATTGAGTTTACTTATTTTATTATTATTTAGACATTTTATTTATTATTAATATTTTTACTATCTAGAAAATTCACCAATTATTTTTAGATAAGATTGCGAATGGATTATTGCCGTTTTTAATTAGTAGAGTAGGCCTTCTGACTTTATCGATGCCATAGTCGACTTGTAACAGCATCTTGAACTAGAATACTGTCTGACAGACAGGCTGTTGTATTTTAACTACGTTTAATAATGTTGTTAGTGTGCTAAGTAGTAAAATCTTAGTGCTATAAGCTAAATAAGTTATAAGTATATAATAAACATAAATATTGGCAGTGTAGTAAAAAGATGAATGTTTTTGCTTGTGTACCAAACTCGCTTCTGCTCGCGACTTCGTCGTCAAATAACGGGTGGAAAGGATAACGTAACGAAAACTTTTACTATTAATTTACATCATAACATCACGCCTATAATCGCCGAAGAGTTAGGTTGGGTTACTAAGGGCCTGTGTACACCGCGTTTTTAAAACGCGCCGTTGACGCGCGTTTTTAGCTATACAGGCGCGAGTCAGTCAGTCAACAAACTGCTCCGTTTAAAAAACGTGGTGTGCTCAGGCCCTTATGGGTACAACTTGTACCCATTAGTACACTCATATTTCGCCAGTTATGTTTAAGTCCCATGTAATAGAGAAGTCCGTCGGTTATTGTTCCACAACGAGACGTTGGTCGTCGCTGCTGGACAGCAGTTCAAGAAAGTGATTCCATTTTTTTTTGTCACAGAAATGGGGGGGGGGGCATAAAAATGTTTTTTTGTATATTATAGGGAGGTTCGACGTATGAAAGGTTGGGAAACCCTGCTATACATAGAAATCTTGTTCAAGTGTACATAAGCAGTGAAATATCTACAGTACACTACATCTCATTAGTATTCTCATCGCGAATGCAACTCGATTACTGATGATGTCAGTGCACAGTTTACTTTCGTCTTCTTTATCCAAGGGTTTTCCCGACCTGTCAATAGGATCTGCTTTGTATACAACGTCTGCTACATAATGAGATTTCCAGTTATTGAAGACTAACTTTAGTATGTTCGACGTTTCGCTCGTAATATAATTTTGGAAGTTCAGCCATTTTGCATTAGGTTTTTCCAAGCTAGACTTATCTATAAAATTCTTCAATATGGGGAGGACATATCGTCGATTCAGACATGATTGTAGAACCCTGAACGAAGGAATAATTATTCATCGATTATTAAAAACAATTGTTGTTCTTAAAAAAAGTGCATAGGTGCTGATGCACCTAGTGATCTACACAAGCTCTAGACTTGAAGACCTGTAATTGGCTGTCAGATAATCATACTGTTATTTATCACCATTGTATTTAGCTGTAAGTCTTACAAAGTCTTTCAAAGCTTTGGAGTCTGGATTTATGTCCACTTGATGACAATCGGCTCGCCCTCTATTACTTGGGATTTAAACGTAACTGGCAAAATCTGGGTGTGTTAATAGGTATACCTCTGCCTAACCGTTTGGGGATTACAGGCGTGATGTTATGTTGTTATGTATTAAATTAAATATAACCAATGAAAAATTCGGGATGGCTAGAATCATGTAGGTACGTATCCATGGGAAAAAAATCGTTACGACGTCCCTTCCATCCGTTATGGTTAGTAACAGTTACACGTCAAAGCATACTTAAGTATGTGTAAAAGTACATACAATGTAACTTTATAGTTTCATTGCAAAAGTTCACTGCACTGCGTATGAGTATAAGCAATCGTGCACACACACCCCAATACAATCCACACAGACACACACCCCAACACATACAACTCCTCATGTACAGTAGCGGTCATAAGTGGAGTAGCAATCTACAAAGCAAATCGATTGACACTTTGGTAAAACTTACGACCTTTCGACGTCGTGTGCGAATTTTGAGGTGTACGTAGGTACTGTGTTATTACGTTCAAACGTGCCTTATAATGGCCTAATTAAATAAATGATTTGACTTTGACTTTAACTTTGAATACATCACTTATACACACAGATGTAGGTATGGCCTGTACCCCGTGTTCACAGCAATTCGAACCTTAGCATGCTACTGCACTTATGACCGCTACTGTACATAAACCTAATATTCGATTAGTATTCCACCATCAAACAATTTCCCAATTACATATGATGATAAAGTTACGTATGTGTGGTTTGTATGATTGCCATGTACAGCTGATGAACAGATAAACGGAAGCCTTACAGCATGGATTACGGCAGGCCCTGACCCGGTTGGGCATCAATGAAGCCTGACGAAGGCTGATTTACTTGATATGCTTAGAAATAGTGTCAAGATGGGAATTAATATGCAGAACTGTGATTTGAGACTTGCTGGTAAATATTTAGCTGATCTGGGTGTAAAGGATAAAGCCTTGATAGATGATGTAAAAGTAGATTTGAAAAATATTATTTCCCCTCTGCAGGGCAAAGGCGTCTTCTCAAAAAGTGAATTGATCATCACGCTTTTTCAAGACGGATTGATGATGGTTTCCTTGATGACAGTGATGTCAAAAATAAACTTAGAAAGTACTTATATATGAATTGAAAAAGTCACATTGGTACTTGCCCGGATTGGATCCTTGCAGCAGCTAATCGCTTGGCCATCACGACATTTAGATTTGAAAGACGTAGTTTATTCAGTTCACAACTTTGTAAAAGGATTATATCTTGATGCAGACGGAGCCTTTGAGCCGCTCACAGAAATTAACGAACATAAAACCTTAGAGACCTCAGTATACTGAAAGATTAAAATTCCCATACTACTGTTTATGATCAACAGTTAATAGCTTTAGTAGTTAATACTAATTTCTAATAGCGACAAACAAGCATTATTTTAATTACACGCCACTTTGAAAGCCTTTGCAGATGTTTAGTACAATTTCTGTTGATACTTATGTGACCGTAATCAACACTTTCTATCGTCAGAATCAATCGAATTCCTCTTTTAATATGCTCTATAATTACGCCCTAAAATGTAGGTGTAACTACAATTGATGAATGTATTATCAAGATTATTAATGATATATTAGATCGTATGTAGTCACGATTCGGCCCTTCTGTTGCATGTAGGAGTAACAGATGTGTTATAATTTCATTTGTTTCTTTTGAGTTTCATTGAGCTTTAGTTTCGAACTGAATTTGAACAGTCTTTACGCCTGAATAATCTTATATCGAACAATCTCTGTTTTAATGAATTCAACCTACATTCACCTTCTCAGTTACGTCATCTTAGTATTTAGGACTAGTTTCGCAAATACATTTTGACAGAGGACCAATTATTTCAACGTCGACTCAAAGGGCTATTTCAGTTTTTATTCGTTTGAAAAGATATTAGACATGCTATGCCGACCACAAATGAATCAGAGTAAAGGCAGGACGATAACGATTAGTTCGAATGGTTGATTTTTATAAGCCCGTCACACTACTTCCAGCTACTTACAGTAACTTTTGAAAGCCAGAATCAACAATGGTGACTACCAGAAAAGAACCGAGCCAATAAAGCTCGACGAGTCGAAACGTTCCCTTGACGAATTTAATCAGAAAAGAATAGCGAAGGAGTAAGACAAAACATAATTTCGACTTCCCATTTCATCAAGCAGGTGACAGAATTGAGGCCAATAGGCACAAAAGGACGTTTGCAATTGGGAAAAGCCTTGAAAGGCTATTATTGCAGAATGCCAAATGTGCAATAGTCTCATGCGACGATTATAAACTAGACTATGCTTCAAAGGTGAAACAATCTAAAGTACTGTTTGTTACAACTAGACTGTTAGGCGTCATTTGCACCAGTTTCAACCTAGCTGTTTATAAGTTACGAGTAGACAAACAGACTGAGATACAAGTTGGATATTATACTGAGTTAATGTCAATGGAATTTATTCTCAAACGAGTTACTATATCTTGTCTGTAATTGGAGCTGTGTTGATTGTCAATTATTATGATTTGTTGCATTTAAACAAATTGCGACTTTAATAACGAATTAAGGTCGTAATTGTGGAATTTGGAATATTAAAACAACTATTTCGTCACCTCACATCTTTTATTTGAGAATGTCAATCTAATCAATAGATTTTGAAATCTTTGTTTCTGTTAATTGAGCATGTTTTTGATCAAACAGATTTTGATTACTGCATATGATGCACGCTGTTCACTTAATCTTATTCCTTCTCTTTCTTTGTCGCTGTCACTAATTCTATTTCTTGGACACTCATATACTCCACATTACAACATTTCTCCTCATAATTATGATTCTCAACATTAATACATCTCATTCCATACAATTACGTCCGAACACGATTCTGAACACCATTTCTTTCTACCCCCAGGTGAAGCAAGTATGCATGATTATATTCAATTTGTTTCAAGAAAAGTTAACAATACAGTATTAACTTACTCAGAAATGTTAATAGTTTGTCCTGAGGCTCTGTGTTTGCACATTCTTTGAGTACTCAAGGAAGATAAGTATGCACGCAAATAATGTTATGAATAATGTGGACGAAACGGATGTATTATCTATCATTCACTGTTATAATGATTTTCTTATTACACAGGATGGAAGGGACATTGACGCACAACCTGTTCCCATTCATTAGGTACATGATTCTAGAAAACCAAGAGTTGTCATTTTTTGTCGGTTATAAAAAATAAATAGTAGTTCCGTATATTTGTAGGTATTGCATGGAACAGCTGATATTTTTTTTTTAATGAGCGGTGAACGATTTCGTCTCTTGAAGGTCTAAAATTGTGTACGCCATTGATGTCTGTGCATCGATTCTCCTCAGTTGTGTATTTCTTCATTCATTTCAGAAGGAAAACGAGACTACATTATGTATCGATGCAATGAAATGATTAACAAGTCTGATATGGTGCCAACTTAAGTATACTCTGTTGTGTTGATATATGGTATGAGGGGGAGTGAAACACCTCACTTTCCCCCTTACTTGAGAAGGACCAAAGAGGCGAGCCAGTCGTATACTGTGGAAGGCGCTTACGCTTCCTAGATCGCCGGCTTCACGAGTCAGTGTGGGAAGGCAACATTAAAAAAAAATGGTTAATGTAAAACTAAGATATAAAACTCTGTGAAAATTTCAACTCTCTACCTATTACGGTTTACGAGATTCAGCCCGCTGACAGACAGATGGACGGATAGCGGAGTCTTAGTAATTGGGTCCCGTAGGAAACCTTCGTGAACGGAACCCTAAAGATGACTATGAGACCAGAAGTACTTAACTGTACGTTTTGCTTGTTTTTTTTTTACAAGGAGATGGATTTCTCCAGTCTTGTGTAACAATTCAATTAATAAAATTCCTTCAATCAGAATGACAGACGTGGTCGGAAGTACAACCTGTGGTTCTAGACTGAAAGTTTCCACTAGAAAGTATTCCTAAACTACTTGTGCATAATACAGGTAGATCACAGAAATGCCATTAGAGCTGTTAGTACTATTTAATTAAGGAACTATGTTTTTAAATTATTATCACTTGTTATTGTTTATGGTCAAATGCCAAAAGGACCAATACCCGTAATTAAAAACGTTCAAAATTCAGTCGCAATCTCATCTGAGTCACAATCAATGTCAAAATCTTTTAAAAAATGGCATAAGTACGCGTATTAGAAGTATTTTTGACCGATTGACACCTGTAATTAGAATGCGATTGTTCTTATTAATACGGCAATTATCTCTCACTAGCTGTCCGCCGCGGTTACACCCGCGTCTTTGGTTACTGGTCCGCTCCCGTAGGTCGTAGCGTGATGGTATATAGCCTATAGCCTTCCTCGATACCTAATCTATCTAACACTGAAAGAATTTTCAAATCGAAACAGTAGTTCCAGAGATTAGCGCGTTCAAACAAACAAACAAACAAACAAACAAACTCTGCAGCTTTATAATATTAGTATAGATAATATAGATATGTTTTTGTAGGTATATTGTAGTTATTGATGTTTGGTATTTCATACCATTTTTGTGAATTAAGATTATGGATTTGTATTAAACGATGCCTTGAAAGTTTGTTCAAACTGCCAGTTTCATCACCTTTTAATACGGTCCAATTAAATTACTTGGCGGTTCGTTTTAAACAAATTCTGTCCTACATATATTTTTGAATATCTGATCATTAACGTCTATCCCTTTGTGAAGTGATGAAACAGGCTTTAAATTAAGTTATCTTTGAGTTTATAATTATTGAATTTGTTTTATTTTTTTTAAGACGCAAAGCGCTATATTAATTGGATATATATTATCTTAAGTCGAAAAACCAGCCTGATTTATTTTATGGATTAAAATTAGACTTCTACTAGTTAACTCTTTAACGTCCACTCCCGGTAGCGTTGTTCTAGATAGACGCGAATTATTCAATTATGCCAGCGCGAGAGTCGTACCCCGGTTCAAACAATTGACAACCTTGCTACAGCATTATCAACCTTATCACATTACACATAGAATCAAAATTCACTTGTTGCATTTGGATTAAAATGATTGAAAGTATAAAATTACATTTGGACTGCATTATGTTCGTGTATTAGATTAGGAAATGAAATAAATAGATGATTTGCTGTCAGTTATTTTGAACTGGTTTAGATTCGAGACGTGTTGATCAAGCTTTGTTAAGTTTATAAAGCTTGGTACCTACATATTTACACCATAGATGTAAATGTGGGTGTACTAATGGGTACTACACCTCTGCCTAACCCTTCGGGGAATACAGGCGTAGTGTTAGATGTACACCCACATAACATAACATCACGCCTGTTATTCCAGAAGGGTTAGGCAGACGTGTACCCATTAGTACCTACATCCACATTTCGCCAGTTATGTTTAAGTAATGTAATAGGGGGCGAGCCTATTGCCATCATCCGGGCACAAATCCAGACTCCGAGGCTGCTACTGAGAAATTCGGACCGACGACCTGGTAAAGGTCGCGGGAAACCGCTGGATGCGGGCAGCGCAGGACCGGTCATTGTGGCTATCATAAGCGGGAGAATGTCCAGCAGTGGACGGCATTCGGATATGATGATGATGTGATATAATGATGATGGAACAATAATAGGCTGGTATTATTCAGTATTTTTGCTTTATAAAGGACTAGCATTTGCCCGCGATTTCGTCCGCATAAACCTCGATTATCGCGGACGCAGACGAAGTCGCGGAATAAAAGGAAGCGTCATGTCCTTCCTTTAGGGTTTAACGTAAAAGGCAACAGAAGGAATAGGGTGGTTTTTTAGTCAGTAAAAGTCTGCCAGTCCCTTCCGCCCCGCCCAGGGCGGAAGGAGTCATAATTATGATGATTTTTACCACCTTAAAAAAAAACTTACCCCTTACCTTTCATCAAATTCGGTTCAATGGTTTAGACGTGGAAGCGTAACAGACAGACAGACAGAGTTACTTTCGCATTTATAATATTAGTAAGTAAGGATTAATAATGTGTTAATTCACACCTATATTAACATCATTTTGATAATAAAAACAGTATTTATTGTACTATTATGGCGCCAGCTAACTTAAAGGGTGGTACACACATTATTGCCAATAATATTAAACAAGATATTTAATGATATAACGAAACACAACATTGTAACTACAATTGCCGACTGGTTTACAACGACAGCTTCATAAAACTAAGTTTTTATAAACCATAAAAGAGAGATACCTATTAATATTTTTATGTGCAATATTTTGGGATCTGTCATAATTTTGATCACACAAATCAATGAGTTTATTGATAACTAACATATCTCCGCGACACGTGCACGTGTATGTAGTATTATGTTCTTATACAGATCGCGAAAATCCTCTTTGTTTAATTTTATTACGATCGGTTCAGTGATTTTGTCATCAGCAGTTAACAGACAAACGAACTGTGTTACTTTCGCATTTGTATTATTAATATTTGTGTGGATTATTAAGTTGTTTAAGAATTTTTTTGGGCCGATGCAAAATTTTTTTATTGGTCATATTTTTTTATTTCCAAAGATTCTCCTTTGAGTTTCTTGCTCGTCTTTGTTTATAGGAGCCTAATGTTTGGAATGAGCAACTATCTTCAATTTTCTGACTGACACTTCAAAAGTGCCTGTAAAAGGTTTATCTACCAGACATTAGTCGTTCTCAAGTAAAACATCTTCACTGAGAACAGCTCTGAAAACGTAGAGGTACTTGTCAGAAAAAGAATAATTTTGGAAAATCTACTAAAAGAATTGGAATTTTTCAACCGTACGATACCAAGGCGAGTCGTTAGTTTAAAATAAATTATTTGAGTTTAAGCTTGTTGATGCTAAGTATAGCTGTCTAGGTACTAGCCTTCACAAAGTACGTGCACATTATTTTTCCTACACATGCGTTTAAACCAGCTTTTTCCTGTCATTACAAGATTAGTTTGAACATGTAATGTTAATATGCGCTATTAATAGTATTTATTCACACCTAGTCAAGGAGCTATTCAAGTAAAAACATGGTCAGACCACAGTTACCTTGCGTTTAAACCACTTTTGTAGGTTGTTGCAATAAATCTTTGATTAGATACATTTAAGTGCAAAGTTTAACGTTGAATTGCGAAATTAAATCCTCAAGTTACACTCCAATTTTCGTTTTAAGTAGATAATAATACAAGCCTATTATAATGTCCCACTTCTAAGCAAAAGCTTCTTTTCACGCAGAAAGCACGAGCATTGATCACCACGCTTGCTCAAGGCGGATTTGAGATTTCAGACTTGTATTATTTACTAGCATCTGCGCGCGACATTGTCCGCGTTAAAGTTAAACAAACAAACTTTGGACTTCTGTTTTATCCCCTTAGGGGGTGAATTTTCCCCCCGGACGTATCCGAAAGGGAACTCCAGTCCACGGGCACACGGGGAGGTTTTCTGTCCAAGCACCAGCACAGGGACGGGGCCCCAACGGGGCCAAACGCCTGCCGGGGTTGCGGGACGTCTTAACAGGATACCGCGGCCCCGGAACGTCAAGGGCAACAGAAGGAACAGGGTGGTTTTTTGGTCAGTAAAAGTCTGACAGACCCTTTCGCCCCACCCAGGGCGAAAGGACTCATTTGATGATTTTTACCACCATAAAAAAAGGGGGTGAATTTTGGAAAATCCTGCATGCTTTGTATGTATAATTGTATACTCATGTTTTCTACAAATAAATGACTTACTTACTTACTTACTATCGGATGTCTACGTCATACAAAAAACACACCCTCCAAGTTTCAGGTCTCTACGATCAGCGGTTTAGGCTGTGCGCTGATCCGTCAGTCAGTCATTCAGGACAAAGCATTTTATATGTATAGGTAGATAGAAGATAGATAAGTCCATGTTTCTTCACGATATTTTCCTTCACCGATGCAATGTCAGTGATGTCCAAAATATACTTAGAAAGTACATAATTCGAATAGTTCATTGCTACATGCCCGATTTCGAAACTGCAACCAAATGCTCGAGAGGCGGATGCCTTAAGCACTGGGCCATATCACGATACAAATAGAGATAAGACGATTTAAAATAATCATAATCGTATTATTTTGCAGATACGATAATATCTTCGATATTTATCGTGATTGTGAAAAAAAAAACGATTTTAAGAGCGTTAGCAATTGATTTGCATTTTTATCGATTGTTAAGTTTTAGAGTTAAGAATCGGATACTAATCTATGAGAAAAGATTTGATTAGATTAATCCTATTTTTGTTCCTATCATCATTAATTTGATTTAAAATAAGACATCGTCGATTCATAATATAATTATGAAAACAGTTATAAAGTGTTATGATTGTTTTTCTATATTCATTAATTTACCACAAAATGCGTAGATCAAACCTGAGCTTCCATAGTTCAAGTAGTGGCTATTGCAAAATATTTACCTGTAACAATAAAATGAACAATAATTAGTATCGACATAACATCACATCACGCCTGTAATCCCCGAAAGGTTAGGCAGAGGTGTACCCATTAGTACATCCACATTTCACCAGTTATGTTTAAGCCCCATATAATAGGGGGCAAGTCTATTGCCATCAATTGGGCACAAATTCAGACTACGAGGTTGCTACTGAGAAATTCCTGGTAAAAGACCTAATAACACTTTGCCCCACTAGCCTATTACAATCCTACTGCAAGGCAAAGGCCTCAAACAGAGAAGGCACGAGCATTGAATCGATCACCACGCTTGCTCAAGGCGGATTGGTGATTTTAGACTTATTAATATATCATCTTGATTTATTTTTTCCATTGTACAATTATATTAACAGCGATAAAAATATAAGCCACCGAAACATTTTCCCCTTGCAAATCAGTGATGAGAATATCACCTTAATACTTCTTACAAATTAAAATTCTATATGAATACCCATAAAATTAATCCTCCCAACTGCACATTGTCAGTGCATGCTCCGACGAAACATAACTTTGATTTAAAACGACAGTTTCATAGTGAGTTCAAACATTTCAAAGAAACCAGGACCAAAATCTGGCTCGTGTATGAGCACATTAATCATGATCTTTATAATAAACAGACACTGCATAATGCAAGTAAAACTTATTTTTAGACTCGTTGAAATAATATGCCAGTAAAAGGTAATGTAGGCATTTGGTTTTGTCCATAAAAAGGTATGACTTTTATTTCCGTTGCCATATCTGGATATCAAAAAAGAGTAATAAAATTAGGGATAAATAAATAATGTTTCCTGTACTGTTGTTGGCTTCTTGTGAGGGATATGATATTCAAGGAAATGTAAGGGAGACTGCGGAAGATTTGTTAGATTAAACTTTATAATAAAGCTGAAAAGTATATTTGTTTAACCACGTTAATCTGGGGAACTACCTCTCGTATTAGAAAAATTGTTTTGTATATGATAACCAGGATGGGAGGGGTCGTCCTAGGAAGACCTACTCTGACCTTATTGGTGAGGTTCTTCAGAAAGGTCAGGTGCGCAGTTTTCGTAAACGGCGTACTTGTATGACGAGATATATGAACGTGGATGAGGCGAAAGGACTATGTAAGGATCGTAGCAGGTGGCGTTCTGTGGTTTCTGCCTACCACCATGGTAAAAAGGCGTGAGTTTGTGTAAGCTATATAACATCACGCTACATCGGTGACATTTTAGAATTAAGTTAGAGAATAGATGCTAACTTAGTTTCTCCTTAAACTTTTCCGTGCTTTTAATCACTACGTTCTGGCATGTCATCTAAAATTGCATGAAAGTTTCAGATTAACTAAAATTGACAGGTCTAATTTTTTTCCGCCCTTTTCTTGTTTAATTGGACAGATAAAGATAGAAGTAGTCTATTTTTGGTTTAGTTTGTGAACAAGGGAATCGGCACCATAATTTTACTTGTAATGATGTATTTTATAATAATTTTGGAAATGACACTAATGTTACAACAAAAGTAACGCAACTGGAAACAAAACAAAACAAGACTGATACATCACGTTTAGACTCCCGTTAAACTGTTGTTTAAACACAACACAGTAATAGCTCACCTGGGTAAATAGTGACAATCCGTTAAGTAGAAGGAGCAGGAGAGATTTTTTTTGTGTCTGTGGTACCGAAGGACCAACCTGTTTTAACTTTGCTTATGGATACGTGGTCCTTAGGAGTGTTTGCGCGCGGCATGGTATTTCATACAAACTTTAGAGTTTAAAATCAAGGAAATTGAGGGACCAGTTTTAATGTAATTTGTAATGGATATACAAGTCTATAATAATAAAAAATAAGGATTTTTTGTCCATAATCTTTAAAATTAATTGAGCTATTTTAATAAAAAAGTAAAAAAAATGACAGAGATAATTTTTGAAAAAGAGATTCAATTTCTGTAATGAATCTAGTTGCAATTAATGTTAAAAAATGACAGTAAATAAGACCCATCTTTGTCAAATCGCCACTGATTTCCTAGACTGAGATTTGAATGCGGAGGTTCTAAAAAATATAGGCACGCTCTCTGGTCTTCTGTCTTTATGATAATGATCTTTAATAACGATAATATTTGTCATGTTAATTCTTAAAATAAGTTAGGTTATCTCTCTCTCTTTCTCCCTCACTCAACTCGGTCGTCTTAATAGTTCTAAATACCACTATATTTGGTACTATTAAGACAACCGAGCTAAGTGCAGCTCCATTTGATAGGATATTACCTTTTTATCTACAACGGAAAGCGTGTAATGAATTTCTACCATATAAAGTCTAGATTTTCCTCATTTTTACGATCAACCATTCAAATTAGAAGTTAATTACTGCGGTTTAAGATATTAGTGTAAACGAACATGCCCTATGAATATTAATACAGTGTAATCAAAGTTATAAACATGTCGATTCCGTTAAGTGCAATAGATATCAAATTGCCATGTAATTAACAAGTTTTATCCGAGATTTTACCACTGTTTTTACTGAATCTGTCGTTGAATCCATTAATTAACTGATTGTAAATGTGTGGTTAAATTGGTTATACAATTTATTGATAATTTAATGAAAAATTTAAACTTGGGAATTTTTATCTTCAGGGTCAGTTCACACCGAGACGCGACGCGACGCAACGTGACGATACTCGAAGAGGCCAGTGACTTCGCGCTGCGCCGCGCGCCGCCGCGAGACGCATCGCAACGTCGCCGGCGTCGCCGCTCTAACACGTCGCGCGTACCGGCGATTCACCGCTGCGTCGCGATGCGTCGCTCTACGCCCCGTGATGCCTCGCGGCGTAGAGCGACGCATCGCGACGTAGTGCTGCGTGGTGTAACGTATTCTAAATTCTCACAATGAAATGTGTATCTTTTCGTGTAGAAAATAAAGTTATATTTTGAGTCGCTCTTTTAAAGTGTGCACGCAGCATCGCGTCGCGTCGCGTCTCGGTGTAAGCTGACGCTTAATGAAATTAATGCCTTACTTTTTTATACAGTGTAATTTTAAATTTTAAAATACCACAAAACATGTCTCATGTGTCAAACTGTGGCTCTGTTATATGGTTTTTTCTAAATTACTGTTATTATCCTTGTTTAATAAAACTGGCATTTTAGACAAGATTCAAAAACGGATCTACGAGTATTAACGGAGTAGTAATAGATACACTTCAATCTGTCAAAATCAGTTTATTTTGACGTTTTTTTCGCGCCTCGCCAAAACGCTAATGGAAGTATGCTCGTTTGAGCACCTATGCATTGAGCACGAATTAAATTTTAACGTGATGTTAGAGCACCACTGGCACTCAAATTGGAATACCTTTGGTGCTCAAGAAATAGGTGCTCAAACGGGAATACTTCGGCCAATGAAAAAGCTCCTTTATACCTATAGGTACATCCTTTGTACCTACCGGCTATCAGATTTCTATATTATCTTTAACAGTACTTAGGCGATTAACACACGGCACCGTACGCCGCTCCGGCATGCGGTGATGCGGTTCTCACGTCGCACTAGCTTCTATGAAATCCGCTTGAACCTTGCACACGAGCACCGCACGACCGCGCGGTCGAGCGGTGTTCTCGTCACAACCGCATCACCGTGCGGACGTCCGCGCGGTCGTGCGGTGCTTCACACACGGGGCGCCGCATCACCGTGCGGATCATCGTGCAGGGTTCCCAATTTAGGGGTTTTCTCCCCAAATTTAGGGGGTAAATATATGTAATGGAATTTTTTTAAGGGCGTTATATGTTATTTGTTTATGACGATATTCACAACATTCATACAAATTTTCAGCTTGTTGCGAATTTTTTACTCTTGAATATCTATTTTGACCGGAATAACAAGAAAAGAGTTGGTATCCAAGCGTGTATTCACAGTTGCTACGTATTGCGAGAAATGGAACGCACCCATAGCAGTTTGTTCTCTATTCCGCCACCTTCCGGGATGTCACTATTTGCGCACTGCATTAAAAAAAATTCATTTACAAATCATTTTTCCCCAAACTTACGCCAAAAAATAATGTGTTCCCCAGAATTTACCCCGCAGTTTTAATTTCAAAAAAATTTCCCCAATACTTTTCCCCAAATTGGGGGAAAAAAAACCCCAACCTGGACACCCTGAAAACTGGTCAAAACCGGTAAAAAATAACTGGTTAAAACCAAAACTGGTCAAAATCGATCCGTGCGGTCATGCGGTCGAACCGCATCGCCGTGCGGACAACCGCATTGAAATCCGCTTCACCGCCACCGCATGCCGGAGCGGCGTACGGTGCCGTGGGTTAATCGCCTTAAGCATGTTTTATTGGAAATAACTGAGTGGTGAATGTTTTTATTTATTTATAATTAATTACAATGGTTATAAACCAATACGAAAGATCAGGAAATAAATGTCGGAAAATTATCAGTTTATTGGTTTCAGTCAACTCGTTAAATCGAAACGGTCATCAGTCATAACTTTTATCGCTAATTTTAAGTATCAACACAGCACTACGTCTTAAATTTTACATTTAGTGCTGTGAAATTATCGATAAGTCGACATCGTAAAGTTACATTATTTAAAACCGCACTTATTTTCGTGAAAGGCAACTGTAAGGTTACCTTAAAAATGTGAAAAAAGAACTTGACACTGTAATCAGTTAACACCTACTTTTCAAGGTGTCACAGAATTAATAAAATCCAAGTAACAATTAAGATTGCGTAATTTAAAAATGCTACTTAAACGTTTATTGCTATTTTTATGGATAATATATCGATATTTTTATTGGTTATCGATTGGAAAGTTCTTTTTTATTGAAAAAATAAAGTGTGTAATAAAATAGTTGATCGGCCATTGAAGTGTACTTCATTTGACAGTAATTAATTGCACGTGATAATATGGCTATAATTTATAAGTAAAAGCACAAGTAATCTCCTTTTAAGCATGGTTATTTTAAATGAACATTATTGTTGTATTTATTACGATGGCATCTCACAAATGTTTATTAATTGTTTATTTAATTAAGTGTCAGTTATTGATGAGCAATATTTTTTTTTAAATGGAATTGGAATTGGTTTTCTTCATCATTAAAGTCAAAGTCAATGTCAATGTCTGTCTTTCTTGTCAAGTCAAAGTCAAAGTTATTTCTGTTTAACCATTTACAGGCACATTTTAATTGTCAAGGAGTCGGTCAGTTAGTCAGAAAGTTGAAGCTATTTGCTCATTTCAAGACATAGGTAAACCTGAGGTACCAAGGCTCTAGCGTAATATCTACAATACTATTTTGCACGCTATTCTTCACTTTTATAAAGTACACCATAATCTTCTTCATTCTATAAGTGTCTAAGCTCACAAAAAATGCCATAAAAAACAATACACAACACAAAAACCTTAATTTACAATCTTTCTTCCATTATACACATTTCCTTTGGATCAAGAATGAACTGTAAACTTTACGATTACTAACGACTGTAATCAATAATTTACTACACAAGAGTTTTCTCACATGATTCATAACATAAGTTGAACATTAGTGCAGGTGAATCACACATAAATGCAGTTTCGTTGCCTGTTTGTACCTGTTTAGGAAACGACTTGCATTTTTAGACGTTAAATGACCTGTAAAAGGGGTTTGATTAAAGAATTATGCGAGTTAAGGTAGGTATTGGAATCTCTATAATTGGATGTTAGTCGAGAATCCAAGTGAGGTGGTCTGTAATGTGTTATTTAGTTACCGAGTTATAAAATGTTGTTATTACGACATCCAATAGAGTCGTTAACTTTGTCATAGAATATTTTACCAAACGATATTGATAAGTGCTCCTCAAGGTACTATTTTGAGCCCATTTCTGATTATTTTATTTTTCTTATAAAAAAGTTCGATTGCCTCGTTGACTACTGGGTATCATGGATTCCATTGTGAGTACGTATTGGGATTTTCATGTAAATCCTCAGTCACAGGCCAGTGTTTAGATTGGTATTTTAATTTTGACGACAAAAGCTCTCCCACTATTAAGAGATATGAAGATTTATGTTTGTGTACTATTTTCCAATCTCCGCTTACCCTTTCTGGAAATTTAGTAAATGTAATTATGATATCAAGTTATTAACTCAAGTAATGAAAAAATAAACCAGCTAAAACACATACCATTTTGTTTAGCCTTTTTTGTAATCTTCTTCATCTTCTTCTAAGGTGAAGTAAGCTCCCATCTAATGATAAGAATTGATAGCTCAGCTAATTCTCACTTCACTGAAATCCACCGAAGGATATCTTTACAGAATAACACTGCAGATAATGGCCTTACGGAGAACATACGAGTACCTACATGTGATTGATAAACTCAAGATAATGAAAAAGTAAACTAGTTTACATTAACAGACACCATTTTGTTCTGGAGCTGATTTCTAAGTGTGTCACCGTCGCGTTGTGAGAGTGAAGTAAAGAAAGTATCCTGTTTCTTAATGCTTGTTGTGGGCGTTAGAAATCTGTCAGGCTAATGAAATCCAAGATGTCGTTAAATACTACATACATTCATAACTGTCTGCTGTATGTCCCATAAATGTAGACGGGTTATTAAAACATTAGATTTTAGATTTAAAGAAAATAGTGTTGAACTTGGAAACGATTTTGATTGAACGTGATATGGGCAAGGAATTTAGTAAAACTCAGAAGTGGTATCATTCTTAAATAACATAACATCACGCCTGTAATTCCCGAAGAGCTAGGCACACCTATTAGTACACCAACATTTCGCCTGTTAGGTTTCAATCCCATGTTATAGGGGGCGAGTCTATTGCCTATTACATTCAAAAATACTGACGTTTTTTGTTTTGTCTTTGGTGACAACACCGATGAGCATGAGATTTTTACCTCACTCAAACCATTCCGGTGGTACAATCAGTGCATGGAAAGGATTCCGTTTCCTTTTAAGAGACTGGACCAGAACCCATCCTGAGCAATGCCAGTTAGGGCACATCCTTCACCAATAAGGGCATATCCCAGGAGCTGCAGCAGTGACCTATTAACCCTAATTATATAGAAACTTAACAGCTTAGTGCCATTAACAAAACTGTCTTCTTCTTAGCGTTTCGATGGCAGTCTATAATGAGTCAGCCTAGAACTTAGTCACAAGTCAAAAACTCAGCAGACATTAGGGCACGCTGAACACAAATAACAAATGTCTCATTATTAGAGGAGCAGCACCACACCATATTTAGTCGAAGTCCAAGCTGGAATGGTGAGGTGGCATATGCTGATTCCAGCATTAGCATACTTATAGTCCATCAACTACCCACAAAAAAATTTAATAATAACGATTCTTCGTAGTGACCTCAGTTCCGTCAAGACCTCAATTTATTTCAGCCACTTGATCTAATTCGTTCACATTTATGTCACCGTTGATCTGTAAAAGTGGAATGAAAGCAAGAGTCCCTTGGTATTTCGATGGCCGCCCACTAGCTACTTATTCAATTGTTCTATATTAACATCATGAGTAAAGTGGCCTCAGTTACAGCGTGGATGTATGGAGGTTATTGTTCTTTTGAAAGGGCTGAGGTATGTTAATATGCTTTTGTGGAACGAGGATGTGTTAGCTGTGTCTTATTTTATGCTGGACTTTGTACTAAGTGTTAGGTTAGTTAGGTTTAGGGTCAGTCGGGGATCGTGGAAGGCATTCACGCTCTCGGGATCCTGGACGTAAGTGAGAAAAAGTAACACCGATTAGAGTTTTTAGTCAATAAGAATCTGACAGACCCCCCATCCTTAGAGAGGGGGACAACAAAAAAACAGTCATATTTAGGTTAGGTCAGCCAAAACACTGCTTAGAAGTTGTAAATGAAAATTTGAGCCAAAAAAAGTGTTTTTTTTTTTTTCACCAATGAATCTAACTACCAATTCATTCCAGTCATCATGTCATTTCTCCGTCATTAACCATAGTTTAATTGAATCATTTAGTAAAACGCCATTACTAGGCCACGCCCCACACACGTGAGCGAGCACGCATTCAAAAATTAGCATTTCCGTTCATGCGTGGATTGTTTAAATTCAATGCGGTGCAAAACTCTTGTTACACATGGACAATGTACTCCAATGCGACACTGTGTGCAAAGTTTTGCTTAGCTTAGTGTTTGTTCTAGATGATGAATTACGCTTTTGAATAGAATTGAATCCTACTAATTTTACAAATGTGAAAGTTTGTGAAGATGTCTAAATTTTTAAAATGTTTTCACGCGTAAACTGTTGAACAGATTTGGATGAAAATTGGCACATAGAAAGATCATTTCTTGGATTAATACAAAGTATACTTTTTATCTTGGTAATGTGTTCCATAGTGAGTATTAAGTACGAAGTTGTGGATTCACAACCGGGCAAATACTAATGTAACGTTTTCTAATTCTTGTGTAAGTTTATCTTGGACCTCACTGACATCCGTGAATGAAAACATCGTAAGAAAGCTGGAATTGTAATAATTAATATAAGTCTGAAATCGCCAATCACCACCTTCTCTGTGTGAAATAGGCCTTTGCCTTGCAGTAATACAATATTAGGCTGGTATTATATTTGTTTAAGGTATAATAAATAGAACGAAAGTAATAATGAACAGGCATTTATTATTTTCGTTCTATTTATACTGTTCGTTTCGTTTCGTTCTATTTATACAACAATAATAATGAACAAGACATAAAAGGAACATTAATCCCCACAGCATTGAAACAAATTTCGGACTTAGGCTATGCAATACCATGTGTGTGATCATTATGGAGCAAGTCGTGTTCCAGCAAGATGCACTGTGTGCACTGTGTAACGGTACCTGCTCGGCTACTGGGCATAAAAATGTGTAACAGGATGTATGAATCACTTAGGTTTAGCTTTGAGCTAAGTGACTAATAATTATGTTCTCTCAGTCATTTTCTGACAGTCGATCATTTGTTTTGGATTAGGCTTTTGACAATGTATGCCAGGCTATCATGAAGTTCGGAATCTTAGTGGTTGGAGGTATAAGTCAAAGTTAAAGCATTTATTTCAACTAAATCATTTACAGGCACTTTTGAATTGTCAAGGAGTCGGTCAGTTACTCAAAAATTTGATGCTAGTTGCTCGTACCGAAACGTATGAGCGAGAAACTCCACGGACATACTTTTCAATTAAGTTTTTACTTAATCCTGGTTATATTATTCTTGTTATATGTGTAGGTAAAATAATGTAGGTAAATAGTAATATAAAACAAAGTAAAAATTAAAAAAAAAAAATAAAAGCCATGATAGCTAAGAAATTATTTATCTCAACGAACATGACGAGTGGATCAGCACTATATAACTCAACAATCTTCAAGGGAAAATAAATTAAAGCTTATCCTTCGTTGTGTTCAATAAAGGTTTCGGTACATTCCATAAAAAAGTAGAGCAATTTCTTTCAATTCCAACAAAATTTCTTTAATCAATGACGCGTCACTTTTTATGCAACCGGCGAACCATAAAATCAACGCGGTGCAATCCGTGCACGTATGTGTACTCGGTGATGACTCACCAGGCGGCGCCACGGGCGCTGCGCCGGCGCCGCTCCGCGACAAGTTTCACCGTTTAAGGTAATTGTGCCTTGCCGTTCGTTTCATATAGATTTTTGGTTCATTTGCTTACGAAACTCTTTAAGTAGGTTAAGATAAGTTAATCTTTACTTAATAAGTGACCGAGTTATGTTGAGTTGGCACTTTTTGCTCGAAATTGGCGCTTTTATGTATTTACACTACCTTATGCTCACGACTTCGTTCGCAAGAATGTCAGGTATTTGTGAAGGTTTTTTGTTGCGCAGGAATTAGGGTTTATAATTCCTTTTTCAAAGTAAAACTAGTTAGCAGCTATTTCCCAATGTAATTTTTAATCAAAATTGGTATACCCGTTTTGAAGATGAGCCGGAAGAAACATACAGATTAAAAAAAATTTTTTTGGACTATGTTACTTCGTTACAACATCAGTTTTAAGCATTGGCATAATAGCTGATAGCATATAGATGGCTAATGGCTGGGCCAATTTTGCTGTCTACCTGTTTCGGAGATTATCCGGAACAAACAAACAGGCATAAAGACATAAAATAAAATAAAATCTTAAATACAAGTAGGTACCGTGTAAATATTCATAATATACATTTATTAAGAAGCTGTAATTTTGATATAACAAACGGACACTTCAATATTATTTATTTGTATAGATTCCTTTATGTATTGCTAAATCATCGTTTGCTGACGTGCGTCAATGATGGAATTTATTGGCGTAAAGTTATGGAAGAACGCAATATCAATGAGTTTATGTAGATCATACTGACTTAGTTCTGTAGTTTCATAATATTTGGGAGCTATCTTGAATTTTCGAGTGTAATGAAAATATCGCTCAAAGTTATGGTAAATATGAAGTCATGCTTATCATGGGCATCTACATGATGATGCTGCTATTATTTATTAAATCAAAATCGACTGCCTCGTTGGTCTAGTGGTCGCAAAGCGCGACTGCTGAGCGTGAGGTCTTGGGTTCGAGTCCCAGGACGGGCAAAGTGTTATTGGGTTTTACCATCAAGAATTTCTCAGTAGCAGCCTCTGAGTCTGGTTTTGTTCCCGGTTGATGGCAATAAGCTCACCCTCTATTACATCCCAAGTAGCACAAAACTGCATTATAAGATGTCACAAGAGGGTAACATCGGTAACTTTAGCACTTATGAAGAGTTATTACAGTACACTCGACCTGCAATAGGTGAAAAGTGAACTTTCACCTGAATAAGAACGTTATTATGCGTCACGGAGCCCACGCTGTAACGCTTGCAGCGTTAATATAGGTAACAAGTCCAGTATTATACAGCTTTAAGCAATTTAAAGGATTTTTGTGGACTTTAACTAAGCTATATTCTGAATTGAAGACCACAACTGTACCCTTAGACCACTTGCATTTTAAGAAAGATCACGTGAGCTACTATAATGTCATCAGTTATTCTGTGGCTTCAAATAACAAAGATATAATGCCTTTTCACACAAGTTCCACTGTGTGCAGCACACAGTGGAACTTGTGTAATGTTAATCAGCTGGTTACACGCAATCGTATAATAGCTCTTATAAAGCCTACAAGATCACTATGGGTGAACATTATGATGCTAAGTTAAAGCAAACTGCTCTATATTAGCTCACATGTTACCCATAATCTCAGTGAGAGCTGAATACTTGTACTATCGTTGACAATTCGCGCACGCACGCGCGAGGTGTGTCAAAGGCGAGGTGGGGGGGTGCTCCCGCGCCTTACCTCAAGACTGATTGATACTTACTAGGTACATGATTAACATACGCTAATCCAAAAATTATAGGATGATATGATGATGATGAGGCTTAATCCGCGGATCCCTAAAATTCCTGCAGAGTTTATTGGTTCCTGATGATTACCTACAGTTATTTGCGTACATGTTACCCACTATCAAGCTTTACATGAATCTGTAGCTGACTTGTGTAACACAAGAACCACTCGTAACAGCTCGTTACTGATTCATGTACCACGAGTGGACACTTAAACAGCTCATGCCGTTTGATTGTGGTTAATACGGTACACATTGCTTGTCTGCCATTTTTTAGATTCTAACCTATGTATACAATAAAATAACAATTTGTTTTTGTTTAGTCAACGAAAATAACAACAGAATTTGAATAGAAAATGTAATGATTTTATACGTAAACAGCTTTTTGTCAAATTACAAAGGAAAAATAAAAGACTTATTTTTTTTATAATAATATTTTCAACCTATTTTATACTATAATTTTCAAGTAAACAGTGATATTTTGAGAGCGCGTGAAAATATTCTTCTATAATTATATAGTATTTGACAATAAACTCTCTTTCCCATTCGAATTTCATGCACATGGAGGAAAAACAAAGTTTTACTTTCCGATAAACATTTGCCTATTTCCCACAAACACTTTACAAAATGGTTCACACAAAACATATCTAAATAATAAGTAGTAGAGTGAAAATTATTCACAATTTTTGCCACTTGTGAATTGTCAACTCCATAAAAGCGTTACTAATATCCTGGAGTGTATTTTGTGCTGAAAAATAGGTAACAAGTACTCTATTATTCAGCCCTTGTGGTGTATAAAAGGTAACACATACCCTGATAATCAGTCATTATTCAGCTCTTGGGGCGAGTGTTACCTTTAATAATGCTCAAATAACGCTGATATAGTGCAACCAGCTACATTATTCAGCTAACAGCTGATTAATTTGTGCCCAAATCAGAGTTATATCAGAGTTATAGGCGCCTCTAACGCTCTTAATCAGCAGGTTTATTCAGCTTAAGATTCCATTGTGAAAAGTTATTCGGCTACTATTCAGCGCTTCTGTGCTACTTGGGATGGGACTTAAACATAATTGGCGAAATGTGGGTGTACTAATGACACACCTCTGTCTAACCCTTCCGAGATTACAGGCGTAATGTTATCACTACATAGTATAAAACAAAGTCGCTTCCCTGTCTGTCTGTCTGTCTGTCCCTATGCTTAGATCTTAAAAACTACGCAACGGATTTTGATGCGGTTTTTTTAAATAGATACAGTGATTCAAGA
This sequence comes from Hoplodrina blanda, assembly GCA_949316365.1. Lineage (NCBI taxonomy): Eukaryota > Metazoa > Arthropoda > Insecta > Lepidoptera > Noctuidae > Hoplodrina > Hoplodrina blanda. The sequence continues at coordinate 2,504,892 of OX438590.1, forward strand.
GGAAGGTTTATGTATTTACATTGCACCCGTGCGAAGCCGGGGCGGGTCGCTAGTGTTATATAAAAGAAACACAGTTATTCCAAAGTTAGTTTCCACTTCTCTGTCGGCTGTCCCCATGACAGTTTCCCACACAAACTCCAATAACATTCCTTCCCAGATAATAATAAACTACAATTAAACTGATCTTCATGTATTTGATACCCATTAAAAAAGACGAATAATAACAATTTCTTTAATACACTGCGCTCCTTGAAACGTCCTGTACCAAAAGGCAATTTGTTTTTAAGTAAACGTTATTGAGATTACCTATCGTAAATCATCTCGTTTATTGACTCTAGAACCGATTTTGTGAACCCTTCGTTAAGGTGAAATAAAAGTAAAAAGAAAAATTTTAATAGCTTGGTAAATTGTCTATATTTGTTGAGAGCGGCAATTATATAGATCGTTTGAAAGAAAGCGAGTAAAGTGAGCTTCAAAACTATAGAAATACTCTGTGGAATGTAAGTAACTTAGTTTGTTATGTTAGGAAAAATATATTTTTGAGAAATTATCTTAATTTTTGGTGTGCGTGTTTATAGATGGAGGAGTTCGTGGCTAAGTAATAACAGCCGCACGGGTCGGGTTGTTCTATGGATGGGTGACCATTTTCAACCGAATTCAAAAAGGAGGAGGTTCTCAATTCAGCGCGTATGTTTTTTTTGTATGTATGTTACCTGATTACTCAGCCAATGAATAGATTTGGATGATTCTTTTTTTGTTTGAAAGAGTATACCCTCGAATAGGTCCTATAGAAATATTGTCATGATCTGATGATGAACTTCGGAGATATGGAATGGAACTCCTCATAGGATCACAGCAGCAATATCGTAACAAGTGAAATTGCTTTGTTTATACTTGTAGTCGATGACTGACTGAAGGAAAAGGGGGAGGGGGTACGTCAACCCCCGTCCTACCACTTCGAAGTCGGTGGCAATACTTACCTACATAACAAAAAACAAAACCAAAGCCGCCGACTTCCAAAACTAAAGTTTTTTATTTTATTTTGTAGTTTTTGAAGGCGGTTATCTTGTTTTGTAAAAAAGCTTATTTTGCATACCAAGACTTGTCCGAGCACGTTAAGCCGTTGGTCCCGACTGTTATACGTGGATCTTTGACAGTCGTTATGGGTCGTCAGAAGCCAAAATGTCTGACAACCAGTCTTACCAAGGGGTATCGTATTGCCCATATCTGGGTTGTCTTGGTGGTCTCCATGTGAAATACTGGTATTCAGCAGCATACGGTTAGACTGGAAGCCGACCCCAACATAGTCGGGAAAAGGCTAGGCAGATGATGATGTGTTTTTAATGTTTCTACTGAATTTTGAATATTTTCACAACCCTAGATGCACCCATAAGCGATATAGCGATATAGCGTATAGGCAAGATTTTTAAAAATTCCAAACACATCGAAATCCATGTCATCGCTGTCTTGTCCTACGTGTTTATATTTTAAAACCATGTTATTTTCTGACGTAACTTTATTTGTATTTAATCGAATGTCAATCAAAGTAATTAATGCTTAGCACGTCATGTCTGTGTCACATAGGTGGCGCTAGTGTCACGTTTCCATGGACAATACGTACTGAATTTATTATGGGGCCCGCGGATTTCCTTACGAGGTTTTTCTTGTGTGAAATGTGTCATTATTATCATGTGTCAAGATGGTTCCTTATAGATTTTATTTTTATCAACCGACTTCAAAACGGAGGAGGTTCTCATGGCAGTATGTTTTGACTTACCATCTTGTCAAAGAGTACCACCAATTAATTGAAATACTTTTTATGAGCTTTCAAAACATAATTTGGCTGCATGAGGCAATGTTTATTTCGAAGAAAGAAGAAAAATCAATTGAAGTTTTACGAATTTTTAGGTCTAAAATATACTTTTTTTTTTTAAGTTGTGTCTTAATGTTATTGGCAGTGGTGTTATATGTGTATGTTTTTTTGTTAACACTGTATTTAAATACTTCATTGATGCTACAAGTTGGTTACATACATACACAGACGAGTTTCATTTGTTTTTTTTTTATAACAACTTTTATTAAAATATCTAGTAATATTTACTGAACACTTACTTAATTCTCAAAGCGTATAAGTCAAGTAAGCAGATACTTGAAATGGTATAATATAAGTAATGAATACGTCAAAGATTAGAAAGTTTACTCCAAGATACAGTCGACTTGTCTTTCATTTATGTCGCATGATAAAATCGCACGACTAAACGTCAATGTGAAAACGTATAATGTATCTTGTAGTGTACTGTTAGATTTAGGACTAATTTTTCAATCGTCAAATAACTTTTATCTACAATGTACCTAAATAAGACAGATAATGCCTCGGAAAGCCGTTGGTACCGGCTGTCATACGTGGATTTTTGACAATCGTTGCGGGTCGTCAGAAACCCGAACATCTGATAACCAGTCTTACCTAGGGGCATCGTATTACCCAGTTACTGGAGTTGTGGAGGTCAGATAGGCAGTCGCTTCATGTAAAATGGTTAGACTGGAAGCCGACCTCAACATAATTGGGAAAAGGCTAGTCAGATGATGTAAATAAGGCAGAACTGATTGACAGTTTTTGTATAGGAAATAAGAAATATTGCTATATTTATTCTTTGGATAAAAGTTATAATCTGACCAGTGAAAAATCAGCTTTTAGGAAAATAAGTTGTTGGTATAACGGGGTTATTAGAGAGGCAGGTTCATCTATTTGATGAGATATTTGTATTATTGGGCGCCAGGAGTCGATCACACTATGGTAAGATTACAAAATAATTGCATCGATCTAAAACGCATTGAAAAAGTTTTGGACTTAACCAAGGATATACAAGTATGTGTAGTGATTGTGATGTTCATTATACTTATGTATGAGTTGTGGTTGGCTTGGTTTGAATATACAGAAAAGGTTTCTGGTATTAGACCTTCATGTCTTTAAAATGTTACCATCTTTTGGCCATTTTAAAATGTTACCATCTAATAAAACTTCGCAAGCCCACAAGGTACAGTTACCAATCTATACAATACAGATGATAAAAATTGAATTGTATCGTTGTAATAACAAAATAGCAGCTTTTTACTAAGTGCATAATATGAATGTTTACCATTTACAACTTTTACCAAAATACCAATTAACATTTTTTGGTTGACGATTTGTCTGTTTGTTCCGGCCAATCTCCGAAACGGCTGAACCGATTTTGAAATGACCTTTACTGGAATAACTTAGGCTACTTTTATTTCAGAAAAGAAATATGGTTCCGCTAAAAAAATCGCGCAGATAACAGACATCCACGCGATCGAAATCGCGACCATAAACCAGATACAAATAAATGACAACAAAATTCTTTATTAGATACTGTCTAGTCATTCCATCTGATGTCCTATTCGACTACTAATAGACATTTCATTAAGTTTACATTATGTAGATGTACTTTCTCCACTCAATTTGAATACTTAATTAGAGTTTTAGATTGTTTTGTTTTTGTTGTTTTTAAATTAAAATTAGTTTGATCTCACGATTTGATCGGCTCTATATTATGTGAGCGTAAATAATAAATAAAGAACATCAGTTTAAATTAAAGTTAAAGTTAAATCATTTATTTCAATAAGACCATTAAAAGGCACTTTTGAACGTCATATACAAGAAAAAAAAAATTGAATCTTGTTGCCCCTTCTAAAAGGTAGTTTTATATGGAGAGGAATGGGCAAGAAACTTCATACGTACTCTTTTTAAAAATCAATGTTTTACAATATTTGCATACAGAATCATACATAATACTATGAAAATAATAGTTATTTGTTTACTTAGTCGCTGTATCTGGACAACGTAAAAAACTTAACTAAGCAAAATTTACATGTGGAAGCTTGTAATTAGCAAATGCTAGCTTACTTATGTATGAGTTTGTTATTAGTCTGTAAGCTTTCTTTAAAATAGATAAAATAAAATAAAAGACTGTCGCATTGAATACTTTCTGCAAGAAATAAAAGAGATATTTTATTACCACGCTTGTGATTTTACTGCATGGCTGGTATTTTCCAATAATTGCATTACGATTAATACTAAAGTTTTTTTATCCGACTGCGACGAAGCCTAAAAAGAGCGTTATGTGTTTCCACCAACTATTTCTCTATTTTTGCGTAAACGCAGTTTGACAGCAGTAATTTAATTGTCACAGCTAAACCAATAAAACTCCAATCATTGATTTGTTGATCCGGTTCTTAAATATTTAATACTAAGATTTTTATGTTTTCAGGTTTAATTTAATTACCGTCGTGAATCTAGAACTGAACTAGGCTAATTGCAGTTATTTACAGACAAACAAACAATTATTATTGTCTTAATAGCTGTGGAGGTTTATTATACCTTAACATATTTAATGTTTCTATCACGATTTTCTTATTTTTTGTTAATTAAAAAACGAATTGATTGTGAACCATTTTTGATGCAATTAAGATGCTGCAACTAATTATTATTCTGTGGCTGAATTGATGAAATTAATTTAATTATCTAATTATTTGAGAATTGCTTTTTACTTCCTTTATATAATTGAATTTATTTGAGACTAGATCCTGTCTGCGACTTGGTTCACGTGGTTGTCAAATCAATACCTCCATACTAATACTTTAAATGCGAAAGTAACTCTGTCTATCTATGACTTTTTGTATTATTTTTATTTGCCCGCGACTTGTCACTTAAATCTATATAATATAAAATTCAAAGGTGACATAGTGATCTATCAACGCACAGCCCAAACCACTGGACGGATCGGGCTGAAATTTGGCATGCAGGTAGATGTTATGACGTAGGCATCCGCTAAGAAAGGATTTTTTAAAATTTACCCTCTAAGGGGATGAACGGGGGTCCGACATTTACGCGAACGAAGTCGCGGGCAAAAGCTAGTTTTTAAAAGCGGCTAGCAGGAAAAACATCAGGGGGTAAGCAGAGCTGTACCGAGTCCGTCAACAAGGGCGTGGCACAGCAAGGGTCAGTTAAGGCCTCGTGTGATAAGGACGGCTTCATAAAGGCGGAGAAGAAGAAGAGGAAGAAGCCTCCTTGTCGGAACCAGTGCGGTAACGCGCTGTCAGGACCGAACATGCTGCTACGTCCAGCAATACCATCGACGCAGCTATACGTGTCCAGACTACATCACTCCACGAAGGTTGAGGAGGTTATGGAGTATGTACGAGTGAAGACCAACTGGACTCTGAGGGTCGTGGAGTTGGAGTCGCGTCACAACACAAATTTCAAATCGTTTGTGGTGCGGGTGCCGACTCATCATGTGGAGACTTTCCTCAAAGAAGAGTTTTGGCCGAAAGGTGTCTTGTTTCGACGGTTTCGTGGAAGACTACGTGACACCTCGCAGCGCAACACGACGCCGTCTTTTCGTGTGCAGTAGTTATAATGTTTGTTTATTTTTGATATGTATTAGTTTATAGTTATCATAATTATTTATGTATTGTAATTTATGGGCCAAGTTGCCTGAATTAAAGGAATTATTATTATTATTATTATTATTAATAAGTTTTAAGAATGATTTCTTTACAGTCTTTATCATCGTCTTAAGAGTAATCAAATAATAATAATGCCAGCCTATTATTGTCTCACTGCAGAACAAAGGCTTCTTCTCATACAGTGAAGGCACGAGCATTGATCACCACACTTGCTCGAGGCAGATTGGCAATTTTACACTTGTAATAAATAGGTATTAAGTATGTCCAGGTTTCCTCACAATATTTTCTTCCAGTGTCGGTAATGTCCAAGATATACTTAGAAAGTAGGTACGTATGAATCAGAAAAAAAAACACTTTGGTACAATACGTGCCACAAAAGACGAGACTGACGTACCACACAAACTTTATTATTTCCTAATAAATATTAAAATATTGTTAAGAATTTTAATCTAAATGTTATCGAAATATCCCTGAATAGATGCACAAATTATAGATAACTATTTTGTACATCCATACCTGCGCAAGCTCCCCATTACTGACGCTTGTCAAGTCTCATTTACGTGGCGCGTATTAAGTATACTTTCCTTAACCACTAGACCATCATTTCGTTTTAAAAGTAATGAAGGGAATCAATTCTTATAAGTACATTCTTCCGATACAACATTAGTATGGTGAGCCAGTGTAATGATCCCATTGATTCGTGTTTCGAAATCATTCGGTCATTGATCAATGGTACAGTCTGTTTTTAGAGCGGTAACTCATAATAGTTCTTAAGTTGATGTCCGAATATTATGTAATCTAAGGGATACAGAAAAATGAAGATGATATATTCTATAGTAATTATGGACTAGAAATTATCAATTCAGATTTGTATTTCTCTACTATAATATAATTATGTATACTAATACAATAAAACTGAAGATATTTTTTTGTTTGTTCGTTTGTTTAAACTCGGTAATCCCTGAATCAAACTGTCACACTGGAAAAAAATTGTATATGATAGCCAGATTCATTCAGATAAGGAATAGTATCATCACGCTACGACATACCGGAGTGGAGCAGTAACCAGACGTAACATATAAAATTATAAAGCTGAACAGTTTATTTGAAAGCGCAAATCTCAGAAAGTGTTCGTTTGATTTGAAAAATATTTTTGCGTTATATAGCCCGTTTATTGAGACAGGTTATAGGCAACAGTCATAGCATTTCGCTACGACCCATGGCAGTGGAGCAGTAACGAAAAACGTAACATAACGCGGGTAAAAAAAAAAAAACAAAAATGAAGTCTCTTGCAGAAGCTAGTGGTTTTATATTTAATTTTAGAAACATAGTAAACAGAATAGAATTTGGTACAGTACCCGGCGATAAATATTGCACATCGACCTTTGGAAAGAGACAATCGGCTAATTTCGGCTTCGTAGAGCGTTATCTCTGTCGCACGAAATACAAACAGTCCAGTATCTATTAGGAGCTGTTATAATTATTTTTATTCTTTGTATAAAATACGAAATACGATAAAAGTGCAATATTTATCGCCGGGTACCTACTGTATAGAGTTGACTGCATCGATGCATTTATTAATATCGCCTTGTATTCTATTGAAACTTATTGTCATATTAGTTTGTGTCTTGTCATGAATATGTTCTTGAACATTGATGTCTCTTAGACATTGAATTAGATGAGTGGTGTTCCATTTCTATGTTGTGAACTTTGAGACATCTATTGTGTCGTCTCGTCTTGTGACTAATGAATAATACTAGTCACATTTTGTTGTCATACGATAGACTGATTGTCTTGAACAATTTATATCTCAGAAGCGACTGGTCGGCTCTTCTCATGACTGTGGCTTTTTCTTGGGCCAAAGATTCAGGCATTTGTGGCAATGCTGCTAGCTTTTTGTTTATTGCCCCATTGACAATGATGCAGTCGGTTTTTTTGATGCCCTATGAGCCTCCTTCTTTTTGTTGTACATAACTTGTTGATTGTTAGAGAATGCCTATGGCATTTAGTCCGCCTTTGAACTTTTGTTGCATTTTGTAAATATCTATAGTTTTGTGTTTAGGTTAATATATTATAGATTACAGAAGTTTTGAAATAAAAAACATTCAGAAAACCTAAAGAGAAGATTAAAAAGTTACATACTATGAGTAAAACGGTGATTTACTTAGAGTCAGTTCTCTTAGAAAATTTGCTCCTAAAACTTACTCTAAGAAGCTATTTTGTCCATATGTTGGTCTTCAACATATTCTAAAGTACCTTACTCCCTAGCCGTCATTCTACGTGACGACAGAGAGGCATTTGTTTGAACTCATGTGTACTCTTCCTTGTGTCCCTTACTGCACCTTGATGATGTTTGCTTTACAAAATAGTTTGGGGCAGGTGTTGAAGCTACTTTTTTTTCCTTTTCTGAATAGTGATATTTTTTTCTATTCATAAAGGGGCTTTGCCTTTGACAATCGTCAGATGGTGAAATGGTCTCTCACAGCTTTAACGTTTCTGTCCTGTTGTAATTTTATAAGCGGGTGTGAAAAGACACATCATACAAGTACCCGTTAATCGTACTGACTATCAAACTAAGCAACATTGAGCAAAAATTAATGCTGGTAAAAGACTTTAGTTTTGATGTGAAAATTCACTGTTTATTATAGTGTGCTTTGTGTATACCTACGTATAATGTGCGTGAAACATTGTGTTCACGAATGCATCCAACAGTACAAGACTCATGGGGTATTTAAAGTTCAGTTAGAAAATTTCAAACTAGTTTTCGTATATACGTTAAAAAAATATTGAAACTTTGACATTCAATATCTCCATAATTAGAAGGTATTATAGGAAGTAGGTACATGTAACTTTTGGCTTTGTTAAGTGTTTTTTGTCAAGTCATGTTAAGCAGCGCACGTTCGGTCATTGTGGCTTTCTTTAGGGGAGGCCTATATCCAGCAGTAGACGTCATTCGGTTGATATGATGATGATGATAATGAAGATGGGTTTGCTCTTCATTCTAGTCTAGGTCAGAGGTGACAGAGACAAAGTCCACGATGAAGTGAGTTTACCCAGAAGAAGCCTGTTATATAAGAAGAAGAATACTGGTCACAAATCAAAATCTTTCTCAATCTTCATCAAAGAACTATAAATCAAATCACAACTATTCCAACAGCAAAATGTTCCATAGTACATGTGGTAGATCTTCAATAGGCTCAATTACCATCCATGTACGATCTCTTTATGACAATTATGTTCTGCAATCGCGGATCACTTCTGAGAATCATTTATGCAGTGTTGAAATTGTTCATGTTAATTGTTACAGATTGATTTGTTGTTCGTGTTTCTGAGTATGGAATATTTAGAAATTGTTCTTTATTGTGAGTCATTATTTGTCTAGCCGTTTTCTAGTCATAGTTGGCTACGAATAAGTCTGATGTGGGTGACTATGTTTACCATGTTTATCTTCATATATTCAATAATGATCAAGCTCTTCTAATACCTACTTTATATTTTCTTATCGTGGAGCAATTCCCATTGATACCCTCCATCTAGGGAAAACGGAAGGTGATGTTGGACTCTTATCGACTAAAACCCTACGGTTCCTTCTATCTGCATGAATCGATAGCCCGGAATATACTTGACTCACGATCCGCGCTTCTTCACCATGTGCGGCCTGTCCTACCGACCGCACATATGTCTTCAGGGGGGCGCACGAAACAACTGCGCCTCAGGTCTACTACTGATCAAGCTTCGAACTGAAGCCCTTCTAATCCTAACATTTATCTAGGTACGAAAGCTATTTCAAACTAATTTCTTACTACACTGACAGCACATTCATCAGCCTTCATCAGCTCTTCCTGGTCTTACAAAACATTCATATTTATGACTTCTCATGGGTGCCTTATTTTATTCTTAAGACCACACAGAGTAATCCACATTAACCAACAATTTAACTTTATCCCTTCACCCAGTTTATCAAGTAAATAAATAAAAACTTTTGCCCGATTGAATGGCACGGTGCCAAGGGCCATGTGCGTAGGGCACTATCAATCAGACGCAATGAGCAATCGATACGATATCGTAATAAAATTGCATTTCTGTATGACCGATGTGTCTCGATGTTCTCTGAAGCAAACGGACGATGGTGTTTAATTTTGAACATTCGTTTCGGATGTAAAGGGATTTATTTTTATCTGTAAACGTAATGGTGGTTCGGATATAAAACAGTGATGTGGTTTGGCAGGAAGGAAATTAATAATGTCAGTGCACAGCCATAAATGTTCTTAAGACTGAATGTTCGGGTTTTTAGGGTGGGAGACTTCTCTTCCTTAAGACTTATAGTAGGGAATTAGAAAAAGATGGATCGCTGTATATTGATACTAGCAGTTTCTTCTTTCTAAGGCTTCAAGAATAAAGATATTCGTAGGTTGGGTACTGTAGAGACTAGCTGGCTGAGCCACATACAACCTTATTTTGTAAGGATATTCCTGTGGGAGGTTACAGTATCTAGCTAGCTATACAAAATAAAAACAAAAGCTTTTGGCTTAATTCTTTCTTTCTTTTTCTTGTTTTTTTTTAAAGCGTTGCCCCACTCTAGGAATTTCTTTTGTATCGTGGTGCGTTTATAAACATATAAACGTACATACACAAACGGCCAGACCCGCGACAACTATTTAACTATCTAATTACTGTTTTGAAAAAAGCACCTTAATCAAAGAGATCTAATGTTTACTTTTGATTAAATTGTGTCCATTAGCACATAATAATAAAGATATCAAAGGCAGTAAATTAGACTAACACTTTAAAAATCTAAATCGCCGCCTCCCAGTGTTATCCAAATCTTAAAGCACATGATTTATTTCTACAATTAGAATTTCTAATAACCACAGAGCTACCGTATAACGGTGGTATGATTTATAGCACTTAATAAAGCAATTAATTTGATGAATTGTGATAAATGTTTAGAGATAACGTTTCTGAGGTATGTCTGTCTGATAAAATTTGCATTTATTTTATTTGATTTACATTAAGGTCGGCGTTACCAGGGGGAGGAGGGGAGGCAATTCTTCTAGCTTTTAGGATCGCGCAATCCAATATCAGTGTCAATTCTGTGAAGAATGCGTGTAATTTCCTACGTTTTTTGACATTGATTATATTATTAGTAAGTAGAATTGGCCTCCAGATGTATAATTAATAGAACGAAAGCCGAACGAGCAAAACGTTGGTCTAGTGGTCGCAAAGTGCGACTGCTGAGCATGAGGTCTTGGGTTCGATTCCCAGGTCGCGCAAAGTGCTATTGGGTTTTTCCAGCAGGAATTTCTCAGTAGCAGCCTCGGAGTCTGGATTTGTGCCCGGTTGATGGCAATAGGCTCGCTCCCTATTACATGGGACTTAAAAACATAACTGGCGAAATGTGGGTGTACTCATGGGTACACCTCTGCCTAACCCTTCGCGGATTACAAGCGTGATGTTATGTTATGAAAGCCAAAAAAAAAGAATATAGAACTGCAATAAAATAAGTAAATATCCTTTCAAATGAGATCGTATATTTTGATATATGGGTACTTGGTTTTGTTCTTTAAACATCACGTCTGACTCATCTGTGGAGTTTCTTACTCGTTCATCTCCATAGAGACATTATTAGATATTTTTATTTTTTTCTTGGGAATATCCTCATAGACTGTTGAGGCTGGCGAGGGGGTGTGTCAGACTCCTACCGCCTAAAACCCTGTCTACGTATTGGAACGCGCAATAAACTTCATCATAACTGGTTTGGACAAAATATCAGTACATAACACAAAGTGACTAACAAAAACAACTAGGTAGATGCCTATATCAGTCACCTCTTTCAAGACAAAAAACTGAACTGATAAAACGAAGATCAACACGTCTATTTACGAGCAACCTAAAACAACCTACACGAACATTTGGTTAACCTTACACGGTCACCGCATCGATTATGAATATTTGTACACTTTATCTTGAAGTTGAGCGGCACCTTACATGTGGGACAAGTAAAGGAACTTTATTGAACGTAGATAAGATGCTTCCGATAGTAAATATGTAGGAAAGGTACCTGTTGATGTGGTTGATGGACTAGAAACTATTTTGGGTATCTTCGATGGACGTTATGATACAGTAACTGATTTAGTTAATCTTACTATAATTATAAATGCGAATGTTTGAATAGACGTATGTTTGTTACTCTATCACGGTAGAATGGCTGAACGGATCTGAATGAAATTTGTCGTAATTGACCTATATTGGTGCCGATTCCCTTGTTCATAAACTAGACTAAAGAATTGACATCTCTTACTAACATACAACGAAAGAAAAGGACGATGACATTTAAGAACTAAGTTAGAGATGTCAAATTAGTTTTGCCTTGAACTTTTCCGTATTTTTAATCTACACGTTTTACGATGTCGACTATAATTGTATGAATGTGTCAGATTAACCAAATTTGACAGCTCTTATTTGCATTCGTCTCTTTCTTGTTTTATTGGACAGAAAAAGATAGAAATAGTCTAATTTTAGTTTAGTTTGTGAACATCCCTTGTTCACAAACTAAACCGGCACCATTATCTTATAAAGGTTTGCATGTTTTAATTTTTTTTTGTGTGTAAGTCGTAAACTCTGGCAGTGTCAGTCCAATTACAAAAAATCACAAATAGAAAGCTACACTATTGCCGAGTCGGTATTATAGGCTATGTTTTATGGTATAAAATATATGAAGCTTAGTGCTTAAAGAAGTGACTGAGGCAATATAATTTCCCTTAACAATCCCACAAATGGAAGTAAACATAATTAATTTTTAAATAGTAACCTGTTACCTCAAGCTCGTTGACCTTGATCCCTAGTTACACCTGTTTCAATTGTCACGCTTCTAATATTTGGGGTGGAAATGACCCCATGCGTTGCAAATGAAGGGTGTTCCGCTTGAAGCCATACACCGCGACAAGTAGCTAGGCTTGTTATTATGACACGGTCTACACACCGCATTTTATAAAATATCGTTTCTGGTTCCTGTGTTTCTGTTGTGTCTCCAATTATAATAAAAACATTGGTTTTATCTACGTCCGTTTTATATGTTTATCTGATTTTATTAACTGAATCAGTAGTTTCAATATGCATTCATTTCATAATACTTACATAACATCACGCCTGTAATCCCCGAAGGGTTAGGCAGAGGTGTACCCATTATTACACCCACATTTCGCCAGTTATGTTTAAGTTCCATGTAATAGGGGGCGAGCCTATTGCCATCAACCGGGCACTAATCCAGACTCCGAGGCTGCTACTGAGAAATTCCTGATGGAAAAACCTAATAACACTTTGCCCGACCTGGGAATCGAACCCAAGACCTCATGCTCAGCAGTCGCGCTTTGCGACCACTAGACCAACGAGGCAGTCATAATACTTAAAGATTTAAATAAAACGTAGTGACGGTTTCTGAAATACTCTAAGCTACTAAAAATTTAGTTTTTCCTAAATCTATACAATCTTTTTTTGGCGGCAATCTCTAGAACTGCCAACTTATTGCAACAAAAATTTTTGTTTATGATTACCAGATTTATGAGCAATAGTAAGGTACCCCCCCTGTGTGAAATCACGTTACAACCCAAGGAAACGGAGCAGTAACCAAAGACATTATTGAACTTGGGTGGAACCGCGGGTCAAGCATAACTTTTTGAACCAATGCTTTCCATTACATTATAATTTATTGTATCAATGTTAATATTCTTTATGGAGAAACTCATATTTAAAATCAGCTGTATCACCTATAACCAGACTTGTGTTTATACTAAAATAGAAAGTATTATAATTACTCTTAGCGTACTCACGACTTAGGTGTGAAGATACATTTGGTTTTCCATCGGTCACGGTTCGAATATGGTAATAGTAGATCTTAACATCTAAATGAGCTGTCTGTGTGGTCCTTTCTACAAATTGACCTGCTTATCAATTGTCATAGTCAAGAAGATAGTTATTATAAAGAGCCACGTGGACATCTTCTTCTTTATCGTGTGGGCAGTAAGGTTTTGCGACCCCACACACCCTTGTGTCAGAGTCACGTGGACATGAGCAGAAAGTTCAATTTTATTCTCTCGACTTCATAGCAGTCTTTTTTTTTCGTTTATTGGGATAAGCCCGCCATACTATTCCCAACCACTGCAACGTCTGAAAGCCAGAATCAACTGTGGTGATCACTCGAAAAGCTCCGATGCAATGAAGCTTGATGAGTCCCGAAGAAACGATTCAACTGTCTTGGATCCCGCAAATAAATTAATCAGAATAAAAAAGCAGAGGTGGAAGACAAAATATAATTTCCACTTCCCTCCAAACAAGTAGGAGACAGAACAGAATTAGACTTCATGGCAGTCTATGAAATTAATATTGGATGCATGACTTTTGGTGAATGTTCTTTATGTTATTTTAACCTCTGTTGTGACGAAGTATTCCCGTTTGGGCACCTATGCATTGAGCACCAATGGTATTGAAAGTAAAGATTTGTGCTCAATGCATAGGTGCTCAAAAATAGACAATGTTACTTGCTGTTGTTGCTATGCGACTTTTTAATATTATAAAAATATATTTTCCCGCAATATAAATTTCACGTACAATTACATTCCATATCACCAAATTGCAGCAACACATTACCAATACATACATCACTCCAATACATTACAACAGTTGGTCAATAGGTAATTCCACTTAGCTTCAAGCTTTCACATGCTGCCTGATAAACTCTAGTTACCAAGATAAGTGCACAGACGGACAGATTTACGAGTTACTTTATCAGCTAATAATGTTTTCTTAACGTTATTTCCATTAGTACCCTCAAAGCTAAGGATTTAGTATATGATAGTGTAAATATTTAAAGTTTAGCTCTGAGATATTTGTAATTGCCTGGTAAATGGTTGAGTGACATTATTATAGGCCCGGTTTGGATGCGAAAAAGTGGAATTAGAATTAAGTGGCGAACGTAATGGAGTTTATAGTCAACGGTAAGCGTTTCAACGTAAATAAAGAGAAAAAGGTGAGGGAGAACTCGCTCTAAGTGATAAAAGTTAAAAAGCTAAGTAGAAAAACGATTTATGGTAAACGGTAAAGGCGTACGATCATTTCTGTGACTACTAACCAGATCTTTGGGATCTGTAGTGTTGTTCTGTAAAAATCTTTGATGAATTAAGGTGGAGTGAACTTGGGTAAGACAGTCGCTCAATTATTAGGAGGATTAAAAAAAAATAGCAACTGCTTTTGATAAAATATAGATAACTTCATGTTAAAATGGTATTTATTTTGTTCAAAGTCGATCTAACTTTTACATAGTAATTATTTTATGGGATTAGTTGCCTGAAATAAAGGTTTAATATTATTAATTTTGTTCATAATAATTTTATTATTTTTTTACAGCTGCATAATATCGCAATACAACACATAATTTAACTACTAACATTAGCAAGAAAAGCCCAAGGATATGAATGTGAATCATTGTTTAAATTATCTTCAACGGGATGTTTAAGTGGGAACAACGGCAGGTGCACTTAAGGACGTTTCATATTCATGCGTGAGTCCAAATTCATACAAAACGAATCCTAAAACCTTGACAAAATGTATTTCTTGCACTGGAAAGGTTACCTTACATCCGTTTTATCAAAGTCCGTTTTTATAAAACTTTACATTTTATCATCCTCATCAGCTGCTCCACAAATAAAATCTAGTTTTAGAATTTCACCAAGTTGCATTTTTTTTTTAATCTAAAACTTTGCCCCACATTTGGTATTTCCCCTATTTCGTAGGTGCGTTTACAAATATATAAACTCACAGACAGAAACAGCGAGACCCGGAACATATCTGTAGGTCATACAAATATAATTATTGCGCCAACTGTGCCGTTCTTCGTCCGTCATTTAAATGTCTTCCTTCCCCATCCACTAACATCCTATCCTTTTCACAATAACTGTCACCTTCTCTTCCAAGACCGGCTTCATTTAGATCTATATTTGCTGTCACCTTCAAAATATCATCAAGCTCGTCCAAATTATATTCAGATTTGTTCACATATCCAATGCAAACAGTCCCTTTAGCCGCGGCTATGTTTGTCAGTACGTTTTTTACTTTTTGTGTGTCTGTCTGAGGGCTATTTTTGGGATGAGTGAAACACAAAAACATGTCTTAGATGGTCGGGTTTGGTTTGAGATGTTCTGTATGTATAAAGGGTTTGAGTATGTTGATTGACATAGGTGATCAATTAGTGAATACATCTGCTTAACAACAGGACTTATCAATTTATAAATATCAATTTCTATCCGCGACTTTGTTCACGTGGAAATGAAGTATACCATAAATATAGTCTTTGACACTGGGCAATAGTGTAGCTTCCTATCAGTGAAAGAGAGTGTTTGTAATCGGACCAGTACTTCTAGAGATGGCCTCTTAAAAACCAACAAACAGTTTTACCTATTAGGTAAACCAATTGTTTATAGATTGATATGTCCTAATTATATGCAGAGCAAAAATGACCCCATCAATAAAATCTACGAAACGTATATCAAGATGTTCCATTCTAAATTAAAATATTGTGAGATATTGTGATTACTGATTAACGCGTTATCAATATTCAGTCCTTAGTCAAGATCTCGTTGACATTTTCAAGTCCAATTAATGATAGCGATAGTTTATTAGAAACGGTATCTTCATACTCTATACCAAATATAGGAAATCCTTTTAATTAGCAACCTAATCAAAACACATAACTTCCTTCATAGCAAGAAATAAATCAAAGTGAATCAATGTCATTGGGATAGCATCTGATAGCTACTATCGCATAACGGTAGCCAGTACTTAATTGAGCCTCTAATGAGCCTCGACTTTGAACATGGGAAATTGTAATTAGCAAGGCTCTAATTATGCGTCATGGCATTTGAGATAGCAATTTGTATATAAATGTTACGTTGGCAATAAAGTTTATTTGAGGAGCATTGTTAGATGGAAGAAGGGATCGTTAGGTTGTGTTTGCATTGTTCGGTGAAATGAGGTTTATGATGCTGAAGTGAGCTTTATAATAGGTGAATTTAAGGCGAGCTCCCATCTACCTGATGCTGAGATTTTTAAAGAATAGCACTAATGTACTGAATTTCGCAGTGACAACCGAATTTAATCCAGATTGCCAAAGATACAGTGATAAAGAACAAAAAGACTATCAAATGATACCTGATGATGATGTAAAAACTTTACGCAGTAACAGAGATGCGGAACTCAGTACACACACACAGTTAGTAAACAATGCATTTATTGGAAATAAATACACAGCAGTAGATAAAATTCCCAATAAGGGTTAACAATATTTTACAGACAAGATTTAGCTGTATGTCCAAAGCCTTGACAATACCACCTGCAGCGGACCTGACCACACAAGTACCATCGACCATGACCATCCATCCAGGACCCCATTACGAGCCTATAAACAATAAAAGATCACCACATTTTACCCTAAGAATCAATAACATTTAATCCTTCACCATATTAGTAAAACGGGAACTCTTTTCCTAAGCTTAGTAGTCATTAAGTAACGTTAGTTCACTAATACGTCAATGTAGACCGCGCTTTATTTGGAAGATCGACTTCTAAATAAGGAAGGCTGAGGAATATCTAGTGTGTAAACAAGATGAAAAAATGATTCTTCAATGAACTGTTTATTTAGATATTGATGGCTGGGAATTGAAGGACATTAAAATCAAATACATGATCGTTTTGAAGAAAATCATTTAGAAAGAGTTCACAAAAAGAAATAAACTAATCTATGAACTGGTTAGAATAAGCAAAGTAAAAGTGTAAGTGATAAAGAAAATAGGACCTAAAGAAATGTGGTATTGTAATTATAGTTAGGTACATTGTTATGTATTTGCAAAACAGTCTTTCAATGCATTTAAAACTCAGCTTAATCTGTACTTCTGGAGAAATGGATGCATGGGGCTGTCGAATTTTAGATGTATTTTAGTAGTATCACCAGGTATTTGTTCTCAAGTGACACTTTATGATTTTATTGAGAAAATAGCAACCAACCTTATTCATGAACGGCAGTGAAACTAAACTAATTAATAAACAACACTGGTGTTCTAATGATAATTTGTGACGGTTAAATGTAAATAAAAGAGTCAGTAATAGTCAAAATCTGGATAAAAAAGCACCTATGTCACCCATAGGCCTATTTGATGTGATATATTCACCAATTCACAGAACACGACTTAGGAAATGGTGGAAGTTCTTCGTGGGCGATGAATTAGCGACTCGACGCTATTTATGTGCGATCATTATCATTAAATGCAACTCATTATGCTGCGTGAGGCTTTGAACTTTACCGGCTTCAAAGTATGTGTTGAGATTGCTACCGTGATTAGAATAGGTAGAATAAGGTGGTTTGTTTAATCAAACTGTGTTTTCAAAACTTTTAGCAAGGTCAAACAGCGCCTTAAAATTGAGTTGTGTTTGAAATACCTGTCGGTATTTCTACTCTCTTTCGGTATTTTCTATTTCGATTTTATGTTCTATCGAACATCTTCATGTATGGGAAGAAGAGGTCTGTGGCTTCTGCAATAGCACCGAGACAATAAAGCTTGGCAAGTTCCGAAGAAACAATTAAACTATACACATCAAAAGTGTCTAGTGATCAAGATGTATTTGATAATAATAATATATTGATCCCTAGACACTTTTGATGTGTGTATCTTGGATCCCGCAACGAAATTAATCAGAAAAGAATATCGTAGTAGAAAAGAAAAGAAAATTTCGACTTCCCTACAAACATGCAGCTGGAACAGAACTAGGCCAAAATACGTTTGTGGCTGTGGTAGATATGTATGCAATTACTGGGAGAAGCCCACATTGTCCAGCACAATGATTTTTAATTAACATTAATTAATGATTCCTTAGTGTGAGCTATTACATTACAAACAGTAGTCAAGCAAACGTCTACTTACAACTCGGAATCATCATTAACATCACAGTAATTTCTAACCTTATTGACACCTTAAGTAACAGAACAGTCTAATTCTTGCCCCACGTTTGTCACAAAGTCAGATTTCGCTTGAGAATCATAAATCGTGCTCGTACTTTCGTGACTCCGTGAGACTAGTGTGCTGCTCTCAAAACTGAATGCAGTTCATCATCTTAATATATTCCGGTTTGTTTTATTGCAGCCGTTACTTTGATGGACAGATAAGCTTTGAGAAAGCTCTTGTTCCTGTGGTAATGGTTTCTTTCTATGTAAAATTGTAAGGTTAGAATTTTATAAGGATGTAGATGAAGTGCTAAAAGTACTACGTTTTAACTTGCCAGTAATACCTTCTTATAGGTTGAGAAGAAAGCATAAGTGTGGAAAAGGAATAGTTTGTAGCCAGTAACAGTCTGTCAGACCCCCCCCCCCCCCGAGGAGGCCCCCATCCACGAGGATTTTCCATCCAGGAACAAAAGAAAATAGGTGTTGATATTTTCATAGTCAGTCTTAATAAAATGTATGTCCCTGGGCTACCTTGTAGCTATTCCACCTATTCGCACTAAATGCGCACAGTAAAGGAATAGAACTCTCTGCCTGCGTCTTTATTTCCGAACGCATTCAACCTTAATATCTTTAAAGTTAGAGTGTATAGGCTTCTTCTGGGTAAGCTCACTCTATTGTAGACTTTGTTACTCTCAACTCTGACCTAGACTTGAGTCAAGAGCAAACCCGTCTTATATTAAAAACTAGCTGTCCGCCGCGGTTACACCCGCGTCTTTGGTTACTGCTCCGCTCCCGTAGGTCGTAGCGTGATGGTATATAGCCTATAGCCTTCCTCGATAACTAATCTATCTAACACTGAAAGAATTTTTCAAATCGGACCAGTAGTTCCAGAGATTAGCGCGTTCAAACAAACAAACAAACAAACAAACACTGCAGCTTTATAATATTATAAGTATAGATAAATCTTTCATTTTAGCACTTTAGCATGTTGTTTTATTCATAAACATACATACTCAGATAAAATAATATTATAATAACAGATCTAAGAAAGCTATGCTAGGGTTTATTGTAGATCTATGTCGACTATATTGAACTTGACACTAAGCAAAGGTCCATAATGTTTTTCAATCGAAGAACAAAATAGCGTTGAATCCATTATTATGCCAGCAGGGTTTAGGACCTCCACATCCCGGTCGCATTTGCCAAGATATGCAATGGTGCACATAGGTATTCGGATTTTCCTAATGTTAATATATGGAAGCCAGGATCGGAGTTTTGGCCAATAAATGGTAATGAGCTATTTCGTAATAAGTTACAAATGATTTTGGACTATCCATTTATTGGTTCTACAGAAACAATAATAAATGAAACATAAATATGAAATCACGCCACAATCATGAGGAGACGCGGATTCGATTCTCGTACGAAAAAAATATTTCTATGACCTACAGATAGCTGTTTCGGGAGTTTATGTTTGTTAAAGCATCCATAATACAGGAGTATTTTTTAGTGCGGGGCAATGTTTTTTTTAAAGAAATTAGACCACGGTTTCAGATTTTTCTAGGCACTTTCAGCAATGAATAAAATTGGACATGGAATCAATGAAATTAAAAATTTCTATGATATGCACGAATCACAAATACTTAAAAACATTACAGTACTAAATGAAGTGACAGCATCTAAAACTATCTCAATCTTAATACTTTCTAAAGTAAACATGAATCTAAATTTCAATAAGGAAGCCACCACAAAAGATTCTCATTTACAAAGTACCAACAAAAAACTGACCACGCGACACAACTTTGTAACATTATGTACCTACCAAAGATATGGATCGCTTTCTTTATGTCCGACACATACTCTCTTATCTAGACATGAATCAATTAACTAAAATCGAAAGTGACTTTGACAACCAGTACAAAAAAAGTTCTCATTAGTTATTCACTCTTTCGGTGGTAATCTCGTTATTATGAGATGAAGAATGTTGATATTATTTTTGGCAAGTTATTTTTCGGGCCGTTTATTCTGGGCCATAAAATAAAATTATAATGTTGGGTGCCTACTTGATAAAATTTCTTATATGAACTTACGATCTAATTTCGATGATTTAGACCTTTGGATTGTAGTGATAGCTTTCTGGTTAAGGCGCTCGCTTTTCAATCATGGGGTTGTGGTTTCAAATCCGAGCAAGTATCTAAGTGACTTTTTCAATTCATACGTATCGTGAGGAAACCTGGACTTCTATCTAATATGTTTGAAATCGCCAAACTACCTTAAGCAAGCGTGGTGATCAATATCGATGTCCTGCCTTCTCTGTATGAGAAAAGGCTTTTTTCCCTGCAGTGGGACAGCAATAGGCTTGTATCATTTGAGCTTGAAGGAGCATCTAATTCATGAAACAACTGAAAATCGTCTGTCACCACAGTGTGCCTTCGACACGTCAAAGTCAATGACCCAGTTAATTGTTGGTATACTATCGCTACTGCTTAACCCGTCCGAGTAATAGCCGTGATGTTGTTATGTTAGCTGGTAACTCAAAATGGAATAAGACAACACAAGATGGAAATAATAATTTAATTACTGTTATAATGACTTCTAGTGTAGCACTATTAAGTCAACTCCATTAAGAAATAACAACCTCCCAGCTAAAGCCATTTAGGTACTGAGTTATGTTCCGTAACCCAGTACAATTCATTCACATTGCCATTTTCAAAGTCAACGACATTGTTGCGGCGTGTTATTATGGTTATAGGCGTATTAAATCAACCTGACTGCTTAAGTTCATTCAATACGCAAAGGGAAAAGCGATAAGAAAATACCCACACACAATATATACTCCGAGAATGATTAACAAATCAATTGGTAGAAATATGGTAATGTTTATTAGCAGTTCTAGACACTTCATCCATATTTTAGGCCTAATGTCTAATTTCGGTTTTTTATTGATCCATAAATAACAATAAACGATAATTATTCGCAATGACCAAACTATTCGAATCGCTAAAGCCATTTGCATGTCTATAGCCCCATGTAAGTAAGTAGGGGTCACAGAAGCATCTCGATCGCGAAACGTGACTAATCCTCCATTGACCGTTAAGACGATATCTAAATTATACATTGTGTATAACAAAATGGTTGTAAGTACGTTTTTCGATTTCTCCCCGTCCAGCCAACCACGCCCGCAGTGCGTCCGATGGCATTTACCGGTCCCGATATTGTTTGTGCTCCGCCATTTTCGCATTGACAACCTCTGATCAGATATAACGTACATTTCGTATTGAATGCAAGGGAATTTATGCGGATTCATGTCTGTGTTGTTGTGATTTTGTTTATCGTCGAGCTTGTGAAAGCTGGTACGGCCTATTAAGATGGCCGATTTAAATACGTGGACTAGATGATGCGAGATCGCGGCACGAGTTCAGTTTTTTACTTGAACTATGACGTTTTTAGATAGAAACTTGTGATATGTTCTTGATGATGGCTATCGACGTTCCGGATTCTCGTAGAGCACGAGTCAATGACTATTTTGTTCAATATTTGGTCTGACTTAGTCTGTTTTTTTTCCAATAGGTGTTTTGAAAGTAGGTAACACATTATTTTTTGAAGGCACAAATCATGCGATCTGCAATGCTTGCAAAGCATTAATTGTACTCCCGACATCATCTGCTAAAGCTACCTACAGGAAAGCCAATGTTCATCCAAGGACTTATACATGCCAATATTACGGTATACCTATAATATACAGATCTAGAAATGATAAGTATTGAGGGTGTCAGCTGCTTATCGCTTCCAGATATAAAGGTTAAAGGCCTACTATTGTACTCGTGGAATGTGGAATAGAAACTCATGACAATTTATAACATATCGCCACCTTGAGATAAGAATTTGAGACTTTTCAACTCTCCCTTGAAGTATCTTAGAAATCTTTTGAAGTTATTTCTTGCTCTCGTTAAATTCTCGATCTGTTTAATGGCTTTGTTCTAGAATTGGATTCAATTGGGATAGAATTTGAACTCTGACCTTACTGTCTCCGGCATTGCTGTAACAATAGCACTTTATATCTATCTTCAAAAGTATTTGTAACATTGTGTACAAACAGTTGAACGTTTTACAATCGGTTGTTTACTTTAGGTATAATAGAGCTGATAGGTAATACTTTCAAATTACCATATTGATGTTATGACACCTCGAAGCATAAGTGCTTTGTGTTCAATAACATCAACTTTATTTCCATACAGTACTAGGTTTGAGCTTTTTCTCATTAGTGTTAATACTTTCTCAACTGCAATTATCCAAACCAAGTCTTAACTGTGTACAATTCTATGTCATTAATAAAGATCAAATGGTATTTCGGTGTAACTGTTACAGTGAAAAGAGAAGAAAAAAATGATATATCTTCACTAGCCAATAAAAATACTAGCTAGGTCGCTAAACTCAGCTATTGGTCCAGATTTGAGATACGATTGTTTTGAGTTTGCGAACCGTGAAGAGGTATTTAGTTGAATAATTTCGTGATAATGTCATCAGTTGTCTACTATGTAATTAGCTTTCTAGATGATGGCATGATTATGTTTGAGGATGATGTGATTGAAGATAGGAATATTTTGGATGTTGACGATTATATTATGGATGGTAAAGTTAGAGATGATGTATGTAGCGAAGCAGAAGGAGTGGTATTGATTGATTTGGATTATGTTCAAATTGAAGGTCTAGTTGAAGTAAATTGCTCTCGCGTGGGCAATATTGTTGATAGCCTTGATAACGTCAATGTTGATTTGCTTTAGGCAAAATAATTAAAACTATACATGCTGCATAAGTTTCTATGAGAGATGAGTTAAACTACTACCTATGTTAACTATGTAAGCATAATTACAAAAAAAGTAATAAAAGTGATGCCATACGAAGAGGTCGATTGCTTTACAGTGCTTTTAAACTTAGCTATGATTTATGCTTCACTTACAGAACTGGATCCATTTCCGCCATTAAGTTTTACAATGCTATTAGTTTTACAACTTGTATGCTATTCTTTTGAAAGTTTTTTTTTCTTTCACACATGATTAGCGAATGAATTTATCTCGTAACGGTGCTAATATAACCATTTAGATTTTCTTTTTTTGACACCTATCTTTATTAATCATCATAAAATTTAAACAGATGGTCTATTATGTAAAAATTTCCCTTGCGTAATTAAGATGAAATTAAGTAAGCTCGAGGTGAGTTGTCAGCATGCGAGATTTTTACGGAATAGCAATGCAAGTGTCTAATTATCATTTACATATTTTTTTCTAAAACACAACATAACTTCACGCCCTTATCCACGAAGGGTTAGGCAGAGGTGTACTCATTAGTACACCCACATTTCGCCAGTTACGTTTAAGTCCTATGTAATAAAGGGCAAGGCTATTGTCATAAACCGGGCACAAATCCAGACTCCGAGGCTGCTACTGAGAAATTCCCGATGGAAAAACCAAATAACACTTTGCCCGACCTGGGAATCAAACTCAAGACCTCATGCTCAGCAGTCTCGCATTGCGACCACTAGACTAACGAGGCAATCTAATTATTTTTTACGTATTTATTTTTAAAACTCATAAATAAAAGTATTCCATATCTCCCAGCAGCTGTTAAGAACAAAAAGCGACATATTTAATTTAAACCACCCTATAGTAAAGTACCCTGTCAGCCCTCTTTTAAAAATAACTAATTTACTTTCTCACCAAAACAAAGAGTGTGAAGTTCACAAAGAATCATTTACTTACAATTACGGCTTAAAAGTGTTGGATAATAAATTATCGAGAACACGAACGTGGATGCCATTATAGTCACGACTTGTGCTGACTCCCCAACGGAGAAGATTTATGATCTGATCTGTTCGCACACTTCATTATTAAATGTTAATTCGATTCTGGAGTATTGGAAAGTGGTTTCGAAGATTTAGATTGAGAGTACGCAGATAGCGATGTAGATGTCTAAGGTGACTTTAACTTTATGGAAAGATACTCTTATTTTTTATGATCTTTATAGTAAGGGTAATAAGGCTGAAATGGGATTGGACGGGCCATATACATAATTATGTGACTGTTCCTGAAATACCCTAGGCTGATAAAATATTCGTTTTTCCTAAATATGTGGAATTCGTGTTAATAGTAGTGTTATAATAGGTCGGCTTCCCCTTATTCAGAAGGCATAATAACAGTGAGCGGTCAGCACTAAGAAAGGCCCAAGAAATACTGGCGTGATGGCTTAAAAGCGTATATGGGAGATAGATTAACCAAAGAAGGTAATACACAAGGAAGAGTTGAAGGCTATTTGAGAGATCTTTACCCAGCATATGACAATACCGGTTGTAAAAAAGAATAGAATATGTAGACAGAAAGATGCCACATGAACACAGACCCTTAAAATACACTAAAAAAGTGAAACCCCAACACATTTTTCTTATAAACCACGTGAACTACATCTGCAATCCATTTACCGCTCCCGATCAAGTTTACTTCAAGATATTCAAGTATGTAAGCTGTGGGCTATTTATGCACGATTTTAATATAATCTTTATATCAATAACGAATTCAAAAGATGTTTTCTATTCTATTCAATGTTTTGGATATTTCTGTAATAAATAAAATATTGTTCTGGATTGTTGGTGTGTCTAACATTCTGCACAAGCTCGGGGAATTCCGCTGCTGTTTCTTAAAAAACAACAAAGACTTGTATTCCCTTTTATTTTTACAGACAGACCCACGTATAATCTTTGAATTTGGAAATATTGTTTCAGAAAAGCTTTTTTAAGTTCATTTAAATCATAAAAGTATTAACAATACACTTAAGACACTCAAACGACTACACGAAGGGAGCGAAACACCTTAAACCAAATTAACTTATCAACAGCAAATAATATAAGCTTCAGTGTCATACTTATAACAAGCTACCATTGTCAACCTTCTTGCCTAATGAATAAGAGCTGGAGAATTGTGGTGAAGGTCGGTGATGGTGGGGTATAAACAGGAGATTACATGATGACAGATTCCAGAGTAAATAGTGGGGACTTTTATGTGTTTTTATGAAGTATTAATGTACTGTATGTTATTTTAAGAAAGTGTCCGATGTTCATGGATTTAATACTAGAAATAAGCACAATCTTGTGGTACATCACACTCGTCTCCACAGAGTAGGCAACTCGTTCATGGGTCAATGTATACGTTTTTACAATAAACTTCCCATTGATGTTCGAAACTTACCGATTAAAAAATTTAAAAGTTGTATTAAAACCAAACTATACAAAAAGGGCTACTATAAAATTTCGGATTATTTAGATGATAAAAAAGCTTGGGATTGAACTGCTCGCTCTGCTAAGCCTTGTGATTATGCCCTTTGCAAATTACATTTTTCCTTTTGACACATCTTACGTAAACATGACATTTAGAGACTATTTTATTTTTTCTTTTTTTTTTCTTCTCATCCGGATATACTTTGGAAAGTATATTTTTTTAATATATTATATTGTAAATATGTGGACTATGTGGGTTGTTGCATTTTTTCTGGGATTAGATTTCATGGTTGTCTGACAGTTTGAGTATTCGATGCGGCCTACCCAAATGTCCTTTCTGTGGTATTGTTCGTCGTGTCGTTGAGCTCCTTAAGTTCTGAGTCGAGCTTGACGATTTCTGACAAATGCGTGCACTGACTGGACAGGCCGACTCAAATTTGTGTGCCTCTCTCCTCAAGAGACCACCTCGGACATTAACCTACTTGGTTCGCATATGATTTGACCATTACAAGTAATTGTATGGACTTTAAAAGAGACTTTGACCTCTGAGTTTGTTTCGGTGTTTCTTCTCAGAGCAGTCGGCTAGGAAACACTGGACTCATCTAGTTACAAAAAAAAACAAATGTGACGTGTAAAAGTGTTATTTATAACCAATTTACTGAATAAATCATCATTTCATATCATTTCATCATCATTTCATTTCATTTCATTTACAGGAATTTTGAATTTAATACAGAAATATCCAAAAATTTGTTAAAAAAGATCTTATGAATTCATATTCATACCTTATTCATAATATTGTGGCAGGAATTAAAACGGTAGGTTCAACTCAGCAATGAGAAAAGCACGACGAACACAAATACCACTACTTACAAGATTAAAATACGCACAACTACTTACCAACCAAACAGCATAAACATTCCAGCTCTACGCAAAAATATGTCCAGTATTACTTACAAAACAGATTGCAAATACCCCGTACATACCTGTAAAACAAAAAACAATAGACATTAACATTAATAACGAGGAAGCTTTACTTAGAAATAATAGAAATGATCGTGATTGTACTGTTAAATATGCTGATATTGAAGTTTCGGAGAAAATCAATGACACCATCGATTTGTTTAGAGAAAAACGACTAGACGGAAATAAATAGTCAAATTGCAACAGTGTTATATGAAACAGAAATAAAAAGAGTTCATTATACAGCTTTGGCTTTTTAGAGAAACGATACGAGATCTCTGGGCTCATTGGTCGTAGATATTCTCTAAGACCTCTCTATTGTGTGTTGTGTCCTTTACAATCATTGACGTATTGATATACCCTGTCACTCAGAACCGTTTATTTTGACGTAGAAGTCTAAGCACTGGTCATATTTGCTTTCGTTTTAAGATGGAATGAGTAAACTTACCCCCAAATTTTTAAATGATATTTATTTTTTAAGATGTCTTTAAATATTATGTCTTTATTGCTAAAATACACCTTAAAGTATCAAATATAGCAAGAGATAGCATAGAACTTAAAAGCGACTTAAAACTGCGTTTTGTTTAAGAATCTGACCGTTAGAACTTTTGTCATTCATCTCTTGCATTATTTCAACACCTTCGGAGGTAAGGAGAAAGGTAACCTAATTAAGGGCAAAAATAATACTTTTCTCACCAGCCACATAAAAAAAACATGCAGCTGCATACAACCACATAACAGTCTTCCACTTCACAGTCAAAACCGCGAGCTTCCCAACAAAGAAGTTTTGATTAAGAATTACGATCACGGCTGCAATAAGAATAAAATACAAAGAACAAGGGTTTCATTAGAAAACAACATGCCATTGCGGTTAAAAGTTTTGCATAATCACCATATTGTATGGGGTTTTGTGTATGGCTATGCATACCGACATTATTATAACGTTGAGATTGTAAGAAGATATAGGTACTTAGACCTAATCTAGTTGAGATTTTATATGATACTAGCTTCCGCCCACGACTTCATTCGTTCATCCTATGGGAGCCATAAATTTTTTCAGGATAAAAAGTAGCCTTCGTGCTATTCCAGATCTAATTTTGTGCCAAAAAAATTTCATCTAGGTCCGTTCCAAGCAAATATCCATCCAAACTGTCGCATATATTATAAAGTAAGATGGTACATAGAAATAGTGCAGCCTAGATCAATAATGTAAATGTACAGCAGTCTTACTTTGTCAATAAATTATATTTAAATGTCTTATAAACCTATTAAAAGAGCCATCAAACAACCCACTTATAGCAGAACAAAGATAGACCTAAAATTTCAAATCCATTCTCGCAATAAATCAAAACAACATTAAGTAAAATAATGACACTTAAGTCCTAACACCAAAAGCAACAATACTACTTAAATAAGTCGACAATAGTGGTGTCGAAAACTATATAGATCATGATGTTGAACATAAAATTAAATCACTGTAAACCCTTAAAGGTTTAGGGTATCGTAAAGTCACGAGTTTGTGTTCCAATCTCATTCAAATATGTGTTCAATTAATCACTATGGTACTTGTGAAACTGTTTCTGAAGACTACTGCACGTTTAGTTCAAAATGAACGTGTTTAAGGCATTGGGCGTGACGATAGGTAGCGTTGTAGTCACGCTGGTGAATAAACTACTGCAGTTACTAATAGACCTATAATATCTACAGCTTTGGTTATAAATAGAAAGTCGTTATTCTCTTTATTGTCAATGAAGTCGTTGTTTTTGGTATATCCCTGCAGCTGTTGTTTAAGTTGGATATGTTTTGGGCAATTACCAAAGTCACTTTTTCAATTCATAATTATGTACTTTCTAAGTTTATCTTGGATTTTTAGTACACATACTTAATGGACTATATATTTTATCCCAAGTATACTTATATTTTAACTTATTTAATATATTCTTCAGCAAGTGTATAAAATCATTTTTTTTAATTTTGCCACATTATTCTCAACTGCTGCAACTTCTAAAAGCTAAAATCAAATCAAATTAACCACAAAAAAGTAAAAAATGATTAGACTGTTATAGGACGGACGAAATTAGTCAGAAAAGAAAAGTGAGTAAAAACATCATAATTTCCACTTATTATGTACATAACCTAACTATAATAAGTATATTTGCTTATAAAATTAAACCCGTGGAATCAGAAAAAATATTCAAGCTGTGATTTCGCGAGAACCTGTGAACCAATGGGCTAAATAGAAAAATAAACACCTAAGGTACTGTAGACAGAGAAAAAAGTAGTATAAATGTATGGCAAGTTTCCTAATATTTGCGAAATATGTCGAAGTGAAAGTTTCTATGGAAAAGGAAACATATTTACTGCGTTTTATGGTAACTAATGGTGTTATGAGTCTCTTTTTGGGCTGTGAAAAGATTATCGTAAGAGGTGTTACATTTTATCATTAATAATTCCACCTGATGATGTGAAACTTACGTGATTTTGTAGAATATCTATACTAATATTATAAAGCTGCAGTGTTTGTTTGTTTGTTTGTTTGAACGCGCTAATCTCTGCAACTACTGGTCCGATTTGAAAAATTCTTTCAGTGTTATATAGATTAATTATCGAGGAAGGCTATAGGCTATATACCATCACGCTACGACCTACGGGAGCGGAGCAGTAACCAAAGACGCGGGTGTAACCGCGGCGGACAGCTAGTTTATTATATTCAAACGACTGTATTGACTGCCTCGTTAGTCTAGTGCGTAGCGTGCGTAGCATAAGGTCTTGAGTTCGATTCCCAGGTCGGGCAAAGTGTTATTGGGTTTTCATCAGGAATTACATGGGACTTAAACATAACTGGCGAAATGTGGGTGTAGTAGCGGGAACATCTTTGCCTAACCTTTCAGCGATTACAGGCATGATGATGTTATGTTATGTTTTTCAAACGTATCATTAGTTATAGGTATCGCCAATCTTCTAGTTCGCTCTGAAGTTGTCTCGAATAGAATCGCAGTAACAACAAAACAGGCGACACCGGAACACTCGGGGAAGCGGGGGCGGCGCTGTGCGGCGCAAACACGCGGCCATTGCAACTTCAGAGCGAACTAGAAGTTTGGCGATACCTATACCGACTTTGTCCGCTTTTCCGTACGCATGCGTACGGATGCGTACGGCTGCCGCCGCATGCGTACGGATGCGTACGAATGCGTACGGCTCCGACGGACGCGATCGACGGAGGTAAAGTTGCATGCAAATATGAACTATAATTACTGTTGATACATTTCAATGTTCTTTACCGCATTGTAAAATGCCGTCCGGGCCGGGCCGATACGAGCCGGTTGGTCTGAATCTTACCTAAGTCGTAGCGTAATGTTATTTGGGCACGCCGCTGTAGCGGCATAAGTCCCGTGTTGAAGGAGTGGCTGGCACCAGGCGCCGGAGGGCGCAAAACGGTCTCCGGCCACCATAAAATGGAGCCTTTTT
The DNA here is from genome assembly GCA_949316365.1 of Hoplodrina blanda. NCBI lineage: Eukaryota > Metazoa > Arthropoda > Insecta > Lepidoptera > Noctuidae > Hoplodrina > Hoplodrina blanda. Next base: position 2,535,062 of record OX438590.1, read on the forward strand.
TTTAATCGTGGGGAAATCCTCATGGACTATCCCCCGTCTAGGGGAGGACGGGGGGGTGTGCCGGACTCTTACCGGCTAAAACCACCACGGTGTTCCTCGACACACCTTTCGGCGGGGGTACGGGATTCGCTCGCGCATTCTACCGCGCCCCCGCCAGGCTTTGACCCGCCACCTGTCTAGGCGGGTCCCGTCTACGTCGGCGGTCTAAGCGCCGCCGAATCCTCTAGTGTGGCGCGCGCGGAACACGTGCGCCGCCTACACGGGCCTGCAACAGAGACAGGACCGAGAGTAAGGCGCGAGCGCTTTGCTGGAATCAGTGCGGCGGATGAGTGACGGCTACACCGGGTGACGGGACCCGCCTTGTGGCGGTGGCGGGTCAGTACCTGCCGGAAGAATGCTCTGAGCGCCCAAGTGGCCCGGCCTAAGGTAATTGGATGAACACCGTGGGGTTTTAGTCGGTATTAGTCCGACACACCCCTCCGCCTTCCCCGAGGTAGAGGCAGTCCAAGAGGATTTCCCCACGAAAAATAAAAAGCGTAATGTTATATAGCCTTAACTATTTCTAATGAATCTTGCTAAATTCAGCAACGCCCAAGGAAAATGTGCTCAAAAATGATGCAATAGAAAATTACTAGAAACAACAGGCGCCACTTCTTATCCATAATGTTTGAATGTTTTTCATAGTTATCGATAAGAATGTAAAGGTACCGGTGTAATCAAAGCATGTAAGTTACTAATAGGCACGAACCGCCTGCTTACGCCATATTTGATAACGTTTTCTAGGTTCTTTGTTTTAGTCATACGCACTTTGAATTTTTCTGTTACTATATTTTACCTCGTTGGTATAGTGGTCGCAAAGCGCGACTGCTGAGCATGAGGTCTTGGGTTCGATTCCCAGGTCGGGCAAAGTATTATTGGGTTTTCAATCAGGAATTTCTCAGTAACAGCCTCGGAGTCTGGATTAGTGCCCGGCTGATGGCAATAGGCTCGCCCCCTATTACATGGGACTCAAACATAACTGGCGAAATGTGGGTGTACCTACTAATGGGTACACCTCTGCCTAACCCTTCGGGGATTACAGGCTTGATGTGATGTTATATTTTACCTTTTCCTATCAGATATAGGTATTGTTTTTAGGCGATCGCTTTTTCGATCTTTATTTGAATACTAGCTTTTGCTTGCGACTTCGTCCACGTGGTTATTTTCTCCCGTGGTTATCATGAACCTGGCTATCATAAACAAGAAGATTTTTTCCAATTGGACTGATAGTTTCAGAGAGCGCGTATAAAAAAACAGATATACTTTTAAGTTTTATTATAGTTTGGATTTGATTTTAATATGTTACCCCACACTAGGATTTGTCTTGTATTGTGGGAGCAGTTATAAACATATATAAAGCCACATATACAAAAAACCCGGAACAACTATTCGTAGACCATACAAATACTTGTTCCGTGCGGGCACCGAACCCGCATCTCGCACCGCAGCAGTCAATCACTAAGCCACTGCGCCCAACGTGTCGTCAATCTAGCATGTTTGCTTATTTATATTTGTGTGCAATAACTAATGTACAAGTCTGGCTCCTTATCGGTCGATAACCGTATTTGTTGCGAAAGTATTTTTTGTAATTTTTTGGTTAATTCTGTAAATATAGGTATCTCTGTCGAATTTAGGTGAAATGAGCGTGAGGTGAGCTGTCATCACACCTGATGCTGAAGGATATTTAATGGCTCATCTCAAGCAAGCTTAATTTAAATTAACCGAGGGAGGATTTCATCGAACAATACTGCTGTATGTCGTGTTTAAACATAACTTGAATGAGATTGAGTAAATTTTCAAGGATCGCGGAAGGCACGAACACTCCTAGGTATGTGTGGGAAGGGAACACCAGGGTGGATTTAGTCAGTTGGAGTCTAACAAACCCATAGGACTGCCATGAGGATTTTCCACCGGGAAGCAAAAAAATAAAAGTATTAAATGTCGAGCACTTCTGGAGATTAGAACAATTCACAACTAAATGCTAGTCATCAAAAAATAAAATCATTTTCCTTGTTAAAGTGAACAATTTTCTTATGTGATGATTACAAATATATCAACTAGTTAATGTTTCCTCACGAGTCTATGATCTTTTAATAAGTCATGTAAAGGATTTTATAGCATCCTCTTGTGCTTCAATTCCCGCGATTACAACCCGATAAACTGTACGTAAGTGATTAAAATCACGCATTGAAAGTTTCATTAGCATTTTCTAATAAACCTATGAAAATTATTTCCATTAAACATGGTCATTGGTCTTTATATCACTTGAGTGATCTTAAATTAACGACTACACCTTTTATTATGGACGAGAAAATTATTTCCTTTTAAAACTATGATTTTCTGCGAATGAAAGGAAATATACATTTATAGACTTTATGTTTATTCATAGTTACTGTGATGAAGCATTCGTATTTCTATTACTCTAGAAATAGAACTCAAAATTGGTTGTTTACAGTTCCAATATTAGTAAACACGTGAACACTATGTATCTTTAAACATAATTTTTCTGTCAATTTTTAATTTGTAACGTACTTAAAGTTTTTTGTACAAGGTCCATGATATATTTTATGGCAATGCTAATTGTTTGGCTTAAGAATAGGCCAGACCTCCAGTTACGTAAAGAGTAAATCAGCTTCTTAGCGATGTCCGTAAAAACAAAGTGAGCAATCAGATCCCATATGGCCTTAATGTAAACGATTTTTTTGTTGCCCTATGAGCTACACTTCTTTATATAAATTATATATTTAAGATCTTCAACAAAAGATATACACAAATCATAGCTATTATGTAGGTTTACTCTCAACTTATAAGAGACCACAGCATGCGCAATAAAATTAACAACTAGCTAACAAGTAATCATGATCATAATAAAATTTAGTAAAATATAGCAACATAGAATAATAAGAGTACACAATTGATAATGTATAATATAATATTGTTATAATTTATAACTTTTGCGTAGGTATATTTTATTTGGATCATAATTTATAAACTCATTGAGAGGTTTACTTGATTTCCATCTGGTTCAGTAAATGATTAAGCAACATCTCTTGATTTTCAAGATTGATTAGCCCTGTCTCAATTTGAAGTCAATATCAATCCTTTTTGGTAATTATTTTAATTGGATACAGTGAGCATTAACGTAACAAATAATGTAAATTCTGGTTTTATAATTTGTCAAAAAAGGACATCTGAACGAGTTTCCTGTTAGCGTTGAAATGACAAAATTAATTACCCACTGGACCAAAGCGATAATTCTTCGCGCAGTCTCTTTAATTTACATCGAGAACTTTACCTTAAAGATAATGTTATACTCGAATGTATGTAGAGACATTGCGCAGGCGCCTGCTACATTATGCTCATACTATTTATGGACAGGAATGTCTTAAGAAAACATTCATTACAAAAACAATAAAACATTTACGTTTTACAAACAAAATCACGACCAATTCTAGACTTTATGGCACATGTAATAAGAAACAATTGATTACATCACACTGCATTTGATAAACAGTTAACAATCTTATGTGGGCATGCAACAAAGTATGCACATCTTTATTTTGAGCCTTATGATTTAAACGATAAAGATGATTATATAAAATTATTGTTGATATAAGTAAGTTGGTTTTGTTGTAATTAATTGGGCGCTACAGGATATCATTTTACGAGCAGTGATAATTATGAGCGGGCTATGTACGGGTTAGCCTATGTACAATGAAAGCAATTTCAATTCAATCATAGAAACTATAAATTCAATAAAACAGATGATTTAAATGGGATCAGCGAATAAAAAGATGGAAGCTCTTAGGAAACCGGAAAATTCAAAATAGAAAGAAATTAAAACACAGCAGGAATTGTTGGAAATAATAAAAGATTTATATTGGAAGTAACAAATTAACAAATTCCAGATGAAAGTATTTTGTATAGGTATAAATGGGTAAAGGATGCAACAGTATACAACATGAACTTTTGAGCTATCTACTTAAATTGACCCAACCATTATTTGCGTCAATTTAATTCAATGTGCCAAGAGTATTTCATTACTATACAGCAATAACAGTTTAATGTTCAATTGCAACATTTGCTAAGAAGCGATTCAAAATCATTACAATTACTCCGAAAAATGGAAGACATTTGGTCGTGAGTTAGCAGAACAAACACAACCCAATTATAAGACAAGATCAGAAATGAATCAAAACATTTAATGGCCATTGAAGACAAAACAGTAACAAACACAAAACCAAAGCATGATTAAATTTAGATTGACCCTATAAAATTCAGACATCTATGTAACTATGATACATTACACCCATAAGTCGATATAGCAAATTAAATCAAATATTCAAATAACATGCAAACTCTAATCGCCATTTTATAGCAAGCGTAGGACTAAGAACCTGGGCTATACGAGTAAATAGCACCAGTACTGCAAATATCAATAATATGTCTGCTTTGTCGGCCACCCGCTGTTCTGATACATTCAGTACAACACCTTTATCAGATCCAGTAACAGCTGTCATGGTTGATACAACAAAGTAATAGTTATCTTTAGTATCAATAATCTTTTATTTACAGACTGGCGCCATCCTTTGACCACCAATTGTGTGCGATAAGTAATGATAATGTTCAGCATATCTTTAATAGCGGCGATAAATGATTTTTTTTTATATCATTGAGATATTTGAATAGTCTAGAAGTTGTCGTTGTTTGGCTTTATACGGATCATTATATGAACGATTATTTATTTCTTATCTACTTATTGCAGTGCATTTATGCCAGTTGCGTGTGCTATAAATGTATATTAGAGATTTTTTTTAGTTTTGAAAAGTATATCTTCTTCAATTCCAATCATATATCTTCAATTATATTTAGGTGAGGATCTTAAGCTAGATCTATTTTGCTTGTGAGATTACTAATATTATGATACTAGATTGGAAATGAGTAAGGAAAGATTTTGTCTTTAAATCTTTTCAATAATTTCTAGAAGCCTGACTTAAAATAAAATCTCCTTTGCTAAAAGGCAAAGTTAGTTTAATATGAGCTGTAGGTGGAATAACAGCTCACCTGAAGCTCACTTCATCATTTTACAGAACAGCAACGCTGTTCTCGAAGTCTTCTTAAAAACAGAAGCTAAACCCTAGACGCCTACATAACAGGATATCACTAATAGGTATACAACTTAACAATGTCTTGACACTTTATCGGGATACTAACAAAGTTAACCGAAGTCACAATCGCGGTACCAGTAATTGCTTACTTACACAGGAAGCTGCGCTAGCACACAATTGGACACCGTTAAACAAACTCGATCATTCTACTCCGGTTATAGACATAAGTAAACAAGCACGGATTTTTACTGTAGTCGGATTAGCAGAGGATTATATTGAGTGACGTTTTCAATTGCTTTTGAAGAAGGGAAACGTAATTAGTTGGATTGGTTTGCGTTTTGTCCGTTATTAAATAAGGCTCAAGTAACTTGAGTAATTCCATTTCCATCTGGACAGTCTTGTAAATACTTAATCAGCAAATATTATTACTCTCTAAAAGAATATTTTGTTGGTAGTTCTATGTATAGTAACTCGTATTGGGAAGGGCTAGGCAGATGATGAGTTTTATAGTAACTCGTTTAAAAAAAAATGTTATATTTACTTGAAAACTTAAATGCCACGTAGCAACGAATAAAGGATTAATATTAAATTAACTGTTCGCCAATTGGCAATATAAAGAGGACCTACTAATTTTTATACAATCTAACGCTACATAAAATACAGTTTCTTTACCTAAATATGTTTACAAATAAAGCATTCTGATTCTCATGAACTCGCGTATCTGCTCAACGCTCATTGGGCTAATGTTCTACAGCTTGAATATACTGTTGCACAGTAGCATCTTGCTGCACTTCGGACTTATGACGGTAACATGAAAGTTGGATTTAATCCGTTGCTTAATCGTCACGTGTGAAATCGAGTCCAAAGCTATCTTCGTTCAGACTTCCAAAATTCAATTCTTTTAACATAATCCACATATTAACTATAAAGGCAAGTCAATCGGATTATATAGATATTGTCACAGACATTTTACGTAAGTTTTCATGTAAAACGGCGTCGTATCGTGCGTGTATCGATAAAGTTGATATTGCTTCATAGAAGAGATAGTGGTGGCCTCGATAGATATCGACTTATAGGTGCATTTTGTTTCCATTACTGTATCAAGTTTGTAAATATTGATTCACTAAAAACAGGGGAGTTAGGAGCCTTTGAACATATAGAATACTTTGTACACGTTTAGTCTATCTTTACTGTCATCAAAGTGATTATTGTTTTCAGCCAGTATTATAGTATTGGGCCAGTACCTGCCGGGGTGCGGAAGAATGCTCTGAGCGCCAAAGTGCCCCGGCCAAAAGTAATAGGAGGAACACCGTGGGGTTTTAGTCGGTAAGAGTCCGACACACCCCTCCGCCTTCCCCGAGGTGGAGGCAGTCCAAGAGGATTTCCCCACGAAAAATAAAAAGCGTAATGTTATATAGCCTTAACTATTTCTAATGAATCTTGCTAAATTCAGCAACGCCCAAGGAAAATGTGCTCAAAAATGATGCAATACAAAATTACTAGTAACAACAGGCGCCACTTCTTATCCATAATGTTTGAATGTTTTTCGTAGTTATTGATAAGAACGTAAAGGTACCGGTGTAATCAAAGCATGTAAGTTACTAATAGGCACGACCGCCTGCTTACGCCATATTTGATAACGTTTTCTAGGTTCTTTGTTTTAGTCATACTCACTTTGAATTTTTCTGTTACTATGTTTTACCTCGTTGATCTAGTGGTCGCAAAGCGCAACTGCCGAGCATGAGGTCTTGGGTTCGATTCCCATGTCGAGCAAAGTGTTATTGGGTTTTCCATCAGGAATTTCTCAGTAGCAGCTTCGGAGTCTGGATTTGTGCCCGGTTGATGGCAATAGGCTCGCCCCCTTTTACATGGGACTTAAACATAACTGGCGAAATGTGGGTGTACTAATGGTTACCCTCTGCCTAACTCTAGAGGCATGATGTTATTATAGAAAAAATAAAGTTCATAAATAACCTACTATACGTTTTACATCTTCATTAAACTTATCAAATCCAATTCATTAATCCAATGCTACTCTTGTCTTCGTTCCACCGTTCATCCAAACCATCGTTCTTTTGTTTTAAATTATAACCAGTTATTGTCCCGAACACAAATATAATTGGCTTAAAAAAATAACATTATCAAGTTTATCACAATTCATCATTATTATCAGTCCATTAGTTGTTAATGTCTTCGCTTTCTCACGCCTTATAGTCGTATTGTTTCAAACTTTATTAATATTAGGGTTGGAGTCACTTAGATTTTGTGTGGGTATAATTTGATTATCGGATATAACTCTCCTGGCACTTTGATTTTTCCTATTTTTAATTTATTCGAGCATTGCTAAGTAGGCATGTTTTGTTTGCTTTTATGATATTTTTTTGTTGCATTCATTTTTTATTGTCATATAGAACGTGAAACGTAATGTTTAGCACCAAAATATTATTAGGTTTTATTATTTTCATGGTTACCAGTACGTTGTCTACTTATTATCTATCTATCCTTGCTATCGTAATATGAGATAGATCTATATCTAAATAGATGTTTATCTACTTTTGATGTGATATCTCTAAATTGAAAATATGTTATTATCAGCACTTATGTATTAAGAAACTGTAGTCATTGGCGCCATATATTTATATTGCGATTGCATATCTGATATTGGTCTAAAGTCTGAATTAATATTCTAAAGCTTTAAGGTATTTTGAATAATATCAGACTTGAAATTTTATTATCTGTGCTGTGCCTGAGGACAACAGTTCCAGCTATAGTTTATTTAACACAAATATTATAATCATGAAAAACTATAGGTTGACTTATGAAAGAAGACTGTTCGATGGATTTGACTGCAAAGTGGTTTTCGAATTTCTACTCTGCGTCTTCGGAAAAGGAGTTGTTATGCATAACTTCCTCCATATCAACGTCCAAATTATACTAACATGAATAAGGTTGACTTTAAAAGGTTTTAAAAACCAATTTACTTAATGAATCAATGTTGTTTTTCTTATCATTTAATTAATCAGCACTGAAAGCTATCAGAATGGATGATATACGACGGAAAACAGATTGTAATTACACCTCTTACTGTTATGTTTACTGGTGGAGTTCTTATTACAAAGCTTTAGGGTTCATTATTGCTTGTTTCATTGCCTTTATCGTGATTTAGCCTTTTCCTCGCTCTGTTATCTTAGTCGGTTTGTTGTTTAACATTTCTGTTTATAGGTTTTGTTTAAGATCTTTCGCTTGGAGCTTGTTCTTTAAATATTGGTTCAACGAGTCGTTGCTTCAGAATAGAAATGTTTTATGAAGAAATCTGATTGGGATATTGTTTGACTATTAAATTATTTACTTCCGTGACTTATCCGTTTACTGTTGGATTACATCATTATACCCTTTGGTTGGGTTCCTTGACTTCAATGTTGAGATTTACTTATGGTGTGGTATATTGTGATAATTTGTTAGTGAAACTTTTTTAAATTTTGAAATACTGACACTGTTTAATCTAAGATTCGCGATTGTTTTCTTAATAATGGTGAAAAGTGGCATTCTGTCGAAATGTTATATTCTTTTTTCAACATGGTTTAAATCTTATATGCTTCTCATAATGTAAAAGTGCAATTAATTAGGCACATTTACAATACCACCTTATAATTGTCCATCTACTAAAGGCCTCTCTGCTCATACAGAGAAGGCATGAATACTAATTGGCATTGACGATCTCAGACATTCAAAGTCCAGATTGCTTTACGACGTTTTCTTTCATCGATATCTGTGATAATCTTAGATCTAGCTACAAACAAGGCAAGTTCTATAATGACTTAGCGACTATCCCAAGTAAAAACAACAAATTACAAATTTATCCAAACATTTCCTTTTACAAGCAAAGAAAGTTTCTCAATATAAAGTTACATTACGATTGCAATCATAACTTCGTGACCAAGGTGTCAGCATCGGCGCCGACGCACATCCGCTAATCTTATCATAACGCGTTACTTAACGTACATTTCTGCACTTGCATTAACAGCTGCGTGTTCCATCGAAGATTACAGATAATGTATAACTAGTTTTGCGATAGTATCGCATGTGCAGGAGTCTTGGTATATTTTGATAGTACGGTTGATAGACGCTGTTCTAATTATCGGTTTGTTTATACTTGTTTAATTGAGGATTCGTAAATAAAATCTGTGTTTACGGAAAACGCGGTGGCGCCTAGACAAGGGTGTGATATGAATTAATCGAAGCTGAATCAATATAATATTGTTAATTGGTTTAAGATGTTTGATTTGGAGCTAAATATTATTTGTCGGTATCACTGTTGATATTTGATTTAACGGTTAGATTTCTTTGTCTAGTTGAATGCAGAAGTCTTTTTTTATTCACAACCGATACTTTAGGGAGTAGAAATACTCATGGATATGAGCAACTTTTACTGAGGGACCAACTATGACATATGAAAAAAAGAACGTAGCTACTGCTCCATATAATTATTTTAATCCTGTCATAGATGCATTTTTGCTGGGGACAGCAGACTTCTTTATAATTCGGAAGTAGTATCGTAATAATTGATTCATATTTATTAGTACTTTAATCCCTTGAAAGATGGATAGTAAATTAAGAGTCATTTTGTATCTATACATATTATTATATAAAATTCTTCTGTACGTGTGTTTGTCACTAAACTCTTTCTAAATGACTGGACTGATTTTAATGAGAATTCTTTTTGTGTTTAGGTAGATCCCGTAGCTGTCGCTGCAAGCCTACATTTAGGCAGGACAACTAGGCGGGGCTGCTAGTAAGATCAAAATATTTCTTAGAAAAACGGTAACAGTCATACAATACATATACCACGTCCGTTTAAAACGGACTTTCTACATTGTAACAGGAAAAATTGCTCAAGTTTACGTGAACTAGTGTCTAAGCTCGATAAAATGGTATCTTAACGCTACATCGCTATGGCCGTCAGCGATACTGATTGTAAGATTACGTAACTAGCTGTTCTACCAGCTTTTTGTAACTGCAGATTTTTTAAAGATACAAGCCACGCTATGCTTTGAACGTCGCTGTAAAATATAAAATGATACCAGCCTATTATTGTGCACTGCGGCGTAAAGACCTCTTCTCATACAGAGAAGGCATTTATCACTATGCTTGCTCAAGATGAATTGGAGCTGCATTGCTATCTTCATCCAATAGTAGCTAGATAAGAAAGGATGGTACGAATATATCCAACTGACTACAGGGTTATTTTTAAAACACCAGAAACCTAAAAAAGGGTCATTGTACTCATCATTATGAACAACTTTTTCTATGGGACCAACCCTGAAATTAGCTGTTCCCTACAAAAATGATATACAACACAAACATAATGTATGAATGTTTCTGGTGTTTTAAAAATAACCCTGTATATCGTGTGTACAAGTATGTAGTTTTAGATACTTATCTGTAGCGCAAAGTTTTACCTTTACATACATACATACATAAACTCACGCCTTTTTCGTATAATTATGATTCTAAACTAGCGTTCAAAATTTTGTCATCCTTGTTTTTTACCTTGCCTGTATAATAAAGTGTAGCTGGTTTTTTTAATAAGCGACGAAATATTTCATCTCTGAGCCGTTGAGAATCATGTACAAATCGATGTTCCTCCACCTTGTATATTCCATAGATTACCTACGCTCAAATGGAATTCCTATCAGAGGTCTTTGTCATCGTGTACCAAAACCTCTTCTTTAAATTCCTACTCTTCTTATCCTATAAATTCCTCACTAGATTTCAAACAACTGACACCGTTATCACGTAGTGCATCAATGAAATAACACTTAACTCCATTGATACTAATACTACTATCTATGTTTTAAGTGTTATCATGAATGACTGATACTATTGCGAATTCCTTATGAAAAGTGTTTACTTGTATTTTGACCCCATTCAGTGTTGTTAGGCTGGCTTTACAAAGACTAACAATGTTTAGGCTTTCTACGTTTCTAGAAAGATCTAAAAGTTATCGACTCATTACTGAACTAAAACAGGTGAAATAGTGGTCGTCAAAAACATTTGTCGTCAAAAGTAAGAAGGAAAAACGCAGTTTTGACCATTTTGAAAGTATTGAAAATTGCATTGGCGTAGTATTCCAATCGTAAAAAGCTGGTTTTATACTCGTACTAGTACAGTCAGCAATAACAGCCGTTTATCAATGTTACTTTAACATACCATTTAACAATGCATTGCTTCTCAGTATTTCCGATAGCAGTTAAACAAACAACAAACAACACAATAAATATTTTATCTTAATTCATCTATTTCGTATTTCCTTCAATATTATGTTCAATAATTAGGATTTAAAAATCTGTAGTATTAATCGACTTTTGTTGCTGATCATACTAAGTCTCAATATTCGAATGTGTGTAAAGTGACCAGTCTTAAAGCTGCAGCACACTCGTAACATCCTACGTCAAATCATACATTTTTATTGCAAAAACAATAAAGCGAGATAAAATGTGGCTAAAAAGCACGCTTTACTAACGTTGCGTGTAACAAGTTTGTTTCCACCTTTAGAGTAAATTCCTGTTGTCTATTGTACTATCCTCCATTTCTATTGGTTATTGTAAATGAGCTATTGTCAATAAAGATGTTCAATAATAATAATCTCATGTCATGTTCCGTTTATTTAAGATTAAAATATTATTACATGTAACAAGTTTATATTGGAGAATGATGGCCTGAAGGTATAAGGCAGAGATGTCGTGCTGTACCCAGTTTATGAAATGGTAGGTGCGTTATGTTTGTTTGTTTTGTCGTGGCATTTGCGGGGTTAGGTAATTTGTTGACTTTAGTGTTAACGCGGAAATATGAATCTGAAATGGAAGAGGATTGTTTGGGGTCATAAGGGTGTGTTTATGTGTAATGTGTTTGCTTTGTGATAGAAATAATCTTTTGTTCTATCTTAAAAAGTTTAACGTTTCCTTTTTTATAAAAATTCAACTGGTTCATTCAAAATATGATATGATACCTAAATAGTTTTTATATTTTACCAAATATTATGGGGTTAACTATAATATTTGGTTCATACTCATTAGTACTTTCACCTTCTGAAAGATGGGCAGTAAATAAAATCACCTCGTTTAATGTTGTGTTTAACAATTTATTCAACATCGAAGCATACGTTCATACTATATTAATTTTATTGTGAACTAGTTAATATCCGCGTCTTTGTCCGCGTGAATGTCGGTTATTTGCAGGGTTTTTATATTTATTTGCAACCCTGATTCTTTTTCTAAAATAAAAGTCAGCCTAAGTTACTCCTTAGAACATTAGCTATAGTATTATATTAGCGAAGATTAACTGGCACAAATTGATAGACAGACAGACAAACATTAAAAAAAATGTGTAAACGAAATTTTGTATTTAGTCACTGAGTAGATGACCTTTCGATTTTAATATTTGGTTTATATGGTGCTCATAATTTTATCATTATTTTGTTGCTAACCCATAAAAACTTTTCGTCTCACATTCATCTCATAAAAAAAAAACTTTATTTTGAATAAAATAAGGTTGCATATTATGGCTTAATCGGCCAGACTTTAATCGCCTTTAAATCTATAACAAAATCATCAATTACATCAACAGCAAAAATGCTGTGCAATGCACGTTTTGAATGACTCATGTACGAATACTGCGAGATCAAACAAGCGAACATCCGATTTCCATTGTCTAAGCATCCTGTGAACACAAGGTTAATATTGTCATTTTGCGCACTAGCACAATGATTTTAGAGAATATGTCGTGTGCGCAAAATTTATTGCAAACAATGGCGCTTTGAAATTGTTCATGGTGCGATTTTTTATGTGGAATTTTATGTATGTTCGTGTTTTGACGTTGTATTGAAAAGTTTATTGTGATTTTGTTATCAGCTACTGTCAGATAACATAACATAACATCACGCCTGTAGTCCCCGAAGGGTTAGGCAGAGATGCACTCATTAGTACAGCCACATTTCGACAGTTATGTTTAAGTCCCATATAATAGGGGACGAGCCTATTGCCATCAACCGGACACAAATCCAGACTCCGAGGCTGCTATTGAGAAATTCCTTAATATAATTAAATATATAAGTGTATACCTGTAACGGTTACGGTCACATAGATGGACGGATAAACTAGAACGCGTCCAAAAACGCTTTGCTTGGCACTTAGCTTTTTCTGTCGGTATAGCTAAAAAAACGCCTTCATACAAAGACAGACTAAAAACCTTCAACATGCACACCTTAGAAGAGAGAAGGCGTTTAAATGACGCAATGTTTGCCTGCAACATCTTGAAAGGGAATACAGACTCACCGCCACTGCTCGCACTTATAAACTTTCGTGCTCCTTCTAGAATTCCTCGTAAACCCATAACTCCACTTTGTCCTCCACAGAGAAGAACGGTGTTGGGATCTAACTCTCCATGCGCTAGGTTCTGTAGGGTCTTAAATAGTTGTAGTGATCTAATCGATTTTCACTTTGATTCTCTGACTAAGCTGAAATCTGAAATCTTGAGTTGTTTATCAGAGGTTTTGTAGAGCATTTAATATATTCTTACTTGATAACTTTAAACGTCTAAATCTAAGTCTTTATTTATATTACATTTTTTTTTTCTTTACTTTTAAGTTGGCTTGTAAACTGCACTAGTACCTAGGCTTACATATTAACATAATTTGAGTTCATGTGGTGTTTACCTTTAAGTAATTGTTACACTGTTCAAAGTTTCTAAGATTTTATTTTTATCATGATGCTTGTGTAAACAATTGTTGGTGAACCAAATAAATAAATAAATAAATAAATAAATAAACAGACAAAGTCAAAGTCAAAGTCAAATCATTTATTTCAATTAGACCATTAAAAGGCACTTTTGAACGTCGAGAAAAATTTGAATCTAGTTGCCCATTCCAAAAGGTAGCTTCATAGAGAGAAGAACGGGCAAGAAACTCCATACTTACTCTTTTAAAAAACATATATGGTTTACAATAAGTAGTAGGTACATTAATTCTATTTATACGAATGTGAAGACGATGTACCTAAAATAAAAGTCATGTAAAGTACTACAATACGTACCAAATGCTACAAAGATTAGAAATGGAAGCTAAATTATTTTTTGTAGATACACAGTGCTCACACGTTTACATTAATGTGATCGTAAACTATCTTTTCTAACATTTCAAAACAAACAGTGAAGTCTCTTATAAATAGAATTCCGTTTGACACTCTTTAGGTACGGAATCCTTTTTGAGTGAGTAAGACTCGAACTTGGTCGGTTTTTTACCTCACTATATCAGCTGAGTCAGATTCTGTCCAAAACACATAAACACTAATAACATAACCCATCTTCTTACCTTTTTGGTAAAAACCATTTAAGTCCCACGAACAATGGCACATACACCCTTTTTATTATTATCTTTGGATTTGAACAATAATTTAACTTTTATCGGTTGCAATTTGGACTTGTAAATTTCGACCACCCAATGGAGGTCCGAAGATGCCCCGAAGTAAATTGGATCATCCATTTAGGATGTCGATAATCATAATTTAGAATTCGAGACTTTGATAGGGCTGGTTTTACATATTGTGTTTCTTTAAACCTACGTTACAAATTCTTTAGTTGCATAAAGTGGTATAAAATGTTAGTAGGTACTTGTGAGAGTCTGACTGGTTTAGCCATTTTTAACCTTATTTGATTAGTAGATAGATTAGGTACTATGAGATAAACTATCTTTTAAATAAAGAAGGATTGACAGTCCGCCACGAAGAATGACAAGACGTAATCTGTTATATTAATTAAAATTAATTTTTGTTTCATTTTTTAACTTTATATTATTTTAATTATTTGTTGTTACAGCGGCCATAGTATGTACCTACTACACTCATTGTGAAAATTTTAAGCGTGTACCTATAAAAAGAGACAGAAAAAAAGGGGAAAGAGGGGGCGGGGGGGAGGGTGAAGTGATTCAAAAGATACAGTCATGTGACACAGGAACAGACAGACAGACGGACAGACGTATGAGCGAGAGTAATAGGGCTACATTTGGACCCTTCGCGTACTGAACCCTAAAAAGTTGAAGTAATTACTCTAAACAACATTTAAACTTCTCCGTAACATCAGAATTCAGAAAACTCAAAGATGTGTATTGTATTTCAAGTGAATATTGTGTTAATAGACTGATTCAGTTACAGATAATCTTATTGTTGATTCTGTGGGCATCTCGCCTAACAGTGTTGTGGTCACGACACTGACGGACTATAGCAGGGGTCGCCAAATGGCGGACCGCCGCGCCGATTCATTTCGTGTGGACTGCGAGAACACAGCAACTTGCACTACAGAGTAGGTACGTAGGTAATTTAATAAAAATGTATCCCCCGCATTATCTGGTATTATTTCCGCATTATCGCAATGGTAGTTTTTAGGGATTTTGAATAAATAAATAAATAAATCTTTGTTGACGTCAATTTGAAAACGGCCGAGCGAAGTAACGAGCTAACAAGCGAAAAAAGTTCGCAGGTTGATCTTCGCGGTGTGTCATTTTTCTCATTGATATAAAATAATAATAATACCAGCCTATTACTGTCCCACTGCAGGGCAAAGGCCTCTTCTCATGCAGAGAAGGCATGAGCATTGATCACCACGCTTGCTCAAGGCGGATTGGCGATTCCAGACTTATATTAATTACAAGTCCAGGTTTCCTCACGATGTTTTCCTTCACCGATGTCAGTGATGTCCAAGATAAACTTTAGAAAGTACATATGAATTGAAAAAGTCATATTGGTACTTGCCCGGATTTGAACCCACAACCTCATGCAATGATATAAAAAAGAAAAATACCTTTGTTATTTCCGTAATTACATTTTGTTTTATATTTTTTTTTCTATATTGTTGTGCGGACCGCGATGGTCATTTTATTTCTTGAAACGGACCCAGAACGAAACTAATTGGTGACACCTGGACTATAGGCTATGTGATCCGATTTATACATGAGCACCATACGATCTTGAATTTGCAACAAGCTTATAAACTATACGGAACAAAAGGTATAATGTACAGTTTTGAGAATTGATCTTAAAACTGGGCACGTCTGACGCTGTGTCTGGCGTCTTTGGATCTTCATTTGATGCTTTTGAAGTTAAAGATAAAAGATTTATTTTTTACTGGCTTTTCTACTGGTTTTGTCCGCGTGAATGTCCGTTCTAGTGCAGACGAAGTCGCAGTTTAAAAAGTAGCCTGTGTCCTTTCTTTAAAGGAACTTTTTACTATCGATTCAGTACATAATTCTCGACCCACAGCGATCAAATTTTTTGACGGTTACTAAAAAACAAATTTGCTAAAAAAATCTTCTGTTATGTCGGTTATGTTTCGTACGGGAATTGTACCCATGGCAAGCAGTGCAGTGGCCAATCGCTCAGCCGCTACGCCAACTGTGTCGTTGTGTTGGTCTCGTGGTCGTGCTCCAGGGTTCGATTCTCAGGTCGGGTAAAAAGAGTTACTGGGTTTTTTCTATTACGAATGTCTCAGTAGCAGCTCAGAGTTTGAAAATTGATGGTGTGACATCTCCGTGTCCCGAAAAGCACGTAAAGCCATTGGTCCTGCGCCGGATTGCCGTCCCATAAGAGTTAGGGAAGAGGGTGTGGGGGTGTGTTCGTCGGTTTCTGCACTTAGTCCCTGAAGTGGACCATTGTACGTGAGCCATGGCGGCCGGTTATTCCAGCCAGTCCACCTCCCTCCAGAAGCAGATCAATCTTATCGGTCTTCTCATCCACGGTATCCGCGAGTGATCCCGGTGCCCCGAGAGTCTCTTCGCGTATCTGAGCAACGCCGGTGCACTCGAGGAGCACATGCGCCACTGTTTCCTCCGCCTCCATGCATGCTCTGCACAAAGGCCTGTCAGTAGTGCCAGTGGGGGTGTGTTTGCAGACACACTTATGCACTATAATATCTGCTGCGAACTTGGCTAGTCTCCATTGAGATTAGCTGCCATGACCGAAATCGGTATGGAAAATATTATTATTCATGCGAGGACCCAAATTATTGTTCCAAGAACTCTATACAGCATTGTTTTAACGAATTACTCAACAATGTTTCAAGCTTAACTGGAAAACAAATTTTGCTATTTGCAGTTAATAAGATAAATACTTGTAACTATTGTGGTGTAAACGTGCAAATAATTTGTTGAATTATATGGAAAAGACGAAACATTATTCATACGTGCAATATTTTAGGACATGCAGAAATTGACATTTTCACATTTCGCAAAAGTTCATTGTTTTAGTAACGTCATTCCCCTCAATACATACTTTTTGTTTAACAAGCAAAATTAAGATGAATTACAGCGCATATAGGCTCATTTTTCATTGAAACTGCGTTAAAATTTGCATAATGACCGGGCAAATAAACAGTGAAGTTTCGAGGACGTTGGAAAATTGATTGTTGTGCCGATGGGGGGCATTTCTGTCAGATACCAATGTGTACCTTCAGTTTATGCAAGGGTTATGTGTTATAAAGATTGAGTAAACTCGTAAAAACTTCTGAATAAATAATGCATAATGGCGTTCATTAATTTTAAAGTCTTCCCTTTTTATTGTTAGCATTGTTATGTTCAGTGGCCTTTTGTGCCTCACCCTTCTTACCTTCTTCTTCTAAAATAACTAGCAAGAAAATTGTTATGCCAATGCCATAAGTTCTATTATAGCCTCTTTGTTAGTTTTTCTACCAAAATCAAAGTAAAATTCAAATTATTTATTTCAAACAAACCATAAAAAATCTTATAAGAAAAAATAGTAATACTATGTAATAGCTCATACCAAAATGGTAGTTTCGTTTTGAAAACAATGGACAAGAAACATGCTTACATAATTTTTAAATAAATATTTTAGAATAATAACTACAGGTACATTAATTACCATTTCTCATATCCAATTAAGACCTATACAAGATGTCGTTAAGCAAAAGTAACATTCCTTCTAGAACAAGCCAAGCCAGCAGGCCTCAATTCAAAAAGCAATCCAAGCTAAACTACTTCTAGTAAACATAACATTACAGTCAATACTCCGCTCAAGACTTCCGTGAGTAACAACAGGTAAAGTGTGTTTCTTTATCGCCATTGATAAGATAACATCAGGGGGTCAACACAGTGCAGCGTGCAACAGCCTCGGATTTATTGTTGATTTCACTAACATATTTTCTTTAAGGTAGTGGCTTGTATTCTTAGTGTGGGTACAAGTCTCTCTTTGCAATCGAATCTCTTAATCCTATCTATTTTGAAAAGGTGTGTCGTAAGCACGACCCACGAATAATCTTTATATCAATAGATTATAGAAATTGATTTTATTACTAGCCCACCAACATTGAAAACTATCATAGTTGAACTTACACAAAATAGGTCCCAACACTGTCCCTTGCGGAACTCCTCAAGAAATTCCTGTATAAATAACCAAAATTTCCTTAAACGCACGTGCACGCCCATAAATCCCGTATAATATCAGATGTACAATAAAACAATGGCGCGATTCTATAACCATTGAAGGCATCAGCCTGGCAATTCAGAGGGCAACGCTGCCCGCAAACTTGCATAGGAAGTGTGATAAAACGGTCCATGGGAACCTGTTACACGGACCCGTAATGGACTTGTTGGAATCGCTAATGTGACTCTACGGTAGGTACCTTTTTATTTCTATATTTCTTTGCTTGTGAAGGAGCGCAGTATTCTGGTGTTCAAATTATAAAACACTTTCGCAACACCACCACAAAACACAGGTCATTGAAGTTGCTCCAAAAGACTCAAAATTAAAGTGGGACTGGACTGGCCACGTCTGCCTTATGTTCCTTATGCCGTAGATCAAAGTTGGCACAGCCAGAAGGTGCAGTGGCAAACCACGGAAAAGTTAGCGGGATGGGCTAGATCAAATCAATTGTCATTTGCATATATCTGGATCGAAACAGCTGAAAGTCATTAGGAGAGGCCTTTGTCTAGTACTGGAGTGGTAGTAATAGTGGTATCAATTCATATATCGTGAGCTCAGTGTACAAATAGTGTATCTGTCAATCATAAATTATTGTAGCAATAATGACAAAATATTATTCTCTGCTTACTTTTTTCTCTTAAGATTACAAAATTATTTAAACTGATCAATTGGGTGGAGTGATTTATTTAATGTTTTTTGATTTTCGACTAATTTAACTCCGTGCAATATCTTAGAGCATGTGGGATCATATTTTAATTAATCACAATCATTTGAATATCATGCTTTCACTTCCATAAAATGCAAATCAATTGTATTTTGTAGTAACGGTGTAACAAACGTCGAGTTAAATGGAAGTTCCTTTGTTTCATACCCACATCGGCTATTACCGGTCATGTACTAGTATAACTATGATTTGTGGCCAATGTTCGAAGCATGCGCAAGCAAGAAAGCAGGTGAGATTAATGTGGAGGATTCAAAACCTATAGTGGCTGATATACTCGTATTTGTTAACGGTAATACGAGTATGAATAATTAAGTGTTTTTGAAGGCAGTGTGTTCTGTTGTAAATATAAGTACACTTTCTAACAATACTATATAGCTTATAGTAGACGTGGACCCATCAATAGTTCAATGGTTAGGATTTGAACTCACGACCTCTCGATCGCTGGCCGTTGGTTTATTGTCGCGTGATACTACGAGGTAGTTTCAAAGATTTATTGTAGTTGTTTTAAATTCATTTTGTTTTTGTTAAATTGTAGGACAAGTAAAGATTTTAAATAGGTTTATATGTAGTTGAAGAGTTTCTTTCCCATAGCGTAGGAAGTTTGTGATAGGCAACCAATAAAGCCATTCATTTAATTCCATTCTGAAGATATTTACAACGACTTAGGAATTATTTTGAAACGACAGCTGCATTTTATGAGACATTAAATTGTTACAATAGTAATACATTAATGAAACCCTAACTCTTAAGTACCGGTACTTGAATATTGTGTTCATCAAGTACTCCACATAGTACTTTCAGTAAGTTCAATGACCGATTGAAAAAGACTGATTCTTCTTCTACCTTATAATGATTACCTTTCAACTATTCACTTTCAAATAGTTCATTACTAACAGGGACTTCGTTATTTCCTACTAAAAAAATACATCCACGCTCCATTCATTAACATCAAACTAAATTAACGCTTCCTTCCTGTCTCGCCACGTGTTCACAAGAGGGATGTCTGTTATCTCATGGTTTTTTATTGGGATTCCTATGAAATTGTGTTCACTTTTTTCTATTACTTCGTCGGTTGTAATAATTTAATACTTTTGAACAGATGGTAGTGTTTTTTCTTTTATTTGACTTTGGGGAGTCATTATTTTGCGCCGTTTATGTAAGTTGTAGACTTTTTCAATTCATTTATACTTTCTAATGCTTATCTTGGACTAAACTGACATCGGTGAAAGAAAACATCGTGAGGAAATCTGGGTTTATATTTAATATATACATAATTCTAAAATCGCCAATCCAATGCCTTGAGCAAGCGTGGTGTTCTGTCAATGCTAGGGCTTTCTCTATATAAAAAGATGCCTTTGCCCTACAGTTGGACATTAATAGGCTGGTATTATTACTACTATTTTACATTGTAAATGATTTATTTAAAGATGATAGCTTCAATAGCTATAAGGTTAACTAAAGTCAAAGACAATTCTTTTATTTCGGCAAAGAAATTATTTCATGTCGCATACCTATATGAGCAAATTACAGCTACCAAGTAGTAGCAGTTATACCAACTATTTAAATAGTTTCTGCACATACAGGGCATATATATTCTCTCTAAGACAAGTTCGTTGGCCCAAAAATTGCTTGCACAGGTCTCGACGTGTCAGTTTTGACTCAAGTGGAATGTTTGCACAGATGGCTACCGTTTTTTATATCACCAAACGTTTTGAGAATGGTACAATATGACGTAATACTGGGAAACATTTGAGTAACGACATTTTTATATTCGTGGGTACTGAATTTTGGATTGTTTGAAGAACTTGAGTATACTGCATGTTGCAATGAAGTCACTGTGACCAGATAAAGAATGTTTAAAGAAATTGGAAACCATGTACCAGATATTGAGTTGGAAACTGTGAAAATAGATGCTAATCAAATCGATAAAGATAAAATTCCGATACATCTTTGAAACATTTATAAATATCCACTAAACCTGTTACCGTTTTTAATTCTATTAATATGTATGTATGTATCAGTAAAGTTAATCACGTATTGAATACTAAATGAGTAGAAGTTGATACAAATAGCGGCCTTCACTTTCTTTGTGTCAATTCTACATCAGCATAATCTCAAGGTTTGATGAATCATAGATTGTTGCATAAAGTGAATCACACGTGTGAGGTTGTAGACTCATTTACTGATTACGTAGCGTCTAGACACGTGTCTTTAGTATTTTGTTTAAGTTTTGATGATT
Source organism: Hoplodrina blanda (assembly GCA_949316365.1). Lineage (NCBI taxonomy): Eukaryota > Metazoa > Arthropoda > Insecta > Lepidoptera > Noctuidae > Hoplodrina > Hoplodrina blanda. Next base: position 2,556,656 of record OX438590.1, read on the forward strand.
TTTCTGATTCATTTAAGAATAGTATTGTGTACATTTGCAATACTTTGCTTGTTTAATTTATTGATCATGTCAGCCTGTTTCTTTTATTAGACTTTTACTAATTCGTCATCTTATTTTGTTAAGATTAATCGTTTAGAATATTCTTTTTAGTCTACAACTGCATCGTTGGTGTAGTGGTCGTAAGCACGACTGCTGAGCGTGGTGTTTTGGGTTCGATACTCAGGTTGGGCAAAGTGTTATGGCGATTGTGCACTACAAGGAATTTTACTGTCCGGCAGTCCGATTTTTTACGGTCCGATATGGCATTAAATGTATATACTAGTTTGTGCACTATACGTAATTTTACCGTCCGACAATTTACTTTTCCCCATTCCGGAAGAATTTCCAAGAAACTCATCGTTCAGAGTAATTTCGCGTGCGTGGCGTGTAGTTTCAAAGACAGAGCTACCCTAAACTGAGGCGTATAATCCGAGGAAAAAGTACTGACAAGTGCACAAGCCAATCATCCGTTTTTTTCATGCCACTTCGGACCGTAAAAAATCGGATGTTCGGAAAATTCCTTGTAGTGCACAATCGCCCTTATTAGGTTTTAATATTAGGAATTCTGTGAGACACCTCCGTACCGTGGAAAGCACAGAAAGCCGTCGGTCCTGCTCCTGATCTCTTCCCGGTCGTGTTGGATTGCCGTCCCATTGGACTATAAGAGTAAGGGGAGAGGAAGTGCACTAGAGCTTGCTTACAAACTCATATACTTGGTATCTTCTAAGTATTAGCTAGTCCCTATTGATATTGGCTGCTGTAGCTTAAACTCGGTTGGGAAAATATTATCAGCATATACATTTTTTATCACTGTGTATAAAATTTATATATAATTGAAAGATTTGGACCACCCATAGTTTAGTTGGCAGATCTTAATTTAATTATGTATTATTTATTACTAGAAACAAAGATAGTATGGACCTTTTGACCGGAGTCATTTAAATTCGGAGATAATTTAATACGATTATGCTAATGGCACATTTGTATGTAGTTAAAAAAAATCTTCACACGACATAGATAGACAGGACGTCCGTATTTATAGTTTTCTAGTTTTTTTTTTAATGGTTCCGTAAGAAAAGGATGCAAAACGGGACCCTATTAAGACTTCGTTATCTGCCAGTCTGATACTAGGCTGTATCATTTGAACAGTAATAGGTAGACACTTGAAATTTTCACACAGTGACCGCTATAACAGGAAATAATAAAAATAAAATAGTGTTAAAATTAAAGGGGGTGTACGGGGGGGGGGTACGATTCACACTTGGCCGGTTTAATTGCCTCTTTTTCTTTGGCCGTCGCCCCTTTCTAGAAATTTCTCCTGTATCATGCATGTGTTTATACAACATACAGACAAAAACATACAGACTCCTAGAGGTACAGAAACAATCAGACCCGGAACAACTATCTGTAGGCCATACAAATCTGTATGAAAATCGAACTTGCAACATGCAGCGTAGTAGCCAATCACTTAGCTACTGCGCCGTGTCGACGTTCAGTCAAAAATAGAGATAGGTATCCAGGCTCAAAGTCAAATCATTTATTTCAATAAGACCATTAAAAGATTAAAAGGCACTTTTGTCGTTTACGTCATTTACGAGAGAAAAGAAAAAATTATAATATTGAATCTAGTTGCCCATTCCAAAAGGTAGTTTCGTATGGAGAAGAACGGGTAAGAAACTCCATACTTACTCTTTTAAAAAAATATATATGGCTCGCCAGATATAGCTGAAGTTTTCTTAGAAACCGATGGATATCTTCGATTGCAACTTAATTAATAAATGGTTTACTACCTACTTTTTAAATTAAATCACATTTGAAAACATTCATCAGTTTTTAAGAAAACTTCAACCATATCTGACGACCCTGCATTCCTATCTCCTTTGTTGAGTGTACATTTCTTTTCCTATTTTTTTTTTGCAAATTAACATTTAGGAAAATCGTCTAGTCTTTTTGTAGAACTAGGTTTTGAAGCTATTTTACACCAATAGCAAAGCTCCAATCAAGCAATGTACTTACAAGTTACTGAATGAACAACTTACGTATTATTACACCAATCAGAGTCGAACCCCCGACCGGTACTACCGTTACGACATCGTACTTGTTCGAAATGTCAATCGTTATTTAACGTGCGTTTGCGTCTGATGGTGAAAAAATTGACTTTTATGAATACGACGCATGAATTAAAATTTTTGAAAGTATTACTTTTTATTGAAACTTTATTGATGAAAGCTTTAAACTTTGCGGTTTACAGTTTTCTTTTAATCATTTGGATGTTGGTAATATTGGGAAAACCAAAGATTAAGAAGATGTGACTTTTAATTCGTTATGCATCTTACAGGAGATGAAAGTACTCATGAATATTAATATTACTATATTAGTTGTACAATCTATCTCAATCAATGTGTATGTTTCCTGTTAGCAATAGGCTCGCCCCTATTACATAGGACTTAAACATAACTGGCGAAATGTGGGTGTACTAATGGGTACACCTCTGCCTAACCCTTCGGGGATTACAGGCGTGATGTTATGTTATGTCTATCTATCGAAAGATATAAAAGCGAAAGGTCACTGACTCAGTTATCACGAAATAAAGATAAAAGGTACGGAAATAGTTTATAGTTAGTAGATGTCCGCTAAAGATTTTCCGATATTCGCCCCCCTAGGGGAGGAAACAGGGGTCCAAAGTTTGTATGGAGAAACAAGACTATATCACTCACAATGAACTCCACGAGACAGGCTCGACCTAGTGTGGAGTCCACAAGTTAAGAGGAAACGCGGGTGAACTTTTCTCCATACAAACGCTCTCGCCTGTTTTCTTTCTGGTTTATGACTTTAAAGCAATGATTTTTTAGAATAAAGTAAATATAACTATTTTTATGCCCCTATGTTTTCCTTTTTAATGAGACATTATTTTTATAAGCACTAGAACCCACAGAAAATGCTCAAAATTTCCGCTGTGAACAGCAGCCTAAGTAGTATACATATTTAAAAACTATTAATGATAAAATAAAAATATAGGGGCAAAGTATTTATCCTTCTTATCTTTTATATTGGTTTAATATTAGAGAAGAAAATATAGGCGAGAGCTAAACCCCGAATTATGACTTTTTTATTAGGCTATTCAGTCGGATCTACAGTTTGTCCTTTTCGCACGCCGAAGCTCGCAGAGCGACAGCGATAGTTTCTTCTGATACCTAATATTCAAAAGTCTCTCCTCTCGCGTTTCCTCTTAAGTTATAACTACGTTGTTACTTTTTTGTCTCAATAAAATTTTATTATTATTATTATTTATCGCCAATAACCGGCATTTACGCGGACGAAGTCGTAGGTCGAAGCTAGTATTATCAATATATATACGTAGTTACAATACGTAACTGATATCTGTGACTTATCGTGTTACCCGATTGCAGAGTTGTTAGCAGTGAAAGTGGTTGTAAGTTTGTAACCTGTATTATAATTTAATATAATCTATGTCGGTAAAGTGTTTTCGCAAAATTATGATATTTAAGTTGCGTGTTATGTACGATAGCTATTAGCGTTATTTTAAATCAATTTTCGCATACAGTAAGTTCTTGATGTGGTTCTATTTTAAAGTAACTATGTTGATGTGTAGAAACTATTTTAGTACACACATACTTACATAGTTAATACATAATATACATACATACTACACAGTTAATTCTCGTAATTATTATTTTGTATAAGTATTTTGTTTTCTCGTAGCTTTGTATTAGATTTTTTCGTGTGGATTTTAGAAATGTTACTTTTAAGTAGTTGCTTTGAAAGTTAATCAAACTCTTTATAAAATAATTAGTACCTACTGCCCCCCCCCCCCCCCACTCCTTACTTATCAATGCTGTCGAAGGTTAAAATGAGCTTTACCATAAAAACATGAATGCAGATGTTAATTATTACTTAACTTTCAGCGAAGTTTATAAGTAATCATCTGACTAGCCGTTACCCAACTACGTTGGGGTCGACTTCCAGTCTGTTCGAATTTAGGAGGATACCAGTATTTTTCATGAAGTGAGTGACTGCTTATCTGACCTTAACAACCCAAACGCTTTGCCCGGCTCGGAAATCGAACTCACGACCCTACTCTAGACAACGGCACAGTAGCAACACAATGCAAGCAACGTTTATAAGTAAGGAAGTAATCTGTCAATTTTGCCCAACCTGTTTGCGTACCCACATCATTGATATAAAAAATGCGAACCCTTGCACATTCACGATACATTCTTTAACAAAAAACGGCACAAAACCGTAATAAAAATTCACAATGGAAAAGGATTAAGATATCGTAGAACAATGGCCTATTTACCGAACTGGTTTGCCATGGGGACTGCAGACAATGAGGCACCGATGGAAATGTTGGCTTGCATGGCAATGGACTTGACTGCCCAACGGTTTGTGGTTAGGGTTGTCAAAACATCCTTACTAATATTATAAATGCGTAAGTAACTCTGTCTGTCTGTTATACTTTCACGACTAAACCACTGAAACGATTTTGATGAAATTTAAAATTGAATTTGTTTGAAAAAAGAGGCTTTTGTAGGTAGCCTCGTTTTTTTTAAGGAACTCAGATTTGACAAATTCAAAATGGAGTAACGTTCTCACGACTTTGTACCTTCTTTCTATACGATTGTAAATCGCTTTCTGGTGAACTGAGGATATTCATATTTAGTCGACACCGGTTTACACACATTTGAACACATTTGACGGCACGGTTTGCGCAGTGCCAGTCGATTGGCTGCTGCAGGTTCGTTTTCAGCACAAAACCAATATTTTTGCTCACAGATAGTTGTAATTGATTTGGCTTTTTGTGGATGTGAGCTTATATATATGTAAACGAATCCGAAACACCAGAAATAACCTAAGGTTTTTATTACAAAAAAATAATATTTTACTGTATTGGCAACCCTAGCGGTATTGTGACGTCATACGAGTAAGTATATGACAGTTGCAGTTTATTTCTAATTGGCGACGGGTTATGTGTCCACCTATCGGTGAAAAATAAACCTAAATAGTGGTGTTATAGGATAAAGGTGGCGCTGCTATCGATATTATGTTACAAAATTAATTAAAACAAGGAAAAATCATGAAAAAAATAAAATAAATATTATTGATTATAATAATAATTTAATAATTTATTCATTAAGTACCTAGTTTGTACATGGTATACACAGTTGTCTTATATAATTAGATGGTATATAATAGAACCAGTACATTTAACAGTACCAGTACATACAACACAGATTGAAGAAGGGACATAGGCTACTTTTTATACCGCGACTGCGTCTGCTTCCGCGATAGCCGACATTTACACAGATGAAATTGCGGGTAAAAACTAGTTTTATATATTAAAATAGTGCTTAAACAAGTTTCATCTAAACTAATAATAAAAGTAATTTGTGTTTTATCGCCCAATTTTCTCTTAAAATATTATGTATCATAATATCTTTCTAAAATTATGACTACATTATTTAAACATTAAATATTAAATCAAACTATTAAACTGCTATAACTATTCAAACAAACTTAGATTTAACATCGCTATAGACAGCAGTAATAGTGTCAACTGTCATTTTAAAACGCGTGGGTGACAAACGTGTCAAGTTTCTGGACAAAAAAGTTTGATTTGAGATCTCTAGTCTATGATTAAACGAAAACCTGATGTAATGCTTGCGTAATTAAAAATTAATTAGGTGGTGTTCATAACAGGGAGATTTTTATGATTGGATAATGATATTAAAAATAATACAAAAAAATGGCGTCGGTGATTTAAAAAAAAAAAAAATTCTTACGTGACCAACATTAAATCAGATAGTCTCTAAAACAGAGAGCTTTTGAAGATTAGAAAATAACATTTATAATAAAAATAAAATATTTTCAAAATCATTACAAGAAGTAAATGAGAGTCAAAAATAGCGCATCTAATTATAGGTATTACTATTCAGTACCACTTACAAAATTTTAATTAGAATTTTTATGACCACGGTATTTTTCTGGTTGTTGCGCAGCAAACCAATTTGTATTCAAATTGTTACTAACTTCGCACTTGTAAACTACCTCATAACTTACTGCTTATAAAACATCCAAATACTATACTAAAAACAGCTTCTATTCAAAGTTTGAAATTCTCTTTGCGTCAACAAAATTGATTAACCACTTCCCGTGTTCCGTAAAATTTACTGTAAAACACAAATTCATATTAATTAAAGTTCATAATTTACTTGTATGCATCGACGTCTTTAATAGCGACCGTTAGCCGCGTGGGCCAGCATTGCCCAATTCATGAATGGAGTGGACCACGTCGGGTCCGCCCACGCCCGTTATCAATGAATACTTGTGTAGAAATACGCCGGCTTGTCTGCAAACACAGTGTTGCGAAATGCTGCCATTGAAACTACTAGCTCGCTCTAGTTACTGACCGAATGCTGAATAAATTTATTTGTTGCCAAAATAAATGTTTTGGCCAGTGGGCGATTGTTTCCGGCCACTGTGCATTATGCGCGCGCAGTAGATCGTTTTGCTCTGTCTATTTTATTGTTTTTAGTGTTGTGTCACTGAATTTATTGACCATAATATTATATTTATATTTTTTATTAGTAATAGCAGCTGTTTTATTACAACATGGAATGCCTATACTAATAATGTATAGCTTCTAATAAAATTATTATTGCTCATTGATTGATTGATTGATCTTTGTTCTATGTAGAATTACTATTGAATATTGAATTGTTTGAATGAAAGTTGTATTGAAAGTGACTTAATCTGATTCTTACTTTTCAAGGTCAGCCTCCTTTTCATAGCGTTGGTAAATAAAGTACTGTTCGTTGACATTTCATTTTGTTGTGGGTCTTTTTTTTAATAACCAATGAAAATGGAATTCGCTGTTTAATATTTTTTACCTTGAAAATAATTTTAATGATCCACACGAGTTATACTTTTACTGGTACCTCTTTTAAAATATTAATTACAATGAAATTAATTATAAAGTTGATGTAAACTGTTGCAACCTTCAGTAATTGTTTTATTCTTACTAATAATTTTTTTTAGTAACTTATTGTGCATGCTGTGGTGTTTCTATAAGTGAAGGAGTACACCTACATAATACCTTCTGTTGACCATTATTTGTATGCTATAATTTGTGTAAACCTTTTGTTTGATATCAATAAATCTATACTAGGTAATACATCTTATTAATATCTTTATAAATTATATATGGTTGTATATAGTAGTCATAAAGATAAGTACTAACAATACTCATAATAATATAATTGTAAGCTAATATTGTTGCTAATATAATTATACTAACAAGCTTTGGATTTTAATTATCCGAAATAAATAATTATTCTATTCTATTCTATATCAAAGCTGAAGAGTTTGTTTGTAAACGCTCTAATCTCAGGAACTACCAGACGGATTGGAAAAAATCTTCTTGTACATGATAGCCAGATCCATGAGGAATAGTATAGGCTATATATCATCACGCTACGACCCATGGGACCGGAGCAGTAACCAAAGATGTAACTTAACACGGAAGAAAAAAAACGAAAAAGAAGTCTTAGAGAGCAGTTAGTAAATAACTAAAAAGGAAATATAGTAACAGGTACTATAAAGGTTTCTTTAGCATCTCAATAATTGAGTTTTCTACCCAGTCTGGTATACAAGCTAATTTACAGTGAATAAACAGCGCCTGCGCAGTGAACTCCCGTGGCCGCTACTTTCACGGGTACCAATTAAAATTTCAATTAAATTCTAAAATCTTGTCAAACCTTATAACCTTGCTTGGGCTGGTACAAGTTTAGAAGGGTTAGTGAAAGGCTAGATAGAAAAAAAAACCTTATAAACAGTACATAGAGCAGTTTTCAACACTTTTTATTTTATTAAAATTTTGTACAATATTTTAACAGTATTGAACTACTGTGCGACAATATTTTATTCCTTGATTAATTTAAGCAAGACTAGAACAACGGCTAGTGAAAAAAACAGTTAGCAAATAGTTACAAATTTTTGGTTACGTTATTTTTTTACGATAACTAGTTTTAAATGCTTTTAACTCAACTTTAAATACCCCCACGACCCCTGTAGGTAATATAGTACGCACTCTAAGCTGTTTAGCGTGTTTCTTTACACCATGTATAAACTGCATCAAAATCAATTCAGTTCGCTCCGCTCCAACACTCGACAGACACCGCACAAGCGTCTAAACCAACGCCACTTGTTTCCTAATCATTGACTCCGATCAAATGAACCACTTTGAGTGTTAATCACTTCGCGGGCACAAGCAAAATGTTTTTAAGACTTTCCTTCGAGAACACCGACACGTTGTGAAACTGTATTTAAGTAGCAGTAACACAAATGAAAATAAAGAAAAATAAGGCTTATCACAAGGGTAATAAAGATGAGAAAAGGATAGGAGCATTAAAGAAACAAAGCCTATAATTGGATGGCATGCATGAGATTAGGGTTATCACAAGAAAGCAGTGTAAAAATAGGTCGTCTTTGTTTAGATAGTACACAAGATGTTTAAGCAAGTCCTGTGAGTAAATGGGTAAAGGCAGGTGGATAGGCTGATCTATTCTGAAAGAATCTTTCCCGGAGACTTATGGCAAGTGAACTTTAAACATAACATCACGCCTGTAATCCCCGAAGGGTTAGGCAGAATTGTACCCATTAGAACACCCACATTTCGCCAGCTATGTTTAAGTCCGTTTAAGTTTAAGTTTAAGTGTATGTGTAATGATAGGGCGCGAGCCTATTGCCATCGACCGGGCACAAATCCAACTTCCAAGGCTGTAACTGTGAGAAATACTTGATAGAAAAAGAATTAATACGTACATGTCATAAAATCAGTTTGGTATAAGTAGGGCTGCTTAAGTATACAACTAAGTATAATAAGTGATCTCTGTTAAATATAAAAACCAATACAAACACATCAAACTCTCAATTTCGCAACCAAACCTCAACACAAACATTTAAAATTCGTTCTGCTTCGTTACGTCCAAAGTACTTGCACCCAAAGTACTCAAAAATGTTCAACAATAGAGAGAGAGAGAGTCAGTACCGTTCTGATCGTCTGAGAATTGACATACGTCCGTTTAGATCATGATAACGTTTTCTTATAAAGAATGCAGGAGATAGCTTGGGTAAATTGACGGCAAAATTGTATGGTGTATTGTGTGTTTTGGAACAAGCTTCATGGCAGGTATTGTTAATGGCAATGGTTTAATGGGATCGACGATTGTAATGTAGAGAGAGTTAAAGTTTAATGGAATTGTTATTGCTATCTTTAATTGCCTGGAGCTAAAAAATTTCATGTTGATCTATGGGTTATAGAAGAATTTAAAACGCTATTATGAGATTGAGTTACTGTTGTTTTAAGAGAAAGTGAATATTCAATCGTTATTTTATAGTGTTTGACAGGCTCGTTGATCTAGTGATCGTAAAACTCGATTGCTGAGCATGAGGTCTTGGGTACGATTCCCAGGACGGGCAGTGTTATTGGGTTTTTCAATCAAGAATTTCTAAGCGTCAGTTTTTTGTTGAAGAAAAACATATTGAACATTATTTTTTATTTTATTTATTTTTAAGGGGAAAACAAAACAAACCGACTATATTTAAAAAAATATAGGTTACTACTTGAAATAATACAAACTAAATGGACGAAATGAGAATATGAAGTTTAAAAAAGAGAGAGAGCTATATAAGAATATGGTTGTTAAGAGAAAAAAATGGGTGGTCTTTTCTCCATACAAACGCTCTTGCCTGTTGTTTTTCTAAATTAATAACTTTAAAGCAAAGATTATTTTGTAACTATGACTTTTTACTCAGCTTATTAAATCGGATCTGTAACAGTCCTTATCGCACGAGGCACCCAGAGCGACAACAATAGCTTCTTCTAAATCTCTTAACCTGCGTTTTCCTCTCCACATTTCTCGTAAATCGGTTGCCAGAGAAAACATCAAAATTGATACTCATTGCGAAACTAATATTTATAACCACAATAAAGATCTAATTATTGTACACGTGCGCAATATGATTCCTGTATAATAATTCAATCAATTTAACATTATTAAACTTAATAGTTCGTGTTTTATTAACGTTATATCTATTAACGAGTCACGTAAACGCGTTAAAATTTAATATTATGTTGTGAAACTCATGAATGAATTATCGTATAGTCGGTTCATTGACATGTCTTTTGGCTGCGATAACCTTCCGCTTGGTGTCCCCAATATAATTTATAAGTAATTACTCTATTAGGAGTGCGAAAATACATATTAATTGTAGTAACGACGTGGAAGAGATAGTCGACGGATGCTGTGTTAAGATTGCAGAGGTCAATATGGCAGTTCCGCGAAAAAACATAATCATCCAAGTAAGTAAACTTCCGTTTGCTAATGATGACGCCAAACTAACTAAACAAATCTAAGAATTAGAAGAGAATAATAATAATACCAGCCCATGATTGTCTCACTTTAGGGCAAAAGCCTCTTTTCGTACAGAGGAAGCATGAGCATTGATCACCAGGTTTGCTCAAGACAAATTGGCGATTTCAGACTTATACTGATTAGAAGTCCAGATTGTCTCGTGATATTTTCCTTCACCGATGTCAGTGATGTCAAAGTATATAAATTGAAAGTCACATTGGTAGTTGCCCGGTATTGAACCCGAAACCTCATGCACGTGAGATAGAGTCTTAATCATTGGGACATCATTACATTCAAGAAGAGAATGTTAATTGCAGCGGCCTTAGATGTAGGTACTAGACTTATTAGGGCTTTTCCAATTTAAGCGTTTACTGCCGAACTGTTACGGCGCTGCGTTGACTGTTTTGCTTGGTTTTGTATACCTATATAGCAAAATATATTCTTCTAAATTAAAAAAGTTAGAATTACCCTGTCATAGTAATTTAGTTTTTAAAGTAAAATGCCGTAGAGTTTGCTTCAGTTTTAAGGGTTTCAGCTGCACCGAAATAGTGTATCGTACTGCATGCAGACGTTGTATTTTTCATACAGTTATGTGCCGCTTGTCATCCAACCTTTGTGTGTGTGGTATCAATGTCACGCTGCGCTTTTGATGCGTCTACTTTATGAAATAAATAACCGTATGCTGGTAGAACGATACCCATATCACTACAGAGCCACAGTGTCCATGTGCACTACGATAACTGATAGCCATAGAAGCAGAAAGACACATAACATTACGCCTGTAATCCCCGAAGGGTTCGGCAGAGGTGTACCCATTAATACACCCACATTTCGCCAGTTATGTTTAAGTCCCATTTAATAGGGGGCGAGTCTATTGCCATCAACCGGGCACAAATCCAGATTACAAGGCAGCTACTGAAAAATTCCTGATGGAAAAACCCAACAACACTTTGCAATTGAATTGCAATGAATTATTGTAACTTTAATCTAGAAGAGTATCTATCCACCAAACCCGTACATATATCACTAAGACGAATTAAGAATAGTACTGTAATTGTATGTTTTGTTTTCTTTTACAGTATAAGCAAATCTTTATGAGGTATGAAGACAAAACGCGTTGACACCATTCGAAACCACGCATGGAGCTCAAAGGTCATAATCGTGCGTAAGTATTGACAGAATAGCCCATCTTTTATTGGTATCTGATAACCCATTTCCTTGTTTGTCTTCTATAGCATTTATGAGATAGGAAACAAGTTTTGTTATTACAAGATTTATTCATATTTTATTTATGTATTATGTATTATTATACAGCGTGTAAAAAGTGCCATGTTTTGTCTCTGCATCACCCTAAGGTAGACTGGTAGATAATGCCCAAGGCATTAAGTCCGCCTTTGTACAATGTATTTTTTTACATATGCATAAAGTTAAATTAATAAATAAATAAAAAGACACATCATAAAACCCGTTAATCTAAATATGTATATAAAAGCGAAAGGTCTCACTCACTCATCACTGACGTCCGCATGTCACTGCAGGGATTCAGGAATATCAGCGTCAGGTATATTTGCCTGGCACATGCTGAGCTGGACTCCCATTTGATGCAACTTGAGACACACACCCTACTTTGTCCTAGTCCATAGCTGATTGATTGTACTTTAGTGTTGTGATGTGTTTTTTATGTGCACCGAATAAATGTTTTATCTATCTATCTATCTATCATCACGAAATATCAAAAACCGCTTGTCACATAAAGATGATGATATGATATGAAGATGATGATATTTGGCAGGGCGGTAGTTTATAGGCACTTACTTAGTAGACGTCCATTAAGAAAGATTTTTTTTTAATTCACCCCCCTAAAGGAATGAAACGGGGGTCCAAAGTTTGGATGGAGGATTCAACTTTGACGCGACCGAAGTAGCGGGCAGAAGCTAGTTACGCATATTACCCATCAAACTAAGCAACGAGCAAAAATGATTGCTGGGAAACAAGTCTTATTTACAGTGTAAGAAATCAATGTTTATGGTTGTGCGCAAAGTAATGCACGCAAAGTATTGTGTTTCCGGGTGCATCCAACAGTACTGGGGTCATGGGGGTATTTAAAGTTTAGTTAGAACCTTTCAAACTTGTTTGTTGTAACTTTGACTTTCAATATCCGAAACAAAAAATAATGTTGCAAAGATGGGAAGAAGAAAAACGCTACTCCTTCATTTTATTAATGCACCCTTTATTTGGGAAGATGCAATTTCCCAAATGAAAGGTGCTGTTGTAGAAAAGAACATTGTATCTATACTAATACATACTATAAAGAGGTAAAGACTGTTGGTTTGTGAGATTGTAGGAGGTAATCTCTGGATCTACTAAACCGATTTTAAACAATCTTATGCGGAAGCTACTTTATCACTGAGTGTTATAGGCAAAAAATTGAGATCCGTAACATAAATCAAGCGAACGAAGTCGTAGGGAGAGTGAACTTTAATAAAGTTCAAGATTGAATACCAATTTATTTAAATTCAGTAAAATAAAGTGTTTTCAAGACAAGCTTCAAATAACTTCTATAACGGGCGTAGAAAAGGTGCTAACCATTGTGTAAATGTGTAAAGGCCATTAAAAGCCAACTATCTGAAACAGGTTCCTTATTGCTGGACTCGAAGACAATAGCCTATCAATCTGTCAGTACATGGAGGCTTACCAGGAACTCTTATTACTAGTGCATTCGCCTTTCGCAGACACCTTACATAAAACTGAACTTAATTTGAGATGAGATTTTATATTCAAAATAAAAAATATAAAAAAATTGCCATCGGTACTGCCGACACAAGTAAAAACATAACATAAGCATGAAGGTGATGCAGACACATCAGCATGTTGGTGACGCAAATCTAAAACTTTTACCCGTACCAAAAATCGATCAAAGCAGCTAAAGAAATTTTCACTTATAAAAATAAAAAATGTTATTATACGAGTACCAGTAGGTACATTCAATATGTAGGTATAATAATTCAAGCCGTTGACGATAGAAGAAGTAAAGTAAAAAAACAACACAATCAATTAAAAATAGCTGTGGCAGCTAAAACATGACCAGTCCCAACCGTAGATGCAAAATTTTAAGTTCATACCATTCCAGATTCACAGATGCCTTTTAAATGAATTTCTATTGGTGATGTAGATTTCAAATAATTACCTGTAACAAAAATAAAGAGCAATGTAAACAAAGGGCTAGTTATAAAACAAGATTTGAAAGCAATGCTAAACGAGAACAAAATATTACGTCAGAAATGAAATATTTATACGCTGACATCAGGGTGAGATACATGATGTATTTATAAATTAAAGCAAACGGTAATTTATCAATTATACACCGTGAATTTTAATTCGTTGTAAATCTTTCAGGGGGTGAATGTACTCATGAATATGAACAACTTTTACTATGGAACCAAACTTGAAATCATGAAAAAAAATCAGCTGTTTCATACATTACGATCGTGTTGTGTAGCATTTTAGTAGGGAACAGCTGATTTTTTTTTTCATGATTTTAGGGTTGGTCCCATAGTAAAAGTTGTTCATATTCATGAGTACATTCACCCCCTGAAAGATTTACAACGAATTAAAATTCACGGAGTAGAAAGGTGCTCCATTAGTCCAGTAGTCAAGACGCCCGTCTTTCATGCGTGTTGTGGGTTTAATACAAGGCAAGTACTAATGTGACTTCTTTGAATTCATATGTACTTTCTGAGTTTACGTTGGACATCCTGACTGACATTGATGAAGGAAAACACTGTGAGGTAACCTGGACTTATTATACTCGTAAAATTTTAATAGATATCGCCAGCGTGGTGATCAATGCTTGTGTCTTCTCTGTATGACAAGAAGCCTTTGACTTGCAGTGGAATAGCATGGGGATGCATAGAGCTAAGTATTATGGCATAGTGAATAAATTATCATTCTTTTGAACAGACTACTGGTAATATTTTTTTAAGACCTTGACTATCACAATAGATCTTGTGTAATGTACCTACTTATAAGTTTTAAAACAAAGAACTTTAATAAATACAACATTTTAGTAACTGGTTTTTAAATTTAAATAATCAACAGTACAATTGCGTACTTCAATATTGACTGATGTTAAAAATTCAACCTGTATATTAAATAAATATTCTGCGTAGGCGCACGAGTCAGTTAATGAATGAAAGAGAGAACGAATCGATTTTTTTTTATTGAGAACTTGTCAATGACATATTCATTCATGTTTTTTTAAAGTGCCAATATGTTTTGGGTGCGGTAATAACGGTTTCAGATATTTGTATTGATATTAATAAACATTGCGTTGGCAATTTGACCCAAATTTGGAAATGTTGAATGAATATCGTAATAATGGAAGGTCTGGTAAAACCTATATGGAATCAGAGTCGTAATTGTATCGCATTTAAGAGGTCATATTGACACTTGGAAATGTGTTCTTTCGAATATGGACTTCCTGTAAAAATGTAATGGCTTAGGTTTAACTACTAAGCCCTATCCTGCCTCTGATGCATGAGGTTGTGGGCTCTTAACCGAGTACGAGCAAGTAACAATGTAACCTTCCTTTTTCTATTAATTTCCTATGTACTTTTTAAGTATATCTTAGATATCACTGACATCGGCCAAGAAAACATAGTGAGGAAACCTGGACTTCTAATAAATAACATAACATCACACCTGTAAACCCGAAGGGTAAAGCAGAGGTGTACCTATTAGTACACCCACATTTCCCCAGTTATGTTTAAGTCTCATGTAATAGGGGCCAGCCTATTGCCATCAACCGGGCACAAATCCAGACTCTGAGGCTGCTACTGAAAGTTCCTGATGGAAAAACCCAATAATACTTTGCCCGACCGCCGTGCTTTGCTATCATTACATCAACAAGGCAAACAAAAAGAAGAAAAGTTTACAAAATATGATAAGATTACTTTTCTACACCTAGATCTGTGCCTAGATCGTGCTGTCGACATACAGTATAATAGAAAATAGACTCATATCAAAAGATAAGTAAAATAATATTTTTCCTAAGCAAGAACCTATTACATAACAACAGGCTTCATAAAACAGCTGTTACAATGTTATTGTTTCACTAGAAACGTGGAAAAATACACACTTGTTTATTTTTATTTCTAGTTGTTATAACAAAAGCTTTGAACAATATACTATCGTAATTGTTTTGGTATGTAGAAGTCCATGTGTTTGTTAGTTCAGACTCAGAGTCGAAAATTGAGAAACTTTTTGAATAAGTCTTCTGAGTAAGTGACTGCCTCGTTGGTCTAGTGGTCGCAAAGCGCGAATGCTGAGCAAGAGGTCTTGGGTTCGATTCCCAGAGCGGGCAATGTTATTGGGTTTTTCCATCAGGAATTTCTCAGTAGCAGCCTCGGAGTCTAGGTTTATGCCCGGTTGATATATGGCAATAGGCTCCAGGGATCACAGGTGTGTGTATTTTGAGTAAGTATTGTTAACTTATCAATTATCAACTTAATGTACCTAAGCCTGTAAGGTGAAGGAGAATATTAGAGGATGAGAAAGATGGAAATAGATTTATGGACACGTAAGAGTCTTTAAGAGTTTTTCTAGGATAGGGTTTTTTTTTTTTGAGGTGGTAAAAATCATCAAATGAGTTCTTCCGTCCTGGGTGGGGCGGAAGGGACTGTCAGACTTTTACTGACTAAAAAACCACCCTGTTCCTTCTGTTGCCCTTTACGTTCCGGGGCCACGGTATCCTGTTAAGACGTCCCGCAACCCCGGCAGGCGTTTGGCCCCGTTGGGGGCCCCGTCCCTGTGCTGACAGCTCTTTGAGGCGCGCGCGAACAGAACGCGCCGTCGACCCGGGCATGGTTCTTGATCGGACGGCGAGCTACCCATTACTCGCCGTCCGCAAGATCGTGCCTACGGTGGCCGGATGTCGCCTCGCGACGTCCGACGCCCTGGACGTCTCCCGCGGCGGCTGGGGCGTGAGGTGGAGGGTGTTGTTCTCTCCCGCACGCGGCCCGCCTCCTCCTTCGCTAGCATTACTGCTTCGCAGAAGGAGGCGACCCCATCCCATTCCCTCTCGCCCCGGAGCATGGCCTGAACCAGGTCCGGACGCGAGAGGTCGCCTCCGCCTATCGCCTCCGAGAGGACACGGCGGTCCACACAATGGTGACACTCGGGCGTTACCTCCCGAAACTATGCTCGGTCATAAGAGGTGGCTTTATACTGCTTTGTTTTCAAGTTTAGATCTTTAAAGAATTTGGTTTAAGTAGACAAAATGCACGCACACAAATTGTCTGGAAATTATACACGTTGGTTTTTAATAACCTGATTGTAAAACATTTACAAGCTTATTTTTGTATACCAGAATTCTGAAAAATGGTATTAAAACCAGAGAAGAACGTAGTGAGTAAAGTACTACTGAATAAGGGCCCAGCAACAAAACTAGGAAGTATACCATACCTTCACCTACCACCTGCATACCTTCTTAAAGACATATTTTCTCTATCTATCCATAAAATTTTACCAATGGTAGAATAAAGTAGGTCATTGGCAGGACAAAGAGATCTCGGTCCATCTATACTAATATTGTAAAGAGGTGAAGTTTGTTTGTTTTATTTTTATGATCCTAAGACATCTGAGATTCTATGGAAGTACTAGTCCGATTACAAATGCGGGCGCTGTCGCGTGCAAAAGCTAGTTATCAGTAACAGTCATACAACATTGTTTTTCACAAAGACGATATCTTAAATCTTTTCATTACACCGTTCACACCAATTTTGTTATATTTCTTCATATTATTATCTATTCTATTACAGTATATGCGCAATGGAATAATTCAATGATACATAATTATGCGAGAACAGCAATTTAAAGTGGAGATAAAGTTTATCTCGTAACAAGCTTAGATACTGACGTAATCTACTAATGCGTCTTTGTTAGCAGATGTTAGGAAATTAACGGTTTTATTTTATTGAATTTTATTTGTATTTTATAGTTCTTTAACCTTTGACCTTAGAGCCGATGTTTAAGTTCTTGATCTTTGATCTTGATCTAATTTTATCATCTTTTTTTTTGTTATGATTTTTTAATAAAAAAAAAACGTAAACATAATCGAAGTCAGTTCCATGTAATAGGGGGAGAGCCTATTGCCATCAACCGGGCACAATTCCAGACTCCGAGACTGTAATTAAGAAATTCCTGATGAAGCACCCAAATAACACTTTGCCCGACCTGGGAATCGAACCCAAGACCTCATGCTCAGCAGTCGCGCTTTGAGACCACTAAACCAACGAGGCTGTCACAGAGAGAATTTTCTGTTTATCATAATATTATTATTATGACTCTATATATGCACGAAGCTTTCGAGAAATGTCGGTGCATAATATTTGATCAGTTTTGTCAAAAG
Organism: Hoplodrina blanda; assembly: GCA_949316365.1. Taxonomy (NCBI): domain Eukaryota; kingdom Metazoa; phylum Arthropoda; class Insecta; order Lepidoptera; family Noctuidae; genus Hoplodrina; species Hoplodrina blanda. The sequence continues at coordinate 2,574,539 of OX438590.1, forward strand.
CTCTATTCAGGAAGCCGTTACTTTGGTATAAATTCAGTTTTAGTAGTTATTATCCGCAAGCATTGCTTTGGTAGTGAAGCAAAGTTTGGGATCTTTTGTTGGAGTACACCCACAACCCAGCGGTGGTGGCCAGGCGAGTGGGCAGTAGGATAGGTGCCTAAATATAATCTGCCTAGCCTTTTCTCAATTATGTTGGGGTCAGCTTCCAGTCTAATCGGATGCAGCTGAATACCAGTATACCAATTTTACATTGAGCGACTGCCTATCTGACCTCCGCAACCCCGTAACTGGGTAAGACTGGTAGTCAGACTTTCGGGCTTCTGACGACCCTTAACGATTGTCAAAGATCCACGTATGACAGCCGGGATCAACGGATTAACGTGCTTTCTGAGGCACGGAGGAGTCTTGGTGTGTAAAGATGGTTACTCATTCACGGACCAACCCAAGCATAGCTTAACCTGATGGATCGTGTGCGGCTGTTGTTAATTAACCACGAGCACCTCTTAAACATATTAAAATTGCTAATTGTGTAGATTCAGCCAAGAATATCATGATAGTTATTTCTGTGACTAGCCACGAGGTGAAAGGTCGCAATCAACGCAACCATCCAGTTACACAATCAAGTATCAAAATTAATGTGGGACCGCGTCCGTTGTCTATCAAAACTTAAGTGCATAGTAAAACTATTAAACAAACATACACCAACGAGCAGAAACGATACCCAACAGATCATGTAGCTCATAAAACTTGTGCCCAGTAATGGCTGTATCAATCAATTGAACAATTATAATGATGCAAACACCAGGTGGTCAGTTTTACGTAATAACAATTGTTCTATTAATATTAATGGTACTTTGACTTAGTTAAAGTGACCGTTAAAATATACAGTCAGTGTTTTATTAAAATATGCAAGTTATTGTGAGAAGTATGAGCTAACTGGAGTTAACAGAAGCTTTTGATGAATGTGTAGTATGGTTGTTTTTTTTTCGTATTTCAGGGTTGGTCCCGTGATAGAAGTCGTTTGTATTTGTACCTTCACTATCTGCAAGATGTGCAGTAAATTAAAATTCCGCCTGTAAATCAAGTAATTCATATTATGATTGTCAAGGTGGCCCAGCGGTAAAGGCGTCTCATCGCAGGAACCAATGTGACCTTTTTTATTTCGTATTATTATGTACTTTCTAAGTTTATTTTAGACATCACTGACATAAGTCAAAGAAAACATCGTGACGAAACCTGGATTTATAATAATTAATCCCACGCGTTACCACGCTTTTCTCTCTTCTCACTTCACTTACTCCTCCTTCTTATCTTATTTCCCATTTTCAATATCTTTGTTCTACTCACACTAAGAGTCTTCGATCTTCTAATAATCTCCTACTCAGCTGCCCTTCTTATACTTCTGACTTTGTTCATTCTTCCTTTCATATTCAGGCTATTCTTCTTTGGAATGCGCTCCCTCTTAATATCAGGACAGCCACCAGTTTGTATGCATTCAAGCGGAAGTTGCGGGTTTATTTTTCGGAGCAAATAGAAAGAGTTTTATTATAATCCCTTTCTATTCTTTATAAGATATGTATTTATACATGTATATATTATATTTTATATATGTTTATGTATATTATATGGCATTTTATAGTAAGTATGTAGTATTTAATTATTTTGTACTTGTGTACATTATTTTATTTTATTATTTTAATCTCTAGTTTTGTTGTTTTACTTTCGTACAATAACTTGCACCTACCATGTTATCTCTTCACTACCTTTGGTTGACTGGTAGAGAATGCCTAAGGCATTAAGTCCGCCTTTGTACTTTTGTTGCATAAAGTTTAAATAAATAAATAAATAAATTAATATAAGTCTAAAATCGCCAATCCGCCTTGAGCAAGCGTGTTGATCAATGCTCATGCCTTCTGTATATGAGTAGAGGCATTTGCCCTGCAGTGGGACAGAAATAATCCGGTAGTGTAATATTAAATAATTGAATTTAAACATAGGCAAGCACGGGTCAAACACACTTACATATTCTTCAAAATACGTATAACTAGGAATATTACACATATTTATTACACCACTCGTTCTAGTAAAGAAAATCATAAAGTTAAAATACTTGATAAAGAGCAAGCAAGGAAAAAATACACGCGCTTATTCGCAGCTTATCAAGCAACATTAGTTGTAAGGCCAAGTCAGGGTTATTCGGTCGACAAGAGGTCAAAAAGGTTAACTTGGTGTGACTTGTAAACGATGGAACAGCTTCCCGTCAGGCATCCTGCTTGTGTGCTGATGTAATTGATTCAATTGCTTTTATGCCTAAAATTACTTGCCAGATTTTGAGTGGAGTTAATAAGGTAAGAAGTTTAGCAAGTAGCTCTAACAGGGTAACAGAGATTAGCGTGATTAACAAATATAACATGGATAAAGTATTAAACACAGGCAAGTCGATAAAATTAAAGAATTTTATTAGAAAAAAAAACGAAATCTTAGCCGTTACAAATGTAGAACTGGAACCAAAATTTTAAGACACCATAATACGATTAGTAAACTTCGTGCCGCTTTACATCACGACCATAACTTCAACATAGAGTAATGCCACCAAAAACAAAACTTGTAAAAATTCCAAGTCTCGCAACTCAGTTCTTCTACCGTAAAAAGTTGTGAGATCCATGTAATACCAAGTCAGTCGATTTATTCAGTCCCTACTTAAGGGGGGGTGTGTAACGGTTGATATAATAACAAAAAATCTAACGTTCACTTGACCTAATTTCAGTTAATATAATTTTGTTTAATATAACGATCAGTTGAGATAATGAATTGTTGATATAATTTCATTTTATCTAATTTCTTATGATATAATTAACATTTCCTATAATGCACATTTGACATAATATTCATGTAGTATATTATTCATTTACTATAATATTCATAATCTCTAAGTAACTTTTAATATAATTAAGAAAATCTGATACGATTTTAAACGCCCGCTAGTATGGTGCTAGCAAAAATGCATCGCATAAGCTTTAATGGCTACAAAAGTTTGCTTTTATGCATGAGGTGGGTAGACTATACACGAATTTATTATTTTTCTTACTGTCATACAGTTACAGCGAAATATTCATTGTGTTGCTATTGCAATCTCGATATTTGTTTTATATTTTATGTGTATTATTCCGAATGTTCATTTATAATATTTTTTTTAGTCCTAGAACATTTGCTAAAAATTAGGATTTAGTGACAAAAACAAATCGCTGTAAATCCGACTCCACGCAGTCTTGTTTGCCCTACCCCTAGAGTGTAATTTAAAATCGCGTAGGCGCGGAGGGGCGAGGCGGCCCGCGAGTTGAGGAGCAGGTGGTTGTAACACTCGCCGCCGCGGCTGAGGCTGGCCGGCATGCCGGCCAGCAAGCCGAAGCTGCGGTGGTGAGCGTTAAATCCATCTGCGACGATAAACTCGCGTGGGACTGCCGGAGCCCCGCAGCACCGGAGCCGTGACAGAAACCATGCCTGCTGCATGTTGCATGCTTGCATGCTGCGTGCTTGCTTGCATGCTGCATGCTTGCTTGCATGCTGCGTGCTTGCTTGCATGCTGCATGCTTGCTTGCATGCTGCGTGCTTGCTTGCATGCTGCATGCTTGCTTGCATGCTGCATGCTTGCTTGCCTGACGCCTGAGAGAAGTTCATAGCAAAAGCTAAGTTATAAGAAGCGAAGCGGGGCTCCGTCGACCATGCATAGAATATTTTAAGGTTTGGTTAGGTGCCATTTGAGTTAGGTTAGAACTGTGACCATTAAACATGAAAATTAGGTCAAAAGAACATTAGGTCAAATGAATGTTATATAAAAAGAATATTATACATATTGAAAATTATATAAAATGAACGTTATACTAAATGTTTTATATTAAATGAAAATTATATCATATGAAACATTAGGTCATATGAAATTAGGTTATATGATTTTATAGCATATGAAAATTATATCATGTGAACGTTATTTCAAGTGAAATTAGAGCATGTGTTATTATATCATACATTACACACCCACTTAAGGGGACCTTCTGTCTTAAGTTATTACGTAATTAGCATTTATGTTTAAATGAAATAAATTGACTTGGCCAACGCATGAAAACACAATGTAACTCACAAGCAACTTACATATTGTAGTAAATAAGATTGTTTAGTGCGATAGCAAAATCGTGCTGACTGAGTCGCGAGACTTGGTTTTTTACAAGTTTTGTTTTTGATGGCATTGTGTTTTCATGCGATGGCCAAGTCAATTTATTTCATTTAAACATAAATGCTAATTACGTAATAACTTAAGACAGAAGGTCCCCTTAAGTAGGGACTGAATAAATCGACTGACTTGGTATTACATGGATCTCACAACTTTTTACGGTAGAAGAACTGAGTTGCGAGACTTGGAATTTTTACAAGTTTTGTTTTTGGTGGCATCTCATTTCTTTTTGTATAAAAAAAACTGAACTGCATAAATAACTTTGTAATCCCATATGATTATATCATGTCATATGGGATTACAAAGTTATTTATGCAGTTGGTGTATCTCGAAAACTGGACTGAAATTGCAAAATATTTTAGTTTTTCTTTGATTTATACACTAAACACTAATTGCATTCAAAATTTGAAGCTTCTATGTCTACTATAAGTGCCTTAGACTTTTAATGATCACACCAACTGCATAAATAACTTTGTAATCCTTTAAGATGATATGATGTCATATGGGATTACAAAGTTATTTATGCAGTTGGTGTGATCATCAAAATTTGAACTGCATAAATATATGCAGTTCAAATTTAAGAATTGGTGTATCTAGAAAACTGGACTGAAATTGCAAAATGTTTTAGTTTTTCCTTGATTTATACACTAAACAGTAATTGCGTTTAAAATTTGAAGCTTCTATGTCTACTAGAAGTGCCTTAGACTTTTGATGATCACACCAACTGCATAAATAACTTTGTAATCCTTTAAGATTATATCATGTCATATGGGATTACAAAGTTATTTATGCAGTTGGTGTATCTAGAAAACTGGACTGAAATTGCAAAATATTTTAGTTTTTCCTTGATTTATACACTAAACACTAATTGCATTCAAGATTTGAAGCTTCTATGTCTACTAGAAGTGCTTTAGATTTTTGATTATCGGTTTAAGAATTGGTGTATCTAGAAAACTGGACTGAAATTGCAAAATATTTTAGTTTTTCCTTGATTTATACACTAAACACTAATTGCATTCCAAATTTGAAGCTTCTATGTCGACTAGAAGTGCTTTAGACTTTTGATGATCGGTCAGTCAGTGAGTGACAAAATTAAGAACTTTGACTAGTTATAATTCTTAAACTACTGGTTCAAATTGAATGAAATTTGAAATATACCGTGTTTATACAATGCTTGCTTGGTAACTAGAAATACAGGCTTCTAGTTTAATCCACAACAAAGTTATAAGGGGTTGAAAATGGCCTGAACTGCTTCGAGAAAAGAATGGTACGGCCGTGCCGCTTTTATTTGCTCGACTTGGCGGGGGCACTGCCGTGCCCCTCGATAGACACTGACACAGTTTGATCCGGTACAGATAACTGATAACCAGTGCAATATAAAAAGTGATGGATAGCTATGAGAATTGTGGGGAGATACCGGCGTAAGCGTGGATATTGTAAATCATATTGAATCTGGTGAGAGAGATAAGTTTCGGTTCGGAGATGAGGGTTCATTGTGTGCAAGAGATTTGAGTGGTACTGTTGAATAATGGAACTACAATATTATAGTTTATTTACGTACTAGCTTATGCCTGTGACTCAATGCGGTAAATGTCGGTAATCACGGGATTTTACTGGTATTTTTGTATTTTTGTGTAAATTAATTTTCTTTTTGTAAAAAAGCTGCTATTTTGACACTACAAACAGGCACTTAGATTGTATTTATATGTAGGTATGTATAATAAAGTACCTGTACGTAGTGCGGCACGGTAAAAAGGAGAAGAAAGAAATTAAGAGCAAGACAGACCACATATTAATATCCTTGAACTTATGCATCATTGTTAAAGAAGACACGGTTGGCGCAGTGGCTGAGCAATTGGCTGCTGCGCTGCGTGTTTTAGGTTCGATGGCCTACAGATAGGTACTAGTTCCGGGTCTAGTCATTTGTGTATATGAGTTTATACGTATATTTGTAAATGCACCAACGACAGAGGAAAAATTCTTAGTGTGAGACAACGCAAAATGAAAATTAAAAACCGTCATCATCACGATATCGATGAAGAGACTACTAATTAATTCAGTATCGTGCCTCTAACGCAGAATTACAAAACAATGCAAGCCCACGCTAAAACTAATATTGCAACATATTACAAACAACCGTCTTCAATTTTGTCCAACTATCTGTTCACATTAATTCGCATTTTGCTCTAGAAACTGGATCGTAACACCATATTAGGTTTGAATCGTTTGGTACTTATCACTTTCTGCAAACCATTTATGGGTAAGAATGCCTCATGAATTATCCCCAATGGTAATTTGCTTTTGAATTTTTTAGCCACAATGCTTGAAGTAGCGAATTTCGTTAAGAAACTTGTTGGTATGCTATTCAAGATTTTCTGTTTTGTTGCTATTATAAAGGGGATTGTAAAGGCTTATTTTTGTTTTATGTCTGATGTCATCATTTATTCTGTTGCAACGTTGTTAACGTGTGTTACTTCGTGTACTGTGTTTAATGTTGAATTGTGTGTTCTTTGTCTGTAAAATAGTCCGGAAGCTAAAGAAAGCGGAGACGCAAGGGTTATGTATCAATTGCAAATAGATTTTAATGTTGAGGTTTGTTGAATTATAGAGACTACACTATATTTCTTTTCTCGAAACTTAATTCATTTACTTCAAATAAATAATTTACAGACATTTAAGAATTATCAAGGAGTCAGTCGGAAAGTTAAAGTTAGTTGCTCGTTCCAAACAGTAGGTTTATATGAAAAAGGATAAGCAAGTAACTTCATGGACACTCTTATAGAATCAAAAAAATTACTAATTACATCTTTCATGTTAAATCTATGGGTACGATGTCAATACAATACAAAGTCATGTGCACGTTAATAGAGGTTTAGACCAACAACAATGCAGACGAGACATGCCCAATCTCAACAGACGGCGGAAAAAAATATTTAAGTATATTTTGTAGTCTGTTATAACCATTAAGGCTCTAGACAGACGGACTGCATTTCAACTGCAATCCAACTGCTTTGCAGTTCGGATGCAGTTTTAATGCAGTTGACACGACTGCAATAGAACTGCAAACAAACCGTGCGGTCCAATTGCAGTCGGCGTGCAGTCGTGTGAACTGCACACCGACTGCAATCGAACTGCATCCGAACTGCACCATACCCACCCGCCCGCTATACTTCGCTCCGCCCCCCGCGCATTGATTCTATGGGTATGGTGCAGTTCGGATGCAGTTCGATTGCAGTCGGTGTGCAATTCACACGACTGCACGCCGACTGCAATTGGACCGCACGGTTGGTTTGCAGTTCTATTGCAGTCGTGCCAACTGCATTCAAACTGCATCCGAACTGCAAATTTGCAGTTGGATTGCAGTTGAAATGCAGTCCGTCTGTCTAGAGCCTAAAGGTTGGGCATAAGAGACAACTATGGGTGTGGTTCACTTTTGAAACTTCAAGCCTCATTAGCGATTATCGCACTACACACACTGAACACTATTTACTTTGAAAGTGAAATTATCATGACGCATACTGATGTCATCAGTATTGTGACAACACAATGTATATATATTACATACATTGTTATCTGCCTATCCCTGAGAAATCTTCCAACATTTGCAAAGCTACTTTGCAATTGATGTCAAAAAATATAAAAGAAAATGAAGTTTTATGCAATAAAGTCTTGGAAAGGTCATAGTTGTACGTGATGATTCTGAGGAATTGAAACTTACTTGACGAGTAGACAATCGTGGGAAAGCAGTGATACACATCAAATAATCTACAGTGCCATCAGATGTTAAGAAACAGAAAAAAAATCCTAAGTTTCTTAGAAAGGAACTCGTGCTGAATGTTAGTCTTTATCATTTTCTGTACACAGAAACAGTATCATGTATTATCTTCATTTTATCATGTATACGGTGTTCATTGTCTTTCTAAGAATGATAGTCGTAATAATTTTATAGCGAATTCGATGACTGACACAAATTATCATTTTCTTCGTGACCCGTTGGCTATATAGTCAGCTCATTGATATTATTACGACGGTAGTAATAGAGACTATTTAAAATCAAGAGATAATGAGTAAATTTCCAAGTCAAGATATCATGAATTGTATTTTGGTACAATATGAAAGCTAATGACATATATCCCAATGTAGGACTAAGATCTCATCTCGTACAGAGAAGACACGAACATTGATCACAACGCTCAAGTCAATATGTAGTAAAAATACATTATACGATAGTAAAACGTTTCCTGATATCTTTTAACTCCTGTTTTCATTCAAGCAGAATTCATTAGTATAAATCCATCTGGACTAATCTTAACCATCTATGTAAGACGACTTCATTCCCACGAAAGATTTTATCTGGACCACAGCATTCAATATAATTAGCTTGCTCAATTAAATCTAGATTCTCGAGATTCAATGGTCCGTAGGTCCAACGTATTTACGATTAGAAAATAAGCTTTCGATTTACTCTGGCGACTAAAAGAAATAGACAGACTGAAATACAGATATGTCTTTATATAATTTAAAGAAATTTAGAAAGCGTCTTGGGTCTCCATCCTGAATGTGACCCGCATTTGTTTTAAATTAAATATTATCATTACTTTAGATATTTTAGCACATCCAGTGTTTAGTTTTTAGGTTTACACCTTTGCCTAACCCTTCGGAGATTACAGGCGTGATGTTATGTATGTATGTTATATATTTAAAACCAATAATAATAATAAAACTATTTTTGTCTTACAGCCGGGCAAAGGCATACATGAAGGCATGAGCATTGATCTCTACGCTTGCTCAATAAGGCGAATTGGAAATTCCAGATTTTGCTTTATCGTAAATCCAGGTCCAGACCATTTCCCTTCATCGATGTCAGTGATGTCAAAGATTAACTTAAAACGAAAGATGATGATTTAGAAAACGGTAAAATCATTTTGCGTGATAAACTGTCCGATGTTAACGCACAAAAGAGTATCGATACCACTCATCGTGGCGTTGTAGATAGTGCTGGGTTAGAGGTCAAAGCTGTGCATGTAAAAAAGGTAACTGACCCAACGCCCACTGGCATGGCAGCAATACATTACCTTTAGTTGACTTCGACAACTTGCGTAGGATGTGAAGCAGATGAGATAAATCTACGGATAATGTACCAAATTACTTCTTTATTATCTTATAATTCTTCGAGAAGAATGACCGATTCTGCCGGACTTTTATCGAGGCTTTATGTTCATTTGTTCATAGGGTCTCGTTTGTCTATTAGTAAATGTTTCTTGTTCCCTTTTAAGGTGAGTTTCCGCTGTTGACATTGCCGTTAGCTTTCCGCAATCTTTAGTGAAACTGTCTTTTGTTTTTGCAGCATAGTGACGTCATATTATTAATTTGTTTTTCATGGAATGTCTTATTAGGAAATTAAAAAACACTTCGTACTATTGTTTCCGACATCAGCAATGTGTAAGCTTTTACAGTTTTACTATGTTTAATGAAGGTCTATTATCGCGCGCCAATTCTATCAATCAAGCCGTGCCTAACACTTGCTGGCAATCTCATTTGCTCTCTCGTAAATCATGGAAATGTTTTAATATTTATGATTTTTCTTATAAATACTTATTGGAAAAGTGTCACGAAGTAATTCAATTGAAGAATTGAATAAGCTATGCCTGACCGCATTGCAACAAGTACGAATTTTGTTGCTTCTCTGGTAAATTACAGTTTAGGAATCAGTTGTTTAAGTATTTGAGAATCGAATGATAAGACCGTGGAAGAAATTATATGAAGACCATAGGTATCTCACCTACGCAAAGGCTCTAAGTTACCCATCCGGTAGATACAGCCTATACGGAAACAGACCAAAGAGACACACCCTCAAACGACCATATGAAAACAACAGATACCTACTATTTCAAATTCTACGCTTCTTACAAAAAACGTAAAGTTATATTAGGTATAATTAATTTCCAAACACATAAATCAAGATCCATATACCCATAAATAAAAAATGTTAAATAGGCTTCGGATAATTGAATACCAATTAGTTTATTTTAAAGGAAAACAAATTGCTGTATCAATTTGGTAACATAAGGCCATCATGTATTTAAAGAATAAAATTCTTAAGTCACCTTATTATGGCGATTAGTTGGTTCATTGTTATTCGTTTTAGGGACCTTGATAAGAGCTAAATTTAAAACCTACGTTAAGTCTACATGAGGTATGGAAGTGGAATTATTAACGTTTACATAATCGTCTTCTTTATGATTTGCATAAAGTGCTTAGGTATTAATCCCACCATGTTTCTTAATATATACTTGTATTTTCATATTATGAGGACTTTGTTAATTAACACAAGGTATATTTTATTTTAGGGTTTATGGCAGATTGACCAGAGAAGGCAACACATCGGGAAGAGTAGAAGACTATGGAGGAGACCACTGCTAATGTGGAACAAAACGGGTCATGACAGATATTTCCAACAAAAAATTGCCTCTTGAGATAGTGTCGACATTCTCAAGCGAACTATGCTTAAATGACCAATGATGTCAAGAATTGTTTACTAGACTCCTACATCTACATATTTGAGCAGAATTTCCTAAGTTAGAAAGTCGAATAACACAAAACACCTAACTTGGTTCACCGTCGCCTCGCCTTCCTTCTACACAAGCGAATATTGCTATCGCTTTTCATATTTCTATCTGAACAAAAACAGGCTTCGAACATTCAGGTACTGATATTTCAATTCCACGATAGCTCATCTTAACTTATCTTCACTTACAATCTAGACACAAGTAGGCAATGTTAATTGGTGCCTAGAAAGTCTTGGATGAAGACGATTACTGTGACCATTAACGTTTCACTTTAATTGATTATAATGACAGTTTTTGCTAAGTGAAATTGTTAGTACTATGTGTACAAGTTTTTGTAAAGGCTTTACAATTACACGCGAATTATCTACAGCATAAACATCTTCTTATTTGGTAAGACCATTACTATTTAAAGAGTTTAAATTGGTTTTGTAACTTTCTTTATCATCTTTCTTTTTTCTTTTCAGTTAACCTGTTGTCTGTTGGGAATAGAATTAAAAGTCTTGACTTTGACTTTGACTTTAACTTTGAGTTTGACTTTGACTTTAACTTTGAGTTTGGCTTTGACAAGTAAAATAAACGTAAAATATCATCGTCCAATGGCGGCCGTTCGCGTTTATTTAAGTTTTGTACCTATGCGGTACAGTTGACATTTGGAGCGTTCACTTTTGTACCGCATAGGTACAGTTGACAGAATAAATGAGTAAAAAAATAAGTGAAATGTAGGTTTTTGAATCCATCCATCCAATCTTCATGTTAGTTTAGAGTAGTAGTTGTATTATTTTAGATATTAAAATCATTATCTGTGAATTAAGGTAAAGTGAGTTTTAGGTGGACGGTCAATCCCTAGTATAAGTTGAGATGACCACTCACTACAAACTCACTTTAAAAAAATTCGAGATTCTTACAGAATAGATCAATGCATTTCTAGGCCCTTGACTGTAATTCAATGTAGAATATAACTTCTATTAGTCACAAAATCGATTACTATCAATCATTTTAACAAATATTTGCTTGAGTTTACCCGTTGTTCTACGTGACTTTAATTGTTATTAACAAGCCCTGAAATAGTACTGTTTATATTTCGATTGAACACGAAATGTTCCAGTTCCTGCCTAGATCTAAAGGGAAAATTACAAGACGCCTGTATGCAACATTGTGTCCTGTTGAACGTGGAAAACGACTGTTTTGCACTATTACTGCTTGTCCTTGCCCAAAATAGCCCAACAATTTTGAATGATCATTTAAATGGTCCAGTCCTATAACAGTAATGTTTAAATAAGCTCATTTCAGAGCTGTTTTATGAATGACACTTGTAATAAAATCAACATTCTTGTTCTAATGAGTTACCTACATAAAGGTAAGTGTAGTTAACCAAATATTTGAAACTTTACTGACGGTGATAAAATTGGCTAACTTAAGTGCATATATCATGCCTGTCAACTTTGTGAAACTAATAAAGATTAAGGTACTCGTAGGTATATTCTGAAGTAAACATGATGCTCATGATATCAATACTAGAAGTATCCCATTTTGAATCAATTAAAACCAATCCTGTTTCATAATATGAATGAATGGATGGATGAATGATGGATGGATGGATGGGTATTTCATTCAAACTACTGAACGGGTTTTGATCAAATTTTACTGAGGTAATATAAAACACAAGAAGTATACACCAGAATAACACATAGGCTATAACTATGTAAAGATATAGCTTGGAAGAAAGAGAGATTGATACCTTGCTAGAATTTCAACTTAAAAGAAAAAACAGACGAAGTATACGAAGAATTAGCTTCAGAGTTTAATAATTATAACTCGGAATATTAAAATTAAAATAATACTTAACCTTAATAAAATATAACCAAGCTACTAAGATCAAATACGGACACGTTCTTACAAGTCCTAAATACATTCCGACAGCAGATAAGCGCAGGAAATAAAACATCAAAGTACTGATAAGGACTTCGTAACGTTTCTATTTGTAGATATTACAAAATCAACTTGTAAGTGCATGTAAGCTTGATCGATAGAGATTATGTGACTATCTATTGCATTACTGTATATCGTAACAGCTTAAGTCACTGATCTAATTGACAATTTCTTGATGTTTTAAAACGATAGGATATATTAAAATGTCAGTTTGCCTAACATAAAGAAAGGAATTGAAGACAAAAGTAAAGCTGATTATATAGAAATAAATGTAAATGCTAATCTTGACTTGTCGAGGATAGATCTAGTATATAATACACTTAGTGAAGCTGACTGAAAAGAGGAAAAACGTGAAGAAGTAAAACCAGATAGTGCAGATGTTAATAAAGCAAAAATCGATGACACATTTGACTCAGTGGCCGAGTGATTGACTACAGAGCTGCATGTCGCGCATTCGAATTCCTAACAAAACCAAGTAAATATTTGTTTGACCTACAGATAGTAGTTTCAGGTGTGGCTTTGCGTGTGTGTGAGTTTATGTTTGTAAACGCAATCACAATACAGGAAAAAATCCTAATGTGGGTAACGTTTTATAAACACAAAAAAAATCAGATAAGCAGTGAACCAAAAGCATTACTCTTAGTCTTTTACTAAGTAATAAAATGATTTCAAGAACAACGTAGAAGAATACAATTCCAATAAATAAATTACAAGCTGTATTATGAGTCCATAACAAGCGCTAAACAGAAATAGGTATTTAGCCACAGCTCTATGCAATATGATAGTGAAAGCCAAGCGAAATTGAAGGGTGGAAGGCTTGGGAGCTTTATTTTATACTTAGCGCAGGATTTCTCTACCAAAGGTCTTGGAAAATAATTTATATTTCGATATTGCGTTAGATGGTTTACACACTGGTTGTAATGTAGCAGCGATTTCTACAAACAACGTCTTGGATGAAGTCAAAGATAATGAGAAAGATAAATATGTTATGGATGTTACACAATAGATAAGCAGAAGAAAAACTCGCGGTATTGTTTCTTATATGGTTGGGTTAAAGCTTTCCAAAGACCTCTAAGTCATTAAGCATATCAACACTGTTGATGAAGAGTATGATACAGATGTCTAAACGTCTACTAATTAAGAAATTCATACCATTTCGAACACTATAATTATTCGTTATCAGTTTTATCACACAGGCAGCTAAATTCTGACGTTCTAATTAAGAAAAACAAATTAATCATTTCTCCACAACAGTTCTATTAAAACAATCCTCACCCAATTAGCTGTCTAAAACAGCAATTTGAAAATTAATTAAACTATCGCTGCGACGATCCATTCGTGTGAAAGCAACTTTATCTATAACTCGTTAACGGTATGCATTCAGATAGTCAGCAGCCAATTTATTACGCTGCGTATCGTTCCATCTGGATGTATTGATAGCAATGGAAGACACGACTTTGTTACAATGAGAAATTATTTCAAATAACGGACGCTGGGCTGACTTAATGGTTGACAGAGAATTTGCATGATGGGAATCGAGTTGTTTTTAATGTTTTCCCGTGGTTGATGGTCTTTCATAAACTCGTAGTACAATACGCGCCGCGAAAGATGAGACTTGACAGGCGTCAGTAGTGGGGAGCATGCGCAGGTATGGATGTACAAAATAGCTATCCATAATTTGTGTATCTATTCAGGGATTTTTCGATTACATTTAGATTAAAATTCTTAATAAAATTATAATATTTATTATGAATAATAAAAAAATAAATGACTCTGTATAGCCTGCATTTTGGCAGTTATTTTATCATACTCAGGTTGTAAATAAATAGTGTGCCTACTTTTATACTATATAGTAATTAAGTTAAAATTGTTACGAACACTATATGGGTTAACCGAAATAAATGCTTATTATTATTGTTATAAAGTTTGTGTGCCTTTGCTCTGCATCGAGGCTGGTGTTATATTATTATTTTAAGGTAATAAGCTTGTAAATACATTCTAGAATTTTATTCCTCATTATGGCTAGAGAAAATAAAAATAGTATACCGTCAGTTTATCTTCTCGTTTAAGTCGTAAATGTCAACCGAGTGATGGATGACCGTCGAATTAACCTATATTCCTAATAGGCTGATTGTTTGTGAGGGAAATGAGCTACTGGTCATACTTCAAACCGTTTCTACAAGATTAATGGTTTTCTTCATTAATTTTAAATGTAATTCTTATCTAATTATAGTATTCTCCAGACCGATTTTAGTCACGGCGGCCGATCTCTATGGAGACTAGTACAGAGGAGATATTATAGAGCTCAGGTGTATGCGTAAATATAAGTCAAAGTTAAAACATTTCAGACGGCATAGTTGACGCAGTGGCTAAGCAATTGTGCTGCGTATCGCTGGTTCGATTACTGCACTCAACAAATATTTGCATGACCTAACAGATAGTTGTTCCGGGTCTGACTACTTATGTATGTGAGTTTATATGGTTGTAAACGCTCCCCTAATACAGGAGCAATTTCTAGTGCGGGGAAACGTTTTTTTTTATAAGAAAAAGAAAAGAAGAATGATTTATTTCAACTTGACTAATTACAGGCACTTTTGAATCGTCAATGAGTCGGTCAGTTGCTCAGAAAGTTGAAGTTAGTTGCACTTACTCTTTCCTAACTCTCATAGTCTAATGAGACGGCGATCTGACACGACCGGGAAAAAATCAGGCACAGAAGCAACTGCTTTACGTGCTTTCTAAGACATGGGGATGTCACACCACCAATATCTGACCAACGAGCTGCTACTGTGAAATTCCTAATGCTTACTAACCTAACCTAATAACACTTTTTGCCCGACGTTGAAATCGAATTCAGGACTAGGCTCAACAGTAGTTGCGGGACGTCTTAACAGGATACCGTGGCCCCGGAACGTAAAGGGCAACAGAAGGAACAGGGTGGTTTTTTGGTCAGTAAAAGTCTGACAGTCCCCTCCGCACCACCCAGGGCGGAAGGACTCATTTGATTTATTACCACCTCAAAAAAAAAATAAGGGCTCAACAGTAGCGCTTGTCACCGAGACCAACGAAGCAGATCCTTAGAGGTTGGTTGATTCTTATCTACAAAATTATCAGAGTGCAAGGGTGCCAATATCAGAGCTTGATAGTAATAAGAAAACCTGCTTTAACTAAGGGAAAGCAAACAACACTATGATGCAGAAGATAACAGCAAACCTATTAAGTAAAACAGTTTCTATCAATACACTGACATACAAAAGGAATCTATTATAGAAAATAATATAAAAGTACAGAGAAGTATGAGAGGAGTAAGTATGTAAGGATCGTAGCAGGTGGCATTCTGTGGTTTCTGCCTACCCCTATGGGAAAAAGGCGTGAGTTTATGTATGTATGTATGTATAAAAGTACAGCATGTAGAAGTATATACAGGGTATAAATATGGTTTTTTTTTTTGTTAGGTTAGGTTAGGTTAAAAGGCAAATTTGAATGTCATATAACAAATAAGCATTGAATCTAGTTACCCCTTTCTAAAGGTACTTTCGTATGGAGAAGAATGCGGAAGAAACACCATGCTTACTCTTTGTATTGGTCGTATACAAATCAAATTAGACGAAAATCTACAAGTTCAAAAGAAAGAATCATAAAATCACAATACTGTAGGCACTATCTGAAGAGGAAACATCAATCAATCCAACCAATATAAACAACACAAATCAATCAACTTAAAAAGAACCTAATTTGGACTTTAAATACAACCCACTTTTGTAAAATTCGGTCTCACACCCACAGACATCCAACACGCATAATTGCATTGTAATCTAGACAAGAAAGTGAATTCCGTTTGTTTTGTTTAAAATGTGTTAAGGTAATCTTACACTAAAGGTCATACATTTGTGTTTCTTGCAGGGACGGATTAACAATGTCGGGCCCCTAGGCAATTCACGTCTCGAGGCCCCTTTACCCATTCCTAACTTATGAAAATATTTTATCTGCAACAACGCAATGTTATTCATAATTACGCAGTTTTTTTTTTAAAAACTCCTGCATACTCAATAAAAAATACAAAACAACAAAAGTAATTTAAAAATTATGTGTATTTTTGTAATCATTAATGTTTTATTGCTGGTTTGTTACGTACAAATCTTTAAATTTAATTTTCACCCAAAGAAATATTTACAATTTATTTTTCTCGGGCTCGGGGTGCCTTTACCCGATGAGGGGCCCCTAGGCAAAGACGTACACTACCTAATAGATAATCCGGCCCTGGTTTCTTAAACACATCACTCCCTTAGAAGGTAAAATGACCTCAAAGTTGTATAAATACTTTGTGTTAGAACTTTACAAGAAACTTAAATCAATTATCTGTTAACCAATAAAGAGGATTGGGTAACTTCTACAATAGTGTCATGGTGAGGTGTTTCTATAAAAAAAGACAATTTTAATTTACTTGGCAAGTTGATACTGACGATCGCTACTTTAATACATTACTATCGATTCAATTCAATTTTTTTTTTCTTGTAACGACGTTCAAAAGTGCCTTATAATGGCCTAATTGAAATAAATGATTTGACTTTGACTAGCTATGCACGCGACTTTGTCTTTCCATCCATCCAACCAAACATCCATCCAACCAAACATCCACAAAACAGATGTAACGTAAGTCTTACGTCACATCTTCCTCCAGTGCTATTGAACCTAAATGATAATAGGCGCGCAGAAAAAAAAAAAAAAATCTTCATAATAATACTTATTGGAGCACGATCGACCTCTTTGCGTTTGCGCAGCCCGAAGGTATAGAATATGATGAAGTGCGTACACATGCGTCGAGTAATATCTGGTTGTAAGAAATTCTGACTTTAACTTTATTTATTGCTTTGACTGACTGGTTGAGTAATATTATTCTTTTATATCTGCTTGCGTAGTTATTTGTGTTGTTTTATTGAAATAGGATTTTTTACAAAGACTCTTATTCTATTTGCTCGTATAAATTATACATAATTTCTAAAATATTAATTAGGTAATTAAAATATATTATGAGTGATTTTAATAATAATAATTAATGTTATTTAGAAGTGCACACTTATTTTTAAGAAGTGTTATTTTATTTTTATATTTAAATTTTATTTTTATTTAGTTTTTATTTTCTAATTTTTAATTTTAGTTATACTCAATGTTGCTGTGCCCTAACAGGGTTCATTACTGTACCTTAGTTTTAAGCCTTAATATTATGTCACATCTATTACACACACATGGTATGCAAATAAATGAATATGAATATTTACAACTAAGTACCTTCTGCCAGCGTGGAAGTCAAATATACCATAAAATAGGAGTCTATGACACTCTATGACACAGTTAATGTTTCAGAATTTTCGTAACCAGACCAGTATTTACCTACAGTAATTATACTTCTTACAAACAAAAAAAAACAAACTTTAATCTATTTATAGTATTAGATAATACTTGTACCAGGCTATTATTACCCCACTGCAGGGCAAAGACTTCTTCTCATACAGAAGGCACGAGCATTGATAACCACGCTTGCTCATTGCGTATTCTGTTTTCCTTTACATAATATGTCAATGAAGTTCAAGATAAAGTTTGAAACTAAAATTATGGCATAAAAAAGTCACATTCGGTATCGAACCCGCAACCTCATTTATGAGAGGCGAGCACCTTAGCCACTGGGTCATCACGACATTCACTTTATTCATTACTAGTATTTTTATTATCATTATTACTGGAAAAAGAAATGCGGTTAATGGCTATTACATTGTACTTTTTTTTGTTCAATTTTGCGAGAGATTAGAAATTTAAGAATTTTGCTCACACCATACTCATTTTGCGATTTAGATGATTTGCAATTTTATTTTTACAGAATAACTTAGTCATGTTTTAATGTGAATGAAATTTTGATAAAGGGGGATTAACGGTTAATCAAAAATCAATGATGAGGTCACACTTTATTTTCCATTTTTGTGCGCAGGCGTGGGCGATGTGAACCTACTTTTTTTAGAGCTTCAAAAATACTTTTTATGATTTGATTAACATAAAATATTATTGGCAATCAAATGGCTACTTTCAGATAATTTATATCTGAAAGTAGCCAATAATATAATAAATAGGAATATTTTTTGTGCATTTTTTTGGTATTTTGGTGCGTTTTTAACGAGCCATGTGCACAATACAAGTGGCTGGCGATCTGTGGATGAGTACAGCGAACAATAAGGAGACCTCGAATCCTCTAGAGGAGGCTTTCACCTTCGAGTGAGTAGTTCTTACTATTAGCATAGAAAGTAAAATAAATTCAACGTTATAAGATATCTACATTATGGTAAAAAATCTAGAAATAATTTTTTTTTGTATTTTTTTTAGTAACGAATATTTGACTATTTTTATTACTATAGCATTTGCCCGCGCCTTCGTCCCTGTTGTTATTTTTTACCCGTATTAATTAAGACTTTGCCTTATCTTCGGCTTTTTTTTATTAGTATAAATGTGCAAAACGTTCTTGTTTTACTTTTATTGCCTTTTACTTGGTCAGTTATGGGTCTTTGGTAGATTATATGTGTGTATGTGTACCTATATAATTCTAATTAAAATTTAATCGTAATTGCAGTCCTGTTAATTTGCTTTCTACGCAAAAAGTGATTCAGGCGTTCTTACTTGGTAATGATTGGTCCAAAGTACCGAACGTGTCAGGGGTTTTTTTTTTGGCAAAAGTACCGTAAATCCTTTTTTTTACTCATAATACGATACGCACAATGAAGCCCGAAATATTTACGCAACAAAGTAATTAGGGCCTCCCACTTTTACCAATTATAAAAAGTATTTTATTACGACTGCTTTAAGGTTAATATTCGAATGGATAATGGAGGCTTGATGTATTTTATGAGTTGAACACAATAAGGTTGTTAGAGTTTGTGCTGAAATTGGTATAATGTTGCTGTCATTTAAATAAAGTAAGTAGGTGTACTAAAGTTGCCATAGTAATATTTAATTTTATGACCATATTAAATTCAGTGCCACCTTTTTGAGTTTCTGATTGAATATTTAATGGGTGAGACCCTTTACAATTTCAACTAATCCAATTTCAATTTTGTCCTTTATTATTCACGTGTTTCGAAAATCGCGTGAAGCTGTTGCTCCCTGATCATGTATCAGTCTGACCTCTCATGTCGGAAGTCAAAAGTCACCATTTACAGGCATTTTTAAACTGTCAAGGATTCTGTCAGATAGTTGAAGCTAGTGGCTCGTTCCAAAACGTAGGTACGTCTCTATGAACTTTTCCGACTATAAGAGCGAAGAACGGAGTGTATCTGCGTGCACTATAATTTCTCCTACGTACTAGGCTCCTTTGAAATTGGCCACCGTGATCAAAATTTTTGCTATAAGTTCATAGTACATTGTTTAATATAACCTAAATTAATAATTAATTTACACCATTTCGTAACACCTTAAAATATATTGTATCATTCAGACATAATGTCTTTAATTTGTGTTACCAAAGGCAATTAGATAAACAACAATGACAATGAAGAAAAAAAAACATAATTGCCCTTCGCGAAGGTAATGAAGTGGTTCAACGCAGTAAAAAGTGTCGCAACACCACCAAAAGTAAGTTAATTAAACAATTATTTTGTCAGTACTTAATTAAGTTTTGTCATATAATTAAGAACAGTTTCAATGCCATAGAAAAATCGACTGTAATTTTCCGATACCGGTTTTTGACATTGTCATACCTAGTAAATTAAAGCTTGTGACTTTTCTATTTCATATGTACTTTTTAAGTTTGATGGATGGAGAGCAAGAGGAAGGCCAAAGAAAAGATGGATGGATTGTGTGAAGAATGATATGAATGAAAGGGGAATCAGTGATAGCATGACGGCTGACAGGACAGAGTGGAAGAAGAAAACATGTTGCGCCGACCCCAAGTAACATGGGACAAGGGCAGGAGGATGATGATGTACTTTTTAAGTTTATCTTGGACATCATTGACATCGGTAAAGGAAGAAATCGTTATAAAACCTGGACTTAAATATAAGTCTGAAATCGCTAATCCGCCTTCAGCTAGCGTGGTGATCAATGCTCGTGCCTTCTCTGTATGGGAAGAGACATTTTTGTATTAAAGACTGTTTTATTGTTATTGGTAGCAGCTGTTAAACATGCTGATTCTTGTGATCACAGTGTGACATAAGCTTGAAAATACGAAGGCATTGATAATATTGTAGATATAGAAAGATGACGAGTTCAATGTTTAGATCTAACTGATGAATTCAATGATAATGTATGTGAAAATGATGATGATGAGGTTCTTCAGAAAGGTCAAGTGCGCAGTACTCGTAACCGGCGTGCTTGTATGACGAGATGTATGAACGTAGACGAGGCGAAAGGAGTATGTGAGGATCGTAGCAGGTGGCGTTCTGTGGTTTCTGCCTACCCCCATGGGAAAAAGGCGTGAGTTTATGTATGTGTGTATGTGAAAATGATATACTGCATACTAAAGTAATAAGAGCCAAGGAAAACAATATTGAAACAGTAAATATAGAAGCAAATAAAAGCTTCAATTCTAATCTCAATACAGAAGATCATCACAACACTTACACTAAAAACTTTCAAAATATAAATCAACGTCAACTAAAGCCTTTAATTAAAAATATCTCCATTAATAGAGCAGTCATACAAACTGAGATTGTTCATTATAAATTGTTAGTTTAAACGCAAACCATTCCTGGTAATCAATAGTTAATTCTTAGTAATAAATTTAGTAACTACAGGACTTCGATGAGACAAATTGCTTTACAAAATGAAACTGAAAATCAACCTTGTGCTTTTCATTCTATGGTTGGGTATCGATTGTTTTCTTACTATTGGTTAACAAGGCTTAATCTGTAGATTTTAATGCTTTCTAAATTATATTCCCCCATGGTAATGAAAGGTGCATGTATCTGATGGTTTAATTTGGGTCAGCAGATACTGCGGTGGCCAGTGGTTGGGCTTGTCGGAAATTACATATAAATAACTAGCTTCATGGGTTATTATATTATTTTCTTTGTGTACGTGTTCACTTTCATCTTTGTGTACGCCCTTTTCCGGCTCATTACTTTTGCCAACTTTGCTTTGTAAAGAAGGTCCATGGCTTTAAGCTAATGCTTCGACAATAAAAACAAAGCTATTAACTAATAGCTTAGAAATCTAGGCCAGGTCACTAGCCTCATCAGGCAATTTAGTGGCACTGCAATTTTGACCAAAAAGCTAATTGGTGTAAATGGTTAAAATAACTCCGTACATTTCATCTAATTTAAAATCATTGAAATAATGTCTAGGAGCATAAAAAATGCGTCAGAACCCAATTTTATCGCTATAAACTCACAATCAATGTGATAATTACAATTTCTCAAATTCAAAAGACCCTTTTCAATTAGCAGTGTTGGAAACACAAAACTATGGCAGATGGTATACTTCGATACTTTTTTTTTCTCTACTTTTTATGGTATTCATCGACAGGTAAAAATATGTTGGACTACTCTATTCATTTTTTAGTTTTTTTGGGAACAAAGATTGAGTTTGAAATAGAGATGAGATTTCAGTAAAGCTTATAATTGATTTGGTTGGTTGTGGTTTTTGAGTCTTCATTTTGAAGGTTGTAGTAGTGTAATGGCAATTGAATTAAGGTTTTAAAAGACACACAACGTTGAATTTTTTGCCACTATTATTGAACTTTACTTTAAAACCGAAATCTAAATCCAAAACTCAAAACTTATAAATAATAATAAAATTACAAAGTATGTACTATTTATAAAAGGAAAAGAAGAAATTTGAGCATAGGCAAATATGCAATGGCAAGTGAAGGGCACAGGGAAAAAAGGGGCAATCGACAATTTATACGAAATCAAACAAATGATCGCACTTGATAGATTTTAAACAGGCCTTTGATATGACATATTCAAAACAAACTAAAAAGGGCCCATTGCTTTGTAATCCTCAATATTAAAAACCACGTCAAGGAATAAAAAGAGCTCATTTCGTATCGAACTAGCTTAAAAGGTGCTCATTGCATCCCAATCAGAGTTAAAAGGAACACATTTTACGTTTACAAAACAAGAACGCGCCCATACCCCCGCCATCTTGAAATAAATGACATAACACCATGTAGATTTTTAGTATAAATTAGCGTTTAATTCAATTTGTGTTAATTGTTGATGAGCCCCTTCTTTCCCTGTGCCCTTCAAGTGTCATGTTCTAAGCAATGCTGATCCTTTGGCTCAAAGAAAGTCACACCCTCTGGTCTATTACTGAGTGATCCATTTATCCATTTATTATAGGCAACAATGAATTATTACTTCCATGAATCAGAACGAAGACCTTTAATTTCCACATAGCTCATCCTTATAACCTGTCAAGTCTTTTCAAATCTGATTACCACTTTATTCCAATCATATACGCCATATATAACAAAAATAGCAATAAATATGTCCCATAAAACATGGCGACAAAAGAACCTTACCGAGACCTCACTTCTGTGTCGCTATAACCAGTAAACAGTGGTGTAAGGCATCCTGGTTAAAGTGACCATGATTTTGAAAAAAGAAGCGATTTGTATGAAAGAGATAAAAATAGAGCATATGAAAGAGAAATAATAGTTTTTCTTGTTGGAAATCACTTTGTTGATGACGACTTGTGCTTAAATACTATTTTGTATGGATTTGAAACACTGTGAAGTGCCTACAATGATATTGCCGAAGCAATTTGTAACATTAATTATTGAGATGTTTTTATTGACTTCGAAATTGAGAATCTTAATTGCAAAAGTTTGTATGGATGGATGTTTGTTACTCAATCACGCTAGAACCGCTGGACGGATCCAGGTGAAATTTGATACAGAGATAGATTAAAGTCTGGAATAGCATGTAGAAAAAATGTATGATCCCATGGGATAATGTATTAAATTTAACGCGAACGAAGACGCGGACGGAAGCTTGGTAAAAGAATATAATTATTTACTTTGTTCACAAACTCACGGTTAGCTTAAAGTTACCCTAGATTGTTGATTGTTATGATGCTATTGTGTGCCCCAAAAACACTTCACTTTTTTAACACTATCGATTCAAAGACCATACGCAACATGGCCACCCTTATTCAAACCTGCTGCCGTCCCTCAACAATAATAGACCCTATTCCTTTCTCACTTGCACTAAACACGAGTGAAAGAGACAGGAGATCAATTCCAAACGCCCACGGGACTCCCGTGGTTCCAAAGATCTCGATTCAATTAGCTATGTTAACTGTTGAAAGTTTATTTTTAATTGTTGAAGTTTTTGTAGTTTTATATTGATTGGAAATGTTGATAACCTGAAGATTTTAAGTAAAATATGTATTGGTGTAGTCAGTTTTGTCAAAAAAAAAACTGGATTTGGACAATTCATAGGTATCTAACATCTCAGGTAACAAGTACTAGATGTTTGACCCATCTGCTTGATGATTGCCGTTATTTACTTAGCTCATAACTACAACACTATCCTTTTAAGCTTTATTATATTAATCTGCATAGCAATTTTTGAGACCAGCTTAAATAAATAGACTAACATTCTTTGAGTTTCTTGTTCAATTTATTTAGTCGGTATGGATTTGCATTTTTTATAGTTATTTCATTAGAACAAGCAAATAGTTATTTTGGACTTAAAATACATTTCAAATTCTTCAAGTCTAATTGCGCTTTTCTCATTATTTTAGTATACGTTTTGCCAATTTTGTCGTTACAACTTATAACTTAGAGTTTAAAATGCAGTGCTTATATTATAAATTTTGTGATTTCATTGTACACCTCTGCCTAACCCTACGAGGATTACAGGCGTGATGTTATGTTATGTCATTGTACTGAGTCGTCTATACTTACCTAATCAAATTTTGTTAGACAAAAAGCTTATTGAATACCAATTTGCATCAATTATTGCAACAGTTATCTGTTAAAAGTTAAAATTGATAATTGATGAAATGTTGTTTGCTTTAAACTTTTAAAATGATAAGGTATAAAAAAGCAAGTCAAAGTTATGTTAAGCAATTTGCATCGATAGGGACTGAGAGTGGGCATTCCATTCCAGCAAAACCACTTCTTGACGACAAGTTGAAAACTATTGGCACTGAAGAAAGCTTTGATAAAGCTAATCTGAATAAAATATTTCAATTAAAGGCGAGACGGGTTAGCACTCCATAGTCTGAGATGTTATGACTCATAACTTTCGCAGAATGATAAGTCCACGTTTTTCAATCTTAGACCAGCATGGTAATAGAGTTGAACTTGAACCGAGAAACCTCTCAGAAAACGGGTTACTCCGCAGTTACTCCGCCATATACATATCCTTTACAACCAAGAAAAAAAAAGCATTGATTGAAATCGTAACTTTCCTACAAGTCGCTTTAAGTTGCCTCATTTAATAATAAATAGAGAATTTCAATTGCAGACTTTCAATGAGAAACGTGATGAAGCATACACTCGAGAATATCATAGCTTTTTATAGATTTTAAGTGTAGTACATTACATTCCATACAAATGCTAATGTAAAAAGCAAACGAAGTTCAAAGCTGTTGGGTGTTTATTTCGTTTTTCGGACATTAAAAGCGTCACGTACCCATGTTTGTATAGGTGTCTGTAGCATGGTGTACCTTCTGAATTATTTGGGTTAGTTGACCAAATAAGTTGTCTGAATTCCAAAATGTGTTACTTCCATGATGAAAAAATTATTCATGCTTTTATTTGTGATAGTGCAGTAGCATCACGATTTCCCTAAGGCCGGTTCTCTAATAGGCAAGATCGTTAAATCTCTAATAAACTAGATCGTTAAATAAGTCGCTAGCGACGGTAACCTAAAGATATATACAGAGAAGACTTAGGGTAAACTTACTCTACGATCTGTCAAAATCAGCGCATATAACGTCAACATTTTTGACGTAATTTTGACAGATCGAAGCAAAAGGTTTCGCTTAATTACATCTTATACAGATGTTTCCCTTTAGAGTCTAGGGCTCGATGAGTTAGTTGTTAATAATTATAGATAAGAGATAATCTAAAACGGATGAAGCAAGAGTGTTTTATATGTAACGAATTTCACAAACAATAGATTCAATAGAAAAATAGAAACAAAATATAATGAAGACATTAATGGAAAACCCAAACATTTAAACTGGCCATCGAGGCATAAGTGCATCAGTATATCATCGACTGACTTAAACAAAGCAGAATTAATTAATATAAACGACCTGTATTAAAATGTAGATCCGGATCTGAATCTAAATGAACATAAACCTCAGATAAATAATATAACAGTTTCGGAAATCAATATAATAATACCAAATTATAAAAACGTTTCTAAATATAATTTTGTAACGGTACCGTTCATGGTGGATAAGGAATAAAAGAAACAGTATAATTGACCTTTTTGTCAGTCGGCAGAAGTAAGAGGAAAACTTTTTTGTAAATAACAGAATAAAAATTGATTATAGCGGTACTTGTAATCCATGATATAACTTTAGAACTGCGTCATATGTCACTATTATGCAACAAGCGCTAACTGTCATAGCATATAGACTTCTTGAGATGACTGTTGTTATAAAACTGTCTTGCGTGAATCTTAGATACATATGACTTTTCAATTAATGCTTATTATAGAGGCTATAACGATTCTAAAAGCATAGTTATGGATAAAAAATAGTATAGCGAAAAAATTTTGCTCTTATATTTGAAATTATTTCTAAAAGAGAATATATTTCCAAAATACTGAAAAGACACAAATTCTGAATACAAAATTTAGTTTAGTTTAGTTATACAAGTTGGTTAGGTATACCAACTTGTCCTACAAACTTATTCGTACTCACACATACGCCTCCTGCCAATTAGTAGTTCTTATTTTTATTATCCTAATTCCTTCTTCACTAACTTCCGTAAAACAATATGCCATATTATTTCTAATGCCATAGATTTACTGTCAGACTTCGATTTAACTTTCTATTTGCATTTGCTGAGGTCAGCGCGGGACCCCTACATGACTACCTGTCCTTAGATCGGTGCCTTGTACGGTGTCTTTATCAGTTCGTTTGCCGTGGAAATTATTATCAGACAGAGCAATTTTATTGACTTCCTTTTCATTAGATTCATTTTATAGTTTAATTACTTTGTGGTCGTTTAGATTTACATCGTCTAAGATGCCGAGTTTATCAGCACTAGTTTGTGATGGACTTGATTTAGAGTTTTTGCGGTCTAATCTTGTGTTCTGTCTCACATATTTTGACCAGGTGGGGTTTTAAATAAATTATTTATAATCAATAATATGAAAATATTATGTTTTCTGTTTTAATAAAACTTGTCATCAGTTGATTTATACTTGTTTTTTTTGGCAATAATCCATAAATAAAACTTATTTATCTGGTGAAAACTGTTAATATTGATTGGTTACTATGAATTAATAAATAAATAAAATATAATATAATAAATCCTCGTAAAAAAAAATCAATTCCACTAAAATTTTACCGTAGATTTTTTCTGGAAAGGCAGCCTTTCTAAAACCCATTATCTATTTTAGGAAGCGTAAAAGTAAAGTTGGACAAATATTAACCGAACAAATTAGACGAACCCCGCCACCATTTGTTTAGGCACGATCCCTCTTTTGTCTTACCCCATCTGTTAGCACAGCTATCGGAATTGATGGAATACTAACAGCAGGTTCTGCTGCGTCCTGTGAAGCCATTTTATAGACTGGCTTGACGGCTTTTACACGTAGGTCCAGTAAAATAAGAACTAAAAGTTGAATATCCTTAAGGGTATTAATTACATTGTGGTTTATTATAGTTTTATTGGTCGTAAAAGAAATTATCACAGAATTAATGGTCGCGGTCATGAAAGGCAGTGCTTTTAAGAAATAAAGGCGATAAGCATGCAATTTTTATGCAGCATGAAAATGAGATAACTATAATGTTATTGCTGCTAATTTTAGCTAAAAAGAAAAGAAGAAGATATCTACCATAGGCTTCAGTAGAAAGCAATATAACAGCATGTTTTTCGCATATTATTCAATCTATTCTGTAAAACCGCTTCCGTTGAATTTAAGCGCGATGATATTGACACCATAAAAAAATAAAATAGCTATGACAGAGCAACATCTGTCATCTCCCATATAGGCCTATCGTGAAGAAATAGGCTGGCAGTTTTTTTCAGAATACCACTACTGATTGGCACCTCAAATTCACCTCATCCCTTCATCTAAATGCACTGCAAAACTAGCCACTTTGTCAGAGTGGATCTTGAGTACTTAAGTAATGTATTCCATAACTCTTTGACAGTCAAGATGCTCTAGAATATGACAGCAAGGTAATGTCATCAAAAATAAAAAGTACGAACAGCAGCATGTTTACATTATCGTAATAGTAGGTTAGGCAAGTCGAAGCTGGTGCAATATTGACATTGCACAGTTTAATGTCAACAATACAGTTCTGTAACGTATTAGCATTTGAAATATCGTTTGCCCAATTAAGGGAACTTTGGGAGGACTTTCATTGGTAATGGGAATATATGAAAAGATTGCTAGACTGATAAAGATGTAGGTGAGGAAACGATAAGCAATGATAATGTAACTGTACCTTATTCGTAGTATTTTATTTATACTTATTATTATAAAGTTGAAGAGTTTGTACAAACGTGCTAATCTCAGAATATACTGGTCCGATTTGAAAAAATCTTTTAGCGTTAAATAGCCCGTTTATCGAGGAAGGTTATAGGCTATAGAACATCACGCTACGACCTACGAGAGCGGGGCAGTGATCAAAGACGTAACTTTAAGCTGTTGAAAGGGTGGGGTATAGCTAGTTAATTATAAAAAAATGTATATGGAATTTCTTTTAAGTTCTTCTACATAGAAACTTACAGTTTGGAACGAGTAACGCTACTGTAAATGGTTTATTTGAAATTAATGATTTTATTTTGATAGCCTTAAATAAAAACGAATTAAACACTACAACACTAAACTAGTTACTACACATGAATAAAGAGGATAGGTACTTAGCTGTGAAAGCAAAACAGTATAATTTGAAACAGAAAATCTAATTATACGTCGAATATATTTTTATGTAAATGTTTTAAACGAATAGTAAAGCAATTATTTAAATAATGACATGAATTTAAACAAACATTCGAATGTCCAGTTTTGTATTCCAATTTAAATATTTGATTAAGGCTCTAGATGTTTGCATTTTAATGAGTTAAATTAAGAAGTGTAAAATGTATGATTGTAATAAATCAATAGTTTGGCCGGAGGCTTTTATTGGGAACAGGATTCCCATATCCTTAATGCTTAAAGTAACTGGTTCAATAGGCAATAATGTCATCTGTAATAGAGTCATTTGGTAATTAAAGATTGTCATGTCCATTTCCTAGTTATAGTTCACATGATTTGGGTACTAGTATATATATTTAGTAATTTATTAAATATGCAAGGTGCGACGTATTCACGTGTAATTAAATAATCCTGTTTAAAAAATATTGTAACATGTTCTTTTTAGTGTAAGTACGGATTTTCTTGTTTATTCTTCTCCATACTGAACTACCTTTTGGAAGAGCCTACTAGATTTCATCCTTTTTCTTGTACTCGTATAATAATATGACGTCCAAGAGTGCCTTCTAATTGTTTAATAGAAATAATTAATTTGACTTTAACTTTGACATTATTCAGAACCAAAAGTTTACCATTCAAAAATTCTTCCTCATAAAAACAAAACACAATCTCGTCCTTTCATTACTACTTCCAGGTAGAAAACTCAAAGTTAACGCCACTTCATTAATGGTGTGAAAAAATCTTTAAGGGTACCGGCTTCTAAGGCTCGGGCACACGTCCTAACGGACCCTTTGTTGATAACTCAGTGGACCACACTGGATGCTCACGCACCGATGTGTTGCTGGCTTTATGTGTTCATGGATTACGGAAGATTAAGAAGGCTTAGCGAGATAAAGGGGTCAAATTGACTATTGTTGGAAAAATAGGTGTATTATGTAGTTAAAGTTTTTAGAGAGACAGATGAGAAGTTAAAAAAAAAAATACTTGAAACTACTAGAAAATTCTGGCACTACTAGAGTTCCAATTTCAAATTCGACACACTTTTATGGGCATATAATAGTAGTATTTCACAAGATTCTTTCAAATATAAAAACATAATGGGAGAGAAATTCACATAGCGAGCTTAACAGCAATCCGTGGGATTACCAGCTTTTCTTTTTAATCCACCAAAATATGCCGTAAAAAATATTTAATCAGGCTAATCTTCAATAGATGAAACAAACCGTTAATTAAATTTGAAAATCTCTTCTTAATCTTCGTTATCGGGTATCTTAAAAACGCTTATGTCGACAGTGTTAAACCATATTAATCTGGAAATGTAAAAATACCAAAATGTAATACAGTATCTGACTACAATGAGGCATGAGAAATCCAAAATTGTTGTCAAACTGTGGATAGAATAGCACAATGCCAACCTCAATGCTAATCCCTCGAATGACTAAAGACCTGCTATGAATATGTCTACAGTACTTAGGTTTATACAAGACTCCGTTAGACGAGCAACACAGTAGCTCATTTCATCAGTAGACTGTTACATTCTACAGAGTGATAAACGGCTTATACAAGTACCTACACCGCTTCGAGGCAATGAAAATATAGCGTCAAGTCTCTCAAAATTAGTGTTAGCACAGACATTAAATCTTGGTCATAGTAAAAAGCTTATTGACAATGTAAAAGAAAGTAGTGGACAGATTAGAAATTGATGCATGTTAAAACTGCTAGAGAAGCCTACAAGAAATATTAAAGAGATTTCTATTCATTCTTAATTTAAACAAAAGACAATAAAAAGTGACAGTTTATACTGTCACAGCAATTCTACGCAGACATATATTAAGTACCTACGTATATATAACTAAACATAATTTTTAAACCGTGGGTAAAGCCGCTTCAAGCGATTCCACCAAAAGTATTACATTTGATAATCTTGTAAAGAATCTGTCAAATGTACGAGAATTAAGAAGCTTATTATAAAACGATACACGATTCGGTACTACAGAAAT
Organism: Hoplodrina blanda; assembly: GCA_949316365.1. Classification (NCBI taxonomy): domain Eukaryota; kingdom Metazoa; phylum Arthropoda; class Insecta; order Lepidoptera; family Noctuidae; genus Hoplodrina; species Hoplodrina blanda. The sequence goes on from OX438590.1 coordinate 2,605,362, forward strand.
ATTATTCGAATCGATTGAATCGATTATGGGAAATACGATTTTGTAATCGATTTTTGTAAGAGTATTTTAACAGTGCGTAAACTTAGTGTTTTATGATGGCTGTGTAGTGAAATTGAATTTGATTTATTATTCGTTTTAAAATCGTCAGTTTTTCTTTTTGGGACAAGGTTTAAAGCTATTTACGATAATGGTTATTGTGTAAAGTGCTAAACAATTTCTTATCACAGTCAATTTAGGGTAACTTTTACAACTAGTGCAAAAAATAAACAGCCTTATTATGATACAGTTTAAATTCAATTACGATAGGCTTTTACAGCGCTTTCGATGTTGTTGCACAATGTAATCATTGCACAGTTGATACCCCATTTACACGTCCTCGTTCCAAATTGAATTTGTAGATGTATATTTGGGAAAGGTACCCATAAATCCAAGTCAGTAATTACATAAGGGCAAGCGTGGTCCAACAAGTGACAAACCAATCAATAAACCAATTAATACCCTTTCCAATTGAATGTGAAATCTCAACAGATATGAAAAGTGAGTTCAATTGGACCAAAGACCTACGCAATACAGCAATTAAAACTGTAGATTTATTTTCTCTGGTCGTTCACTCACCCCTCACAGTGTACTCCGAAACTTTCACCCTCTACATGCATATCTCGGCACGTCAAACCATGACAGAGATACGCAGAGAGAGTGGAAGTCCAAGTATCGTAGTATTAAAACTATCTACACTCCATATTACTAACTGCTAGGGTTGCCGAAAGGGTCTATCTTAGGTCCTATTGAGAATGTATTTGAATTAGCCAATCCCCTTGTAAAAACATGTTAGCATTTTGTGAAAGCTAAAAAAAATATATCGTGGTGGTAATATCGTGAAGGCCTGATGGTTAAAACGTCCGTCCCTCATGCATGATGTAGGAGATTCGAAACTGGGTAAATTTCAATACAACTTTTAAATTCGTATGTACTTTCAAAGTTTATCTTGGATATCACTGTCATTGTTTAAGGAAAACATTTATAGGAAACTTGGTCCTAAAATTTAATGTAAGTTTGAAATTGCCAATCCACCTTGAGCGAGCGTAGTCTACTGTCACGCAGTGGGGCAATAAGAGGCTGGTATTATTATTTTAAACAATTCAGAAGCCGAAACGTCGTCCTAGTTTTATAATCTAGAGCAGCGTTCCTCTCCAACTAACCCAAATTAAACTAGTACTTTTAATTATCTTAAATCATCAAAGCATTCGATTAGATCACAATTAATAAAAGCTGTTGAACTTCGTCTTAGCACTTCCGCACATTGTTAACCCAAGGTCATTACAAAGTGACTCCACAAAGACTATTACGTCATCTCGTCTTAGACTGATCTTGACAAATGACTATTAGTTATATCGATCATCGAATTCCATTCTAACTGTTATGTAGACACAAAAACATGTACAGGTGTTCCAGTCAAACCTCTAGTTGCGATGTCTGGCAAAAAATGGGGCACCGACATGAGGGTATGACAACACAATGGAATTTGATACGTATTCTGACAACCTCAAGGTAGAAAATGACAGTAAAGGTTTTGAAAATACTGATTAACAACCTTAGGGTTTAAGTAACGAGACAGGAATTAATATAGGTCCCGTTTTGCGTGGTACTAATGAAATGCACGAGCAACAATTTTGCTGGACTCTTGTTACGATAAGTACGGAAAAGTACCTCATATAATTTCACTAGTCTGGCACCAAACGATAAGGTAAACCCATAATACTGTCTTTATCTATATCGGTTAAATCATTACACTACTACCTATATGACAATATACGGTAACACTAAGTTTTCTTGCATTTCTAACTAAGTGGGGTAATTTATACTAATTATAAACGCAAGTATTTCTGTCTGTAACGCTTTTACGACTAAACCACTGAATCGATTTTGATGAAATTTGGTACTGGGTAAGTACCTGAAGACTACTTTTTATTCCGCGACTTCGTCTGCGTCCGCGATTACCGATATTTACGCGAACGAAGTCACAGGCTAAAGCTAGTTTAAAATAAAATTTCGCCGATGTTCAATTGTTATCTATACTAATATTATAAAGCTGCAGAGTTTGTTTGTTTGTTTGTTTGTTTGTTTGAACGCGCTAATCTCTGGAACTACTGGTCCGATTTGAAAAATTCTTTCAGTGTTAGATAGATTAGTTATCGAGGAAGGCTATAGGCTATATACTATCACGCTACGACCTACGGGAGCGGAGCAGTAACCAAAGACGCGGGTGTAACCGCGGCGGACAGCTAGTGAATAATAATTATCGTCTTAGTCTTTAATGGAAGTGTCCTAGATTAAGCTTTTATGATTATTATTTGATTTCTAAACTTGTTTACTGCATTAACATTTGACCTTGTATTATAATGTTATGCTTTTTTTTTTTAGTTGCACCTGTTAATGTCTTTGTTTGTATACTCTTAATCAGATCACTTGGAGAAATCTATAATAGCTTGTTTTCATTATTAATGTTGATAGTCTCATATAATTCATCTTTAATAATTACATGTACAGTAAAATCAGTTTAATTCATTTGCATAATGACGCCATGAAACAAAGAGTCGCCTAAGGACCAACGTGGTACCGTAAATAAAACTTTATTACCACCTCATTGGTAATTACAGTTAGGTTAATCGGTATGAAATCCATGACTATAAGTTTGATTAAATTAATCGCCAATAGCTAAACCAGTTAAAATGTCTATGAAACAAGAACATCTAGTTTTATTTTAATTGGTCACATACTCCTGTTAGTACAAATTGGATCACTTGACCGCAGTTGACACTAGACGTAATTTCTTTTAAGACCGAAAATATTTCTACAGAAGAAACAGTCTAAATAAATTGTAGTGTAACTTTGTCACTAAAGCCTTGCAGTATGATATGCTGGAGAAATAATCGCTTTATCATTTTATCGATAACAAAAACTTACGATATTTACGAAAATCGACACATCATAAATAGTCTTATCTCTAGACATACAAAAACACTCCATGTTTACAATTTAACTCGTAACGAATAAAACATAAAATTCGTAATAAAAATAATCTTTGTTTCTATTAAGAATCAGATAAAAATGATAATAAATCCTAAGTTCTATGAATTGATAAACGTAATCAATTTAATGGACCTTGAAGATATAGGTATAGAAGGAGTGATCCATCGCTTAAAGTGATACGTCAGTGAAACGGCTGCATGATGCAGATTTTACGACTATTTTGCGGTTTTAATAGATAGCTTAAAGTTACAATTCTTTCGAGGTCATTGGCAACTATGCAGATGAAAACATTAGCACAGATTAACAATATTATTAATTTACTTTTTATGGTATTGATTTCGAAAGACAGGTGGCTCGGTTGAAGTTTTATTTTATTTAAACTGAACAGAAAATGAAAGTGAATATTTCGGACTATATATCTATGTTAAACTGCTATTGATTCTACTTAATCGTAAAGTAAATAATATTATTTTAGCCTTCATTAGTAAAGGAATAAAATTAGATCTAGTTAGTGACGTAATAGATTCCTTAAGAATATTGATTGCTAGATATGGATCAGTTTCTTCGGCCCTTTTTATCTTACCCTTTAAAGATTGTAGTGATAGAGAAAGGTAGAGGCGATAATACACAAACTGATAGTCCAGTTTAGAAATGTAATAATCCTTTAGGTTATGTTAAATTACATTCTACACAAGCAAAAACATTGAAATACGACAAAGGCCAGACTACTTAAAAAGCAATCAAAATCCATACACCAATGATTTCACTTTGAAATTGTAAACCTCATTTTGCATTACAATTTCTTTTAACCGTATTAATTTCAAGCTGTTGTTGATTTTTTTATTCTGTTGATCCTTCTATGTTGATGCAGCCGCACTATCTTGTTGGCAACGAATATTGGATTTCACTTGCACTACCTACATAAACTCTTCAGCTTGCCGACAGGCATAGTTATGGGCGTGGGTTATGAACCTTCGGTGGACCTGACTCATACCAGGATACGTGGCTTCATTTGTCTATGAGTCAATACACCCCCACAAAATCCAGATTAAGATGACATTGTGAAATGTGTGGAAATTATTGGGCAATTTCTTTTATGGTGATCACCAAAAATGATTAATCATCAAAGTTGTAATAATTGAATTCCATATCAAAAGATTTCTTTATAATACTCTATCACAAAATAGTTATACACCAAATTCATATTGATGAAAAACTTAATGATAGGTAGGTACCAACATAATAGGTCGCAGTAAAAAACTTGGACGTTTCCTTAAACCATTGCAGTCTTGGCGAATAAAAACTTATTTTAAAGTACTAAAAACTCTTATATACCCAGAACATTAAATGGTGGGGAATAATTACTGCAGACGTTGGACACAGCGAAGGTTAATTGCGAGACACGATCTTTTTATTTAGTATATCATTCGTATATAGACATACTGTTGTTCAACTAGTGGGGAACTTAGATTTGTACCATGTAGATTGTGAATTTACAATTTGATAGCAAATGTCCATATTGCCAAAATGTTGCCTTTAAAGGGGCGATATTTAATATTCCCCTTTAATCCACCTCGTTCGAAATTCAAATTAGAAACAGACAACACCCAATTATGGTATTCATAAATGGGTTTTCAAATTACTGATGTGGAAATCTAATCTAAAGATAATAATGTATATTACGAAGTCATGATTTCTGCAGTAAAGTTCACCAGATACGACGTTTACTAATAGCATTCCTAACCCCGCACTTTATCACTGACACACAATTTTCATGATATTCATATCAACAGTCAACCTCATAAATATCAGGAGCTATCAATGAAACTATTTCTGTGTAGTAACATAAAATCAATCATTGTATTTATTTATCTCTCACTTACCTAAAAAGCTGAGACTCGGCTTATCATCCACAGAATCATCGTCATCAAAACATTCCAATTTCTTCGAATTCATATTCCCATCACTTTTGCATACAAGTTTGAGAACAAACTCCTTTTTTATAACACAGAAGGTCACCAGCACTTGTCTCTACAAGCACACCAGTACGGGATCAACTAACTAATTTTATTTCACTAAATTCACTCACAAAATCAATAAAAGTTTTAGGTTTGTCACACACTTTTTTTTGTTTTATTATTTTCGAACAATGTCACAATTTTGGTCTGTTAACAGTTTGAAATTTGAATTTTAACGGTCACGGCGCGCGCGCTGACGTCCATCGCGCGACGTCTCACCGACGCGAATGACGCTGCGCGCGTTGCAGACATGTGCGCCTAGATTCATGTTGAACGGACTGACCTGCATGATAATCTGATTATACATACTCTATATTGTTTTGTATGTTTTGTTCCTTATATAGCCTTATCATTTATTGACATTGAGTACGCCATAATTCTTTGTTTTAAAGACTGGTTTGAAGTAAAAAGTGCAATTAATTATGTATTCTGATTTGTTGTTTAAAATAAAACCAATATTCAAACAATCTGTGTGTTAATTTTGTACACGTATTATTACTTGCGAAAGGGGTCGGCAGCCCCTCCCTCGAGATCGTTCATTGTTCTGTCCGCATGCGCCAAAACTATAGTAATAATAATCACCCTCTACTTTTAAAATTAACAATACGGATTTTGTATTCAAAAAATCAAGCGGGTGTTCTGTCCGTTTTAAATTTCTTTTAAACTGTATCTGTCTAAGTTGAAAAGTTATCAGCTTCCCTGATTGAAATTAAAACCATAAAATTGGTGAGAGGGTTATAAAAGTCGATCAGATTGAGCGTGCTTCCTCACCGTCGATCGATGGAAAAAGAGCAAAACTCACGTAATGTATTAAAGGATGTTCCCACACCGTCTTTCTTTTTTTATATGGTCCAAGGCCCTATGATTCCCCGACCAATTTCGTCAGACGCGACCACCTTATAATTTCGTGCGCCATTAATCATCGTGAGTGATTCAAGAATGACAAACCGAACCCCGACAGTGAAAGTCCGAAACAGGTAAACAACGATTTTGGGAACGATTGCTTTTCGATTTTCAATCGTATTCATGAAGGGAATAGTGATAAAAATGATTTTGATAAAATGCAAATATTATATTTAAGCACTAAAGTAATTTTAGATGTCAAAAATTGGAATAACCTCGGAGTAAATATTATCATTACAGTCTTTAAGTTGATTTTATTTGCCGCGTTATTTGTTAAAGGCATTCTGTAAGGAGATAATAAACAGCAACGGTCATACCGAAAGACATAACAGGATAATAATGATAATATGATCGTCCAAACATATAATTAATCTACTTATTATCACAGTTAGCCCTGTGTTTTGGCTAAACACGAAACAGTTGTAAGCTTATGTACCTAATAGATAACAATAATACCAGTTTAATATTTACCCACTGCAGGGCAAAAGCCTCTTCTCAGGCAGAGAAGGTACGAGCAGTGATCACCAGATACCACTTCAGACTTATACAAATTATAAATCCAGGTTTCCTCACAATATTTTTCATCACCGATGTCAGTGATGTTAAAGTATACGTAAGTACATAAGGTGATAACAATAAAAATTAAATTGTTACAATTCGAATTTTGAAATATAATTAAAATGGATTTGAAATATTCAGTGAGCTTTATGTGTTAATGCCATGTACAGACCTCGACAAAACTCCTCACTCAATAAAGTCACGAGTGTATATTAATATTGTCCCACTTTCGTTGACAGGTGTACCATTGTTCTTAATGTCACGTTACATAACTCGTAAATTAATACGACAACGAAATTTATGTTTTTCAAAGAAATCCCGATCGATATTTATATTCACCTTATTAAAGCGATCATTGGACACTTCAAAACTATATCGATCCAGATCGATCGTAAAAAGCGCATTTTATTTTATTATGCTCAAACACTTGTCATTATACATCATTTACATAATGACCCATTCTTATACAGATACTGGGCGTATTCTACGTAATAAAATTGATGATGGAAACCTGAACAATTTATAAAAGTTGCACATGATTTAAAATGTAAGTAGGCGCGAATTAACTGAGTATTATGCGTGTTTAAAAACGTTGTCTTTCAAGGGAATCTCGGCTCGGTGTTTTTTTAAACATAATTACGTCTTCATGCAAAAGAAAATTGTGCAAGATCAGATAAAATGGTAGCACATTTATGAAAATTACGAGAGGAAATATTATATGCAACAGAAATTGATCCAGTTCTGCTAGTGCAAAATGTAGCAGCAAGTAGACCGCAAATTACAGATTTGAATCTTTGTAGGATTGTGAACGGTATTTTGTTCAACAAGATTATTATTAAGTTACATATTATTTTACACGTTTTTAATTGGCTTGTTTGCAGGTGCTTCGACCGCTACTTTTAAAACTAATAATTAATTTCGGCAAAAAATATGACAGTCTGAGACTATCTATACCGACTACCTACTTGCTGTATCTAGTAATTTATCTATTCTGCTTGAATGCAATGCTATAAAGTTTGTCTTTTCTCTGTTTATCATTGTATTTAAACCAATTCCATGTACAGCGACGGTTATTATTTTTCGGACTTGAGCAGGAATATTTGATCAGGTGTTTTGTGCTACTTTGTGTTACTTTGAAATCTAAGGCACAGTTATTGTAACGGCTGACATTGTTGGTGTTAAAATAAGATAAGATACCTCTTTAAATCACTTGTCCAACTGCCTTTAAATCACTTCAGTATCTTCTACATCAACCTTCATGCCATCACACCCATCTTTATTTATATCGAAAACAATAATTTGAGCAATTTTAAGGCTCAGACGAATTTCTGATTCACCGTCTCGTTGTTTTTTATCAGGGCCTAAGGCATCCCCGACGTTCTCTTTAAGGAGTCCTGTTTAAAATTCCGCTCCCGTACCCAGTGAGACGCGCTCCTAACATTTTTAGGCGTTCGGGCACCGCTTCTTTCCCATAGATTTTTTTCGTGTACAAAAAGATCCTTTTGTTGTTTTTTTTTGTTGGATTTATGCTCCAAACTTGTATGTTCAGATTCTGTTCGAGTTCATTATTGACATTGTTGCTATTAATCCACTTTTAGAGTTTGCATAGCTATTGATGTTTTATTGACCGTGTTCATATTTTTCGTGTTTTATTTAGAATCAAGGTGTTATAATCGCCCAGTGGTTAAGGCGCCCGCCTCTCATGCATGAGATTGGGTTTGATCGCGGGCAAGTAGCAATGTGACTATTTCAATTCATACGTACCTTCTTAGTTTATCTTGGACGTCACTAAAATCAATGAAGGAAACCTGGACTTATAAGTCTAAAATCGCCAATCCTCTTTGAGCGAATCATTGAAATCAGGAAATTTAAACCTAAGTGTGCTGTGATAGATTTGTGTGATCAATGCCGTTATATTGTTGATTTTAGAGATGCTCACTCGCCTTAATTAGGAACCTCTCGGCAAATAACAAATCGATTTAGGTCCATCGCCATATAGACATCATCAACAAAGTCTAAATTTTAGAATGTGCTCATTAATTATGCAAATGCTAACAAGCGTTTCAACTATTTTTGTAAATGAGACATCTATTAAATCAATCATTTGAATGTTTTGTGTTTTATCTTCATAAGCTTTAATAATAAAGATTTCTATAATATTATTATTATCAGTAGAGCTGTCTGTGTCGGCTTCGTCTGGATAAAAAAGGGTCTGAGGATCAAATTTCATATATCTTTTAATGATTTCTTCGGGCTAGGTTCGGTGTTCTTCATTTGAATAGTTATTATCCTTTTTTTACGATATTATGATATTTTCTATGCCTATTTTTGAACGCTGCATGATTTGAGAATTTCATTACTTTAAGTTTTTATTGCGTTTAGTTTGCATTAAGGACAATGTTCTTAAAATTCTGTTCAAAAGTCATAATCACATACTTTTAGTTATTTTTTATTGTACCACAAACTATAAGATAAGATATTTAATTTTACAAGTATGGGTACAAGTCATGTGACATCTATACAAATAAATAAAATGTTTGTTTGTAATATCAAAACACCAACTTTTTACTAAATGCATTATTTTTTTTTCTTTTTGGAAGAAGAAAACGGTTAGCGCTGGCATTTGCGAGAACGTAGAAATATTATAATTTTCAAACTCATATTTTACCAGACGGCATGCAAAAGTACACCAGAGATGCTAAGAACATAATCACACATGCAGTACCAGTACAGAACTTTAAAGAAACGTAGAAAGTTTCCAGAGTTTTAACTTAAAACCCAAAAAGGGTTTGAGAAATGCATGTGATTAAACAAAATGTGGGGCGTGCTCGTGTGCTGAATTAGAATTGAGATTTTAAGTAAAATGTTGTGTTTAAAAACTTTTGTTAGTTTCTCATAAACTTTTATATTTCTAAATTATGACTGTTGATATCTTTTAGTGTCATTAGGTGATCTCGAAAATCTGCGTTATTTATTGTATCACTGATTTTAGATCGAAAATTAATTCAAAAAGCAAATATAAGAATAATATGCATACATATAATAAAGATTAATCTAAGTAGTTTAGCACAAAGGATACATTTATATCTCGATTTTGTGTTTCCATGTAATTTAGTATTTTGACTTAATTTAGTGTTAGATACATAACATAAATAATTCCAAGACCTGACAAACCGATTGATTTTCAATTGACTGTGAAACATAAACTCACGCGTTTTCCCCGTAGGGGTAGGCAGAAACCACAGAACGTCACCTGCTACGAGCCTTACATACTCATCCACGTTCATACATCTCGTCATACAAGCACGCCGGTTACAAGTACTGCGCACCTGACCTTTCTGAAGAACCTCACCAATAAGGTCAGGTGTAAGTCTTCCTAGGGCGACCCCACCCTGCGTTGCCACTCACCTCTGCCATATAAAATAGACTTTGTTTGTCGTCTTTCACTCATCCTCTCAACATGATGGAACCATTTAAGCATACCCTTTTCTATCTTTGTCACTACATCCTCTTTTAATCCGCAACGGTATCGTATAACCTCATTCCTCACAAGAAAAAAAAATAGTTTTTTTAGTTGCTTTGAAATCAATAAATAGTTAGTCAATTGGGTTACCAAAAAAGTGACGTCACAGTTTACAGCAGTCATATATCACAGCGTTTTGACAGCTCATAAAAAGTGTATCAATTGATCAGTTGTGTCAAGTACCCAATTCTAAAGTCTACGCAGACGAAGCCACGGGTAGGAACTAGTTCTAAGTAAATGTAAGCGCTTAATTTAATATCTTTACTACCCTTTTCTTGCAAGCTAACACCAGCAACTTAATCAAGATGCTTATCAATAACTGCATCACAATTTTCTTCAATTTCCTTGCTACCAGGTACCTAAACATATACAAGTCAACATGGCTTTTTATTATCCCCATTGAGTTTTACACACACATTAAATACTAGTTTACGCCCTCGTCTTCGTTCACGTAAATGTCGGTAATAGCGGCGGTTTTATTCATTTTGCGCAGAACCCTAATTCAAATTCTAAAATTAAAATTTTCTTTAAGCTTAAGTTACTCACATGACAATAAACATAACATCACGCCCGCAATCCTCAAAGGGTTAGGCAGAGGTGTACCTATTAGTGCACCCATATTTCGCCAGTTATATTTAAGTTGTTTGTTAAAGCTTAAGTTACTCCTACTAACATCAACTATTATGTCAGTGAACGTCCTGTCAAAATCGGTCCAGTCGTTCTAGAGATAAGCCGGAACGAACAGACAGATAAAAATAGACATAAAACAATTTTATAAAATTGATGGTTTGGTATAATTTTGTCATTAAAAACAGACACTTCCATTTTATTTATTTGTATAGATTAAGTGGAATTGCAAAGCTAAGTACTTTCCACTTACGGACTAAGCTGGAACTAGGTGGTTGCTAATTATTAAATGTTAATTTTAATGCGATAGTTGTAATTGTCGTGATGGCCCAGTGGCTAAGGCTTTTACGTATAAGGATGTGGGATCGAATTGGGTAGTTGACAACTAAAAAGAAAAACTTTATTTCAGCAGAATCTCGATTAATTTCCAATTTCAAATTCAATAATTTCAATCAATAAAAGGCAAGTCTATTGAGCTGGCAAAAAGTGACGTCACAGTTCGATATTGTCATACAAAATCTATTGGGAATGCGTTTTGACAGTCGATAAAAAGTCAATTGATTGTTGATTGATTGAATGTTCTATGGTACTGGAACGCGTCTGACACATGGAACGTAAACATTTGGGCCGTCATTTTGAAGTAAGTTTACGCTGATTTGATCTAAGAGTTGCGATCCCCTTAGGCGGCGGCGACCTCTCGCGTCCGGACCTGGTTCAGGCCATGCTCCGGGGCGAGAGGGAATGGGATGCAGTCACCTCACCAAGGAGGAGGCGGTCCGCGTGAGTGAGAGAACATCCTCCACCTCACGCCCCAGCCGCCGCGCGAGACGCCCAGGGCGTCTCGGACGTCGAGAGACGACATCCGGCCACCGTAGGCGCGGGCTTGCGGACGGCGAGTAACGAGTAGCTCGCCGTCCGATCAAGGACCATGCCCGGGTCGACGGCGCGTTCTGTTCGCGCGCGCCTCAAAGAGCTGTTAGCACAGGGACGGGGCCCCAATGGGGCCAAACGCCTGCCGGGATTGCGGGACGTCTTAACAGGATACCGTGGCCCCGGAACGTAAAGGGCAACAGAAGGAACAGGGTGGTTTTTTAGCCAGTAAAAGTCTGACAGTCCCTTCCGCCCCACCCAGGGCGGAAGGAGTCATTTGATGATTTTTACCACCTAAAAAAAAAGGTTGCGATCCCCTGAATGTGTTTACAAAATTTATAGATTCTCGTGACGAGGACTTTAGGCTAGTAACTTTGTAGTTCGTGTCTGCTATGAACTGGTTATGTATAGAAACCCATTGACATTTAGTATGGCGCCAAAGTACTTTCTACTAATTAAATTAACTGTAATTAAAAGCTCGCATAGATTAGTTTAACGATATTGCTGGTTTGATTAGTGGTAACTAAAGTAGAGATATAACTGTATATTATCTCCTATTAAATCTATATTTTTCTACATACTAGTATAAAACAAAGTCGCTTCTCGCTGTCTGTACGCTAGATCTTTTAAACTACGCAACGGATTTTAATGCGATTTTCATCAATAGATAGAGTGATTCAAGAGGAGGTGTTAGTATCTACATGGATCCCGAGCGAAGCCGGGGCGGGTCGCTAGTCTGTGCTAATATTTCTTTCGTTTGCGCTTAATCGCTAGTATCTATGTGCGCCAAATATTAGGTAATTCCATTCAGCTATTTAAGCTTGAAAGATTGCCATCTATCCATCCATTTGTCTTCACAAGCTTTAGCGTTTATAATAAGAGTAGGATAGTAGGATAAGATACTAATTATTAGGTGACCCAGCGAACTTCGTACCATATAATATATGTTTTTTGGTATGAAAAGTAGATGTTGGCCGATTTTCAGGCCTACCTAATATGCACACAAGATTTCATAAAAATTGGTCCAGCCGTTTCGGAGGAGTTTGGTAACAAACACTGAGACATGAGAATTTTATATATTAGATTATAATGTCATTAGCCTGTAAGCTTTCCCAAAATAAAATAAATAAATGACCCAATTCCATAAATCTTTATGACAAACATAAACTTTATAGAGAAACAGATACAGATCCTATCAACACAAAAATAAAACGCAAGGAATTTATTAATGTAAATAATATTGAATTCATCTCGAGTATAGGTTTGCAAAAAAGGTTTAAAGTAAAAAGTACCATCAAAGGCGCGCGGTTGGGTTCCGAACGTTGACTCTGTGACTCATCGGTTGAACGCAAAAACTTGCTCGCGGGGTCCTAAAATGCTGCAAGTATCTACACATATTTATGTATGTATGTTACACATAACATCAAGCCTGTAATCCCCGAAGGGTTCCAGGGTGTAGGTACCCATTAGTACACCCACATTTCGCCAACTATGTTTAAGTCCCATGTAATACGGGGCGAGCCTGTTGTCATCAACCGGGAACAAATCCAGACTCCGATGGTACTGAGAAATTTCTGATAGAAAAACCCAATAACACTTTGCCCGACCTGAGAATCGAACGCAAGAACTAATGCTCAACAGTCCCGCTTTGCGACCACTGAACCAACGAGGCAGTAAAATCTAAAAAAGCAGTAAAGGTTACTTTTCTGAAGTATTAGTCCGATTACAAAAATTCTTTCACTGATAGAACGCTACATCATCGCCGAGTCCAACAGGCATGGCAGGCATGGAACCTACTATGTACCTAATATAAAAAAATACAACTGTCAATGCAAAAATACACAACAATCTGAATTATGACAGGGCAAAGAACATAGTACATAGCAATGCAGTGTTCAATAAATCCAGGTAGTCCAAGAATTTGTTTCCCTGTCGGGGGAGCGGTGAATGCTTATGCGAAACCCGCACTCCCGGCCATAGCCAGAGGTGGAACACTGTGGTGGTTTTAGCCGGTAAGAGCCCGGCATGCCCCTTCGTCACCCCCACGATAGAGGAAACCCATGAGGATTTAAACCGCGAACAAAAATAAAAAGGTATTTCAAGAATTCAAACAGACCAGTAACATTTTAGCGGCCCAATTTTTCGCTCGTCTAATAAGTAAATTGTTTGCTATAAATGGTGGCAACCTGTTCCATTGTCATGTTGCACCCTCAGACAAGTTCAGAAGCTATGTTTGAATGAATCACTCATGAGCTTGTGTGCTTTTCCCATAAGCTTTGAGGAGTGAGCTTAATATATTTTGCAAGCATTGTCTGTTGTCTGAGAAAATATAGGTATGGTGGAGACTGTATTTGTCTTTTGTTAAACTTTATTTAGTGCATTTTGTAATCTCATATTTTTATGTAACCTTGAAAACTACTTGATCTATGAAGTTGACTTTTGGTGGATAGGTAGTTGGTAGTATGAGACGGTTAGGAACGATGCAGTAAGATCGAATTAAGGGGGTATTTGATTTCAAGCATATGAAGTAGCAGGCTAAAGCTAAATGACAGACTAGCTGCGACTTGGTCCGCGTCAAGATTTATTTCTCCATAAGTATGCTTAGGGGGTGAATTTTGGAAAATTCGTAACGTGCGTGCTGACGTCTAATAACTATAAACTACTTCACTTGCCTTCATCTTTGTATATTAAGTGGTTTTCGATATTTCGCGATGAGTGGGTGAGTGAGTGACTTTCGCTTTTATATATTTATATTACTTTGACAGGTTACATGACCTACTAATCTTTCTCTGTCTATAACAGAGGACACTAATCTAATAAAATTTCTAGTGACCTTACTTACTTATCACTTTTGCTTTCAGCACCTAAAATTACTTGAAATCGATTTAATTTAATTTTATAATTAAAATAATAAATACACTTATCATCGTCTAGCCACCGAGACCATAGCCAAAGCTCAGTAGGTCATAGACAAGTAACCTGTCAGTGTAATCTGTCATTGAGATATTCAATCATATGTTAGATCTACGAGCTTTCAAATTGAATCAACCGACTGCTTTAACCTAATCAAGTTTTTGCTGAACATTGGCAGGTGTAAGTAAGTTTTATGAAAGCAAATGTCATAAGTGATTTAAATGATTGATGGCTCCGGTGGTTATGCTTTTTTAGGGGTCCGTATCAAAGTACCCGAATCCGTTCGAAGGCTTTACTACCTGTGTGTCCGTTTGTTACAGGACTGTATCGTTATATGCACTTGCAATGGTTATAGAGTATGTATTACTATAGCTGAAATATTTAAAAAAATAACAATAAAATAAAATTAAAAACTATAGGGTTCCTATACAAGAAACGTGTGTTTTTTTTACTGAATTATAAAAAATGTGTAGTGTTAAATATTGTACGGTGGCACGGAACCGTTTATGGGTTAGTCCAACTAGCACTTGGAGGTTTTTTATTTATTATTGTACTGTGTTTTATTTACACTTGAATGCTATAATGGTTTCTTTTTGCTTAGAATAGAAACCCTAAAATATATTTATTGAGGGCGTTCATGCTATTTGATATCTTTTTCTTTAATATAGCCAACAGGTAGCTCGGAAGTAGGGACTTTACTGCTGTTACAGATAACTACGATAGTTCTTTAATCCCTGAATCACCAACAAAAAATCTCTTCCTCCTTCCTTCTTCTCTTCTCTTCTTTCTCTTTCTTCTTGTATGAAATTAATGCTATCAGCATACTTCGCGAAAAAAAAGAGTTCCTAATTCAAAATTACTGTGATGATAAAAAATATAAAATATCTACATCATTTTATCTGCATGACTTGAATCATACGAGTATTTATTATCTACTAGAATTTTTAGAATATACAAGATATATTGGACTTAACTAAAAATCTGAAAGTACATGACTTGTTTTAAGGTTTTCAATCAAAGTAATAACACCTTGTATAGAGGATTATGTATTTCAAGGCATTGCGTACTTGCTAGCTTATGGTTGGTAGGTCCTTCCAATATCTGGATGTAGACTACAGGATGCTTACCTGAGAACAAAAAAAAAACCCACATTTATAAAACATACACCACATGACAGATTCATAATAAAAAAACGGGTTGCACTCCGGGAGTGCCGGCAGAAGTGAAAACTTGATTATTAACGTTTACGTTTACGTTCACGTTTAACATACACGAACATTCGCGCAAGCGCCCTGCGCTGTCTAAACGAAACAGTAGGCCCAGGCATACATTTTCGCCGCGCCGTAGAGAGGGGATAGCTGTCTACTCTCCATCCGTCTTACGCTTTTTCGATCAGGTCACGTGTCCTGACGCGCACGTGTCCTGACGCGAGTTTAAGATTTTATACCCATTACAGAAAAAGTGCTCAACGCCGCTAAAGACGTTTTCACTTCAAAAACACATTACCAGTAACACATGTTTATTTTAAGTTAGAGCATTTGGTTTAAGTTACAAACAGAGATTTCTCTCACAACGATTTCCGCATCCAACTTCATAAAGGTAGATATTAAACAAACGTACCTTAGAAGTAAACTATTTTTACTTTAATTATATTACGGAAGCTAAAGAAAAAGTGTAAATATTTACGTCCGTTAGTTGCGCGCGCGCATCTGGCTTGAACATTGCCTTTCCAATAACTGTGATGGGATTGTGTGGTGACCATGCGAGATTGGGTTAAAGGAATGTGCTGTAAATTGTCATGACTTAATAGGCGTATTGTTTCTTTATTATTTCTAAAACAAAATCATTGCTTACCCCATTTGTTTGTTTACGGACATATAAAGTCATTTCTACAAACGTAATATTTTATTAGTAAGTATTCAAAACTAAAGAAGCTATTTTTCACGAAGATACAACTAGGGGTGCATGTTTTTTTAATTAATATTTTCTTTTTGTAGGAAATGCTAGGCAGACTATGTTGATGATTTTGTTACTCATCCTTACTAATATTATAAATGCGAAAGTAACTCTGTCTGTTTGTCTGTCTGTCTGTCTCGCTTTCACGCCTAAACCACTGAACCGATTTTGATGAAATTTGGCATGGAGATAGTTTAAGACCCGGGGAAAGACATAGGCTGCTTTTTATTAAACTTCGACTTCGACTTCGTCTGCGTCCGCGATAACCGACATTTGCGCGGACGAAGTCGCGGGCAAAAGCTAGTAAGATATAAACTAGATTTATTAAATCTAGTTTAAACTAGATTTGATTTTAAAAACTTCTACCGCGTTGTCCGCTGATTTGACCCAATAGTTTGCCAGTTAATTTATAGTTTTCTTACCCTTATTGTTATCATTTTATTTTAAAAAGTTATGTTTAGTTAAATAAGTTAAAATCTAACAGCAATAACACGGCGGACGGCGGCGCCTTTGTACTTTTTTTGTTGCATAAAGTTTAAATTAATAAATAAAGGCTTATTTTATTTATTTAATAGTTTGCCAATCAAAGGGCTCGTTCCTCTAGCGTATCCCGCTTAGTTACCCTAGTGAAGCCCTCAGGTACTCTCTGTATATGGAACTCCCGTTTGATTCTGTTGAAACACGTGTATGATTCGCTCAATCACAGGCCAGGTAGGGCGTGTTGCTTCATTGTTTTGCTAACACCTTTTCAAAAGCAATCTTACGTTTCGGTAATATAGGTTAATTTTTATTGTAGCTGCAAGACTTATTTTTTGTGATAACATTATCACGCCTGTAATTCCTGAAGGGTTAGGCAGTTGTGTACCCATTAGTACATTCATATTTTGCCATTTATGTTAAAGCCCCATATAATAGGTAGGGGGCGAGCTTATTAATTACCATTAACCCGGCACAAATGCAAACTCCGAGGCTGCTGCGGCTGTCATTAGAAGCCCGAAAGTCTAGCAACCTATCTTACCAAGGACTTTCGCCTTACCCAGTAACAGGGTTGTGCAGGTCAGATAGGCAGTCGCCCCATGTAAAATACTAGTATTTAACTGCACCCGGTTAGACTGGAAGCCGACCTCAATATTATTGGAAAAAGGTTTGGCTAATAATGATTAATAAAATTAGTTAAAATAAGTTAAAAAAACTCTTTGAAATGACTTTTTTGGTAACGTAGGTCTTTAGTTTTTTTTTCCATTAGTTTATTCTATCTACTACCTTTTGTAATTATGTCTTTGTCTACCTTTTACCTGTGAAAACTTGTAATTGGCGTTATTAATGTTATTTACAACCGAACTATTGTATAAGATCAACCGTAAGTTTTCAAAAAGTTGCTAAAAGAAAACCAGCTTGACCCTGTTGCTGTTCTATGTGCGTTGACCCAACGGCCTAAGACCCTAAAACAATTCATTCAATTCACGGTCCATGCACGTGTTTATCATATTAAAGCAAACAATAATAATTGTCTTGCACAATCCTGTTTCTGTCTACTAATAGAGACGAACAAACAATGAAAGTTTGTCAATTATTGTGCCGGAATTAAATTGTATGGGCGCGGGGAGTTGTGCAATTGTTTTTATAGATGTTAAGTATAGTAAACACCTATGAAAAGAGAAGGCTTTAAATAAGTTGAATATGTTTTATAATTTTAGAAGTTGTAGATTCTTGCCCATTTTTTATTTAAATATGAAAATAACTTTAGGAAGGGGGAACACAAAATTCAATTTTTATTTCTTTAAAAATGCCTTTTGATTGAACTCCAAAATACATTCAGGGATTTTTTTCAAAATTAAAAAAAACATAAATTGTTTACATTTTAACATCCATACTAATATTATAAAATACGTGAAAGTAACTCTGTCTGTCTGTTACACTTTTACGACAAAACCACTAAACCGATTATGATGTAATTTGGTACATCACCCTGTTTGAACCCCAAGAAATTACATAAGCTAATTTTTATTCCGCAACTTCGTCTGCGTCTGCGATAACCAACGTTTACGCGGAGTCGCGGGCAAAAGCTACTTCTTTATAATGCAACGAGCTTCTGAAGTATACCATAGAACCTATCCTATGACACTCTGCAATAATGTAGCTTTAAATCACTAAAACATTTTTTACAATCGGACCAGTATTTCCAGAGATTACATACATACATACATACATAAACTCACGCCTTTTTCCCATGGGGGTAGGCAGAAACCACAGAACGCCACCTGCTACGATCCTTACATACTGCTTTCGCCTCATCTACGTTCATACATCTCGTCATACAAGTACGCCGGTTACGAGTACTCCGCACCTGACCTTTCTGAAGAACCTCACCAATAAGAAGACCAGAGATTACCTCACAAAAATAAACAAACAAATTTTTCATTACATAAATTTCCCAGCAGGCCACCAGGCAAACACAACATTATTTCAAGTTATATCAAAAGTAACTTAAAAACAGTACTTAATCAACGTGCTAAGGTATAAAGTTTTGCTTAAATTCGCTCTAAGATTAAGTAAAGCGGCTTATAATTGATTCGCAAGTGAAAGCAATGCGAAAGTCTTGATTAAACTTTGGGTCCGATAATTATTGTTTTTTTTTTGTGCGAGGTGGAAGTGCCAGTTGTCGGTCGGTGGCAAGTGTTTGTTTTGTGTAGTTTTGTTTTTAATTTGTTTGATTTATCTATTTGATTTTCTTTAATACTTCTAAACTATTTTTTTAAAGAGAAAAGATTTGTATTTTTGTTTGTAATGGATAAGCTCAAGAACTACTTGACCGAATTTTAAAATTCCTTCACCTATGGAAAGCTACGTTATTAGCGACTAACATAGGATATATTTTATTAAAAATAGGAAACTGTAAGCAAGTTCACGCGGACAACGCCTCGGGCAAAAGCTAGTATATGATAATATAGTAATTTTAATAATGTCTATGTTTTATTAAAACCTCATAACAAAAGTTTAAAAAGCTGCTATTTCTTTTAAAAATATACTCATTTTACAACGAAGTAAGTAACGCTATTTGTGTCAAAAACCATGAAATACGTAAAAATGAATTTTAACTAATAACGAGTATAAATATTTAAGTAAGGGTGCATTATTCGTAGACTTAGCTCTTCAATTCGCATAGCAATGTGCAAAGTTATGCACAATAATATGCAAAGGCATGTGTGGAGACTATTGTTTAGTTACATAGGTTTCGCAAAAAACTAAGGTGCATTGTCAAAAGCCATTTTTAGTAAAAATTTGCATAGACTTGATGTATTCAGCATTGGGACATTCTCTTGCATATCACTGGCACTGAGTGTGGCTTGAAGATCCTTAACTTATCTTTATCTTTGCTATAGAATATTGATAACGGAAGCAAGAAAGAGTTTGTTAATTACTAGCTTAGAAACTTAATCTACGTGAATGTAGGTTATCACGGAGTTTTATTTATATATGCGGAAATCTAATTATTTTTCTAAAATAAAATAAGTTCAAGTTACTCCTTATGATATTAGCTATCTACCAGTGGAAGTCCTGACAAAATTGGTTTAGTTCTTTCGGAGATTAACTGGACCAAACATACAGACAAACACAAATTGAAAATTTTTATGTACCGTTTTAACATTGTTTTTTTTTTTTTGTAAAACCCCTGTTATTTTAACATTACAAACAGACAATTTTATTCATTTGTATAAATAGTTTTTTTTAGCTCCTAAATTCAAGATTAGAATTTTAATAAAATGTAGGTTTTTTTATTATTTCTCAAAGCCACTTACTGTCGCCCTCACCCTAATTACAGTCACTCAGATTAAATCAACTTATTTGTCTTGTATAACGGTAGTAATTTTTTGTGCCTTCCTTGTCTTATTACTTGATATATTAATATCTTTGTTAATTTGTCTGCCTGCACAGAGATAATATCATTCATATTTTTTTTGTGAAATTGGGAAGTAATAAATTGTATAAAAATATTTATATTTTAGCTTTGACATTATTATTTTTTGCTTTTTTAACCCCGGACGCAAAAAAGACAGGGTGTTATAAGATTGACGTGTCTGTCTGTGGTATCGTAGCTTCCGAACGGATTAATCGATTAATTTTGATTTGTTTGTTTGAAAGGTGAATTAGTAGGGAGTATTCTTAGCTATAAATGTGTGTATGTAAAGCTGTGTACAGATTACGCGCGGCAGCCGCGCGAGCCAATGTTCGAGGGTTTGCCGCGCGTAATCTGTACACAGCTCAACTGTGTATGTGTTTGATGAAAATCGGTCAAAGATGGTCGCCGTCGGGGGTTTTAATTTTTTTTTTTGTTCGATTTCCAGAATATGTCTACTTATATATACAGACTCTAGGTCACTTTAAAAAAAGTGATGTCTGAAATTATAGTTTAAATGTACTCTTTAGCGCAGAGGAAACAGGAGACCATTTAATTTTTAACTTAATTGTTATTATTTTACGGCTCCAAAGATACAAGCCCTGTGACTGACATGACAGACGGAGAGACAGATAGAAAGCAAAGTCTAAGAGCGCCCGCACATATACAATTCTAAGTTGGCCAACTAAATCGCACAGCATACAAAATACACTAAAAAGTTGGACGATTTAGTTGGTAAGATGTGCTGACTCTCATTCAGTCACTAGTCTATTGGTATGCTTTGCGATTTAGTTGGCCAACTTGGAATTGTATGTGTGCGGGTGCCCTTAGACGTGTGCAACTAGATTATGAAAGAGTAGCTTCATTACAAACACGGAACAAGCAGCACTATCCATTCCTCACAAGAACCGGCAAATAAACTGCTAGAAAACTTAATTACGAATTCCCCATTCCTCTAATGTCTTGCAGTAATTAGGAATAACTTCAAGTAATAAATACATGACGACTAGATACCTATGTTTCTAATGCCATCAAACGTGTTTACATGCGAGAGTAAGACGTAGATACTTCTCTAATTTCTGCTCACACTAGTGAAGGGACACAAGATTCTAGCCGTGATAAATCGAGTCTGTCATAATCGATAAAACGCATCGATAGAGTCGTTACTCGTGATCGATGATTAGCCAGCGATTAAGTCGATTTCAATTTTCTCGATATGGCACACCGTGTTATATATATAGCTATCAATGATTGCGGTGATTGATCAGAGAATGTTGTGTAGAAAACCGTTTTTGAAGTGTGGAAGTGGGTTGGGAAAATATGGGCTGAATGCAAAGCGGTTATAAAGTAGTGGATATTGATGGGGTTTTACAGATTACTTGAATTTAATAATGGACGTGGTTTACGCAAGAATAGGGAAAGCAGAAATCAATCATCATATTTTCGTACCAATTGTTATCCTAAACTACTTTCTAAATCGGTTGAGTCTTCTCAATTTTGGTTAATCCAATACATTTTGCACATTCATTTTCAATTTACTGCCCTTATGGGTTAGGTACATTTTCAAATGATCACCAATTTAGACCAGCTTGATGTACCTATACTGGCTCCACTCGTGACCGTTGATATTTTCTGGTAATTTTCGTTTGCGGGATCGAAGACAGTTTAATTGTTCCTCTGGGACTTGCCGAGCCTCTTCGTCTTGGCACTTTTCTGGTGGTCGTCACTGTTGATCATATGTATTACTAGCTTCTACTCACGGCCTTGCCCGCATAAGACATAACTTTCCGTAAAATAAGTTACTGTTCAGCTATGATCCTAAGGGAACACATTACCGGGATAAAAGTATCTTATATCCAAGAAATGGTCTATGTGCCAATTGTCATCCAAATCTGTTCAACGGTTTACGCGTGATTGAGTAACAAACATGCAAACATCTTCACAAACTTTTTTAGGAATAATAAGACATAGTTTCTGAATTTAAAATACACACATCAAAAAAGTCTAGGGATCAACATCCCTAACATTTGTTAGGGATGTTGATCTCTAGACTTTTTTGATGTGTATATTAACTTATCCAACTTTTTAAAATTCTATTCAATTTCAAATCGTTATCGTGTGGGATTCCAAATTCAAATTCAGAAACTATCCCGATATATTTTATTTATAACAGGAATCGAATATTAAAATCGATTCTAACCAATCACTAGTGCTGTGCCCGGGAAAGTTGATACGTATTTATTTAAATACGTATACCGTGTGAATGTTATTATTTATAGCCGTGGTCGTTGGAAAGCGAACAGGAAAGCTACTGGCGGCGACGCCTCTTGAGATCAACTTGATGTTATATTGTGCTAAAGTTTATAGCTGAAGGAAAAGGAAATAGGTAATATAAAAATGATGGCGGCACAACGTTTATGGAGTAAATTGGACGTAGTTTATAACGATGCTTTTACTAATATTATTGCAATAGTGCGAGTACACTGAAAATAAAATAAAATGGTCAAGCTCTGTATGAAATCACTTAATCCAAACCCAAAGTTTAGAAAAACAACTATCATATAAATGTGAAAGGTCATTCACTCACTGACTCACTCATCGCGAAAAATCGAAAACCGCTTGGCGTATAAATATGAAATTTGGCAGGGAGGTAGTTCATAGTTAGTAGACGGCCGCTATGAAAGAATTTTCCAAAATTCACCCCTTAAGGGGATGATACGGGGGTCCAAAGTTTGTATGGAGAAATCAACTTTGACGCGGACGAAGTCGCGGGCAGATGTTTGTATTGTATATTCATAAAATCAGAAGTTCCGATACTATGCCACTCTTAGGCCCAAATTCCACCAAAGCGGAGAGGAGAAGAGATGTCTAGTAAACAACCAATAGGATACTGTTGAGTTGAAGCTAAGCGGTGAAATGTGAAAATTACGCAAGCCGATTGGTTATAGAAGACATCTCCTCTCGTCTCCGCTTTGGTGGAGACGGGGCCTTACTTGTTTAACGGCTCTTGGAAATGAAAACAGTGCGAAATTGAGACGTTTATTTTCTTACCTATACTTATTACTTATCATTACACTGTTAATCATCTCTGTCTCTCTTAATTACTGAAAATGTTTTAATCACTAGTTTGTAAACTCCACTTAACAACCTCAATAAGGTAATAATTAAGAAAATGATTTAAGTATACTTATTCTACTTGTTATTGTCATAAATCATGAAGTTAGCATTTGCCCCTGATTTTCTTTGCTTGAATTTTATTACCGATCAATATATATTTTTTTAAATGAAATATAGCCTATGTCACTCAAGGATAACGTATGTTCTTATTAGGCGAAAAAATTTTAGAATCGGACCAGTGATAATCAGTCGGAGTTTCTGAAATTAGAGCATTAAAACAAATAGAAAAATAAACTAATACATTCTTCCGTTTGATAATATTCGTGTTAATTACTGGCGTTGCGCCGAACTCTTATTATTATTATAAAATGAAAAAAGTAGTTTGAGTAACTTTTTATACTCTTAGCTATTTGCCAGTGAAAGTCCCGTCAAAATTGGTGAAGCCGTTTCGGATATTGGCCGGAACAAACAGACTGACAACTTTTTTTATTAGGTTTTCCATGTCCCTGTCTTGTAAACATTCATATTTATATTGTAAATAGCCGTAATTTTGACATTACAACCAGACACTTCAATTTTATTTATCTGTATACATTTCAGTATATCAAACAGCAAACTGACGTGTCCTAGTACCTACTTGTGTAAGCGTCGAAAGCGACGCGTACGCCTGTGTGAAAATCGTGATTGGTTTTATCAGCTTTGGCGTATGCTAATATTATATTGCAAACTCTGCCATTGATGTAAAGGTCTTTTCATATGGTAACCACCTTGTTGGCTCAGGTTTTGTTCGACAATGTTTGTGGGTGCCGGAAGCTTTTACACAAGAGAATCTATTATTTTAACTTGACTAGGTATCGACCTCGCATGGATATGGTCAGTCGTAGAATACTTTGTTTTTCTTTGAAAGAAAATCGGCATGAAATCGTAAAGTGTGTATTAAATAGGTATAATGTTTGTTTGAGCAATAGTTGCTTGTGTTGCGAAAAGCTTGAGTGAAAAGTTCTGTTACAAAGAATTTTGAAATCTATATTTAACATTATACTTAAAGCTGAATGAGTTTGTTTCTTTGTTTTAACACGATTATCTCTGGAACTTCCAGTCGGATTGGAAAAATTCTTTTTGAATATGATAGCCACATTCTTAAGGAATAGTATAAGGCTAATATATAAGATCACGCTACGACTCAAGGGAGCGGAGCAGTAACCATATTCGAAATAAAATAAAAAAATGTAATGTCAAAATAAAAGCTTCTAAAAAAAAACTTGAGAGGTGTCAAGGGACACCCGGATGGAACGAAGTTATAATATGAGAGAGAGAGAGAGAGAGAGACAGACAGAGAAACACGCGCACGCCGCACGGCTTACAACTATAGCAAAAAAGTGTCGTTACAACTTTTGGTCTTAAAAGTGTCGTTACAACTTTTGATCTTATTTTTTCCGTCTAGCCCCCTTTTGCTCCGCGCGATAAGGAACTTTCCAAAAATTTTTTGAGAAATGTAGACACAGTAAGCAAAGAACACAATATTATTGCAATATGTTTAGTCAGTGGCATTATACATGAAAAGAGTCATATTTATGTATGGATGGAGTAGATAAGAGCTGTTATTGATGACTGATTCATACAAGTGCAGTAGCTATACCATACATAAATCTCGGTACAGAAATAGAATGAGAGTCCGCGATTCACGATTTTGATAGGGTTTTGAGATTATCAATGTTTTGGTTTCAATTTATACTTAATGCAGTATTGGGGTAAGCAGAAATAAAATAAGAATGCTGTAAGGAGGTGTCGGATTAATTTTTAGCTCGGGGTATTTTTTTTTTGTGCGGTTCTCTAATTCTTCTTCTGAAATAAAAAGAAGTCTCAATTACTCATTAAAATATCAGCTGTTTCGGAGATTAGCAGGACGAAAAAGACAAAAATAAAAATAAATGTTTTGAATTTTGTAAAAAGCTGTTATTTTATCATTAGAAACAGGAACTTCAATCTTATTTATTTGTGTAAATTAAACACACGAATGTGAACTGTGTTCCTGAGAAAATAAAGTTTTTTAAGCCTAATGTAATTAATTATCGTAGCAGGTGGCGTTCTATGGTTTCCGTCTACCCCCATGGGAAAAAGGCGGCAGTTTATGTATTCTCAGTGAGTTCCTCTGGAAGAGCCTTTTGAATGAGAAATTATCAAACAACCCCACATTCACACCTCTTCCAGCTTATCAATTTGAACTTAAGCCTCGTACTAGGTCAATGAGACACTGAAGATAAGTAAAACTAATGTAAGCATATCCAGGCCGCAACGGTTACTGCTAGTGCACTTAATCAGAGGGTAAACTGTGCTATTAGCGGCATCATTTTCTCCTGATTTGCATATATAGTGCCGTGTGTGGTAAATATACTGGATGGTTCAAGTATATGTTCTGGATGATTGGATGTTTGGATGTGAAAGCTTGTGAGTATGTAAGGCGGATTACTTTCATGTGGGTACAGTTTATTTTTCCCATGGAGTCGGTTTTAGTGCAAAAGTATTTGAGACTAGCTTCTGTCCACGACTTCGTCCGCGTGGTTAGTTTAAACTAACAAAAAAACTTTTCAACTTTATTATTTTAGTATGAATAATGCATTCCTACTTATTGCATCAATAAGATTAAAAAAAAAGAATAGAGAGTCAAATAAAGCTAAAATCTTACAAAGGAAAACAAAGAGATGTAAAAATGGGAGAATGTTCAGAATAACAAACAAGTAATCATCTGGGAACTTGCAACGTCTCTGCAAGTTAGCATTCAAGGACACAAAAATCTCCAAGCTTAGCTCGCAGTTAAAAATAAATTAATGACATTTTCAAAAACAAGCTTTTTAGTATGATGTTACTAACTTTATCGTTTTCTACTCTTCAAGCCCTTTCATTTGATACCCATATCAAGGGGATTGAGAAAAAATATGTAATCCTCCATCTTGGAGCGGCGGCCATATTGAAATTATTACAATAAATATTGAGTATGGACATTGTATTGTCACCAGAACTAAAGGTGTGTGCAAAATTTCAGCTTAATCGGATACCAATAAATGGTCGAAAAATGGTTTGAAAATTTTGAAAGGACAACTTACATACATACAAGCAGTGCAAGCTAAATAAAAGCTTGTAAGAACATCAATTCACCCAAACCAACTGCTGTTCTGACCTTTGAAAAAAGATGGGGATACAATTTCAGCACTACATAAATAAGATTAAACACACAAATACCAACGGCATCCAGATATTCATCTTCCCAATAATCATGTTTTCTTCTTTTGGTAATCCAATATTGGATTACTGTTTGCTCAATCTTTATCTTGTCTTACAGTCTATTGCAAAATGTAGTTTATTACACCGATTTAAAGTTTTCTTTTGGGTTAATTAACACTTTAAATGGAATCCGAAATTATGTGTTGTAAATGCGAATCCGGATGGTTTAAGGTGTCTTAAATAAATATGGATTTGTGTAGAGTTGTGTTTTGACAGTTTGTTGCGTTTGGTGTGGAAATTAATATTAATTTCAAGAAATGAAATGATCTCAAGGAAATATATTTCTAAGGCTCACTTTCGTCTAGAATATAACTCAGGCTTTGCTAAATTACAAAACGCCATATAACGGCCCTTGTTAGGAACTAACTCGACTCTAAAATATTTTATACATATATATTTATTTATTTATGCACACGCAAAATAACATTGCACTAACAGTACAATCAAAGTGATTCTATAAGTAAAGTGGAAAAAATACACAAATATTGTAAAAAAATAAATTTTATAACAACTTCATCATTACCGTTTATATTTTCTTCTTTTATTGTGCTGATATCATAACCAATGTAAGTCTGTCCTATTAAACAATATTACGCCACAATTTATTTTATTTATTAGCTCTTAAGGTTCAAGTTTAAAACCTCTAGCTATCGCTTATCGCTGTTAACTTGAGACGTGCAATAGTAAGCGTCTGGACAAGATATTAGTACTAACCTACTTGCAAGCCCTTTTGCTATGGCTTAGATGCACAAGTACATTATAAAGTACATCGAAATGATGTACAACCATGTCCTATGTCACCTAGTGCGTCTCTTTCTAATGCTTTATGTAAGAGCAGTTAGGTTAGGTTAGTGTGTGTATGTGATGAAGTACAAAATGTGTACTATGTTACACATTTTGATTACCTAGCTTTTGCTTGAGTCATCATCTGCCTAGCCTTTTCCCAACTACAATGGGGTCGGCTTCCAGTCTAACCGGATGCAGCTGCATACCAGTATTTTACATGGAGCGTCTGCCTATCTGACCTCCACAACCCAGTAACTGGGTAATACGATACCCCTTGGTAAGACAGCTGGTTGTCAGACTTTTTAGCTTCTGACGACCCGTAACGACTGGCAAAGATCCACGTATGAAAGCCGGGATCAACGGCTTATCAAACCAATGTACTTTTAAAGGAAAACGGCAGTAGCAACTCAGTAGCAACTTCGGAGTCTGGATTTGTGCCCGGTTGATGGCAAAATGTGGGTGTACTAATGGGTACATCTCTGCCTAACCCTACGGGGATAACAAGCATGATGTTATCTACTTTAAATACATATAAAATGCTTTGTTCTGAATGACTGACTGACTGACGGATCAATGCACAGCCTAAACCGCTGATCGTAGAGACCTGAAACTTGGAGGGTGTGTTCTTTGTATAACGTAGGCATCCGATAAGAAAGGATTTCCAAAGTTCACCCCCTTAGGGGGTGAAACAGGGGTCCAAAGTTTTTATGGAGAAAGTTTGTATGGGCAGAAGCTAGTGATAGTCACACTAAGGTGCTTTGCACACGGAGCAACTTAAGTTGAGGCAACTATCAACTCTTAAAAAGTTTCCTGTAACAGTTGATAGTTGCTATAACGTTTACGATTGCCGCAATTACTTTTAAATGGCAATCTGTGAGCAACTTTCACAGCCGAATTGCCGTATGCCGTTGCTGTAGCGACACTGGCATTGGCGGGCACAGGGAGAGGGAGGGAGGGTGTGAAATCGCCCGACGCGTTGCGATTGACGGTTGAGGAAACCGGCAACTTTAAAAACCGGTATAATATTTACCAGTTGCTAGTTGCGGCAATTAGCAACTAACTTAGTCATCGATTGCAGCAACTGAAAACTGTTGGCGATCGCCGGAACTCAAAACTCGAGTTGCTATCTGTGTGCCGTCAAATTGAAATATATGTAAACAGCTAGTTGCCAGTTGCTGCAATAGTTGCTCTATGTGCAAAACGCCTAAAATTCTGAATTGACTAACATTCACAAAGATCAACAAAAAAAACTAAATCTTGCAAGCTTTTCTCTAATTTCCCTTTAACAAGTCACTTTCCTTATTACGGATACAATTACACAGTAATTTTCTCTACTAAGTGGGCATACTGAACAACGTTCTATTAACTCCCAATGATCGTATTAATTCCGATTTATCTGTCAAGTCTCAAGGTGCTTTTACACCAACGAGGTTCGGCATGGCGTGGATGGACGTGAAGAGAGTTTTTATAACAATATTTCTATCCACGCTCTGCTATCTTAGCTGTAAAAGCTTTATATGTACAGTACCCGGTGATAAATATTGCACATGGACCTTTGGAAAGAGACAATCGGCTAATTTCGGCTTCGTAGAGCATTATCTCTGTGGCACGAAATACAAACAGTCCGGTATCTATTAGGAGCTGTTAAAACAATTATGATTTGCTTCTTTTGATAAATAATTATTTTTATTCTTTGTATAAAATACGAAATACGATAAAGGTCGATGTACAATATTTATCGCCGGGTACTGTACAATGGCGTCAATTCCCTTGTTCACAAACTAAATTAAAATTAGATTATTTCTATCTTTTTCTGTCCAATAAAACAAGAAAGAGACGAATGTAAATAAGAACTGACAAAGGAGAATGGCGAGACTACATGTAATTTGGGACCCAGTGATAGAAGTAGTGTGTAATATTGAAACTGATTTGTAGTTAAAGAACGACTTAAGGCTAACCAAAAATCAAATGGAAAGTAATTTGAAAAAGTTGGGAGAAAAAAAATATAAAAGGTGGAAGATTATAACCTAAAATAATCTAAAAGTAAACTAAGACTCGCAATTATTGGTTATTATTTATTTATACATACTATATTATTATTTATTTTTATTCCGGTGCTAATAATCAGTCATATACCCGTTTAGCCAGATTCACCTGTAATTCATATTTTTGCATAATATCACAGGATAAGGAGGCAGCTTTATATCTCCTGGAATATTCTTTAAAAGCACAGTTGATGTACTTTTATCTACATTTACCAGAGTTTTGTTGAATAAAACAACATTTATTTATTTAAACCTTTATTTATTTTGTAATTACTTATAAAATATTCAAGACATACAAACATTGCATCTTCCTTTAATCTTGTTTTGCGTTCCTAGATAGTATTTTATGATAAATAATCTTTTAACCTAATTAAAAGATTATCTAAGAAGCTAGCTGGTGCAGCGACATAACTTTGGTGTCTGGGATAATCCACGTACTTACCACAAAATGCTCATACCATGTGAGCAAGAGTCCACATTCATGTCCCCAAAAGGCAATGGTGATAACAACAACAAGAGCAGAGTTTCTGTGAAAACTGTCCACCATACTTTACCGCATACTTTATTGTTAAAGATTAACTGAAACAATATACAAGTAAAAAGTTGTCAAAAATACAAATGTAAAATAATAATATGAATAGGTAAGGTAAGTACAACATTTATTAATTTCATAACCAACCTGTCGGGGTGTTTGACCATATCTTTTAGTCAATAATAAATAGTTAAAAATACTGCTTGATAAAACTTAAACCATTTTTATTGCTGTTGTAAAATAATTAATCATAATTTGACATCTTTGTTATATAATAGTTTCCATGGTTACGGTATGACATTACACTTTTCTTTCTTTTTAGGTTTTTTTTCAAGCATAAATACTTTTTACATTAATGTGTAACCGTTGAAAATAGTGTTGCCTATCGATAGTCGACTATCGCTAAACTATCGATAGCCTATCGATAGTATCCATATTACCTATAGATAGTAGTAGTAGTTTACGTATTTTTATAATGATATACAAAAATAGTATCGAAAGTATTAGTTCCGATAATATCGATGCTATCGAAGTCCAGCATTTGTTTACGAGCAATACTGTCGATAGTATTGATGGTATCGATAGTGTGAGCTATCGATAAAACTATCGATGTTGTAATACTATTGATAGTTTTACAAACTATCATTAGTATCGATAGTATTACTTTAAAAAATCGATATACTATTGATAATATTATCATGTTATAGTATCGATCCTATCGATACTCTCGCTTCCAATCAATAGTATTAGTTAATTTGTGATATCGATAGTATCAGTGGTTTAGCATTGTTACTAGATTTCGAGGTCATCTATCGATAGAGAAACTATCGATAGTTGGGCAACTCTAGACAAATAGTTGACAAATGTCAACAAAAATGACGTCAGTGTCAATTTGATAATGACGTTCCGTTTCTCCGTTTCATATAATCCATTACGTATGTAGCAAAATAATGAGTCTTATTTTTTTTTACGGTCTATTTACATGGTTCGTATGTTTCATCGTTATGGGTTTTCAGAATATTTAACAACTTTTTAACAAGATGTATAAGTATAAAAGAAGGAAAATAACCAAGCAAAAACGAACTACTTTTTATCTAATCATTAGCCTAGAAAGGAATGTAACTATATGTTTCGTTTAGAAACTGCACGATGATTATTTTTTGTAATTATGAATAATTAATAACTTTTGATTCCCGTTTTGTAATAACTCAGTATTTTTTTGTTCAACACTTATTTACTTGATATTATAATTGATATAAAGTAGACCGTGCACATCGCGCCGTTCATTTTGGGTCCACTCTTGCCATCCTTCTTTAGTCAATCTGATACATTCATACAATTAGTATAGTTGACATCTTAAAACCATATAGATTAAAAATACAGAAAAGTTCAAGGCAAAACTAATTTGACATCTCTAACTTAGTTCTAAAATGTCACCGTCTTTTACTTTCGCTGTAAGAGATACCAATTCTCTGAAAGTCTAGTTTGTAAACTAAGGGAATCGGCCCCAATATTGAACTTTATTGCTTTAAGTATAGAGTATTTATTAACTTTATAAAACGGGTAAACAAATTAGTAGTAGGTAGTAGTAGTTTTTATAAGTTTATCATATAAAATATGTATTAGTTTATAGTTATTGTACTTAAATACGTATTTGTGTTTTATGGGCCTTAGTTGCCTGAAATAAAGGTTTATTATTATTACTATTAAATCTCGCACCGGCAATCGAGCGTCGCTCGGCGACCGGTGCTATATAGCGATGGACATCTTTCAGTAAGCGTGATTTCAATTCACGCCTATCCCATCCACTCTGTGCCACGCTGGTGTAAAACCACCTTCAAACGCACTCTCTTGTGCCAATTAGATCTCTATTGCCTGTGAGATTACTACATGATACTGGATAGAAAATAAATAATGAAAGTTTTGCTGTCAAATCTTTTCGCTATGGATTTTTTAAAGCCTGAACAGCTAGTCTATCTAAACTAATATTATAAAGAGAAAGGATTTGTATTTTTTACAACATCATTTTGTACAAAGAGTTGCTAAAAAGTGTGGCTGCCTCATAAGTTTAGTGGTCGCAACGTGCGACTTTTAAAAACGGGGTCTTGGGTTTAATTCCCAGGTCGCGCAGTGTTATTGGGCTTTTCCGTTAGGAATTTTTCAGTAGCAGCCGTGGAGTCTGAATTTGTGTCCGGTTGATGGCAATAGGCTCGCCCCCTGTTACATGAGACTTAAACAGGAAAGGAGAAATCTGGATGTACTATTGGGTTCACCTCTGCCTCTGTTATGTTATGTTATGTTTACAAAGTAACAAACTATGCACATTAAAAAAGGCCCAGCCTATTTCTTATAACCCCACCTTCTTCTTTATAACCCAAATAACCATTCCAAACAATTTTCCCTTTATTTTATCACTCATAAACCCCCTTTTACGAGCAAATGGTAGCGGCTATGTGCCCATTACTTTTTCTACGTTGCTGGTCAAGACTTGCACATTTAACTTGTATCTTGCAGTTAATTCATATGCCAGTTTTTAATACCATATTACTTATAGATCGAGTTTTTATCAGATATTTATTGAGACCACCCGTGGTTAGTAGTGTTTTATGTCGTTGTGTTTTCTATTTTGTCTCTAATCAGCTTTGATTTGGAGTAGATGTGGAAGAGTTATTGGGGTTTTATCTTGGTATCTAGGCAATGAGGCCTGGATATGTTTGAAAGCAGTGATTTTGAAGACACGGTTTTTGCAGTGGCTAAACAATTGGTTTCTTAAAGGAAATGGCAGTTTATTAGTTATTGAATGAAATCCATATTCTGATTAGACTAAGAAATATTGCGATATTTATCAAAACAAAAACCGATTTACGATGTTTTTTGTCGTTATTACAACGAGTTTTTTTACTTTGTAATGTTAGTGTTACCTATTAGCACGTATAAATGTATACAAGATGTATACAAGATGTATATCAATTAACAAAACCTGAAATGAAGTTAAGTGAATTCATCAATGTGGATGATTTTTATTGAGATCAACCCTGAAATAGCGAAAAATACTTCAGCTGTCTTTTGATAAATTTTCTATACCTACTATTATTAGAAAGCTAGATTTGGTTTATTTTTTGTTTAAACGCGTTTATATCCAAAACTTTTAGAGCGATTTTGAAAATAACTTCGCTAATTAAATAGGAAGCTACCCCATGAGAGGCTATATTAGGAATTAAATTAGGAATCCGTAAGAAAAACACACATGTCTGGTCATGGTGCCTTAGTAAAAGATGTTCATAGTGATTAGTATAATGACACTTTATTCGGTTTTCATTTAAGTAAATTACACCTTGTATTCTTCGATAGTCGATACCTAAAGCTTTAGGGATAAATATTTTGCAGCTTTCAAAAATGCAATCAAAGAACGAAAATTGTTATAACATTAAATGTTACAAAAAGTCCAAGAGAACAAGAAAGTTGATTCAGCACAGTAGTCTCATTACTAGGTCCTCAATTAGTGCTTGTCCTCCGACTTCGTTCATCGATCAAGATGCAATCTGCAGGAAGCTGCTAGTTGTTTATAGGGCTATATGTATGTAGCCTAGAAAGGCTATCTGGGAGTAGCAGGTTTTCTACTAATTGTTTTTGTTTAAAAGTTTTGCTTGTATTGCTAGGTTTTTGTTTTTAAAAATTGATTGAGTAGAAAAACTAGTTGTTAAAAATATCAACTTTCTTAAAAATCTTACCAAAGTTTTGTTTGTTAATTTTTTGGGGAAGTTGCAACGCTCTGGTGTAAACGCAGCATTGTGGTTGTGCTAATCTGCACTAATATTAAAAAGAGGAAAACCTTGTATTTTTGTTTGTTTGTAATGGATAAACTCAAAAACTGCTGGACCGATTTTAAAAATTCTTTCACTGTTGGGAAGCTACACTATCCCCGGGTGACATAGGCTATATTATATTTTCAAAAAAGTTAGGGATCCGTAAGGAAAATCACGCGAACGAAGTCGCGGGGGAGTGCTAATAAGCCATAAATAAATAAAAATACCCGTCTTTTATTGTCCCATTGCTGGGCTAAGGCCTCTTCTCATACAGAGAAGGCACGAGCATTGATCACCACGCTTGCCCAAGGCGGATTGGCGATTTCAGGACTTATATTCATTATATGTCTAGGTTACCTTAAGATGTTTTCCTTTAATAGTGATATCCAAAATAAACATAGAAAGTACATATGAAATAGAAAAATCCATATTGGTACTTGCCGGTCCGTGTCCGGTCCGTGTCCGGCGTTACCTACTGGGCTATCACGACATTTTAAAATATTAGATAGATTTTCATCTTCATACATGAAAATCATGCTAATGATCCATGGAATCTTTGAGCAGATTAATATTGAGAGTCAAAATGCTTTCAGAAACTACTTTTGGTAAAATACGGGTCATCTTATCTTAATCGAGTTATCTCATTTTTGCATCATTAAACCGTATCTGTGGTGAATTTTTGACGTCATTAAGATTAAGAGGTTGAAGGGTTAAAAATCCTGTGATACAGTTCAAAGATTTATTATCTCGTGGTTTTTAATTAATCGGTTTAATTGGATGTAAGTAGGTACAATACGTGCCATGAAAGATAAGATTTGACACACCACACAACCTATATTATTTCGTATAAAATAATTATAATGGTGCCGATTCCCTTGTTCACAACTAAACTAAAATTAGACTATTTCTATCTTTTTCTGTCCAATAAAACAAGAAAGAGACGAATGTAAATAAGAGCTGTCAAATTTAGTCAATCTGACACATCCGTACAAATTATAGTTGACATCGTAAAACGTGTAGATTAAAAATACGGAAAAGTTCAAGGCAAAACTAATTTGACATCTCTAATTTAGTTCTTACTAGCGACCCGCCCCGGCTTCGCACGGGTGCATGTATTATACATATAAACCTTCCTCTTGAATCACTCTATCTATTAAAAAAACCGCATCAAAATCCGTTGCGTAGTTTTAAAGATCTAAGCATATATAGGGACAGACAGACAGACAGACAGGGAAAGCGACTTTGTTTTATACTATGTAGTGATAGTGAAATGTCATCGTCCTTTTCTTTCGCTGTATGATAATAAGAGATGTCAATTCTCCAAAAGTCTAGTTTGTGAACAAGGGAATCGGCACCATTGTTAAGAATTTTCATCTAAATGTCATCGAAATATCCCTGAATAGATACACAAATTATGGATAACTATTTTGTACATCCATACCTGCACAAGCTCCCCAATAATGACGCTTGTCAAGTCTCATCTTTCGTAGCGCGTACTGTACATTTATATTACATGCAAGGTAACGGACATCTCTATTTCTAGAGAATATCCGTTGTTTCAATTATGATACACGTAAAGGTAAACAATGAATTATTGTCTCTCTTTAGGGTAAGAACACGTTTTGTCCGTCTGTTACAAAGGTTTTTTTAGAATGCAGAATTTCCTTAATTTTTTTTTGTTGTTTAATATAATATCTTTCTATTCAAGCTAGGTGTATACAAGATATCCACTAAAGATATTTTTCAATAGTTAGATAACTTTAATTAAAAAAAAAGTAATGACAATTTGATAATTCTTTTTTACAGAAGCTGCGACGATTGAAAAGTCGGCCCTGAATTAAATTTCTGGACAAGTACCAAAATATTTCTATAGTAATTTTATTTAGTCGGTTATTGCGGACGCAGATGAAGTCGATTATTGGGGTTTAAACTTACCCCGTACCAAATATCATCAAAATCGGTTCAGCAGTTTAGTCGTAAAAGCAACAGACAGGCAGAGTTACTTTCGCATTTATAATATTAGTATGGATGATGATTCTATAGGGACTTCTAAATTCTGCCAACTCACAAACTTTACCTTTAAGACAAACAAACAAAATAAAACAGGTTTTGATAATCGTATCCACTTAAACATGCCAAAAGATACTCGTGGTTTTGTCGGAAGAGCCGAAACGTGGTCGGCACCGGTATAATTTGGTTAAAACACCATGCAGAATCGCAAAATGATAGCCTCATGCGCAGGAGTCGGTATGGCGACGTGTTTTGGTGGGAACCCATATTTTCGTCATCCTCGTTATTATATTTTTAGGTTTTTTTATGGATAATAGGTATTTTTAGTGGATTAGCGATTCTGCAGGCTATAACGCGCATGTGTTTAAAAACTACAGCTTTTAGAATCAGGCTCTGAAAAAAAGACTTAGCGTCAGCTCACACAGACGCTCGACGCGACGCGACGCTGCGTGCACACTTTAAAAGAGCGACTCAAAATATAACTTTATAGGCGACGTTGCGATGCGTCTCGCGGCGGCGGCGCGCGGCGCAGCGCGAAATCACTGGCCTCTTCCAGTATCGACACGTTGCGTCGCGTCGCGTCTCGGTGTGAACTGACCCTTAGGGTCAGATATATTATGCCAAAATAAAGTTACTGGAAAAAAAATTACAATCATGTTTCTTAAAGAACAGGCTACTTATCAGAAAATCTATAGGAGTTGCTTGGATAATCGGGTTGTCTTAACCAATTCTCTGCCACAGGGCTATAAAGGTCCCTAAAGTCTAAAGTCAAATCATTTATTATTAGACCATTATAGGGCACCTTGGAACGTTATTTACAAGAGAAAATAAATGCTAGTTGACCCTTCCAAATGGTACTTTTGTATGAAGAGGAACGGCCAAGAAACTCCATAAATACCTACTATTGAAAAAAGTTATACAATGAGTAGTCACATACATATATACATTCATTCCATAATTATAAGAATGTGAAGACGGTGTACCTACATAAAATAAAAATGATCCGCATAGCACCTCTGAAACACCATAGCTCTTGAAAAATCTGAATTTAAGTTGATTGTCTTTATAGACTGAGGACAAGTCTCAAGCTACTAGGCTTGTCTTACCCCCTTTCTGCTACAAGGCTCTGAAGATCAAGGTTCCACCAAGAACCTCAAAAATATCAGAATCAAAGTGAAATGTCTCTCACTTTGATGATACTGTACTCACGTATTGATACGGAGAACAATATTGTCGGAAATCAAACAAAAAAATATAATTGCTTAACATCAGGAATCGAACATAAAAACTAGTGTTACTTGCACCTTCATACATTTCAATGGAAAAAGGATGATGCTTTCTTTCAAATTATGGTGCGTGCATCCGTTACTTAGCGATGAAGAAGCTGGTTGCATCTTGTTGATAATGAGATGCACATTACGCGCACCGAAAGATGAGACTTGCCAAGCGTCAGTAAAGATAGCTTGCTCAAGTATTGATGTACGAAATAGTTATCCATAATTTGTGTATCTATTCAGGAATTTTTCGATAACATTTACATTAAAATTCTTAACAATTTATTACGAAATGATGAAGTTTGTGTGGTTTGTCAAGTCTCATCTTTCGTGGTGTGAATATGATACGAGTAATATTATGTAGTTCTTTGCTTTCTTCCTTTGGATTGTTAAGAGTCTTGATAACTTCATATGACATAGTTCCATTTTCCTGACTGATCGACTTTTTGACAATTCCTATTGAATTGACAAAAAGTAGATCGTACCTACATGCAAATCTAAACTTATAAGGAGAAAATATTTGTGTTTTCGTTTGCATAAATAAACTCGAAAACTATTTAGCAGATTTTAAAAATTCTGTCATCTATTGAAAGCTATATTATTAACGAGTGACATAGTATATTTTATTTTCAAGAATATTACACTGGCGTAGTTTGTAAAAGGTAGTAGTTTATACAATTTTTTGTATGTTCATCGATATAATTATTATTCAACAATTTTTTTAAATCTTCTGCTGGGTATTTCTGCTGTCTCGTTTCAGTTGTCATAAACTCATAATCACTATTGTTTGTACCTCTACCTCTAGCCAAGTGTCATTTCAAGCATCCTTCCAAACGCAATGTTTACTAACATTGATACAATATCACATGGATGCATTAAACACTGCGTCCGTAATTATGGTAATGTCGGACATTGATCACCGTTCTCCAAAAGTCAATGAACTTGAAGGTATGATCGGGAGTCTTGTTTGTGGTTATTTTTAGAACCATTTCCTTACAGTTCTGTGTGTACGAATTTGCTTTGTGTAATTCTTATTGATTTAGTTGTTTATAAGGTTGATTTTACAATGTGTGGTAGAAAAGATTTCTAAAAACATATATCTATTCTAATTATTTAAAAGCGAAAGGTCACTCATTCATCACGACATATCGAAAATCGCTTGCCGTATAGAGATGAAATTAGGCAGGGAGCTAGTTTAATAGTTAGTAGACGTCCGGAAAGGATTTTCCAAAAACCACCCCAGGGCGGAAGGACTGCCGGGGCTGCGGGACGTCTTAACAGGATACCGTGGCCCCGGAACGTAAAGGGCAACAGAAGGAACAGGGTGGTTTTTTAGTCAGTAAAAGTCTGACAGTCCCTTCCGCCCCACCCAGGGCGGAAGGAGTCATTTGATGATTTTTACCACCTAAAAAAAAAAAAAAAAAAAAAAAAGGGCGGAAGGACTCATTTGATGATTTTTACCACCTTAACAAAAGGGGATGAAACAAGGGTCCAAAGTTTGCATGGAGAAATCAACTTGGAAGTTGATTTCTCAGTGAAGTGGTCTGTTATGTCTGGCGTTGTGGATTTAATAAAAAACTACACTAGTACCAATTATGACTTTTTCAATTCATTTGTAGTTTCTAGATTAAACTTGGACATCATTGACTTTGGTGAAAAAAAACATTATGAGAAAACCTGGACTTGGACCTGGACTGGTGTTCAATGCTCGTGCCTTCTCTGCATTAGGAGAGTATTTTGCCCTGCAGTAATACAGAAATAGGCTAAAATTATAATCAAGCATTTCACTCACCTTCATTCCACGCCGAAGTAATATTCTCATGATAGAAGTACTCCGTCTCCTCCTCATCCGACCACAGCACACCCTCGATGCTCGACGTAATACCCTGCCCATCAGGCCCTTCCACTAAAGACCTACGCGACAGCTGGTCATAACTAGGAGGCCTTGACAGCGAGTACCCAGAAATATCAGCCAATGACGAGCGAAAATTCTTGTAACTACGACTATCTATTGGCCGGTAGCTGCGAACTGATCGGGTATCTTCGGATTTTACCGAACGGAGTGACCGACAATCGTAGCTTGGCCCTTCACTTGAACTAAGATCGCCTAGGGAGACTTTGAAATTGTTTGATGATATATCGCCTAAGGGAACCTCGCAGGACCGTCGCTTCATGCTTGTTTTCTGCGAGGGGGTCTCCCCAGTCGCTTGCATGTGCCGGCTGACGCCAGCACTGTGCAGGAATTCATTGGAATTGTACATTTTAAACTAGACTAAACTACTAGGAACTTCATCTGACTAATTTTTGAGGAATTATTCGTTCGTTTGTCGAGGGCAATCTGAAACAAAAGAAAAAAGGTTTTTATTAGATTTTTAGTGATAAGAATAGTGCGTCTCATTTTCATGTAGGTACTGGGTACTTATAATTAAACAATATGAAGAAGATATTTTAAGGATATTTTTCTTTATGTTTTGGTAAACTTAATTTTAAATAACCTCAAAATATTTAAAAATAACAATTTCGATTAAATAAATTATTGTTATTAAAAAGTACTATGAAATTATAAACTAAAAGTTAAAATTTTGGATTAGCGCCATCTATTAAATGTAAGGCAAACTAACAAGACTACTGGACCACACTACTACACGAACACGCTTGAAGTAACGTCGACCGGCGACCGACACGCCATGCGTCAATGGCTTCCTACATTCAGTAAAAGTAACAGTCTGATTTAATAGATGGCGCTGTTCACAAGTTTTATATTTTAAAAATTAAGCACTCCGAAAATTAACAGAGTACCTAAATAAACTAATTAGTAATAATAGTCATAAAAATACCTGTTTAATGTACAATAAATCAGGCGTTTAAATCCACTTTGAAATTTGAACAATAAATTCAAATTATTTATTTTAATTTGACAATTAAAAAGCGTGTTAAAAAAGCATTTTTGCGCACCGTCATTTACAAAGACATTATAATATTTAGGTAAATACTTAGGTACTATGTCTGTATTAGGGCAATAAATCCATAATCAACCTATGAATAACTGGCGAAAAGTGGGTGTACTAATGGGTACACCTCTGCCTAACCCTTCGGGGATTACAGGCGTGATGTTATGTTATGTCAACCTATGAATACCTACTTACAAAAAGCAATAAAGAACTGAGTATTGAATTTCTAAGAATCTCCAAAATCAATATTACAAAACTTATTGGTATGACAAGCATCTGCACCAGGTGCCACCTGGCAATACAAAACTAAATATAGACACGCAACACCCTCACACGAGACCCCTAAGATAAATAAACTACCCTCATAATAATATTTTTCTAGTTCATTGATCTTCTCTATTTCGGTACCTATAAGAGGTCATTGAACTCTGTTATTACCCATCGAAGTACGGTGTATAGATTTTCGCAATCGAAACTAATATTTTAAAGAGAAAACATTTTTAGTTTTGTTTGTAATGGATAAACTCAAAAACTAATAAACCGATTCTAAAAATTATTTCACCTATTAATAGAAACTCCATTATCAGCGAGTTACATAGGCTAACATGGGACCTAAACATAAAATTGGCGAATTGTGGGTA
This sequence comes from Hoplodrina blanda, assembly GCA_949316365.1. NCBI lineage: Eukaryota > Metazoa > Arthropoda > Insecta > Lepidoptera > Noctuidae > Hoplodrina > Hoplodrina blanda. Next base: position 2,646,102 of record OX438590.1, read on the forward strand.
TAGTTAATGGGTACACCTCTGCCTAACCCTTTGGGAATTACAGGCGTGATGTTGATGTTATGTTAAATTACAGCTGTTTTTTTTGGAACATATTATTAGAAAGCAATAGCTTAACCGGGACCTATCAACAGAAAAAGCTTTACATTAATTCTATTACTATAAGTAAGTTTAAGTAAGTAATACTATAAGTAAGTATTATTATTATTTTATTTATTTATTCTTAGAACCTGTTTCACAATCTTCGAATAAGTTCCGATTAAACTATTTGGCAGATTATTTCATACAAATTCTGCTCCATTTTTGAAAGTATCTGGTGAATAGCGTTTAATCAAAGGTCGTGAAACAGGCCCTTAGTCTGGTGTGTTGAGTCTTGGTTACTCGAATAAAATAAAGATTCTATTCTATTCTATTAATTATGAACTGTGAATGTACTTACATGCTAAGTACGTCTAAGCCTAGCTCTTCAAAGCAATGTAAAAGCCTTGTATCACTTTGTGCTAATTAAGAGCTAAGTGTAAGTACAGTAATAAGTGTAAGTAATATAATAATAGTAGCTACACAGTGAGTCATAACAAAATAAAAAAATATGCAAAGTTTAATAAAATTATTAAAAAATGCAATAAATTCAAGAAACAACAAAAACACTATTCCAAAAATATTAAATTAAGGAAAGAACGTGTTTTTCTAATTAAAAAACTTGATAATTACCAAATTAAATTAGAAGATAGTACAAACATTTATGAGGTAGACACCCAACACTTACAGTCACAAATTGAGATGCTTGAAAAGTCATTACATTCTCTTTCAATAAAATATGAGACATCTCAAAAACAAATAAAAGAACATATCCTTGCAACAAATGAATTAGTGGATATGTGTAACTTGAATACAGACAGAGTGGACCCGCTGCCTCTCAGCTCCATTCATTGTACCTTGCAGACAGAATCTCATCTTCTGGCTGTCCAGCCTGAGGTAACGGAAGACCAGTCTCAGTCTGAAAGTGTCATGGAGTACCTCCGCAATGAAATAGTGACACCAGATAGTATACATAGTACATCTATTGTTTTGCAGAAAGTCAGCAATTCTATCCCATGTAATAAAGTTTGTTCCTGTCCCATTATGTTCTCAGATAGTTTAGGGAGAGGGCTAGGAAAGTTACTAAATAACAACCTGAGACATTCTTCTCTAAATTATTGTATGCCTGGTACTTCCTACAATGAAATTATGTCTACAGTAATAAGCAAGGAATATGATCCAAACTCGATTATTACTATATTAGTAGGAAATAGCATGAATGTTACAACAGAAGATATAACTGACAAGATAACTGAAATTCTGAAAATTAATTGTCACAAAATAATATTGTGTGCTTTTCCTTACTTTGAGAACCTCTCAAAAAGGAAAAATAATTATATACATAGGTTAAATAATCACATTAACTTCTTAGTTAGTCACTATAGTGACAAGCTTTTATTTTTTGACACCAACAGTTTTGTTGAAAAATTAAGATCGACTAGGGATACAGCGTATCTGCCCATTAGTTTTAGACGTCAGATAGCTTGGCTATTAGCTTTTAATATTAACTCAGACATAATTAGTATGTCGAAGTCACCAACAAGTAGCACCTCATTATTTAGTAATATTACTAATGTAAAGGTGGTAAACACCGTAAACACAAATAATAATTTAAACTAGCAAGTAAGACAACAGAAGGTACCAGTAAAAATTTAGTCAAACATATTAACAACAAGGTATCTTCTAGCAATCACTTATTAACTTGTAAAAAGGGGGTTAAGCATCATTCCTTAAAATTGTTTTATCAGAATATTCAAGGTTTTTCTTCTAAACAATTAGAAATTGAACTTTTTTTAGAAAAAACAATGTTCGACATTATTTGTTTAACTGAACATTGGTTAAAAGATTATGAAATGTTAATTAATTTTGAGAACTATAATGTGTGCAGTTGTTTTAACCGGAAATCCATGCTGCGGGGTGGTTCACTAATCTTAATTAAAAATAGTATAAAATCTAAGCCCCGTAAAGACATAGTTGAACTATCAATTGAACATATTATTGAATTGTCCAGTGTTGAGCTAGATAAGCATGTTATAGTGTGCGTTTACAGACCCCCAAATTATCAGAATTATTCTATATTTGAGACAATAATGGAAGATGTTTTGACTAAACTTGCAACTGGTAATAAATCAGTAATAATCTGTGGTGATTTTAATATTAATATTTTAGAAAATAATTTAAATAGCAGTAGATTAATTAGTCTCTTTAAATCATTCAATTTGTCATATGTGTTTCAAGAACCGACACGAATAACTTCGACTACTGCTACATGTATTGATAATGTGTTTTGTTGCTGCGACTACTTAGCTAAAGATATAGTACATTATCTTCCTTCGGATCACAGCGGACTAACCGTCACATTTGAGTGCGACACACCATTACAAAAAGTGCAGATACAATCGAGACCAATAACATGTGGTAATTTAAATAAATTTAATAGCATTTTAATTAGTAAGTTATGTGTCCAGGGTCTTAATATGAATAATGGTAATACTTTGTATGAAGAATTCTGTTCAGTGGTGCATACAGAGTTTAATAATATTTTTAAGAAAAAATCTAAAACTATTTGCCCTAAGTTTGTATTTAGCGACTGGGCGACTAAAGGTATCAGAAGAAGCAGAGAAAGACTTTTTGAGCTGTATGGCCTTAAGCCTTATATAAATACTGAAACTTTTAATAAGCATGTTGCTACTTATTCAAAAATTTTTAAAAATGCGTGTAAGGCAGCTAAAGCCTTGTACATTAGCAACAAAGTTAAATCAGCAGAAAATAAAATAAAAACAGTTTGGAAAATCATCAATAATGAAACAAATAGGAACAAGAGACATAATACTGATTACACTCTGGAGACTTCCCAAGGTGTCATAAGCAGTAATATCGATGTTGCGCAGGAATTTGCAGAATTCTTTACTAATATTCCAATTAAAACTACTGAAATGTTAGATTCCTCACCCTCACTTGCTATTGACTTACTAAGAGTGAATGTTTCGGCCTGCCCAAAGGAATTTAAATTTAAACATATTAACCCTGTGGTCGTTATGAAGGCTTTTAAACAACTTAAGATCAAGGCTACCGAAGATCTGTGGGGCATGTCTACTAATGTTTGTAAATCTATTATTGAGACAATAGCACCCTATTTAGCTTTAATATTTAATCTGTGCGTTGACCAAGGGGTATTCCCGGATTTAATGAAGTACAGCAAAGTTATACCGCTCTTCAAATCCGGAGATAGCAAGGACACCAATAATTACAGACCTGTTTCGGTTTTGCCGGTTTTCAGCAAGATGTTTGAAAAAGTGATGCTCAATCAAATGCTCAATCATTTTAACTGTAACAACATCCTACACGATCAACAGTATGGTTTCACCAGAGGACGTTGTACTACTGACGCCGGTGTTACTTTAATTAAGCATATCTTTAATGCATGGGAGGACTCACAGGATGCTGTGGGCATTTTTTGCGACCTCTCTAAAGCGTTCGATTGCGTGAATCACGAAACACTGCTCCTAAAGCTTGAGCATTACGGTCTCGGTGATCTAGCACTTAGCTTAGTAAAATCGTATTTGAATGATAGACTACAGCAAGTTCAAATAAACGGTGTAAATTCATCAGGCTTAAAAGTAAAGATGGGGGTTCCGCAGGGTTCAATACTGGGTCCGTTCCTCTTTTTAGTATATATCAATGATTTACCTCATTTACTAGAAAACCAACCACAAATGGTGTTATTTGCTGATGATACTTCACTCATTTTTAGAGTAAATAGACAAGCACAGCACCTTGACGACGTAAATAACGCCATGCTTAAGGTTCACAATTGGTTTACTGTTAATAATTTAGTGTTAAATGAGAAAAAAACAAAATGTATAAGATTCGCTTTACCAAATGTAAGAAGTAGTAAATGTAACGTTATATTGAACAAGGACTTGCTAGAATTCGTCGAGAAGACAGTTTTCCTGGGGATTACGCTCGATTCAAAGCTGCAGTGGGGTCCCCACTTAACATCTCTTGCAGGGCGGTTAAGTTCAGCCGCTTACGCTGTCAGAAAAATTCGACAATTAACTGACGTGGATACCGCTAGACTAGTCTATTTTAGTTATTTTCATAGCATCATGTCTTATGGTATTTTGCTTTGGGGACGGGCTGCAGATATTAATTCTATCTTTGTTCTGCAAAAGAGGGCTGTCAGAGCCATCTATAATCTTGGCAGATGCGAGTCTCTAAGAGAATTGTTTAAAAAAATTAACATCATGACGGTACCTTGTCAATATATATATGAAAACATTATGCATGTTCGGAAAAACCTTCATCTTTTTAATAAAATTAGTGATAGACATAATTTTAATACTAGAAATAGGAACAAATTAGATCAACCAAGTTTCAGATTAAAAAAAAAAAAAAAAAAAAAAAATCATTTATTTAGGAACAAAAAACAGTACAGTCATGAAAAAATAAAAACGATGATAACTGCAAAAGTTAATAACTGTGGCGCAGCTATCAACGCCCGGCTCCTGAAGAGAGGGTAGTTCGTTCCAAAAACAAATAGTAATTTTAAATTAAAGTTAAAATATTATAGTAAAAAGAGAAAGAAAAAGTTGGAATGAAAAATACAAATTACGGGAGTTGTGTAGTGTGATTGGAAGTAGTGTGACTGTGGATGTTAGGGTGTGTGCGTGTGTGGGGGTGTGTGTAGAGGTGTATTTGTATGAGGGGGTGTAAGTGTGAGTGTGTTACACTTCCACAAGCTTTTCAGTTGCATCATATGTAAGTGTTTTCAGCCAACTACCGAGCCTTTTCTTGCATTTGTTTTTGGTACAAGAATAGATGTTGATCGTTTTGTTTACTTTATTATATAGTTTTGAGCTTATGTACGTACAATGCCGACGGGTTGCTACATTTTTACAGGGTATCACATTACATATTCGATCTGATCGGCGTCTACTGTTACATCTGGCTGGTTCATAGGGAAGCTGGGTATGTTTACGTAACACTACCTGAGAAACAAATAGCTGTCTGACTGTTAAGACCTGGCAGAGAGCATACAGGGAGATTGTAGGAAAGCGTATAGGTTTCCTTGCAAGAACTTTCAATACTGCTCTTTGAGCTCTTTCAATGCGTAACATAAGAGTCTTATGAGCGCCACCCCACACCGTCAAGCAGTATCCCATCACTGACTGAGCTAGTGCAAAATATACGGTAATCAGGGTCCCAAAATCTGCCGCAGATCTAAGTTTTTTAAAAATAAACAAAAGCTTTCTCACGCGTTTCACTACTGAATCAATTTGTTGATGCCATTTAAGGTGACTATCAAGTATAACACCAAGATATTTAATAGTTTTAGTAGCTACTATTTGAGGGCAGTCACAGGTAGTGTCCGAAACAAGGTTAGCACAAGTGTGGGCTTGGAGAGCCAAAGGAATCTGGGGTTGACCTGACTTATTTAAGGAAAAAGTAATAAACTTGGTTTTATCGATATTTAAAGTTAACAGGTTTTTAGATAACCAATTCATGACAATGCTTAGGACATGCTCAGCATTTCTACGAGTTTCACTCCAATTTTGGCCATGTATTATTAGGGCTGTGTCATCTGCGTAAGTAACTATTTTGCAGTTAGGAAGAGATAGCTGACACAGCTCATTTACATATATAAGAAAGAGACTCGGTCCAAGCACGCTGCCCTGCGGCACACCAAATGTGAGCATCTCCTTTCTACTTATATGGTTATCCATCTTTACGTACTGTGCCCGCCCAGTCAGATAACTTTTGAACATATCCCAGACAGTACCGCGTATACCAACATCATCTAGCTTCGTAAGAAGCATGGGGATAGAAACAGTGTCAAAAGCTTTTGATAGATCGAGAAAAATGGCCAGCGTCTTTTGTTTATTTTCAAGATTATCAATAATGGTACCTGTCAATTCCAAGACTGCATCCTCAGTACTTTTCCCACTTCTGAAGCCAAATTGATTACTGGATAGTATGTTGAATTTTGCGAGGTAAGTTTTTAGTCTAATATTAATAACTTTCTCCATTATTTTGGATAATGTCGTAAGCACCGATATAGGTCTATAGTTAGTGACACTGTTTCTGTCTCCAGCTTTATAAATAGGGTGGACAACTGCAGTCTTAAAAATGTCTGGGAAGATACCCGATGAAAGGCATAAATTAAAAATGTGGACTAGTACAGGGATTATAATTAATCTAGCAGCTTTCACAATTGAGGCTGGAATACCGTCGAATCCAGTCGCGCATTTATCTTTTAGATTCAGGATAATATTATTTATCTCGGAGATTGATTGATTGCAGATTAGATTGTCAAAAGTAAAAACTTCTTTTATGGGGTACTGTGTAAAATGCTATAATAAAATACCACAGGATATTCTCCAACTAAATGAGAGAAAATTTAAAACATGCATTAAACGCACGCTATGTAGTCAAGCATATTATAAGTTAGATGATTATATCACGGACAAAAATGCTTGGCTAAATGCTAGTCCTGCTCCACAGCCACTCGGGCTCACTAAATAGGATTGTTTTTAAAAGAATGATGTTTCTAACCCTCTTTTTTGTCGACCTGAATAACTTGTACCGTTATCAGTACGATTACTTTTTCTTTTTTACTTACCTCAGACATCTAACCAATAAGTACACCGAAAGTGTTAGTATTGTATAATTTTAATATCATTTATTTCAATTTTGTAAATGTGAGTACCATGGAGCGTTTTATTTTTGAGTTACTATGTGTTTTGACTTAATGAGCATGGCAGTTGAGAGCTTGTCATGCTCACTCAAATGTCTCGCTGATGGTGGCGCATGTGTTGGATCATTTGGCTCCCTCCATAATGGTTGAGCTAGGTGGTGCTGATCCATGCGTCATGCTCGTGAACGGGTGCTGTCAGTTGGGATTGGTCATCTTTTAACTGCTATGGCTTACATCTTTATTTTTATTATTTTTAACTACTGTTTTATATTCATCTTCATTGTGATCACATGTAGAATCAACAAGAATAATGTAACCAGGATTTTGTAAAAACCTAATTTAAAAGAGTGCCGTGGAGTTTCTTGCTCGTTCTTCTCCATAGAGGCCTACCTCCGTTTTGGAACGAGCAACTAGCTTCATTTTTCGGACTAACTGACTGACTTCTTGACAATTCAAAAGTGCCTGTAAATGGTCTAATTGAAATAAATGTTTTGACTTTGACTTTGACTTTGACTTTGTACATTAGCGCTCATGCCCACGAGACGGTTTTGCGCCGGAGCTAAGCCCGGCGTCAAACCGGGTCTACGGGCGGTCGTCAGTCGTGTATGAAACTCTATGATGCGGCGTCCTAATTGGGAGCGATCGTACGATGGCGCGATGCGTTTTTCATCTCACGATCAGAGTTTTCGTGCGATGACCTAACAGGTGTCCTAATAGATCGCGCGATGTCCATCGTGTGATGCCGTCGCTCGATGGCTGGCGTCGCGCTCACGCCACTTTAACGATGGCTCTTTACAGAGATGCAACTAGATTCAATTCAATTTTTTTTTCTTGTAATGACGTTCAAAAGTGCCTTATAATGGCCTAATTGAAATAAATAATCACAGTTTTTGCTATCGGGCAATATTGCTTTAAAAATTGCAAATGACATTGAAAAAAGGAAACGTAGACAACATTAAATAAATACTTTATAGATCCAGGAATCTGCGCGGTGAATTTTTCAACCTTTATTTTGATGTAGGTACGAAATAACGAAGAAGACTTTTACGATTATTTGTAAATGAAATAGAAACATTTTATGTATTTATTTATTACTTTTTTATATTTCTTTCTTAAAGGTAGTAATTATGTCGGTTTAATGTGCAACAGAGTACATAAAACATTTCTTAAGTCAGTAAAATTACGTAGAATTATAACATTCTAGTTCATGCAGTTTTAAACTACTGGATGTACAAATTTAAAAAAAATCAAACACTCAAAAGAGATCTGTTGCTTTGATTACATTATGACCGCACGATCAAACGCATCGTACGATCGTTATTAAGCATTTCATGTGCTCGCACGATTACTTGCGAGGTTCAAATAGGACACTCTGATGAAATCTGTATGTTTGAACTCATCGCACGACGAGAACGCATCGCGCCATCGTACGATCTCCGCCAATTAGGACAACGCCTGAAGCTAACCACACGACGCCGGCGCTAGAGCCGGCTCGCCGTGCAACCGGGCACGGTGCTCGCCGCGTATACGTCCGGCGCGCAGTGGAGTATGGCAGTGTGTGAGCTCATGCACACGAGACCGGACCACGAGCGGCGCGTGCACAGGGCTACCAACGCAACTTGAAACCGGGTCGTGTACAAACCGTCTAGTGTGCACGGTCGGACGGTTTCTACCCGGCGCCGGCAAAAAACCGGGCCGTGTTAAACCCGTCTCGTGGGCATGAGCGCTTAGGCTTAATACCGTAGCATTCACCCGAAACAAGGCAGGCACATAAAACGCTAGGCTTAAGACATAAAACATGACTCCTGACTAAAGATCTTCAGCAGATAGTGACGAAATTCTAATTTAACCCTACTGGCCATAACTTGGATTTGATGTGTGTTTAATTTGTACGAGCACACGGCACAAGCCCGACTCGAGATAAATGGGGTTATCCCAATCTTTTGTTCATAGTTAACACGTGCCGAAGCCACTCACACGACCGCAGTAGTGAGGGGGTAAGGTGGAACGAGGTAAAAATATCGATACAAACAAATCAAATCATTTATTTTGAAACCCTTTAGAGGCACTTTCGAATTGTCAAGGAGTCAGTAAGCTAGTTGCTCGTTCTAAACAGTAGGTTTCCAAAATACGGACAACGCAGTGTTACGGTCAACGGTCAATGGTCTCTCATTTGATCTAAAGCTACTGACGTACGACTCGTACGTCTTACAAAGGCCCAGGACCTCAGAGTCCCGAGATATTTAAAGTATATAAAAAAAAAATAGGTAAATACCGGCATAAAATGAAATCATAATATCCTGCACACAATTTTCAACTCATTTGTGGTGTATTTTAGTTCAATATCAATTATCAGGAGCAGAAATAACGGCTTTACGTACTTTCTGAGGGACGGGGGTGTCAGGCCACTAACTTTTAAACTACGAGTTGCTACTAAGAAATTGAGGACCTGAGGTCCTGGATATAGCTCAGCAGTCACGCTTGACGACCTCGTCCAAGATACCCAAAAAATATCACAAAGCAGATTCTATGTCAAATAAAGAATTAAAAAAAAAAAAAATTGACTTCGAATTTCTAATCTACGGAGCATGTCACAACACTAAACTCTGATTAATTATACAAGGGCTAGACAGTGGGTTGTAATGAAACTGCTGTCGATAGCTCTCTCGTACAATGGCCACCTTTGAACCGACATTCGATGAGAACGATTTCTTGCACAAATATCGATTTGGTTTTTGTGTGACATTCGTGTATTTGAGAGGTCCAATGTGGTAGACTTACAGACTTATATGACTGGAGACAGGCCTCAACCACCAAAAAATGCAAAACAAACCTGCCTTCATGATACACAAAATGTCGAATAGTTAGGTACTAGTTTCGACGCATTTTATACAAATACGGGCAATAGTAAATTTTCTTACGGGTCCCAATGTTTTTTGGAAATACAATCACACTGATAATTTAGCTTTCTATAAATAAAATAATTCTTTAAATCGGTTAAGTAGTTTTTGAGTTTATGAATTACAAACAAAAATACAATACCTTTTCTCTTTATAAAATTCGCTTAGACGTAACCTTAACAAATAGAATCAAAAAATGAGCTTCCAAAATGGCGGACGTGACACGTACTTACAGCTGTTTTCCTCATAAAAGAAATTAAAGGCATCTCCTTATTTATATGTCTATGATAGAAGGGTATGTTCATAATTTATGAGTTCATAATTGAGTCATTCTATTCAATGAAAGGTAATTATTTCAGTAAGCCTAGCACGAACGCGCTAACGGTTAATAATTTAATTTGAGTCGATTTTCTAATGGGCTATGCTGTATGTTTCGCAGATATTTGTTTAACTTAAAGTTTTTTTTATTACATTCTATGAATGATTCTAATTGGGCTAATTCATATTACCAATTAATTGACATATTTTTATGAACTGTCAAAACGCGACCCCCTGAAATCACTTATTTGCCAACATAATTAATTGACTCTTTATAGATTTCATACCAATTTAAAATCTAATCAGGTTTTCAGTTAAAATGAACTGTTTTTTACACGACTGCCCCAAAAAAAGGAGTGTTATGTGTTCAGGGTTAATGTATGTATGTATGTATGTATGTGAGTTTCTTTATTCCACCATAACTTTTAAACGCCTGAACCGATTTAGATGTATGGGGTATCGTTACAATCCTTGCATCGTTCCGAGTAACATAGGCTAGTTAAAAATAAAAAGAAACCGGTGTGGTCACTTTAAAACGTAAATTAATACTAGCCTCAATTTATTTTTTTAATGAATCTGGTCGTGTGTATGTTTATCGTCTAGAATTTGACAAGTAGATTTAAAAAATATATAACACTGTAAATAAAAAACGTCGTAAAAAGAAACTGACGAGTAAACAAAGTACAAATGTGTGCAATTTTTGCAGTCGTGTTTTTTAATTTTTTAATTATAGTAAGTAGCTTGTTTAGAGAAGTTGTTTTAGATTAATTATTTTAGAGAAGTCATCTTAGATTTAGAGGACTCTAAAAATAATTTGAATGTAAGTAGGTATAACGCAAAATTACCCTCATCCCATCATGTCAAAAACACACTATATACCTAAATACATTCGTACCAACCAAACAAAAGTTCGTGAAAAGAGAAAAAATATACGGCATTTTCGGAATAATTCATACGCCTTCAGCCATATTGATTCTAACATGTCTGTGCCTCGGTCGAGCAGACCATTTCATTTCCTGTGATGTCCCCCATCTAACATCGGATTTTTTTGGGTTCCGTACAGGTTTTTAAGATAGTGATTTATAAGTCCATACTTGTCCAATTAAACATCAAGACTATTGTCCATTATGTATCTAATCTAAATCTAAATATATAAAGCGAATAAAAGCAAAAGGTCACTCATTCACTCACTCATCACGGAATATCTAAAAACGCTTGGCGTATAAAAAATAAATTTCGCAGGGAGTTAGTTTATAGTTAGTAGATGTCCGCTAATAACGGATTTTCCAAAATTCACCCCTTATGGGGATGAAACGAGCGTCCAAAGTTTGTGTATGAAGAAATTAACTTTGACACGAACAAAGTCGCGGCCAGAAGCTAGTTATTTATAGCATTAAGAAAATAGTGAGTCATTATTGAAATTGTAGTAATAGTATCAAATACCAATACTAGTACTACAATTTCACTGATGACTCACTATTTTAAAATAATTTGCGACGTGATTGGTCAACGATGACTCACTATTCTCTTAACGCAAATGGACGATAATCTCTCAACAATATATATTATCAATGACTCTAATTTTTCTTTTTTTTTTCTTTTTTTTTTAATACTTTGCCCCACTCTAGTAATATCTCCTGTATCGTGAGTGCGTTCACAAACACATAAACTCACATACACAAACAGCCAGACATACAAATATTTGTTCCGTGCGGGAATCGAACCCGCGACACGTAGCGCAGCAGCCAATCGCTCAGCCACTGCGCCAACCGAGCCGTCAAATCCACTACGCCAATCGATTCCCATCGATCACTAATGTTTTTTATTAATGATCGATGATGATTCCAGAAGAATGGTGAAGAAAGTGTGGTCTTTGGCCAGCAGTTATACATTTAAAATCAGAACAGGGCCGTAGCTAGGGGGGCATTGTGATTTCAAGGTAGGGCATTGTGGGGCAATGCCCTACCTTGAAATCACAATGCCCAACCTTAGATCTCTTTATCTAAATCTGGAAGTTCAACCATCTTGTTCGCTTTGTACAAGACTTCATCATTGAGGATTTAATAGTTCTTAGATCCATGGTCATGCGCTGTCACAGAAATTATTTGTCTAATTATAGCTTATATTGAATGTACATCACTGATCTAGAGTTCAGTGACATACATTGTGATTGATTTAGGAGCCCGTGCTTCAAGGGCAGATTAATTATGATATATTTTTTTACTTTCGCCCTACCTGTAACCAATGCTGCCCTACCTCAAATTTGACTCTAGCTACAGCCCTGAATCAGAATAACTAAATTTATCAAATTATTCCCAGATATATTACTTTTTGAACTTCAAAAGTCACAGTAAAGACTCTATTTTGGTGAGGCTGAAACTGTTAGAAGTGTTTTTTTTTTCAAATCTAAAATAGTTATAAAATAATTATGTTGGACTTAAACAGTGTGAGAATAGAGACAGATATAGTGAAACAGGATAATATAATTATGTTTACTAAACAAAAAAAGTATACCTACAGAACCCCGCTCTTACGTGCCCTATCACGCACTCGGTAAGGTTTTTTTTCCAGTGGCTGAGTGCGATTGTCCGTGGTACGCGTTTTCAGGCTATTGACTTTTAATTTCCGGCCTAAAACGTGATTTCTGTTTTCTGTAATATAAAATTGAAAATTAATATTCTATTTGGATTTACTTGATTTGATATTTAAATATTCAGATGGTGTTATTATTAGATGGCGAGATTATTGCTTGATTTAAAATTCAATTTATTATTTATTACTAACAGTTTGTGTTATGGTAAGGTAAGATTTATTTATTTATTTATTTTTCCTTCTTTTATGGTACTTACCTTACCTACCTACAAAGTGCTATTTTTTCAAGTATTTTAAACATGAAAGGAAAGGGTTATAGTATGACAGCTGACAAGACGGAATGGAAGAAGAAAACGTGTTGCGCCGACCAGTAACATGGGACAAGGGTAGGAAGAAGATGATTTATTTTTATTTTTAAAATGACATTGTATTATACAAAAAATGTAGGTAAGTAAACTTACAGAAAAAAAAAAACAGTTAAATCTCGTTACAAAGAACAATGAGCACTAAAAAAGCTTTTTTACAAAAAAATAAAACCGCCTTCAAAAACTACAAAATAAAAAAAAAATAGTTTTGGAAGTCGGTGGCTTTGGTTTTGTTTTTTGTTATGTAGATATTGCCACCGACTTCCAAAACTATTTTTTTTTTATTTTGTAGTTTTTGAAGGTGGTTTTATTTTTTTGTAAAAAAGCTTTTTATTTTTCACTTTTTAGTGCTTGTGTGTTAATGTTTGAAATCCTTACAAAAAGCCCTTTCAAACAATACCTCACGCGATATATTTAATTTTGGAAAGTAGTGGGAGGGGGGTTGACGTACCCCCTCCCTCTCTTCCTTCAGTCAGTCATCGACTACACGTATAAACAAAGCAATTAAGCAATTTTACTTGTTACGACAGTTATGCTGTGATCCTATAAGGAGTTCCGTTCCATATCTCCGAAGTTCATCATCAGATCATGACAATATTTCTATGGGACCTATTCGGAAGTATACTCTATCAAACAAAAAAAGAATCATCCAAATCTATTCATAATTGGCTGAGAAATCAGGTAACATACATACAAAAAAAAAAAAAAAACATACGCGCCGAATTGAGAACCTCCTTCTTTTTGAAGTCGGTTGAAAATTAAGTGTAGGCACCTAATCTCAACTTAGGTATATTATAAAGAAGTAAAAATGTAAGCAGTTTCTCCGTACCTATGGTTATTGGTAAACTTGACTTAAACTTGTAAAAAAAGAGTTGTGATTCTACTTTTCTATTTTCTGATTTTATCTCACATATCAATGAAATAGGTAAAGGAAAACATCGTGAGGAAACCTGGACTAAATTAATATAATTGTAAAATCGGTACAGCGCCTTGAGCAAGTGTGGCGATCAATGCTCGTATCTTCTCTGTATGAGAAGAGGCCTTTGCCCCAATTGGAACAGTAATAGGCTGGTATTATTATAAACAGTGTAATTTGAACCCAATAAAGCAATATTCACTTCCACTCGACCAAAAATAACTAACAATATACATCAGATTCGTTACCTCGTAGCTAGGGTTGCCACCAAAACTTTATAATAAAGTATTATACGTTATTTTGGGTAAGTACCGTGTATCTACTTTATACTTTAAGAGGGCAATAAAAGTACATGAAAATATACTTTCTTTTACTTATTTCGAAAGAAACTGTAATCGTAAGTAGCTGTGTGCTGTGTGATGTCGCTATTCCACAAAAGCGTTTCCGAACGTTTTTTATAATGCGCACAGCAAGGGAATGGAACTCTCTACCAGCATCTGTTTTCGAACGCATTCAATTCTAATCTCTTCAAAGTTAGAGTGAACAGGCTTCTTCTGGGTAAACTCACTCCAACGGCGACTTTGTCTCTGTCACCTCTGACCTAGACTGGAGTCAAGAAGCAAACTCATCATCAAATAAAAAAAAAGCTGTAAGAATGTGAAAATGAAGCAATAAAGCGTTTGAGTTTAATACTTTATTTTCAGATTTTGTATTTATTTTTTTATTTACCTTGGAAAGTAAATATACAGACACATATTATATAAAGACTAGCTTCTGCCCGCGACTTCGTCCGCGTAAATGTCGGTTATTGGCGATCTACTCTTGTTTCTCCATGCAAACTTTGCCCCCCCCCCCCCCTAAGGTATAACATTTCGGAAAATCCTTTCTAATCGGATGCTTACGTCATACAAAGAACACACCCTCTAAGTTTCATTTATTTCAACTGTGCGTTAATCCGTCAGTCCGTCAGTCCGTCAGCCAGTCAGTCATTCAGGACAAAGCATTCTGTTTGTATAGAGAAGATAGATGTGGCAACCCTACTACCAACTGAACTGAAACTTATGCAGAACCTCTTGAATTTTAATGCCTACAGTTGCGAACGAAAACATTTAAAACGAACTATTATGCGGTGCTAAAGCTTCAAAGTGTCCGTCATTCGCTCGGTTTGCAGCTGTAATTAAGCTAAAGTTAGTGCCAAGCTTAAACTAGTGCTGTTGGAGTGCGAAACGAAACGGACTTTTTTTTCAAACATGGCAGAATTTAGTGGGGTTTAGACCTAATTTATGTAGATCCTGTTTAATAGAGTTGTAGAGGGTGGAAAGCTGAGGAGAATGCGAAGAAAAATATAGGAATTAGTTTGAGTTTCTATTTTAATGTATTTATTTATTTGCATAAAACATGGTTATAAGGTGTGTATAATTATGTTTTACTTAATACTAAAGCATGTTGTTCAAAGTATTCCACAGACTAAATTGTATTCTAACAACTTATGTTCTAAGTATTCCTTAATGCTATAAAAAATATTATCATTTAGCCATTAATACAAGTGAATTTTTTCTATGTTGCAATGGTACCTTTTGGGGCGCGGATGATCATCATCATCATATCCGCCGTAGGCCGTCAACTGCTGAACACAGGCCTGCCTTACAAATTTACAATAGGACCGATTGGAAGCGGCTTGCATCCAGCGCGATCCTGCGGTGTTTACAAGATCATCTTCTCGCGGATCATGCGTCATGTGAATACCGGGCTCCTGACTGGTAGCTGGAGGAACCGTGGGGTATATCATCGGTAAGAGTCCAACGTAACCCTCCATTATCCCCAGACGCAGGACATCCATGGGGACTTCCACAAGAAAAAAAATTGTTGGACCCTAAGCTAAGCAACAGTCGCATGTAGATCCTGCGCTTGATCTATCCCAGTTCGTGTCGTACTGCCGACTTATCGGACTGTGAGAATGAGGAAAGAGGAAGTGCCTCTTTTTTTACGCATACACTAGTACACTATCTCATTTTCTGCTTACTTATCTAGCCTCCATTGTAATTGGCCACAGTGGCTGAAATTCGATCTTGGGACTCAAGTCGTTCTTTTACTAAACTGTTAATTGATTATTTAAGAAGTGGTTTCACGCTTACCAGCTCTTGGAGATCATTTAAGCTATCTAGTGTTTACGGTAGACCACGTAATAATATTCCCCAAGTAAAGACCTCAATTTTTGATTCATGTACAGAGAATCAAAGTATTTAAGTTCTTAGTAGAATTTATGAACGGCTAATAAAAATAGACAGCTGTTTGCCGTTTCACATCTCCAACTAAATCAGGGGTTCCCAAACTTATTTTGTCCACAACTGCCCACTTTGAGAATAAATTATTTTCTAGCGCCCCCATTTTTTCACCTACTTAAAAACCACCTAGTAGATGAAATTACAAATCGCTCCCCAAGCCTCTACACAACGCCCCGATTTTTTTTCTGGGTCTCTTCCCGTCCCCCTTTAGGCCTGCAGCGCCCACAAGGGGTAGTTATCGCCCACTTTGGGAAAGGCTGAACTAAATAATCATATTTTATCAGTTCATGCGCACAACTGCAAAAAGTTTATATCAGTAGGCAGACCTACACCCACACCTGTAAGGCTATTTAAAGTTCAAACTTTAAATAACAGATTAAGGAAACATCATGACAAGAGATCGCATCGGTTAAAGAAGATGAGTGACGAGGGTCGACAAAGGTTGGCTTCAGTGGTCCGGTCATGTGGAAACCATGTGTGAAAGCCGATTAACGAAAAGGGATTCACACTATAATGTATTACGCCGTGGTAGTAGAAGGAACTTGTGTAAACTGACCATAATGATATTGTTGTTCTTTTTTAAGTTTGACGTCGGCAATAGGCTACTCGCTCTGTATTACATGGGACTTAAACATAACTGGCGAAATGAGGGTGTACTATTGGGTACACCTCTGCCTAACCCTTCAAGGATAACAGGCGTGATGTTGACATCATTTCACGTCTTTGTCAAGGTATTCTTTCTCTTGAACAAGAACTGCCTGTAGAGGCTCGTCGCTAAGTAATACCAGTCACAGAAGGATAAGCTAAGCCTTTCTGAGGTCAGTCCATGGATTGGTGGCCATCCACTACATAATATACCTTCATGTTGTATCTACTGTTGATTTTGGCTTTAAGAAGTTGCAATGATTAGAAATAGTGAGTCGGGATTCTCCCAAAACAAAAAAAGAACGAGATTTCAGAAAGCACGCTAAACCGTTGATCCCTGCTATCATTCGTTGACAGTCGATACCGTTAATAAGCCCGAAAGTCTGACAATTAGTTTTACCAAGGGTCATATAGGCAGTTGCTTCATGAAAACTACAATTGGTATTCAGCTGAATCCAGTTAGGCTGGAAGCCGACTATAAAATAGTTGGTCAGGGACAGACAGGAATGCATGTGACAGATTGGTTTAAACTTATCACAGCGCTCTTTAAAACACAGAACATCACGCCTGTAATCCCCGAAGGGTTAGGCAATGGTGTACCCATAGTACACCCACATTTCGCCAGTTATGTTTAAGTCTCATGCAATAGGGGGCGAGCCTATTGCCATCAACCGGGCCATAAGTCCAGATTTAAAAACGATTTTTTCCAGTTAAACTTTATAGTACGGAATTTTTTTATTCACATTTTGCATAAAAATGAGCTAGTAGATAAAAAAGATAAAACTGCAGCCTGTGCCATCTTTATTTAATGTGACAATTTAAAGTGTAGTGCCATAAACTAGCTTTATGAGTTTTACAGACGGAAAAATTGTTCAACTATACTAGAAACCTACTTTGTATGTTGACTGTTATTGTTTTGCGTTTTAATTTTTCTGCATTTTGCATATTTAGAGATCCGTCTTTTTCATCTTTTCGTATCGATTATCATCCGCCTAGCCATTTCCCTACTAAGTTGGGGTCGGATCCAGTCTAACTGGATGCAGCTGAGTACCAGTATTTTACATGGAGCTACCATGGATTTGGATTTTGGATGGATTTTTGGATGGATGGTGATACAAAATACCCCTTGGTAAGACTGGTTGTCAGACTTTCAAGCTTCTTCTTCTTCAGGCACGGAATTCGATAGATTTTTTAAACTGTAAATGCCCATTTCGTAAATAACACTTATTCAATTTGAAGGCTTTATTCATGTCAACATGGTGATATCAATATTGTGCTTGTCGTATAAAATTAAACCAAAATGCTAAAAGATAGTCATATTTCCAATTCGAAAATCGACTTGATGTCATAAGCTCCTGCCAAGCCCTCTGTATATGAGACCAAATAAAAATTACGACGACAATAAATGTCACAAAGAAGAATAAACTTTATCTCTATAATAGGCAGTGTCCAAATTAGTTTCCAAGAGTAAAACCACTCCAAATAGCTACACAAATATAAATCTTGCTCCACTAACATCAGCTGACAATATCTATTAAAGTTGCCCAGATTAACTTCGTAAAAACAGTGGCGCCTAAAGTCGTTAGCTCGGTTATAGTTAAATTTATTCCACCCCGGCTATGACGAGGCTATTTGTGGCGAGAGCCGGCCACCCCTTCAGAATGGGGACGAATTTGGGGAAGATGCATATTGTTATAGGACGTTGACGTTGGATTTTTTGAAAAATTGGATCTGTCGCGTAGAGATTTAAAGCTTTGCAGGTTTGATTTAAAATAGAAAGCGCATTATTGCCTGTTTTCAGTCTCCAAAGTCAAAGCATTAGCAGCAGTCCTTTCTTTACCCTATCGATAGCAAATATAGATACTAAATGATCTAGTTTTGTTCAATTTTTTGTTTGGCCCAGTATTCAGCTACGATAATACCATTCGCTGACGCAGTCATTAGGTTGTTACGTGTGCAGGTGACTCTGAAAACACGTTCATTCCTATTAAACTTTTACTTTCTTTAATTTCATCAATTAAGAGCGACACAATATAAATACATAAACCTTCCTTATGAATCACTCTATATCTGTTAATAAAAACCGCATTCAATTCCGTTGCATAATTTAAAAGATCTACGCGAAGTGAAGCGACTTTGTTTTATACTATCTAGCGATTGTTATAGTTATAGCGGCCACAGCAAAAACACTATAGGTTCAAAAGATACAGGCCTGTATCTGACTAACAAACAGACAGCGGAACCTTGCTAATAGAGTTCCATTGGCACCATTAGAATACTGAACACTAAAAACCAAGAATAAATAGTGCAGCTCAAACACAAATCACTAAACTAAGTGTTGGTTAAGCGTCCTGTCACAACTACTGCAATGCTGCTAAGTTTAAACTTAG
This sequence comes from Hoplodrina blanda, assembly GCA_949316365.1. Taxonomy (NCBI): domain Eukaryota; kingdom Metazoa; phylum Arthropoda; class Insecta; order Lepidoptera; family Noctuidae; genus Hoplodrina; species Hoplodrina blanda. The sequence goes on from OX438590.1 coordinate 2,665,285, forward strand.
TCCCATTCTATGTAGCTTAAACACTACTTTGAGTTCTGAAGCAGCCGCATTTGAAATTAATTCCCTAGAGGAATGTCCACTGACGTTTTGTTACGAAGTTCTCGCTGTGCTAGCACGTCTGTGAGTATATGATTGTTCTGGTTCAGTCACGTGCAGCCGTCAAATGTTGGAGGACATGAACTTGTTTCCCTTTGGGAACTTCTAAAAGTATAATATACCTACGGGGTTAAGAAAGACACCATCATATAACCCTTAACTACGCATACCATCTGCCCATCAAACTTGATCAAAAATTATTGCTGGGTGTGAAAAATCACTGTCTACCAAGTTTAGTTAAAACTTCGATCTTCAATATCTCCGTAAGCAGAATGTTCCCAAATATGGTCTATTACAAAGAAATGATTACAATGTTGGGAAGAATGTTTGTTTCGGTACCATTAAGTGTCTTTTCACGCGCGTTTTTAATCACAAAAGCGAACGTTGCTGGTTCCACGTCGCTAATTCTTGCATTGCGGAGGGCGGTGTCACTGATTTCGGTGCTTATTTCCGCACTGCTTGTGTGTCAACTCTAAAGTTTAAATTAGGTGTACAATACTACATTCCACGATAGCTTCGCACGGATGCAATGCAGATACATAAACCTTCCTCTTGAATCACTCTATCTATTGATGAAAACCGCTTTAAAACTGTTGCGTAGTTTTTAAAGATCTAAACGTACAGCAGGCAGGAAGCGACCTTGTTTTGTACTATGTAAAGACAAAGAAGATTCGACTCTATCTACACCCTATCACAGTCCATCGTAAACTCACAAAACCTCCTGCAATTATCTCTTAACCTTCCTGTTATCTACCCAACGAAAATACCACAATCTACCCCTTGCAGATAGGCCAAAGGTAAGTATATAGGTTAAGTACAAGTAAAACTGTCGGTAGCTATTATCTCGTTTGACATTGACAGTTAGCGGTGGACAATCTCTGTCGTAACTTTGTCCTGACGTGACGTTGTAATTGTGTGGGGTGCCAGTGTTAGCGATCGATTTTTTTTTTGACCTGCGACGCAATAACGACGCGGTGTTAAGCAGGCCGCAGACGTCCGGTTTCCAAATCAGGTTTCCGAATCAGGAGGCGTGTATGTACATACACACACATGCATAAATTACACATACATTCATTTGTTTTTTACATGTGTGTGTAATTTATGTATGTGTGTGTATGTACATACACGCCTCCTGATTCGGAAACCCGATCCGGAAACCGGACGTTTGCGCCCAGCCTTATATGTTTGACGTATCTGGGGGTGTGTGTATGTCAGTGGCATCATAGCTCCTGAACAGATGAATCGTTTTTTTTTGGTTTGAAAGGTGAATTAGTCGGTAGTGTTCTTAGCTACCCATGTTTTGTCCTACTCCTAGTCTTTGCGGCGTCTCTCCACTTATTCCATTTCTCGCCATTCAGTGCAGTTTTGGAGGAATACATCGAGTTCGTACCGCCATATTTCTTCGTGGCCTGCTGCGGCCCCGTCTCAGGGTACGAGAACAACAATTGCAATAATTCAGTTTTATTTTGTTACTGATTTAATTGTTAGGGTTATTCAATTATATGGTGAACTATTTCAAAACAGATTTAAAATACCTTACACCATGAACGGGTTAGTTAACTATTTAAAAACCCTTTTCAAGAAGATTTTTTTATCTGTCTGTAAAGGTAGCCCGTTCAAAGTGTTATCATTCTGATTGAGTTTTTGCTTCAAGGAATTTGAAAGAGTTAAGCCATTATAATATGTGTGTTGCTCGTTGGAAGACTTACCTCGTAAAAGGATTTTTACATTGCGCTTTGCAAATTAAAAATAATAATTTTCTTGGTAAAGTTGCCAGTCATTCTTTGTACCTATGTGGTGTCACGCGACACTCTAACTAAGGCATAGACCTTAGAGTGTCGCATGTGATCGCATTAAGTAGTACAAAAAAGTATAGATATACGAACGCTTGACTTTCGACGGGAATATATTATTTACAATTTTTTTTTTATAAATGTAATCGCTGCCACTTATTATAAGCACCCCACCTTTATACTTAGGTCAGCAAGAGTTCATTTACGGCAGAAGTTGGGATGACAGATCACTTTCCACTTGATTAAACAATTAACTTAATCGTCACTTCCATGCTGAGTTAACAAGGAAGAGAATAAAAACGTACTGTAGACGTTATTTAAAAAAGGGAGGTAGACGGGGCATTTTTTTGAGTTACAGAATATTTTAGATTTAAATCAATAGAAAATATACTATTTGTACGACAAAATATGGTTCAATATTGTACAGTATTGAGCAATATTGATTATCTATAGTACCTAAATGTCATAATTATATAATCCTGAAGAAATGTTTCTTTGTTTGTTTTTTGTCGCGCTAAAAAAGTTAGTGTCAAAGTACTAAAAACATTACCCCAAAAATCAAAATCTATAAGCTGTCTATTATAGCCATTTGCAACACTTAATGAGAATAAATAACACCTCTGCTCGATCCTTCAGAAAACCTTCATGATATTATGTCATTACTAGCGACCCGCCCCGGCTTCGCACGGGTGCATGTATTATACATATAAACCTTCCTCTTGAATCACTCTATCTATTAAAAAAAACCGCATCAAAATCCGTTGCGTAGTTTTAAAGATCTAAGCATATATAGGGACAGACAGACAGACAGGGAAAGCGACTTTGTTTTATACTATGTAGTGATGAAACCAAAAATCCGATTAAAAATCTTTCCCAAAACATTTTCTTAGCTCGTTAAAACTAAACGTTTCTCCTCTTAAAAATTTCGAACAACTCACCAACAAAACTGTGACGTCATTCTCGACTGGACGTACGAAAGCCGTTCATACGGGCTTGTCCAGCATCAAAGCGGTCTGGACGACTCAGTGAACAATAGAATTACGTTGCCATGAAAACTCATTGAAATTAGACATTCTCATTAGAATTTCCACCTTTGTACTAAGTTATTCTAATTCTGTTAAACCTTTGGTAAGGATATTTTTGGACTGTTTGCCAAAAGTTTTATTGTATTCAGTTGTATAATATTATGGACTGTAAAGGAGAGCCTTTACAGTCCATAATATTGTCAATATTGTAGAATAAACTAAAATGGGGTTAAATACAGCAAAGCCAGAGGGCTTTGCTATATTCAACCCCATTTTAGTTTATTCTTATTACTATTATATTATAAATGCGAATTTTGGAGGGATTGTTGTTACCTAGTCAATAACTCCAGAACGGCTAAACGGATCTGGATAAAACTTGGCACAAAGATAGATTATAGTTTGAAATAGCACATAGGCTACTACCTACTTTCCCGTGAGGTAATATAACAACTTTGACGCGGACAAAGTCGCGGGCAGATGTTAGTATTTGGATAAAGAGATAAAAACTGTTCTTAAATGAAATATTTAGTTGAGAGTCAGTGCGTTGAACTGAAAGGCTCTTTTTCATTAAATAATATCAAAAATAACATTTTAATCGTTGTCAGAGTTTAATTTCTGTAGAAATATTATCTCAGCGATCCTTTTGAGTGCTCGACCCTCTTGTAGTAATGTAGGAGCTGTATACTTGTACCTAATTTCATCAGCAATGGTATGTACTTAACCGTTCTTAGTGAAAGTACCAAGTTCTTACAGAAGGTACCTACAATTAACATTACATTACATTGACATTATACACATCCTAATGTTTTCCATTTCACTCCCAACGAGAACACACAGCAAATATATACCAACAATGCGTTCCCGCAGACATTAAGTTTACCCTTCGAATTACAATACCAAAAACCGAACAACGATATAATAAAATTTCGCCAAAACCAACAAAATAAATCAACCCCTTCAGGTGGTGTACGCTTGCCTTTAAATTGGAAACTTCTATAAATTAAAAGCAAGCGAAATAATGAAGTGGCAACCCGAGAAGTTGGTAACCCCTAACTTATTGTCAGACATAAATTACGATAAGTTTTGACGATAAATTTCTGTAAGGTTGATCTTAGAGATATTGGTGTTAGGTACTTGTGACACTAATATATGTATAAGTAAGCACCGGAGATTGGCTCCTCCATACATACATACATACACATACATAAACTCACGCCTTTTTCCCATGGGGGTAGGCAGAAACCACAGAACGCCACCTGCTACGATCCTTACATACTCCTTTCGCCTCATCTACGTCCATACATCTCGTCATACAAGCACGCCGGTTACGAGTACTCCGCACCTGCCCTTTCTGAAGAACCTCACCAATAAGGTCAGTGTAGGTCTTCCTAGGGCGACCCCTCCCTGCGTTACCACTCACCTCTGCCATATAAATACCTTTTGTTAATCGTCTTTCACTCATCCTCTCAACATGACCGAACCATCCAACAACCACCACCTCCACCACCTCCACCTCCACCACCTCCTCCATACAACGAGTGAAAAAGAATGAAGACTGTATAGGGCCAGGTAGAATAAAGCAAGTAGACTGTATTATGAAAAGGTTATTCTTTCTTTATCGTGTGGGCAGTAAAGTCTTACGACCCCACACTCTAGTGTCAGATTTTCTAAACCGCCTCAAGAGCCTCTGACATAGTTTGAGTGGAACAGTGAGTCCAGGTTTCCTCACGATGTTTTCCTTCACCAATGCCAGCGATGTCCAAGATAAACTTTAGAAAGTACATATGTATTGAAAAAGTCACATTGGTATTTGCCGGATTTGAACACACAACCTCATGCATGAGAGGCGGGCGCCTTAACTTCAGGGCTATCACGACTATGAAAAGGTATTAGGTAGTTCCCAATTATAGCAACCTTAGTGGGCAAGCGCAGCGTTGGACGTCCACCGACAAGGTGGACAGACGATCTGATAAAGACCGCAGAATCACGCTGGATGCAAGCCGCTTCCAACCGGTCCTATTGGAAATTTATAGGGGAGGCCTATATTCAGTAGTGGATGTCCTACGGTTTATATGATGAAGTACTTAGTCAAAAGGTATATCTGAGTTCGGTCGTGTCGGACGATGCAATCACGGCAATAATAATAATAAATAATAAAATAAAATTTATTCAAAAATATACCAAAATTGATACAGTTTTGCTTAAATGTAAATTATATTCCTAAGGGCTAATTTTTCAATCGTCAGATAACTCTTAACGGAGGGATAAATATGGCGGTTTGACAGCTTTCGTATAGAAAATATGTCAAACTGTCATATTTATACCTTGGATAAAAGTTATCTGACTATTGAAAAATCAGCCCTAAGATCCTTACGAGCCTGAACTAGGTAATCCTGTATCTCAGGCGATAAGAGCTAAAATAGTCTTAACAAAATAAAATTAAATAAATAATCTGAAGAACTTGTTATGTAAAGTAACAGTGCAAATGTGTAAAAAAGTGACAGTAGACAAATTATATAATATGCTGAGTACTTGTACTAGTTTAAATATGGCCGTATCATTGACCGAGTTCTTTTACATTGCTTGTTGTGCAGTTTTGTTTACGTACAACATCTAAGACTGCGGATCAGCAGAAACGTAAATTGGGTCAAAGTCGATATTGCATAATTATGTCTTCTTTTAGTTGATCTAACTCGAAGTCAACGGCGCAATGCTATTGCGCCGTGTCGCGTCTAGAGGTACAAAACTAGAGGCTACTATAAAACATGGAGGTTCAACATGGTTGAGCTAAGTGGTGCTGATCCACGCGTCATGCTCGTGAACGAGTGCTGTCAGTGAGGATTGGTCATCTCATTGGTCATCATGGCTTACATCTTAATTCTTGTTTTTTATTCATCTTCATTTTTTTCACTTATCCATTCGAAAACAATAGCAACAAGAATAATGTAACCAAGATTTTGTAAAAACCTAAAAAAGTTTCTTGCTTGTTCTTCCCTACCTCCGTTTTGGAACGAGCAACTAGCTTCAACTTTCGGACTAACTGACCGACTCCTTGACAATTCAAAAGTGCCTGTAAATGGTCTAATTGAAATAAATGTTTTGACTTTGTCATAACTTTACGTGTATTAGACAAAAATAAAACTCTAAAACCACAAACACACTATTGCACGTTATACAACTACACAATCTTAGATTCAATTCGGAATCCAATAAAAATTTAATAAATTGAACGAGCTTTAAGCTTCGTTTAAGCCAAAGCCATACAAACAGGAAAAGGAAGCAGGCGTTTAGCCAATGAGAAATAGTTGGGTCTTACTCCGGTGGGCGGTAAAGAGTTTGCGAAAGCATATGGAGTGCAGGCTCACATGTGTTTAGAGTTCCTTATTGAAAATGTTGAATACATTTTAACCTTTGCCTCTTAAGAGGAAACATAGGGGCATAGTATTTATACTTCTTATTTAGTTTATGTTGGTTTAATATTAGAGCAGAAAATAGGCGAGAGCTAAACCCCGAATTATGACTTTTTTATTAGGCTATTCAGTCGGGTCTGCAGTTGTCCTTTTCGCACGCCAAAGCTCGCAGAGCGACAGCGATAGTTTCTTCTGGTACCTGATTTTCAAAAGTTTCTCCACTCGCGTTTCCTCTTAAAATGGAGTCTATTGTTTGGTATTTTGTTTGGAAGAACATAAGGACTCAAGATTATAATTATACCAGTCTATTATTGCATAGTAAAGGCCTCTTCTCATACAAAAAAGGCACAAGCATTGATTACTACTCTCGCTTATATAATAATACTAATATTATAAATGCGAAAGTAACTCTGTATGTTAACGTAACGCTTTCATGAATAAACCACTGAACTGATTTTGATGAACTGTCTGCGTCCGCGACAATCGACATTTACACGAACGAAGTCGCGGGTAGTTTTATATAGCTGTTAGAAATATCAAGTCTGAATTCATCTAAAATAATATTATTAGGAGAAAACATTTGTGTCTTTGTTTGCAATGGATAAACTCAAAAACTACTGAACCGATTTTAAAAATTCTTTAACGTAGGGAAAGCTACAACGATATAGGCCAAATTAAATTTTCCAAAAAATTGGGAACTGCAAGGGAAATCCACGTGACAAAAACGCAAGCAAAAGCTAGTAGAATATAAAGGCAACAAAGTTAAGGCACATAAAACGTTTAACACTTACTCTCTACACACTTCAAAAACATTCAATTCTCAATACAGAACCCTTTAGTGCTTCCACAAACTTCCTGACACCCACAAACTTTATCAAAGGAAACCAAATTTCCAATAGATTTGTATTTTTACGAATTGAAAGCGTTTTACGTTTCTCGTTGCGTTTCTTTGAACGTGCGCAGAGGTAATGAGAGGAGTGTAATTCTGCTATATGGGAGTGCAGGAGGTAGAAGAAATGGAATTCGTTTTTCCTGGTTTTGTGGTATTTCAAATGAAAAACGGGTTTTTGAGCTATGTTGATGCAGATGGTTTGATGTGGGCATTGGGCTGACGCGTGGCGAAAGTGGGCCGAGCAATTTTTTGGTTTTTCTTAAGGCGTCAAAGTCAAAACATTTATTTCAATTTACAGGCACTTTTGAATTGTCAAGGAGTCGATCAGTTAGTCAGAAACTCTATGGAGAAGAACCATTAGTATGAACAACAAAATGATAATTGTAAAAAATTTCAACACAAGGAATGTTAACGTTATCAATTTCAAACAGAGAGAACTGTAGAACATAAAATTTTATTTTATAGGTACCAACTTTGCGCAACACAACAAACTAGTACCTATAATTGTGCTATAGAACAGTTTTATTCCGATAAAATAATATGTCTAGCTCTAGTTCAACCGATATTAGTTTTTCTTTACTTTTTATCGTCAGTTTTCGCAAAACTGTATTTTTTTAATCTATGTTTTATAACTAAATAAGAGAAAGTTTTGTGAAAACTGGATTGTAAATTCGAGCAGATAAAAATGTAAAAATGGAGTGTTGTATAGAATGGTTTTTGTCCGACTGCGCGACGCAAAGGGTAATGAATTTATCAGCCTACGTATGTACGGTCGGGGTCATAAGTGGAGTAGCAATCTACAAAGTAAATCGATTGACGCTTTGGTTAAACCTTTCGACGTCGTGTGCGAATTTTGAGGTGTACATAGGTAGTGTGTTATTACGTTCAAAAGTGCCTTATAATCAAATGGCCTAATTAAATTATGATTTGACTTTGACTTTAACTTTGAATACATCACTTATACATACACACAGATGTAGGTATGGTCTGTACCGCGCGTTCACAGCAAATCAAACCTTAGCATGCTACTGCACTTATGAGCCCGACCGTATTTATGTTTGTTTGGTCGTAAACGTTTTAATGATTCTTACGTCAATGAATTGTCTTAAACTTGCGAGTCACAAAAGACAAAACAGAGATCAAAATTCTATATAGCGACAACCAGACGCTATATTGTGTAAAAGTAAAAAATTAAAGTCGACGAATTATGTTATGTGGGGGTATCATTGAATAGCATAGTATTTAAAAAATATTTTTAGGTTTCGCTCATCATTTTGTCCGTCTGCAGACATGACCGGCCCACTTTAGCGTACTATGAATGTTTACACTTTACTTAGACCAAAAAGTCTTTTAATTTTAATTTTGGTCTTTCTGTCCATCTGTTTCTTCAGGCTTTGTGTCAAAGTCTCTTCCTCTCATTGAACGACAACGGAGGTACTACTACTGATTAATACATCTGTTAATTAATTAGACGAATCAATTTGTAGTTAGTGGCATAACAATGAGACAGTTAGTCACCAATTACTATCTATAGATTAATTATCTGATTGTCTAAGATCATTAATTAAAGTATTGGTTATATAGGTATGTTACTTAGCTATATTTGTGATACCTGTTCAATTATTTATTAAAGATGTATCATCGATACGAAACGACGAGCCAAACAATTCAAAAGTGCTTATAAATGGTCTAATTGATGTTTTGACTTTGACTTTGAAAAGAAGAAGTTAATACATACATTTTGTTGAGGTGTGTGAATAAAAATGTATGGGTTAGATGAAGTGTTTTCTCATAATTTAAAATAGTAAAAACTTGTACATAATAATCAGTACAATAGTCGTCTTCTTTCTTTATCGTGTGAGCAGTAAGGTCTTACGACTCCACACACCGTAGTGTCAGAGTTTCTAAACCGCCTCAAGGGCCTCTGACATGGTTTGAGTGGGACAGTAATAGGCTGGTATAAGTCCAAGTTTCCACGATGATTTTCCTTTACCGATTTCAGTGATGTCCAAGATAAACTTTAGAAAGTACATAATGAATTGAAAAAGTCACATTGGTACTCATGCATGAGAGGCGGGCGCCTTAAACAATGGGCCACTGAGTACACCGCTATGGGCGGAGCACTATTTTTAGACATATTTTTTTCAAAAATATATTTTTTGAATTTTTTTTTATAGTTACGCAATAAAATATGTTATAGTGTAAAGGTTACGGAAAAAAGTTGGCCTTTTGTCTGAATTTCAGTTAATTCAATTTCACCTTGTAGTTTTCTGAATACCTACCTAAAACTCTGTCTAACTTAATAGGAATTCAACAAAATTCAATGTTTCAAACGGAGAGATTGATTTCGCTAACAACAAACATAGTTTTCACAAACGAATCCCACTGAAATAATTCAGAGAAAGGCCGGACTAAAGTAGCTGGTTCATTATTAATGGGAACGTTAGGGTTCGCACTGATGTGGGTAATCATTGATCCAATGTTCTAAGCACGAAAACATTTTTGTTGCAAAAAATACAAGTGATTTATGAAAATTATGTGTTGTTTGTGCATGTACAGTAGCGGTAATAAGTGGAGTAGCACTACTACTAAGCAAATCGATTGACACTTTGGTTAAACTTACGACTTGTGCGTGTGCGAATTTTGAGGTGTACGTAGGTACTGTGTTATTACGTTCAAAAGTGGTTAATAATGGCTTAATTAAATAAATTATTTGACTTTGACTTTAACTTTGAATATCACTTAATAAATACACAAATGTAGTATGGCCTGTACCCCGTGTTCACAGCAATTCAAACCTTAGCATGCTACTGCACTTATGACCGCTACTGTACTTTATCCGTACGTACCTAATTAAATACAATGGATTGTTTTTTCCAAGTTATAAAGTAAGTAATTTAACGTGAAAACAATGTTTTGAAACGGTTGCACAACATTGTTGTCAGCAACATTTGATACTGCGACATGTTCTTTTGTTTGCTATGAATATGAAACACTAGCTGTTTCCACGGAGTTTCCACGGAACCATACAATTTTAAAAGGTACAAAAAAGTAGTCGTTGTCCTATTCCAGACTAAAATCTATCTCTGTGCCTTTCATCCAGAGAGAGCTAATCTTATTTTATACTAGCACCATATTAGAAACATTACAACATTGTATGTTACTGGCAGTAACATGTTTCCCGCATCTAAAAACAAACTTGCTGAAACATTGTTGTGCAAACACTGTTGTGTTGAATTTAAAGCAAAAAAAAAACAAATGAATTCTTTTTCAAATTTGAATTCTATAAAATCGGACTATATCACTAGAAAGATCAAAATGAAAATTTTCTAGATCCACAAGGTTCTTCAAAGCTTTGATATAATTAAATTATTTTAGTCACTTAACCCCCTAATATTTAACACTTCATATGAATCTAGGTCTAACCCCACTTGACTAGGTATGACCGCAATTAAGTAAAGACCTTTAATAAACTTGGTTTACCGGCTTTGTATACAGTGCAGAGGTAGACGAGAATTATTATAACGTTCATTGCTTTAGACCTTGGTTTAGATTAGTGCTTGTATTTCAGGTCCAGAGATTAGGACTAGTTTGGGGTGGTATTTTAGGGGGTGATGAAGAGGAGAATGGTCAGAATTCATTAAGAATTCTTTTTTTTCAAATGGTGTTACGTATATGGCATATCAGGTATTTGTGTTTATATTTTTATATGTTTATATATTATATTATGAGCTTTTGCACGCGACTTCGTTCACGTTAATTTCGGTTATCGTGGCAATAAAAAGAAGCCCTTGTCCTTTCTTGGGCTTTTTATTTGCATTCCATATGTGTTCAAGATGTTACAGTAGGCTTTAAGCTATGTACATAATGGACCCTGTTAGGGCACAGCAACTAACCCCGTAACAAATTTCATCAAAATCGGTTCAGAAGTTTAGTCGTAAAAGCATAACAGGCAGTTACTTTCGCATTTATAATATTAATATGAATAATGAGCCTGTACTGTCCCACTAAGAGACAATTTAGAAAGTATTTACAATGAAAAAAATTACAAATCGTTGATAAAGCTCAAATCGTTTTGTTTTTGTAGAGTTCTGGATTTAGGTCTGCTGGACACACTTTATTATTTCTTCTAAAGATCCCCAAGCCCCTACACAACGCCCGGAATTTTTTCTGGGTCTCTTACTGCCCCCCTTTAGGCATGCAGCGCCCACAAGGGGGCGTTATCGCCCACTTTGAGAAAGGCTTTAATAGTTTACCTATATTTGCGCCTATGACATTTGTCATGACGGCCAACTTCAAGTGAACGGCTAGTAGGTAACCCAACCCACACAAAACAAACAATACATTATCTACAGTATCCATTTAAACTTTGCCATATATCTGACCTTGTAATTGATTGCTTCAAATATCTTTAGTTAATTAAGATCTAGCAATTTCAAAGTTATCTTAGATAAATATATACCTAATATTGGAGATAATAATTCACTTAAACTAACATACAAGTCTGGAATGTATATATTTACCTGAGAGTTGGTTCAAAACTTCAGAATTGTGTTTAGCATAGTTGTGAATGTATTAATGAAATTAGTTTTTTGGCATTATAGCATTGTATACGGTTGCTTTTAGGTCGTTCTGGAACCGAAAGCCTCGAACATCAAACTCGAAACGACGACCATTTTTTTCAAAAAATAACAATAAAAAAAATCTGCTGTTCAGTAGATTTATGTTCGTCTTACTTGTCAAAGTGTACTGAACAACTTTGTGGAGAGGCGCTCCATTTTATAGTAGTTTATCTCTAAAATATTTTAACTATTTTGACTTAGTGCAATTAGGTCTAAATAGTGTAAATCTTTTACGTCAAGTTTCACGTCATTTTCGATTCAAGAAGAAGAAATTCGAAACGCTTTTCTAATTAGAATTTCAAAACGCTTTTCTAATCAAGTCTACGTGTCTAGTTGTTTTTCAAATTCTTATCCTAAGCGTTCTTATCACTTTCTTTAGTAGAGCAAATTTATTTTACCGAAATATATTTGATATTCTTTCTAGCTACGTACATATAAAAGGCAACTCAAACCATTTTTACGTCTTATTGAGCGTTTAAAAGTTACAGCCATGCAATGTTTTGTTATATTTGTAAGTACTACATTGTCATAATGATTCTAATATCTACCAGACTGCCCGTTAATCTCGTCGTCACAAGCGACTGCTGAGCGTGGGAACCTGGGTTCGAATCCCAGGTCGGGCAGAAAGTGTTATTGGGTTTTTCCATTAGGAATTTCTCAATAACAACCTAGTAGTTTGATGGTTGGTGGTGACACATTGTTATTAAGGATCATACTTACCTAGAAACATTCTAATTACGGAGAAATTGAAGGTCGAAGTAAAATATTTTAGACAAAAATAAGTTTTGTAAGTATGTAATAACTAAACGTCAAATACCGACACGCCCCCTATACCGTTGCATGCACCCTATAACAACAATGTTATGTGTGCATAATGCCCTGCCGTAAACAATGATTTATCACACTAAAAATAAAAGTAGTTTCCCAGCAAAATTTTTGCTCGAGAATTACATACATAACATCACGCCTGTAATCCCCGAAGGGTTAGGCAGAGGTGCACCCATTAGTACACCCACATTTCGCCAGTTATGTTTAAGTCCCATGTAAGTAATAGGGGGCGAGCCTATTGCCATCAACCGGGCTCGAATCCAGACTCCGAGGCTGCTACTGAGAAATTCCTGATGGAAAACCCAATAACACTTTGCCCGACCTGGGAATTGAACCCAAGACCACATGCTCAGTAGTCGCGCTTTGCGACCACTAAACCAACGTGGCAGTCGCTCGAGATTTTTATGTAGATAATTATATTATTGTATAGTAAACCTAGAATAAAATAAAACAAGCCCCCACGAGGTTGACTGACGACCTGGTCGCAGGAAACCGCTGGATGCGAACAGCGCAGGACCGGTTATTGTAGCTCCCTCCATGATGGTTGAGCTAGGTGGTGCTGATCCATGCGTCATGCTCGTGAACGAGTGCTGTCAGTTGGGATTGGTCAACCTCTTATCTGCTATGGCTTACATCTTTATTTTTATTATTTTTTTCTATTGTTTTATATTCATCTTCATTGTGATCACATATAGAATCAACAAGAATAATGTAACCAGGATTTTGTAAAACCTAATTTAAAAGAGTGCCGTGAAGTTTCTTGCTCGTTCTTCTCCATAGAGGCCTACCTCCGTTTTGGAACGAGCAACTTCAACTTTCGGACTAACTGACCGACTCCTTGACAATTCAAAAGTGCCTGTACATGGTCTAATTGAAATAAATGTTTTTGACTTTGACTTTGACTTTATCTTTAGGGGAGACCTATATCCAGCACAGGACGTTGTTCGACTGCTAACATGATTACCAGTTTTAAATGAAATTAATTTCAACAGGTACTACTAGCATGCTTGATTGCTCTGCTAACTACAACTGCTGGATCTCATCACGACGATGATTTTCCCAATAGAACCACTTCTCGACCACCAAGGACCACGGATAGATCTAGTAGAACATAATCTTCATGTCTGCCATTCTAAAAACAGTGACTGAGAATGTGTTTTCCCCTTTTTTATGAGGCATTTTGTGGAGAAGATGAGCGGTTGAGAAAACGGTTTCGTCTTTTTTGCTGCAACTCCTGAAGCCAGAATCAACAGTGGAGGCCACCAGAAAAGCGCCGAGGCAATGAAGCTCGACGAAATTAATCAGAAAAGAATAACGGAGGAGTAAGAAAAAATATAATTTCCACTTCGTTCGGTTTCGTCTTCTTTACAAAGTGACTCATACCCAAATTTTTATATTAAACTAAAACTAGGTCTATGGTACTTTACTAACACTATGGATCTCTGTTATCTGATTATTTGAAATAAATTAAATTAAATTAATATACGAGATGCAATTTTACATCCTCATTTTTTAGGAGGTTGTCATAAAACATATTATAAGTAATCTAATAAAAAACCTGGTCAAAAAATTAATGTATACTTATTTTTTTTATTGTTTATTTTTGACAATGACCGCCTCGTTGGTTTTGTTGTAGCAAAGCGAGATTGATGAGCGTCTTGGGTTTAATTTCCAGGTCGGGTAAAGTGTTATTGGGTTTTCTTGGGATTTTCCATCAGAAATTTCTCAATAGCAGCCTCAGAGTCTGGATTTGTGCCCTGTACATGGCAATAGGCTCGCCCCTTACATGGAACTTAAACATAACTGGCGAAATGTGTGTGTACAAATGGGTACACCTCTGCCTAATCTCTGAAACCACCAATCTCATTGGAAAAAATATTTTTCATGTCATAGGCAAATAACCGTAACGGGCGTGCTTGTATGACGAGATGTATGAACGTAGATGAGGCGAAAGGAGTATGTAAGGATCGTAGCAGGTGGCGTTCTGTGGTTTCTGCCTACCCCCATGGGAAAAAGGCGTGAGTTTATGTATGTATGTATGTAGGAAAATTCATGAGAAATAGTATAGGTTATATGTATAACATCACAAACACCAACTGTAGTCAATGAGGATTTGCATGTGGACTCTGTGAGTCGCATAGCACTTACAAGAGTCAGACAATAAAAACCATAATTACAAATACAAATACAAAATGTTTTATTTCTGTACCAAAATGTTTCAACGTTAGGCGATTAACCCACGGCACCGTACGCCGCTCCGGCATGCGGTGGCGGTGAAGCGGATTTCAATGCGGTTGTCCGCACGGCGATGCGGTTCGACCGCATGACCGCACGGATCGATTTTGACCAGTTTTGGTTTTAACCAGTTATTTTTTACCGGTTTTGACCAGTTTTCAGGGTGTCCAGGTTGGGGTTTTTTTTCCCCCAATTTGGGGAAAAAATTTGGGGAATTTTTTTTTTAAATTAAAACTGCGGGGTAAATTCTGGGGAACACATTATTTCTTGGCGTAAGTTTGGGGAAAAATGATTTGTGAATGAATTTTTTTTAAAGCAGTGCGCAAATATTGACATCGCGGAAGGTGGCGGAATAGAGAACAAACTGCTATGGGTGCGTTCCATTTCTCGCAATACGTAGCAACTGTGAATACACGCTTGGATACCAACTCTTTTCTTGTTATTCCGGTCAAAATAGATATTCAAGAGTAAAAAATTCGCAACAAGCTGAAAATTTGTATGAATGTTGTGAACATCGTCATAAACAAATAACATATAACGCCCTTAAAAAAATTCCATTACATATATTTACCCCCTAAATTTGGGGAGAAAACCCCTAAATTGGGAACCCTGCACGATGATCCGCACGGTGATGCGGCGCCCCGTGTGTGAAGCACCGCACGACCGCGCGGACGTCCGCACGGTGATCCGGTTGTGACGAGAACACCGCTCGTCCGCGCGGTCGTGCGGTGCTCGTGTGCGAGGTTCAAGCGGATTTCATAGAGGCTAGTGCGACGTGAGAACCGCATCACCGCATGCCGGAGCGGCGTACGGTGCCGTGGGTTAATCGCCTTTTTTTTTTTTTTTTTTTTTTTTTTTTTTTTTTTTTTTTTTTTTTTAGTTTGTGATTGGAGCCTTCTTTTAAGCAAATAATGCCTGTGTTAGGAAGCTCCGCTCTTCCATAACTTAAAATTTAATTATATTCGACGGCACGGTTGGCGCAGTGGCTGAGCGATTGGCTGTTGCGCTGCGTGTCGCGGGTTCGATTCCCGCACGGTACAAATATTTGTATGGCCTACAGATGGTTGTTCTGGGTCTGGCTGTTTGTGTATGTGAGTTTATGTGTTTGTAAACGCACCCACGATACAGGAGAAATTCCTAGTGAGGGGCAACGTTTTTTAAAAAAAAGCAACCTATCTAGCCTTTTCCCAACTATTCGGTTTCCAAATTATAATATTTAACATGGAGTAATATCCATAGGTATAGTATACGAGACAGGCTCGACCTAGTGTGGAGTCCACAAGTTAATGTTAAAACTATGTTTCCTTTTTTGTCTCAATAAAATTTTATTATTATTATTATTATTCTCATTTATTAATTGTACATACATATAAATTAGATTTTTAAATATTAATATAAAAATACAAACATTTAAAAATATAAAAAATAGTAGCCCACCGGAGGCGGAAACAGGGTCCAAGCCACCGGCGGTCAGGGCTCCAAAGAGAGGAACCTCCTAACTATGCGGGCCGTGTCCAGAAGTACTGCTTTCTGGATCAAGCCCTTGATCCAGCCACCTAACGAGAGCCTCCTTAGATGTTGGTCGAGGCTCTTGGCTATTAAGCCATTGGCTGTGACGACTATCGGCACAATGATCGCTGAGTCCACCTCCCACATGTCGACAACCTCGCTGGCCAAGTCAAGATACTTGATCTGCTTGTCTTTCTCGACCTTCACGAGGTTCACGTCATGCGGGACTGCTATGTCAACAATCATATTATTATTATTATAATAATAATAATATGATAATTATTCCATTTATTTATTTTTCTTACGTATAAGTTACATTTTTAAATATTAATATAAAAAAACATAAAAACATTTAAAAATATAAAAAATAGTAGCCCACCGGCATCGGGAACAGGGTCCAAGCTACCGGTGGTCAGGGCTCCTGAGAAAGGAATCTCCTAACAATACGCGCCGTGTCCAGGAGTACCGCTTTCTGAATCAAGCCCTTGATCCAACCGCCCAACGAGAGCCTCCTAAGGTATTGGTCGAGGCTCTTGGCTATTATGCCATTGGCAGTCACGACTATCGGCACAATGATTGCTGTACTCACATCCCACATATCGACAACCTCGCGAGCTAAGTCAATGTACTTCATTTGTTTATCTTTCTCAGCCTTCACGAGGTTCTCGTCATGTGGGACCGTTATATCCACAATCACTGCGCGACGCTCTAATCGATCTATCACCACTATGTCAGGCTTATTGGCAACAATAGTCCTGTCAGTGATGATAGATCGATCCCAATACAACGTGATATTACCATTTTCATGAACTGGGTCGGGCACATACTTATAGTAGGGCACTTCTGATTCCACAAGACTATATTTAAGAGCAAGCTGCTGGTGAATAATCCTGGCTACTAGGTTATGTCTATGTGATAATTATTATTATTATCCTTTCTGACCTCCATAACCCAGTTACTGGTTGATACGATAGGTACTCCTTGGTAAAACTTTCGGGATTCTGACGATCCGTAACGACTATCAAAGATCGACGTATGACAGCCGAGACTCCGTACGAATTGACCAATTTCTAACCTGAATCCAATAACACTTAGTCCAACCTTGGAATCGAACCCGTGAGCGTACCAATGGGCCAGTTAAAACTAAATACTTATGTAATTATTCATAGTATTTTAAAATTTATTGCATTTCATTATGAAACTTGTGATAACAATAATTAGTTTTATGCATTTTCTTCTATTTTTTGGTGTAACTGGGTACATACTGACTAAGTATAAAAATAACCAACAGCTAAAACTAACAACAGTTTTTAAAAAATTTACGAACGTAGTGTTAACATTTTAATTTAAACTTTAACGTTTAAAATAATTTGAGTATAAAATCGAAACCATGAAGATTTTCGCAATTGTAAGTCCAATATTATTATTTTGTACTAGTGCACACTTCATTTTATTTATGTTATTGAGTATTTTTTATTGATATCTATAATTTTGTTGTTTCTTTTGTTATCTGCCTCGTTGGTCTAGTTGTTGCAACGCACGACTTCTGAGCATGAGGTCTTGGGTTCGATTCCCCGTCGGGCAAAGTGTTATTGGTTTTTTCCATCAGGAATTTCTCGGTGATGGGCCGTATTACATGAGACTTAAACATAACTGGTGAAATATAGGTACACCTCTGCCTAACCCTTCGGGGATTACAGACATGATGCTATGTTACAATGATTTTTTTTATTAACATTGTTTGGAGATAATTTAATAAAAAAAAAAAATGTTTTCTTTTCCCAACAGATTCTCATAAGCATGACAGTGTTCTTTTTGGTATCGGACTGTCAGTTTACATTCAGACCTGACTCTTTCTTTGATAGACTTTTTAATTTTGGAAGAAGAACTACTACTATGGAGCCTGACACAACTAACCGAACTTATTCGAATGAAACCACACAAAACACTACTACTACCACAGAACTAATTCCACTTAACATTACAATACTACTTACAGGAAGTAAGTAGTATTGTAACGAAAATTACTAATTTCATGATTAATTAACTTCTTATTCTTAAAGTGTGCTACAGTTAACTTTTGATACCGATCTTTTTTTATCTTTTATTATACATTTTTATTTTTTATTATACACCCTACTTACATAAAGTAGGGTGTTTGGTGTAAGCTTTCATAATAAAAAGCCAGTGTGACATAGAATGAGTTATTGAGTGTGAAGAGATAGCAAATGACCTCTCCTATCGGCCAATTCGCTTTGGCAAAAGATGCACCAAACACCCTGTATAATAATATTATCTACTTACTTGTAGTTGTAACTACACAGTATGTTAAATTACAGAGTGCGTTATCTTAAACTCATTTATTTACATCAATAAATGTTAAAAAAAATATATACATATATCACCATAGAAAAATAAGTGTGTAGAAATTAGACATGTACCGGGTACCCGGTTTGGGCCCGGTACCCGGTGGACCCGGCACTTTTTTAGGATCCGTCCGGGTACCGGGTAATAGCACCGGGTACCCGGTCATGCCGGGTAATTTGTTGGGAATAAAAATATACTTACTTAACACTTTTTTAAATCGAATAATGTTGTTTAATGATCGACAGAAACAGAACAAAAATTTGTTATTAAAGAAACAATAATCAAAAATAAATCAAACAATCATTAATAATCAAAGTTTTTAAGGGGTAAATTATGGTGTAGAAACGCCAGTTTTTCGGCTCTGTGTGGATCTAATCGGCTTCTTTTTGTTTCGTAAATATTGCCAGCCTCTGAGAAAAGTCGTTCGCTGTATACTGAGCTGCTAGGCGAAGGCTGCAAGGCTGCAAGCGCGCTTGCAGTACGGTCGTTTTCTTTGCCGGGTACCCGGCAAATCTATTACCCGGTACATTCTAGTAGAAATCCAAATCCAAAAAATAAAATTGATGTTAAAAATTTTCAAATGTCCTGTTTAAAACCAAAATACGGCACGGAATAGTACCTAGCGCCGCTTACAGTCTCCGTCACGAGAAACTACAAATTATTTAAATAAAGAACTTCTACTAAGTTATGTACCGACAATACAATGGACGACATCACAGTCATAGGTACATATATATCCCAAATTCAATCAACTCTAAGTAGCATACGTGTAATACGAAACTAACAAGCAATTTTACTTGGTCGGGTTTTATTATAGCGATATAAAGCGCTGTCGTCTAATGTTTTGTGGTACATCTGGAACGCGTCTGATGACACATGGAACGTAAACATTTGGGCCGTCATTTCGAAATAAGTTCACGCTGACGCGCCGCAGTATTTGATCCAAGGGTTGCGACCACCTGAATGTGTGTTTACAAAATTTATAGCTTCTCGTGACGGGGACTATAGATCAGATTTGCTAAATGTAATATTGCCGTTCTTAAGTCGATAGACAAGTGTGAAATAGCACAAAAAATAATAAACTGTTACGTACATGCACGTAACAGTTTATTATTTTTTGTGCTATTTCAAAAATACATACATTTTGATATGTATAGGAGTATTTTTTATGTATATACGCTCTATTATACCTTTTAAAGGAAACGCCTTTCATTAATTAACATACTGTGTTATTGTAATCGTTGAAAAGTGTTGTGGGTTTTGTTAAGTTTAATATTATGAAACACTGTTTATGCTTATTAATACTTGTTTTCCCAAATGTAATAAATAAATGAATTGTAAGAAAAATAATACAAATTATATTTTCATTGTACATTACATATTTTTTCATTCCTTTTTCCCATTTCTATTTTTTTTCTAAACTAGCTTCTATGTATAAGATTATTTTGTCTATTTTTCTGTGTTATATATAATATAGTAAAATGTTTATTATTTATTATCTCCTTTATTCATTAAATATTACAAATAAATTACATTTTTAAATATTTAGAAGCTAGTACTGAAGCGGGTATGATTGAAACGTACGGGCAAATTGTACCAGATCTGTATTAACCTTTTACAGAGATATGTATAAGCTAGGCTTAACTAGATACAACGGTAACATAAAACTACACGGTACGTTCCCGGCAAGTTCGTGACGTGAGGTGCGTCGCGAAACAAGTAGGATGCGTCACCGCGGGGCGCGAGGGGAGGTGCGTCTAGGCAAGGCGAGCTCTTCCAATGCGTGGAAACAGCGGCGCACTGGCTCAGACTGGCGCTCGTAGCCGCGTCGGCTCCTTATATACCCGAGGTGGCGGTGCGCGGCGGCTCGTTGTGTGCGTGAGTAACGTCCCGACACAGCGCTGTTGTGTGACGCGTGGCTGTAGGCGTACGGTGGTGCTACAGGCTCCCCCTCTGGATGCGAAGTCGCCCCGACGAGTAGCCAGTCAAGATGAGTGCTCCACCGACGTAACTGGGCGAGGCGCGTGTCGTCGTGGTCGTCCTCGTCCACGAGAGGGCGGAGTGGCGCCCTCAGGATTAGGCCTAGGTTTAGGCGGACGCCCGCGTTTCTTCAGTGGGCGCACCGGCAGAGGAAGTGGCCCTGCCGCATGGCCTTGGAACGGAGTCAAGGCGGATGTATGATACACCCCAAGGGGTTTATCTGGAGTAGTGGGATCTGAAATCAAGTAAGATGAAGCACCATGACGTGCTAAGATTAGATAAGGACCATCCCTGCGAGGACAGAATTTAGTACTTATTCCTCGAGCAGCGTTACTAATCGGATGGGTAGTTGCTAATACCAGGTCACCGGGAGAGTAACCGGGATCTTCTCTACGTCTTTGGTCTACCATCTTCTTTCTGCGTTCTTCTAGATTCTCCCTGACATCTCTAGCCTCGCTCAATGTATTGGCAAGAAGTAGTAACTTCGGCGTAATTTCAGGCACAAAGTTCTCAGACAGTAAAATCTGACGAAAATCGTGAGTGTTGTCATCCGGAGTACGCAGTTCTCGTGCAAATGTTAAATACGCTGGCGTATGTCCTGTGGTGAGGCAGGTTGCGGTATTCATCGCAAACCGTATGCTGGGTAATTTATCACTCCAACTCCCATGGTCATCTCCTACTAAGATGGCCAGTTGTGTCTTTAAGTCTCTGTTTTTCCTTTCTACTGGGTTTGCTGCTGGGTGATATACTGGTGTGAATGTGTGCTTAATTCGCAGACAATAGGTTAATTGTTGCATCACAGCACTCACAAATTGTGGTCCATTGTCGCTTATCAGGCGTCTGGGCACACCGTATCGGAGGAAAACCTCGTTCATCAAAACTGCCGCACAATTTTCAGCGCTGGCAGTTTCCAAAGCAAATAATTCTATCCAACCAGAAGCAACATCTTCAGCGGTCAGTATCCATGTCTTGCCACTAGGCGTTGACG
The DNA here is from genome assembly GCA_949316365.1 of Hoplodrina blanda. Classification (NCBI taxonomy): domain Eukaryota; kingdom Metazoa; phylum Arthropoda; class Insecta; order Lepidoptera; family Noctuidae; genus Hoplodrina; species Hoplodrina blanda. The sequence continues at coordinate 2,687,030 of OX438590.1, forward strand.
GCAAAGGTCCAAACAAATCAAAGGCGAGGGTTTCGAAACGTTGGTTGACAGGCGTGGTTTGGAGCAAACCAGCTGGTTTCAGGTTGGATGGCTTAAATCTCTGGCATTCAACACAGTTCTTAACATATGCTTCGATATATTTTCTCATACCCTTCCAATGATATCGCTTCGAGATGCGTTGGTATGTTTTATCACCGCCGTAATGACCCGCCAAAGGGTCATCGTGGTATGCCGAAAGAACGTTTGCCCACTCATGCTGAGGAACTACGAGTTGAGCCTCATCTGAGTCATCCGTCGGGTGATATCGATACAGTAACCCGTTGTTCATGACATACCCTTTGTTGCTCCAGTATACGGCATTATCTTTACGTTCTGCATCCTCTAAGGCAGTTACGATGCTGGCGATGTTCTCATCCTTAAGCTGTTCAGCCCTAATTTCAGATGATGATCTCTGTGGCATATCCACGGCAACGCTACACACTCCACAGGTGTTTTCGGTGCTTTCATCGCAAATAGGCCTGGATAGCGTGTCTGCAACCACATTCGTCCTACCAGGTGTATACCTGATGGTAATATCATAGGCCTGTATCTGTAAAGCCCATCTGGCTAATCGACCAGTTGGAGATCGCAAAGACATCAACCACTTCAGGGCTTGATGGTCCGTAACCACTGTTACTGGGAGGCCTTCAATGTATCCACGAAACTTTTTAATAGCCCAAACTACTGCGAGAGCCTCCCTCTCAGTTGTGGAATAATTGCGTTCTGCAGGGGTCATCAGTCTACTGGCATATTCGACGGGATGCTCGTTCTCTGCCTCCCCCTGCACTAAAACTGCTCCAAGTGCATAGTTGCTTGCGTCACTTTTGATTATATAACCTTTCGTCTCGTCGGCTTGACGTAGCACAGGTGTTGATGTAAGACGTATTTTGAGCTCTTGAAAAGCCTGCTCTTGTTCCGCTAACCAAGTCCATACCGCGTTTTTCTTAGTTAAACGGGAGAGTGGTTCACTGATTGCAGCAAAATTTGGTATGAATCGCCTATACCAGGAACAGGTCTGCAGGAACGTCATCAGATGCTTCAAATTCTTGGGTGCTGGATAGGCTAGTATTGCCGCTACTTTCTCCGGATCAGCCTTCAGACCCTCTGGAGTAATAAAGTGCCCGAGATACTTAATTGTTGAGCAACAAAATCGGCACTTACTAAAATTTACATAGAGGTTGCTTTCCTTCAGCTTATTTAGTACCTTACTCAAATCTGACAGGTGTGCTTGATAGGTAACTGAGAAGATTATGAGGTCATCTAGGTACGCCAGCATCTTTACATTCTCCAGGCTAACTCGAATCCTGTCTATCAGACGCTGGAATGTAGAGGGTGCATTGCGAAGTCCAAATGGCATCCTCTTAAAACGGTACATACCGAATGGAGTTATGAATGCCGTCTTGTCCTGATCCTCGAGTTTCACCTTCACTTGCCAGTAACCAGCGCGTAAATCCAGGGTAGACATGAAAGGCGTTGGCTTAGCAGCATGAAGCAGATCATCAATGCGTGGGATAGGATACTTATCGGGGACCGTTATGGCATTAAGTCTACGATAATCAACGCAAACTCGTACTGAACCGTCTTTCTTCGGTACCATTACAACGGGTGCGGACCAGGGTGATGAGCATGCTTCAATTACTCCACCGTCCAACATCTTCTTTACCTCATTTCTTAACACAGCCATGCGTGGCGGAGAGAGGCGATATGGAGGTACAGAGATGGGGTTATGTTCACCCGTGTCGATACAGTGTTCAGCGAGGGTAGTGGGTTCCCCGCCTTCACCAAAAACTTCTTGATAATCCCATAGCACTTCCATCAGCTGTGACTTTTGAGTTGCGTCCAGCGTGTCCGATGAGACCTCTTCCACTTCCAATGATCCAATTTCGACATCATTGCTGCTATTACTATGGTCGCTGGGAAAGAGCGCCTTGGAGTGTGGAGATAGTTCACACGGAGCATCGCGAAGCTGCATTTGGGCATCATGGACCATAAAGTCAACGAACCTTGGAGAATACCCATCGAATAATGGTCGGGATCGCTTCCTTGGAATAGGGGACAACTCGATTGGCACTACGCGATATGGCATCGTGTTTGTAGTGCTGGCACTCGTTACTGGGAGTGCGGGTTCTCCGCTGGATAATGGACTTCCCGTTGCTGGGGAGCATGCACTGGGTTGTGGCAGCGCTGGTTCCAGTACACCTTCGTCTCTTGGAGTTATCGATAGAGGGGAGATATATTCAGACAGTTCGACATCTTTTAAAATTGACCGCAACGGAGGATTATAATAAACTGGTGTAGCCTCTACCCTAACCAACGATATCTCCTCATCATCTTCGTCTTGGAGGTCGAAGATGTCATTAGGGTGATCCTCGAAAAACCAGGTCTTCTGCGGAATGTTGAGTACCATCTTGGCATCTTCAATAAAGCCGACTCCCAACAGTGTGCGAGACTCTCGAGCTTCCGGGAACACGATAAAAGTAGTTTGCACGACACGGAAACAGATACTGACGGGTGCACTTACGGTCAAAACCTCTCTAGTCGTCTTCGTACCATCAGCCAGTTTTACCGTAAGCTGTTGTGTGTGGAATGCAAAACCGAGTCTTCGTAGGCATTTATATAGCGAATATGATGCAACGCTTGTCTTTGCGCACGTATCAACGTAGGCGCTACCGGTAATTTTGCCTATGCCAATAGCAATAACCGGCCTAGGGCGTACATCTGCTTGGGTGGTAAGGGAACAGAAACTTACTTCAGTCTTCCCCACCTTTGGCACAGCCTTGGTACAGGTTGGGCATTTTGAACGAATCACCCCCGGTGTACCACATCCGTAACAGACAAACGTTGGTGCAGAAGGTGACGGCGCTTGAGTACCTATAGCGGCATTCGCAGGCGCAAGTTTCACGTCAGAAGTACCACTACCAGAAGCGAGGTCCTTCTTCTCCTTCTTCCGACATGTCTCAATTGAATGTCCAGGCAATCGACAGTACGAACAACGCTTCTTTTTAAACGACACCTTTTCTGTCTCTTTTCCCTTTCCTGTCCCTTCTTCTGGCATTTCCTTTTCAACCAGGAGCTGTTCCACTCCTCTAGCTGCCTTCACTAGGGCGTCAAGAGTATTGACAGTCTCGCGTGCCATTTTTACCCTTATCTTGTACCTCAATTGTCCGTAAATCAGATCAATTTGTTGGGTTTCTGTGTGTGGCTCTGGCATTTGTGCAATAAGAGCCCTCTTCTTAGCCACAAACACTTCTGTCAATTCATCCTCACCTTGTTTGATATTTACGACGTTCTGGTACAGCTGGTAGGCAGGTCTTTTAGGAGCAAAGGCGTGGCGAACTCTTGACACAAACTCTTCCCATGTCCTCACCTGATCCTTTATCCCATTCCACCAGGTGGCAGCCTCATCCTTTAAAATTAAGGGAACGCTCATGATGGCATCTTCGTCGGAGATCTGTTCTACAGACTTGAATACTGAAGCCGCAGCAAGAAAAGATTCTACCGATTCAGTATCTCTGGTACCATTAAAAGTAATCTTGCAAGTGGTGAAAGAGCCTCGTCGCTGTTGATTGCCAATGACTGACAATAACTTCTCGAATTGCTCCGTAGACAAATTCATGGTAGCAAGTGGTTCCTCCTTTATTTTCCTACTTAATCTTGACTTTGGGCTAGCCTGCTTTCGGGCCTTTACGTTGAGCGCCAGATTGAAGCGGGTATGATTGAAACGTACGGGCAAATTGTACCAGATCTGTATTAACCTTTTACAGAGATATGTATAAGCTAGGCTTAACTAGATACAACGGTAACATAAAACTACACGGTACGTTCCCGGCAAGTTCGTGACGTGAGGTGCGTCGCGAAACAAGTAGGATGCGTCACCGCGGGGCGCGAGGGGAGGTGCGTCTAGGCAAGGCGAGCTCTTCCAATGCGTGGAAACAGCGGCGCACTGGCTCAGACTGGCGCTCGTAGCCGCGTCGGCTCCTTATATACCCGAGGTGGCGGTGCGCGGCGGCTCGTTGTGTGCGTGAGTAACGTCCCGACACAGCGCTGTTGTGTGACGCGTGGCTGTAGGCGTACGGTGGTGCTACAGTACTAAGTATTATAAATGTGAAAGTTTAGATAGATGGTTTTTCACCGAAACACCCCAGAACGGCTGAATGACTCTAGATGAAAGGACAATGCCAGAAATTCTATAGAGCTTTGACCCATCAAATAAAAGTTGATGTACAAGCATGTCAAATGTAGCATTCTATTGCTGCTATATTAGTGTTATCTAAAAACATGTATAAATGCCTTTAGAACTTGCGGTTTCTGTTAAATCTAAGAAAAACTAGTACAAAAAACTACTACATTTAGGTTAGGTACCTCAAGTTTAGGTTAATTGCAGTTATAATTGTAGAAATAATTAAATAAGTGCTGTATATTGTTAAAGTGCTATCCTAGGGTGTTTGGCTATGAAAGGAAGGAATGACAATGACAAGATTATAGTCTGGAAAAACATTTAGTCTACTTCTTATCTCGGAAAAATAAACGATTCCCGTGGGATAATATAAGACGTTTATTATGTTGAACTGGAATTGTCAATAATTAAACACGTGTGTTTCTCTGAAAACAAAGTTTTATTTTAGTACTCACTTAAAAACACTAATAACTAATACACGCTAAGACAATCATTTTTATCCTACCTGAAAACAAAGAAACGACATTTAAAGTGTATAACTTAAATACAATTCCTTTTTAATATTTTCCTTCAATATTTGCCATGAAAAAACAGTTGTCAAGATCACAGCCACAGAAAAGCTCATACCATGAACCAACCTGCTTTACTCAGCCTGTTTCGCATAGCGCCATCTATTGAAGTGCTATGGTACACTCTTTACCGACCGGGGTTGCGCTACATAACTTATTAAAGAAATTATAATTTCTTTACATAATATATATTATATTGTATACTTTGACGCGGACCAAGTAGCGGGCTGAAGCTAGTATGTCAATAAACGTTCCGAGGACCCAGGAGAAGTCCTAGTAGTGTGGGGCTTAGGTAAAAATAAAAACACTTGAAAAAGAGGTACCTATAGTAACATACATACATACATAAACTCACGCCTTTTTTCCATGGGGGTAGGCAGAAACCACAGAACGCCACCTGCTACGATCCTTACATTCTCCTTTCGCCTCATCTACGTTCATACATCTCGTCATACAAGCACGACGGTTGCGAGTACTCCGCACCTGACCTTTCTGAAGAACCTCACCGATAAGGTCGTGTATAGTAAATCCAGTCTTAAACAATTACCAGACGAAAAGAAATATTTGCTATTTGCTGCAAAAACAAAATAGAACCGTAAGTTCAGACTATTCTATACCTTTTTTAGGCTGTTGTCCCAACTGTCACATAGAAAGGTAAAATATGATTAATGTACTGGACCAAATGGCGTGAATCGAACCGAGCACTTAGCCCGAAAGCTAGCCTAGATTTAGACATAAATCATTCGCTGACAGCTTATTTACACCGCGATGATGGCTTACTGATATAGGTTACAAGCCTATAAGCTAAGTGGGCTTTTAGATTTTCTGCCAATTTGGGTCCAACATGGGCAGAAATTAAATAACCTAAAATATTACACCTGGAAGTGAAGTAGAAGTGTTATTGAGTTTTTCCATCAGGAACGATAAAATTATTTCAATCTTTGGTGTAAAAGGTCTGGATGCTTGTTTGAGAGGCTGATTCTTTGTTTAAGAAGAGGTCTTTGACTTGTGTTTCACAGCATAATAGGCTGGTATTATAAACTGAAAAAGCCCATATAGTAGAGGAGACCGTGGAACATCGACCTTCACCCATCAGATAACTTGAGGAGAGATATTTTTTATCAAATATAATTTATTAACAAACATGCCTATGATAAGTTGCCTATCGAAAAGTTTTCATAGCTAATTTTTACTGAATTATTTTTTTATAATTTTTTTGCAGCCAAGCCGATTGGTATCTTACTTATGATATCAATTTCGATTGGTTAACAGATGGGTTTAGTTACTTATATTGACTTACCTGTCCACATCTGCTTGCCAGGTAGCCATGCACAGAAATAAGTAGGCAAGCCTACCTAGGCATATTCTGTGTGTTAAAATCTATCAGTTGAGATGAAATGAGTGAAGGTGATGAAAGAAAATTGATTAAAATTAATTCAATAAAAAATAGCTATGAAAAGTTTTCGATAGGCAAGCTATCGTAGGCATGTTTGTTAATAAATTATTTTTGATAAAAAAATATGTCTCATCAAGTTATTTGATGGGTGAAGGTCGATCTTTCACGACTCTTGGGCTATTATGGTGTAACTTGTGTTTATCTTGGACATCACTGGCATCGTTGAAGGAAAACATCGTTCCACTCAAAGCATGTCAGAGACCCTTGAGGCGGTTTAGAAACTCTGACACTAGGGTGTGTGGGGTCGAAGACCTTAATGCCCACACGATAAAGAAAGGAAGAAAGATGGTGTTACTAGGACCTTACAGCCATATACTTCTAAAATACAAAAATATGAAACTGTCATCTAGTTTTCCTTATTATTCACACCTTTCTGAGAGCTTTTAGCGTGTTAAAATAAATCATGGTGCTCCACAAAGTGCGTCGGCGCTCAAATGTGCTCATATCTCTTAATACAACTATTTTATGGATATTTGCTCTCCACGAAGTTTGCAAATGGCTGTTCTCCATACGAGAACTTTTTAGTGCGAATAAACGAGGAATTAGATGTAAAAGGGAATGCTGGATTTATTTGTTTTTCTTTTTGTGTTTTTACGAATGTTTTCAGGTTAGGCGATTAACCCACGGCACCGCACGCCGCTCCGGCATGCGGTGGCGGTGAAGCGGATTTCGATGCGGTTGTCCGCACGGTGATGCGGTTCAACCGCATGACCGTGCGGATCGATTTTGAACAGTTTTGGTTTTAACCAGTTATTTTTTACCGGTTTTGACCAGTTTTCAGGGTGTCCAGGTTGGGGTTTTTTTTCCCCCAATTTGGGGAAAAATTTTGGGGAACTTTTGGTGAAAACTGCGGAGAAAATTCTGGGAAAAAAATAAAAAAATTCTGCGAATCCACTAGCGCGAATGCAGATATGCGCGAAGTATATTTTTATAAAGGATAATGGGCAAAATTCTTAAAATAAGGTTCCGTACACATACCCACATCACTTTATCTATTAGATAAAATTCATAACGGCTAATTACGCGTCATGGGTGTCGTGTTCATGGTTTTCAAGGGTGCTTCAATACCATCAACGATTTGTTTCATTCAATCCAATATCACTTTGTGAGCTTTGGTTAACTAAAGTATTAAACTTTAGTTTTATTTTTGATTTTATTAATTTCGTTTGTGATTCATGTAGGTATAACGTTCTGTTTATTTTTTTATAATGCACATAATATTACAACATGTAAAATAAATGTTAAGCTAAAAAAAATGCCTTAAAGTTTAATTTCGTGATGCAAAATAATTCGTTTGCATAGGCATCTATATGATGACCCACATCACTTTATCTATTAGATAAAATTCATAACGAGTAATGTGTGGCATATTTTGCGGCCGCCATCTTGGATTTTCATTTTGACCTCATTTTCGTCATCAGCACCCTCGAAAACCATGAACACGACACCCATGAAGCATATTTTGTAAAATTTTGCAGCCGCCATCTTGGATTTTTATTTTGACCACATTTTCGTCATCAGCACCCCCGAAAACCATGGACGCGACACACATGAAGCATATTTTGTAAAATTTTGCGGCCGCCATCTTGGATTTTTATTTTGACCTCATTTTCGGCATCAGCACCCACGAAAACCATGGACACGACACCCATGAAACATATTTTGTAAAATTTTGCAGCCGCCATCTTGGATTTTTATTTTGACCTCATTTTCGTTATCAGCACCCTCGAAAACCATGGACGCGACACCCATGAAGCATATTTTGTAAAATTTTGCGGCCGCCATCTTGGATTTTCATTTTGACTACATTTTCGGCATCAGCACCCTCGAAAACCATGGACACTACACCCATGACGCGTAATTAGCCGTTATAAATTTTATCTAATGGATAAAGTGATGTGCGTACGGAACCTTATTTCAAGAATTTAGCCCATTATATCCTTTATAAAAATATACTTCGCGCATATCTGCATTCGCGCTAGTGGATTCGCGGAAGTATCTATCGCGCAAGTGTAGGCGCACAAATGTCTATCGTGTGGAACTGTCATTCGCGCAAGTGACCTATCGCGCAAAGGGAGTCGCGCAAGTGTCTTGGCGCCGAAACGTCCATTCGCGCAAGTGTCCGTGCGCGCAAAGAGTCTCGCGCAAGAGTCTTGCGCGCAAATGTCTTTCGCGCATGTGTCCTGATACCCACTATGGTGCTAGGTCAACAAATAAAAAAAATAGATTTAAAAATATAAGAAGCCAAAAGTCCCCAAAAATACACCTAAACATATAACGCCCTTTTAAAAAATTATATTACCCCCTAAATTTGGGGAGAAAACCCCTAAATTGGGAACCCTGCACGATGATCCCAAGGAGGTTAAAAATATAGGGAGCGAGCGCTTGGAACATTGATAACCGTTACTCATTTTTTTTAGAAAGAGAGGCACTGAGTTCTGTATTTTATCTCGTTCTGGCATTGTTAAGTGTATTAGAAATTGTGTATATTATATTATATATTATATATAATATATTATTATTGTGTGTATTAGAAAGAAACAGAACGCTTAACTCGGTGCCTTTCATTCATTTCAAGGTCACCGAGTTAGGACCGTTTCTGTAGTATGAAGCGCGCACTCCATAAATTTTTAACCTCCTTGGATGATCCGCACGGTGATGCGGCGCCCCGTGTGTGAGGCACCGCACGACCGCGCGGACGTCCGCACGGTGATGCGGTTGTGACGAGAACACCGCTCGACCGCGCGGTCGTGCGGTGTTCGTGTGCAAGGTTCAAGCGGATTTCATAGAGGCTAGTGCGACGTGAGAACCGCATCACCGCATGCCGGAGCGGCGTGCGGTGCCGTGTGTTAATCGCCAGAAACTTGGTGAGATTAAGCACATTTTATGATGGAATATTCAATGACTGCCTCGTTGGTCTAGTGGTCGCGAAGCGCGACTGCTGATCATGAGGTCTTGGGTTCGATTCCAAGGTCGGGCAAAGTGTTATAGGGTTTATCCATCAGGAAGTTCCCAGTAGCAAATATGTCATCAATACGAAGCGTAGTTGTGCTTTGTTGTAATTTTGGAAGGCATAACATCACTCCTGTAAGTCCTAAAGGGTTAAGCAGAGGTGTACCTATTAGTACCGAACCATCTAAGCATACTTTTTTCAATTCTGGAAAATAGAATGAATTTGAATTGAATTTCGTATTTAATAGAACTGGATATATTTTGTCTATCTAAGTAATTATTTAAGAAAAAAGATAAATTTGTTTGGCGCGTAATTTGACAAAAACAAAGCTAATAAAGTAAAGCCTTGTGGCAGCGACTATTGTTTTGTTTTTCTTTTTTTATGACGACGCAAAAAGCTCCCAAACGGATGAAACGATTTTGATTTTGTTTTTTTTTTTTTGTTTGAGAGTTGAATTATTCGGGAGTCTTCTTATCTACGTTTGATGAAAATTGATCCAAGATGGCCGCCATTGGGAGTATTTTTAATTTTTTTTTTTTTACTTTTCTTGAGCACTTCTTTTACCCTTTATTTAATACGTGTACAATAGTGTTGGTTACTTGTTTGTTAAATCTGAGTTTAAGTATTTCTCTGTATTTTTATTTATTTAAAACTTTATGCACAAGTAAACAAAATTCACTGTACAAAGGCGGACTTAATGCCTTAGGCATTTTCTACCACTCTACCTTAGTGTGAGTATTTTGTAGCATATAACTGTTTTTTCCCCTTAAAAATAAATAATTAAACTTCACTGAATAATATTATCATTTTTCTTTACGAAAAGTAAATTATATTCAGTATTATTTATTTTGTAAGAAAGAATTTCAATTCTAATGATAACAAGTACCACGTAAGTGTAATTAGTGGAAAAAGGTACTCCATAATTGATTGGAAACTAGTTTAATGTCTTTTAAATGCAAAAACTGTTGTTTCAAGTGTTTATCTTAATGACAAATGGAGAAAATGAACGTTCTATGACAAGCATTATCAGAAACATTGAAGGAAACTAGGCCAATGACCTATTATACTCTTTTGCTTAATCATTATCATCATATCAGCCGAACGACGTCCACTGCTGGACATAGGCCACCCCTAAAGAATGACCGGTCCTACGCAGCTGGCCGCCAGCGGTTTCCCGCGAACTTTACCAGGTCGTCCGCGTCGGTCCACCTCTTGAGGGGCCTTCCCACACTACGCCTTCCGGTATTATAGAAAACCATATCCCCACAACATTTCATGACCTTCGGTTATTTGCTTTGATTAAGTAAACTTTTAACATTTCCTATTTTAATGGAAATTAAATATCTATAATAAAGCTGAACAGTTTGCCTTTTTGAAAAAATATTTTTGCGTTATTCACCGTTTGTCATACATAATACATACATAATAAACTCACACCTTTTTCCCATGGGGGTAGGCAGAAACCTGCGATCCTTACATACTCCTTTTGCCTCATCTACGTTCATACATCTCGTCATACAAGCACGCCGGTTACGAGTACTCCGCACCTGACCTTTCTGAAGAACCTCGCCAATAAGGTCAGTGTAGGTCTTCCTAGGGCGACCCCTCCCTGCGTTGCCACTCACCTCTGCCATATAAATACCTTTTGTTAATAGTCTTTCACTCATCTTCTCAACATGACCGAACTATCTAAGCATACCCTTTTCTATCTTTGTCACTACATCCTCTTTTAATCCGTAACGGTCCCGTATAACCTTATTCCTCACTCTATCGTTCAAAGTTACACCACACATACTCCGCAAGGAAAGCATTTCCACAGCATTAATCCTACTCTCATGCCTCGTTTGCCATACCCAACATTCATTTCCATACATAAGCGTAGGCACCAGCACGCCGTTGTGAGCAGCCAGTCGAGCCTTTTTGGGCATGGACTGGTTGGTCACAACCGCATGTATAGCACCATTCACTTTATTTCCCGCAGTTACTCTCCTTTCCACATCAGCATCGATCTTTCCATCTCTAGTAAACATACTGCCCAAGTATACAAACTCATTCATTTGCTCCACACTCTCATCATTTATTTTCACATCACACGCCGATACATCCTCTTCTCTTTCAAAAACCATCACTTTCGTCTTGTTCACATTTATATTCATGCCTTTCCTCTTAAACGCGTCATTCATTACCGTTACCATGTCTTGCAACTGCTCTGCTGACGATGCAAGAAGAACTTGATCGTTTATCAAAGAGGGGGTTATTACATTATATCATGCTACAACTCATGAAAGCAAAGCAGTAACCAAAAACGCGGGTGAATCCTGGAATATTGCTTGTAATAAAATAAAGTGGATAGCTAATTATGTGATAAAGTAAGTATACACATCAAAAAAGTCTAGGGATCAACATCCCTAACAAATGTTAGGGATGTTGATCCCTAGACTTTTTTGATGTGTGTAGGTGTATAATAGGTGATATGGAATAAAATAGGTAAAAATTCACACAAGCCATGGCAAAGTACAGTTTTATACCAATTAAACTGCCGTTTTTATCAAAGAAAAAAAAAGAGGTAAAATTAACATGTATTTCTCAAAATTTCGAAATTGACAAGCCTGTTTAATAAAGTTTTATCAATTTAGTTGACGATTAATAGTAAATTAGCTTGTATAAAACGCATGGTACGCAGTCACTTCAACACATTCAGTTTCAAAGTCTCAAGTGCAATCATGGCAGATATTAAATGTTTAGTCTTGGTAAGTAAAATAAACAAAAAGACACATATATAATAGGGTACGTAAATACATACAAAGAGTAAGGCTTCTTTAGATGATAACTAACGATATGGCAAGGGTTTCAGCTCAATATAAAATACTCTAAGAATTGATACCAAATTTTCGATTTCATATGTTTCTTAAATTCAAATCATAACTAACGTGTCACCGCACTACGTGGATCAAAAACTTTCCACGTTACTTGCCTACGATAAATCTCTTCCGTAATTCTGCGCGCCTAGTACCGCATAGTAGCCTACTGCAGGCGGTGTTCTTTGTTGACCATAATTTCCGAACATGTAGAGATAGGATTAAAAAACCCTTGCCATATCGTTAGTTATCATCCAAAGAAGCCTTGCTCTTGGTATGTATATAATATATACCCTTTCCGTTACACGTTGTATATTATTATATTCTGACTTGAAGGGCTTTGTCTCTAGGATCACAACATAAATGTGATGTGTGACTGTCCCGCTGATCTTACGGTCACAACTGCAACCACTAAGCGTTGGATCAATGTCGGGTGTGTCATATTGGGTTTTTTAACTAGGAATTTCATATAAAACTCTGGAGTTTAGATGAGATCTCTAAGGTCGTGACGGTTTGCCATCCTAATGGTCCACCAGAGCTTGGTTGGTTGGTTTCCATGGATCCTAAAAAAACACGTTAAGCCGTTGGTCCCGACCACAGAGCATAATATAATACCGGGTCCCGACTGTCATACGTGGATCTTTGACAGCCATTACGGGTCGTCAGAAGCACGAAAGTCTGCCAACCAGTCTTTCCAAGGAGTATCGTATTACCCAGTTACTGGGTTGGGGAGGTCAAATAGGCAATCGCTCTATGTAAAAGCTATGGTATTTATCTGCATCCTGTTAGACTGGAAGCCGACCCCAACACAGTTGGGAAAAGGCTAGATGGATTTGATTTTAGTAACATTTACTCTAATCATAAGAATTAAGCTAGCTATATACAGGAAGACTTTTATATCACGTTCCAATGTTATGTTATGTTTTGATTGTTATCAATGTTTGGGGGCGGGGCCGCAGGCGTGCGAGTCGAGTCAGAGTTTGACGCGGCGCATAATGTCCACAAAAAAACTTTTTTAGGACAACTATGTCTATCTTAATATTTTAGTACTGAGTGATACTAAAAGAAAAAACACGTATTTTATTATTTGCAATAAAGATCATAATATTAAAATTTGGAACCTGATAAAAATCTTCCTGTGTATATAGATAATTAAAATTACTGACTCAAATCGTTATTCTTCCAGGTTACATTATGCGTTATGGCACTATCACATATAATAGATGCCAAACCATCACAAATTGATTATGAAGTGGATCAGGTTAAGGTAGTAGCAGGAGCAGAAGTAAATAAAATAAAATACAAATCGAAAGATAATGAAAAAGGAAATAATGGGGCAACCACCGCAGCACCTGGCAAGGAAGGTGGGAAAACGACAGCAGCACCTGGTAAGACCACAACAAGTATGGAATATGAAGAAAGTGGGGATGATGAGACGGAAGACTATGAAGATGATGACGGTGAAGATGAGGAAGATGAAGAAGATGATGACGAAGATGAAGATGATGAGGGTAATGATGATGATACATGCGGAAATTCTGAAGACGATGAGATGGGAGGAGGCTGTGGATGTCTTGGTTAATTTTCCTATTATAAATGTGTAATATTTTCAGGATTTGTATTCAGTAAAACTATAATATTCATTATGTTGCAGATAACTTAAATTTATTCTTATATCAATGAAAGTCTGTAATAATAGTATCCATAATTAAATTGTCGTTTATTACAGTATTAGAACTCGTTTTAATTTGAACCCAAAGCAACATTGAAGTAGAAAACAAGATTTATTCATGATTTATTGAAGAAATTTAATAGTAAGAGCCTGCGCGCACTAGCGATTTAAGTTGGCCGATAGTTTAGTCGCTATCGTAAGACGATACGTAAGACGTATGATTTTTAATCGTCAAATACGCGCACTGCCATATAACTTCATACTGAATTCCAGAACGATCAAACTATCGCCCGATTAAAAATCGCTAGTGCGCGCAGGCTCTAAGTCAAAAAGTTTATTCAAACACACATAACACTACATCACGCCTGCAGCCCTTGAAAGTTTAGGCAGAGGTGTATCAATTAGTACACCCACATTTCGCCAGTTATGTTTAACAGGGGGCGAGTTTATTGCCATCAACCGGGCTGTTACTGAGACATTCCTGATGGAAAAACCCAATAACACTTTGCCCGACCTGGGAATCGAACACAAGACACCATGCTCAGCAATCGCGATTTGCGTCCACTAGAGCAACAGACAGCTAGTTTATTCAAAATAGGCACATATTACACTGTTACTTTACTGGTAATCGAAAATCTTGACCATTACAACACAACAACAAAGCTAAACGCACGGTACAATAAAGCTGCACGGCCTCGCCGAGCGTTGTACGTCGACGTAAATAAACCTCTGTTACAATTCCGCAAATTTTTTTACGGATGCGGATTCCGCACTTACAAAGGTCAAAGTCAAAGTTAAAGTCAAAGTCAAAGTCAAGTCGAAACATTTATTTCAATTAGACCAATTTTATTATAAGCACTTTTGAATTGTCAAGTCGGTCAGTTAGTCAGAAAGTTGAAGCTGTTGCTCGCGGAGGCGAGGTTCCATTACTACCATAATACGGGTTGCAAAAAGTCATAGCACATAGCCATTCACTACGCATATCAACCATCAAACTAGATAAACACAGCAAACTAGACAGGACTTTGTGCCAGTCGGGAGTCTTCTTAGCTACGTTTGATGAAAATTGGTCCAAAATGGCCGGCGTTGGGAGTTTTTTAAATTTTATTTTTTTCACTCTTCTTAAGCACTTCTTTTACACTTTATTTAATACGTGTACAATTAGTGTGGGTTACTTGTTTGTTTAATCTGAGTTTAAGTATTTCTCTGTATTTTGTAGCATGCAACTGTTTTTTTCCGCTAATAAATAAATAAATAATGTTTACTGTATAATTAACATTTTCCTTTACCAAAACTAAATTATATTAAGTATGATTTATTCTGTAAAAAGGAGTTTCAATTCTAATGAAAATAAGTACCACGTAAGTGTAATTAGTGGAAAAAAGTACTCCATAATTGATAGGAAACTACACTCGCGAGCAAAAGTATGGAATCACTTACTTGGAATTGATTCCGCGCGATCTTGAGTACTTAATAACTAGTTAAAAATAATAAAATGGGTTAAAAAAAACCATTTCAAAGGTTAAATTGTTAACTTTAAATTGATACCAAATTCATTTAAATCACACCAGTATTTAAGGAGCTATCCCGGATTGAGTGAAGGAGTTAGGAAAACATAGGATAATGGAAAAAAAATTAATGAAGAGAACAACAAAAATTAATTAATAAAAAAATATTTGGCCTTCAAATTAAGATTCAATATTTTGTGTTCCTTCCCCTCGCTCTAATAACTGCTCGAAGACGGTTCTTCATTGGCCTAATCAGCTTCTGAGTCGATTCTTGCGGGATACCTTTCCACTCCTCTATCAAAGCCGATTTCAGCTCTTGAAGGAGCAGGATTTCTGGAACGAACCCTCCTCTTCAGTGCATCACACATGTGCTCAATGGGATTTAAGTCCGGGCTGAGCGCTGGCCAGTTCAATGTGGCGATACCGACTTCTTCGAGGTATTCAGTTGTGACACGGGAAGTGTGACAACGAGCATTTATCGTGCATAAGGAGGAAGTCATCACCAATATATCCCGCATGTTCGACATGTAACGACATGTTCCAGCAGAATATCTGAAATGTAGCGCCTCCTCGTCCCCCGGCAGGCACGAAAACCAGCTCTGTTTTACCGTCGAATGAAATGCCGGCCCACATCTATACTATACTAATATTATAAAGAGGTAACATTTGTTTGTAAGTTTGTATGTTTGTAAGTTTGTATGTAGGGGGTAATCTCTGGATCTACTAAACCGATTTTGAAAATTCTTTCACTAATTGGAAGCTACGTTATCACTGAGTGCTATAGACTTTATTTTATTATCAAAAATTAGGGATCCGTAAGAAAAATCACGCGAACGAAGTCGCGGGGAGAGTGCTAGTCATTCATAAAGCCACTGTTTTAGCGAAACAGCACTGCGCAAATCGCTTCCCAGGCCGCCTGTAGACCTGATGCCTTCGGTCGCTGCCGTGCAAACACATTCTGCACTCGTCGGAGAACAGGACTTCCTTCCATTGCTCAACCACCCAATCAAGATGGGAGCTAGCAAATTGAAGGCGTGCTTGTCGGTGACCTGCCGTTAGTTTTGGGCCTGTGGCAGGCCTTTTTGGAGTCAAATTAGCTTGCTTAAGTCTTCGACGAACTGTCCACTCACTGGCAGCTACCCCACGAACATTTCGGAGCTCCTGTTGGACGTCGACACCAGTCAAATGTCGATTTCGGAGAGAGGTTGACACGACGAAACGGTCATCCCTCTCCAATGTGCACCGGCACCGTCCAGATCTTGGTCTCGGGATAAAGCCACCAGTCTCCCGAAAGCGTTTATAAACTTTCGAAACACCAATTAAACTTGCGACTCAATTTGGGAAAATCGTTGTCAAATGGCTTGGCGTAAATTGAATCGTTATATTGACGTCATGGTACGAATTTGAAAAACAGTTCAGTTTAGGTCCTAAGTTGGATCGCGATAAGAGTTCGTGATAGGACTCCAGTAACCAAAAACGTAAATTAACGCGGGTGAATCCTGGGACATTGCTAGTACCTAATAAAATAAAGTGGATATCTAAATAGGTGATAAAGTAAGTAGGTGTAAATGGTAATATAGAATAACATAGGTAAAAATTCACACAAGCCATGGCAAAATAATTAAACAACCGTCTTTATCAAAGACTAGCACTTTTCCCGCGACTTCGTTCGCGTGATTTTTCTTACGGATCCCTATTTTTTCTAAAATAAAATATAGCCTATGTTACTTGCAGATAATGTGGCTTTCTAATGGTGAAATAATTTTTAAAATCGGTCTAGTAGTTTTTGCGTTTATCCATTACAAACAAACAAAATACAAAGTTTTCCTCCTTACTATATTAGTGTAGATTAAATAGTGTAGAAAAATAAAAGAGGTTAATTTAACATGTATTTCTCAAAATTTAGAAATTGACAAGACTGTTTAATAAAGTTTTATCAATTCAGTTGACTATAAATAGTAAATTAGCTTGTATAAAATGCATGGTACCAGTCACTTCAACACATTCAGTTTCGAAGTCTCAAGTGCAATCATGGCAGATATTAAATGTTTAGTCTTGGTAAGTAAAACATACAATAAGACACATATCCGTATACTTCCCACCAAACTAAGTTTCAACAAAAATTATTGTTGGTAAACGACATATTTTTGTGTAAAAAATCACTCTTTAAAAAGTTGGAACTTTGACTTTTAATATTTCTGCAACCAGAAGGTTCTCAGATATTATTATAGTCCAAAATAAAAAGTTGACCTCTATGATGGCAAGAACATATAAACGGCTTAGTTAAGTTATTATTTTCCTATGTTTCCTTTTGATGCCTCGCATACAACTACCACTTTTAACTTGATACTCAAAGAAAACTGACATATTACTTATATAAAAATTGTGGAATACCGAGCAGATGTCACCATATTGGGAGCAGATAATAATATATATTATTATATTCTGACTTGAAGGGCTTTGTCTCTAGGATCACAACATAAATGTGATGTGTGACTGTCCCGCTGATCTCACGGTCACAACTGCAACTACTAAGCGTTGGATCAATGTCGGGTGTGTCATATTGGGTTCTTTAATAAGGAATTTCATATAAAACTCTGGAGTTTAGATGAGATCTCTGAGGTCGTGACGGTTTGCCATCATAATGGTCCACCAGAGCTTGGTTGGTTGGTTTCCATGGATCCTAAACAAGCTACTATAATTAAAAAATTAAAAAACACGACTGCAAAAATTGCACATGTTTGTACTTTGTTTACTCGTCAGTTTTTGTTTACGACGTTTTTTATTTACAACGACGACGTTTTTTAAGTTAAATCTACTTGTCAAATTCTAGACTATGAACATAGACACATTTTTATTTTTTACTCGGAACGATGCAAGGATTGTAACGATACCCCATACATCTAAATCGGTTCAGTCGATCAAAAGTTATGGTGGAATAAAGAAACTCACATACATACATACATACATACATTAACCCTGAACACATAACACTCCTTTTTTTGGGGCAGTCGTGTAAGAAACACGTTATGCCGTTTGTCCCGACTGTCATACGTGAATCTTTGACAGCCGTTACGGGTCGTCAGAAGCACGAAAGTCTGCCAACCAGTCTGTCCAAGTAGTATCGTATTACCCAGTTACTGGGCTGGGGAGGTCAAATAGGCAGTCGCTCTATGTAAAAGCCATGGTATTTATTTGCATCCTGTTAGACTGGAAGCCGACCCCAACACAGTTGGGAAAAGGCTAGGTGGATTTGATTTTTGTGACACTTACTCATAATTATCATAACTTTTTAGGACAACTATGTGATGCTATATCTTAATATTTTAGTACTGAGTGATACTAAAAGAAAAAACTAATATTAAAATTTGGAACCTGATAAAAAATCTTCCTGTATAAATAGATAATTAAAATTACTGACTCAAATCGTTATTCTTCCAGGTTACATTATGCCTTATGGCACTATCACATATAATAGATGCCAAACCATCACAAATTGATTATGAAGCGGAACAGGTTAAGGTAGTAGCAGGAGCAGAAGTAAATAAAATAAAATACAAATCGAAAGATAATGAAAAAGGAAATAATGGGGCAACCACCGCAGCACCTGGCAAGGAAGGTGGGAAAACGACAGCAGCACCTGGTAAGACCACAACAAGTATGGAATATGAAGAAAGTGGGGATGATGAGACGGAAGACTATGAAGATGATGAGGAGACTACGACTAAAAATGAAGAAGATGATGATGACGAAGAAGATGAAGATGAAGAAGAAGATGAAGATGAAGATGAAGATGAAGAAGAAGATGAAGAAGAAGATGATGATGAAGAAGAAGATGATGATACATGCGGAAATACAGAAGAGACTACAGCCTCAGGCATGGGAGGAGGCTGTGGATGTCTTGGTTAATTTATTATAAATGTGTAATATTTTCAGGATTTGTATTCAATAAAACTATAATATTCATTAACTACTGTTGCAGATAAAATATTTATTCTTATATCAATGAAAGTCTGTAATAATAGTATCCATAATTAAATTGTCGTTTATTACAGTAATATTACTCGTTTTAATTTGAACCCAAAGCACCATTGAAGTAGAAAACAACAAGATTCATTCATGATTTATTGAAGAAATATTAAGTCAAAAAGTTTATTCAAACACAACACATAACACAACATCACGCCTGCAGCCCCCGAAAGTTTAGGCAGAGGTGTATCAATTAGTACACCCACATTTCACCAGTTATGTTTGACAGGGGGCGAGCCTATTGCCATCAACCGGGCACAAATCGGAACTCCGAGGCTGTTACTGAGACATTCCTGATGGAAAAACCCAATAACACTTTGCCCGACCTGGGAATCGAACCCAAGTTGCGATTTGCGTCCACTAGACCAACAGACAGTTTATTCAAAATAGGCACATATTACACTGTTACTTTACTGGTAATCAAAAAATCTTGACCATTAAGCTTACAATAAAGCTGCACGGCCTCGCCGAGCGTTGTATGTCGACGTAAATAAACCTCTGTTACAATTCCGCAAAAAAATTTACGGATGCGGATTCCGCACTTACAAAGGTCAAAGTCAAAGTCAAGTCAAAACATTTATTTCAATTAGACTAATTACAAGCACTTTTGAATTGTCAAGAAGTCGGTCAGTTAGTCAGAAAGTTGAAGCTAGTTGCTCGCGGAAGTTCCATTACTACCATAATACGGGTTGCAAAAAGTCATAGCACATAGCCATTCACTACGCATATTAACCATCAAATTAGATAAACACAGCAAACTAGGGAGGACTTTGTGCCTATTAGTCGGGAGTCTTCTTTGCTATGTTTGATGAAAATTGGTTCAACATGGCCGCCGTTGGGAGTTTTTTTAATTTTATTTTTTTTTTACTTTTCTTGAGCACTTCTTTAACACTTTATATAATACGTGTACAATAATGTGGGTTACTTGTTTGTTTAATCTGAGTTTAAGTATTTCCCTGTTTTTTTGTAGCATATAACTGTTTTTTGCCGCTAATAAATAAATAAATAATCTTTACTGTATAATTAACATTTTCCTTTACCAAAACTAAATTATATTAAGTATGATTTATTCTGTAAAAAGGAGTTTCAATTCTAATGATAACAAGTACCACGTAAGTGTAATTAGTGGAAAATGGTACTCCATAATTGATAGGAAACTAGTTTAATGACTTTTAAATGCATAAACTGTTCAATAATAATAAACCAAACCAAACAGTGTAACTTTTTTTTATGTGACGCTAAGATGAGAATGAGAACGAACCCACCCCACTAAAAGTTGAAGCGAACTTTCTAAATTAATTTTTCTCCTGAAATCTACTAATGACCTGGTAAATTACTTCATAACTGCTAATTTTAAGTATTTATCTTAATGACAAATGTAGAAAATGAACGTTCTATGACAAGCATTATCAGAAACATTGAAGGAAACTAAGCCAATGACCTATATACTCTTTTGCTTAATCATCATCATCATATCAGCCGAACGACGTTCACTGCTGGACATAGGCCACCCCTAAAGAGAGCTACAATGACCGGTATTACGCTGGCCGCAACCAGCGGTTTCCTGCGACCTTTACCAGGTCGTCCGCGTCGGTCCACCTCTTGAGGGGCCTTCCCACACTACGCCTTCCGGTATTATAGAAAACCATACTCCCTATCCGACTTTCGGTTAATACCAAGATCTATTTAAAAACGATTCAAATGCAAGACATTCCAGTTTAGGTTCTTAAACTGCATCGCTCTTTGTACCATGACGTCCAATACGCTCAGCGGGATTTGAATCGTTGAAGAGAATGAAAGATCGCAATTTGCGGCCAAGCGGCGTTTGAAAATAAATGTAAAATAGGTATTTTAGACTTTCAAGGAAAGATTAAAGTATACTTACATTAGTTAGTTGGCACATAGTAGATACATTTATCAAGATATAATTATTTCTAAGTACCTTCATACACATACATCATAGTACCAAATTGAACGAACGAAACCAACACTTGCGACTCAATTTGGTAAAATTATTCTCAAATGGCATGGCCTAAATTGAATTGTTATACATGGTGGCCCAGATAAGGACTCCTCTCTTTTTGGGCTATCCAAACCACCCCCTATGTACTAAAATATTGCTTTTTTCGCCTTACCATGTTCGAGCTTGAATTGCTCCGAATAATGTCCTGTAAAATACTAGTTATTTTTGTTGTTTTAGAGAGCTGAGGGTGGAAGTTTTTGAAAAAACTTTAAGGTCCTATGGGCCCTTATTGTGATTTTTCTTTAAGAGCCGAAAATCTGCAACAAAAACAAAACAACATTGTTGCCTTTGAACTAAGTTTAAGTAATTTCGGGTGACAATAAGACAGACAGTTGTTTTTATCGATCGAAGACCATACTTTCAGGATTAATTATCAATATAAATATTTTCAAACAATGCGACGCAAAAAGAGAAAATCTACAAAATCTGATGTGAAGAAAAATATCCCAAAAAAAATATTAAAAGTCGTCTAGCTCTTAAACCGCAAAAAATCGTAGAACATACATGGGGGTGGTTCGGATAGCCCAAGAAGAGAGGAGTCCAAAATTTTCGTTTGGACGTCCTTATTTCGGCCAGCCTGTATTGACGTCATGGTATGAATTTCAAGAACAGTTCAGTTTAGATCCTAAGTTGGATCGCGTTATGAGTTCGTGATAGGACTCGAGTAACCAAAAACTTAATTTAACGCGGGTGAATCCTGGGACATTGCTAGTAATAAAATAAAGTGGATATCTAAATAGGTGATAAAGTAAGTAGGTGTAAATGGTGATATAGAATAACATAGGTAAAAATTCACACAAGCCATGGCAAAATACAGTTATATACAAATTAAACAACCGTCTTTATCAAAGAAAAATAAAAGAGGTGAAATTAACATGTATTTCTCAAAATTTCGAAATTGACAAGACTGTTTAATAAAGTTTTATCAATTCAGTTGACTATAAATAGTAAATTAGCTTGTATAAAATACATGGTACCAGTCACTTCAACACATTCAGTTTCGAAGTCTCAAGTGCAATCATGGCAGATATTAAATGTTTAGTCTTGGTAAGTTAAATAAACAAAAAGACACATATCCGTATACTTTCCACCAAACTATGTTTGAACAAAAATTATTTTTAGTAAACGACATATTTTTTGTGTAAAAAATCATTCTTTAAAAAGTTGGAACTTTGACCTTTATTTCTGCAACCAGAAGGCTCTCAGATATATTATGATCCAAAATAAAAAAGTTGACCTCAATCAAATGATGGCAAGAACATAATAAAAGGCTTAGTTAAGTATTTTTGCTTCCTTTATTACTTTCCTATGTTTTTTTTTTCTAATGCCTCGCATGCAACTACCACTTTTAACTTGATACTCAAAGAAAACTGACATAATTATTATATAAGAAATTGTGGAATACCGAGCAGATGTCACCATATTGAGAGCAGATATATATTATTATATTCTGACTTGAAGGGCTTTGTCTCTAGGATCACAACATAAATGTGTGTGTGACTGTCCCGCTGATCTCACGGTCACAACTGTTTTTTAATTAGGAATTTCATTTAAAACTCTGGAGTTTAGATGAGATCTCTGAGGTCGTGACGGTTTGCCATCATAATGGTCCACCAGAGCTTGGTTGGTTGGTTTCCATGGATCCTAAAAAAACACGTTAAGCCGTTTGTCCCGACTGTCATACGTAGATCTTTGACAGCCGTTACGGGTCGTCAGAAGCAAGAAAATCTGCCAACCATTCTTTTCAGGGGTATCGTATTACCCAGTTACTGGGTTGGGGAGGTCAAATAGGCAGTCGCTCTATGTAAAAGTCATGGTATTTATCTGCATCCTGTAAGACTGGAAGCCGACTCCAACACAGTAGGGAAAAGGCTAGGTGGATTTGATTTTTGTGACACTTAATAATAAGAACTAAGCTAGGAAGGAAGACTTTTATATCACGTTCCAATGTGTTATGTTTTGATTGTTATCAATGTTTGGGGGCGGGGCCAAGCGCGCGAGTCGAGTCAGAGTTCGACGCGGAGCATAATGTCCACAAACATTTACTTTTTTAGGACAACTATGTGATGCTATATCTTAATATTTTAGTACTGAGTTATACTAAAAGAAAAAACTAATATTAAAATTTGGAACCTGATAAAATATCTTCCTGTTTAAATAGATAATTAAAATTACTGACTCAAATCGTTATTCTTCCAGGTTACATTATGCCTTATGGCACTATCACATATAATAGATGCCAAACCAACACAAATTGATTATGAAGCGGAACAGGTTAAGGCAGTAGCAGGAGCAGAAGTAAATAAAATAAAATACAAATCGAAAGATAATAAAGATGAAGAAGGAAGTCATGAGGCATCCACCGCAGCACCTGACGAGGAAGAAGATGGGAAAACGACAGCAGCACCTGGTAAGACCACAACAAGTATGGAATATGAAGAAAATGGGGATGATGAGATGGGAGATTATGAAGATGATGAGGGAGATGATGATGATGATTATGGTTATGATGATGACGAAAATAATGATGAGAACGAGAATGATGATAACATGGAAAACAATGAAGAGGATGACGGTAAAGATGAGGAAGATGATGAGGATAATGATAATACAACGAAAAAAGATGTAGATGATGATGACGAAGATGATGAAAATGACGAAGATGATTATGATTATGTTGATGACGAAGATGATGAAGAAGATGATAATGATGATTTTGATGACTATGATAACGCAGATGATGATGATGAAGAAGATAAATGTAATGACCAAGATGAATGTAATGACGAAGATAAATGTAATGACCAATATGAATGTAATGACGAAGATAAATGTAATGACCAAGATGAATGTAATGACGAAGATAAATGTAATGACGAAGATGAATGTAATGACGAAGATGATGATGATAACGAAGATGATGAAGATGACGAAGATGATGATGATGACGAAAATGATGATGATGACGAAGATGATGATGATGATGACGAAAGTGATGATGATGACGGAGATGATGATGATGACGAAAGTGATGATGATGACGATAGTGATGATGATGATGATAATGATGATGATTCATGCGGAAATTCAGACGACGATGAGATGGGAAACGACGACTTAGGCATGGGAGGAGACTGTGGTGGATGTTTTGGTTAATTTATTATAATTGTATAATATTTTCAGGATTTGTTTTCAATAGAACTACTGTTGCAGATAAAATATAAATTCTTATATCAATGAAAGTCTGTAATAATAGTATCCATAATTAAATTGTCGTTTATTACAGTATTAGTACTCGTTTTAATTTTAACCAAAAGCAACATTGAAGTAGAAAACAAGATTCATTCATGATTTATTGAAGAAATAGTTAGTCTAAAAGTTTATTCAATCACAACACAACACAATATCACGCTTGTAGCCTCCGAAAGTTTAGGCAGAGGTGTATCTGTTACCGGCAATCTGTATAATTCAGGTATTCTATACAATACCTAGGCAATGTATAAAATACCTGGGGCGTACTGGCAATGTATGAAACTTTATAAATATTATTCTCCTTAACATACTTTACCTAGGTACTGTATTATACAATTCCTAGGGATTGTATAGAGTACCTGCTGGTCCACCGGCAATGTGTAAATAAATAGATTCTGGTCTATATGTTATTGTAAATCATACGTTTTATTTATTTATTTATTTAATGCACAATGTACACAACATAGCTTATACGCTAGGCTTAAAACTAGTGAGTACATTTACCCTGTTAGGGTGCAGCAAGATTACTTAAGACTAATAATATTACAGTGAGTATTACTATCTAATATCACATAATATATAAGTAATATACATATGTATTTATATAATATATTAGGAACTTTTACTAATGAAGATATTTATAACATAAATTTAACTTTATATATATGAGCCCCGCTCAGCGGGGCTCCATTGACCGGGACTTTCCTGCTCTTTTACACACATTGCCGGCTGCGCTTTCGGTATTGTATAAAATACCTAGGCAAAGTATAAAATAAATAATATTTCAAACATTATCTGTCCGTTTTAGGTATTCTATACATTGCCTAGGTATTGTATAGAATACCGGATAATACAGATTGCCGGTAACATTAATGATCAATTAGTACACCCACATTTCGCCAGTTATGTTTAACAGGCCGTGCAGCTTTAATAAAGGCTTAATGGTCAAGATTTTTCGATTACCAGTAAAGTTACAGTGTAATATGTGCCTATTTTGAATAAACTGTCTGTTGGTCTAGTGGACGCAATGCGCGACTGCTGAGCATGAGGTCTTGGGTTCGATTCCCAGGTCGGGCAAAGTGTTATTGGGTTTTTCCATCTGGAATTTGTCAGTAGCAGCCTCGGAGTCTGGATTTGTGGTTGATGGCAATAAGCTCGCCCCCTATTACATGAGAAGTAAACATAACAGGCGAAATGTGGGTGTACTATTGGGTACACCCCTGCATAACCCTTCGGGGATTACAGGCGTGACGTTATGTTATGTTTTCACATTAATAAATATTTATTGGATGACTAAAAGAAAGAGCAAAGTCGTATCAAACAAAATGTCAATTTTTATTTGTCACATTGTAAACCAAAACAAAAAATGATTAATCGTTCATACCGTTGCAAATATTGCTAAGTATAAGGAAATTGTCTATTCAGGGTAAACGAGGCTGTTAAAATAAGCGACGACGTAGGAACTAGGGATGGGCAACATTGCCTGGACATTTAAATAACTGTATGGAGGTTATTTTTATGAAGTCATCCGTCAGAGAACCAAAGTCACCGACATTGCTCGCAAAATTAGTGCACTGAAGTGGAAGTGGGCCGGCCATGTCTGCAGACGGACAGACGGTCGGTGGAGCAGACACGTGTTAGAGTGGAGACCACGCTTAGGCAAACGTAGTGTGGGACGCCCTGCTGCACGGTGGACCAACGATTTAAAGAAGGTGGCGGGCAGCAGATGGATGCTGGCTGCCAAGGACCGGGATGGTTGGCGCTCTTTGGGGGAGGCCTACGTTCAGCAGTGGACGGCTATAGGCTGATATGATGATGATGATGGAGGTTATTTTTCTCAGAGGCATTTGTGTGTGTGAAGCTTTTCAACCATTCGACGCACGATTTATAGTGAAAAAATCTATTCTAAAACGACAATACACAACTTTACATAAAAATAACAGTGAAAACGGTAAAAGAAACAAATAATTTGAGCGTATCACGAAGAGTAGTTCCACTTTGCCCTACCAAGCTGTAAGAGTAAAAGGGAATGTTAAATGAAAGAGATAGAAAGAAGAGAAACTAAATATGGCGTGAAGTACAGAAACGATGTGCGAGGATAGGCGTGTTATGTTTTCTTGTTTTAAGTTTTTTCTCTTGATTCCAAAAAATACTTAAAACTTCATAAGTTTTACCTTATTGACTAGTTTATTTCACCATGCGAGCCTCTGTAACTTGGTGTTGTTTATTTTTTGGTGGCAATTTCATCAAAGTTAAAGTCAAATTAATCATTTATTTCAAATAAGCCACTTAGCACAAAGCACTTTTGAACGTCCTATAAGAAAAGAAAAAAAATAGAATTGAATCTAGTTGCCCCTTCCAAAAGGTGGTATGTGGTATGTCTATCACATATTTTCTTAAAAAGATTTAGATTTTTTCTCACATACCTGCATAATATTTTCAAAAATACATTGACATGGCACTGTCGTAATATTAATCTTTTTAAATAGTTTCCTAAAAGTTATGCGAGGTAGATTGTAAATGGCTCATTATCTAAAATATTCTTTCTAACATCGACAATAATTAAAATATAGTTGGCCCATGAGCCCATCCCTATTCCTAAGATTGTTAAGCATGCCATGATTTAGATATTCCGTCAGCTATTTCCGGAATTATTTCGGTCCTCGCAAGTTTGCTTGTTATTATTAGCCTCTGCTGCTATTATGCCAAAGATAAGGGATTTATACTAAATAAATTGATGATGATACTGCATACAAACGTGGTTTTGTACATAAATTAGTAAGAATAAGGCAAAATGGCCTTATTTTAAAAGTTTAGACTAATTAATTTAAGCCGCACGGGTGGATTTACCAGGGTAAGCTATGATTGCCGGGGTTGGTCCGTGGATTGGTGACCATCTTTACGCACGCAGCCGTTGGTTCCGGCTGTCATACGTGGGTCTTTGATTGTTATGGTCGTCAGAAGCCCGAAAGTCTGACAACCGGTCTTACAAAGAGGTATCGTGTTACCAAGTTACTAGGTAGTGGAGGTCAGATAGGCAGTCGCTCCATGTAAAATACTCGTATTCAGCTGCATCCGGTTAGACTGGAAGCCGACCCCAACATAGTTGCGAAAAGGCTAGGCAGATTGATTGTGTATAAATAATAGTTGTAGTGTATTCGTGAGAGCGCTGTTGATAAGGCGCCTGCCTCTCATACATGAGCAATATGACTATTTCAATCTATCTGGGGGCACGGCAGTGCCCCCGCCAAGAAGTATGTACTTTCTAAGTGTATCTTGGACATCAATGTCATCGGTGTAGGAAAACATCGTGCGGAATTCTAAATTTATAATTAATACACACACATACATAACCTCACGCCTTTTTCCCATAGGAGTAGGCAGAAACCACAGAACGCCACCTGCTACGATCCTTACGTACTCCTTCCGCCTCATCTACGCTCATACATCTCGTCATACAAGCCCGCCGGTTACGAGTACTGCGCACTTGACCTTTCTGATTTATAATGAGTCTGAAATCGCCAATCCGTCTTGAGCAATCGTGATCAATGCTCGTGCCTTCTCTTTATTGAAAGAGGCCTTTGTCCTGCAGTAGGACGATAATAGGTTGGTATTATTATTAAACAATCTGTCACATAATACTTGTAATAACATTATTTTATCATTTGGTTGACACTTCCCGTGACTCGAGTGCTGGTTTCGACCTTGGCCAGATGCTAAGTGTTGCCATCCAATGTGGCAATGCCATCGGTGTTTTAGGCACATTTCCATCCGTCAAATTGATAACTTTTTGTTTTATTTTTTTTTATTCATGAAGTCTATAAATCTTTATTTTAGTTTGTTTGTGTGTTCGTTTAAACGAGCTAATCTGAAAAATAGAATTTAATATGTACATACAAGTAGGTATTTTTATAGTCTATCGATATTTTAACATAATTCCCTAAAATAACACATCACCCAATCTTAAACTCAATGTTGGCTTTAAACGTAAAGACTCAAGAGCACGAATATTTATTTAAGAAAATTGGGAGACCGGCTTAGTGTATGGTTGTAATAGGAAATTATTTGTGTTGATAAGTCGCGGCTTCCCATGTGGCCGCTACTATTTGTTTCTTTTTATTTATAATTAATGTGGTGTTAGTTTTATTTAGCCTATTTCGTAACGGTTCAGTTTTAGTTGGCCTATTTCGAAACAGTTCAGTTTTCAACCGACTTCAAAAAGGAGGAGGTTCTCAATTCGGCGCGTATGTTTTTTTTTTTTTTGTATGTTACCTGATTTCTCAGCCAATTATGAACAGATTTGGAGGATTCTTTTTTTATTTGAAAGAGTATACTTACGAATAGGTCCCATAGAAATATTCTCATGATCTGATGATGAACTTCGGAGATATGGAACGGAACTCCTTATAGAATCATAGCATTACTGTCGTAACAAGTAAAATTGCTTTGTTTATACGTGTAGTCGATGACTGAAGGAAGAGAGGGAGGGGGTACGTCAACCAGTAGTAGTAGGAGGGGTACTTTTCAAAATTAAATATATCGTGTGAGGTATTGTTTGAAAGGGCTTTTTGTGAGGATTACAAACATTAACACACAAGCACTAAAAAGTGAAAAATAAAAAGCTTTTTTACAAAAAAATAAAACCGCCTTCAAAAACTACAAAATAAAAAAAATAACTTTAGTTTTGGAAGTCGGTGGCAATATCTACATAACAAAAAACAAAACCAAAGCCACCGACTTCCAAAACTAAAGTTATTTTTTTTATTTTGTAGTTTTTGAAGGCGGTTATATTTTTTTGTAAAAAAGCTTTTTTAATTGGCCTTTTTCAAAACAGTTCAGTTTCTGGTTGAAAACGATTTCGTTTTTAACCGCCGTTAAACGAAATGGTACAGTTTTTAGTCGGTCTTTTTCGAAACGGTTCAGGTCTTGGTCGATTTTTTTCGAAACGGTTCCTGTTTTGGTCGGATTTTTACGAAGCGGTTCAGTTGGTGATTTTTTTGTCGCTTTCCACATAATGTATGGAGGACATTATAGGCAGATGCCTTATTTTTTTGAACTTTTTGTTTTTTTTTTAGGTGTTAAATATCATCAAATGAGTCCTTCCGCCCTGGGTGGGGCCGAAGGGACTGTCAGACTATTTCTTTGAACTTAAGGTGAACTTAAGAGATTTTACGTTCACCTTAATTACTCCAGTCCAACGTAATGAGGCACAATTGATTTTCTATTGTTCTGTCCGGGAAGTCAGCCGGGGCTTGATTGGTTAAGTTCAAAGAAATTTTAAAATTAATTAAGGCGAATCTATGGGCCCGTAGAGCCCAAGATTGGTGTTCCGAAATGGCGAGACGGGGACGCGGCCGACCAAGTAGGAGATGGCGGGACGACTTGGTCGCCTTCCTCGAGAATTGGCAAGACGATAGATGGAAGGAATGGAGGCAGGCCTTTGCCCAGCAGTGGGACAGTACAGGCTAGTTATAATAATATAATAAGGCGATTACGGGGTTGATACTATGTTATGTAAAAAATCTCTCCATCTTATATTCATTTTTCTTCTGCTCGTAGTAGGGGTGATGGA
This sequence comes from Hoplodrina blanda, assembly GCA_949316365.1. Classification (NCBI taxonomy): domain Eukaryota; kingdom Metazoa; phylum Arthropoda; class Insecta; order Lepidoptera; family Noctuidae; genus Hoplodrina; species Hoplodrina blanda. The sequence continues at coordinate 2,717,138 of OX438590.1, forward strand.
ATTGATTCGACATAGTAATGCCCTCGACAGACTCTCCATCACGCTCGTAGCCATCTTCGCATAATTTCCTCGGATGTTCGTCGAATAAATAACATCAAAATCAACTTTCGTCTCAGAAAATCTTTGGTGATGTAAAAATTAACTCGTTCTGAAGTAGCGCGACGTGAAATTATGTTTATTTTCGATTTAAATGAGAATAATTTTGTTTATGGTAGTTCTATATTGTAATTTTAAAAGGATATATAAGTAAAACTGATTTTTTTGTAGAAAAGAAAATATTTTCATAATTTAAGTAACATAACATCACGCTTATCATCCCCGAAGGGTTAGGCAGAGGTGTACCCATTAGTACGCCTTCTCTGTATAAGAAGAAGCCTTTGCCTTGCAATGGGACAATAATAGGCTGTTATTATTATTAGTAGCTTCTTATTCGTGATGTAATTTAAAATACACTAAAATTTTAGGTCACAGAATAACATAAACGCGTGTCTTAACAAGATTTGCATGAAAACAATTTATGCCTATCCTAGCTTAGGTATAGCAACGTAAACTAGTCATAAGCTTAAAGCCGATTAGACCTAGTTTAATTAAGATGAAATACTAACTATATCCTGTTTAGTTTATACCCATGATACCCACTTCTGAAGTACCGACTAGGTGGTCAGTACCAAATCTATACTAATACTAGCTTCCCAAGCAACACAAACTAGCTGATTAACTTTTATATAATAACAATTCTGATGACTAAATGCTGTAAAAGATGTAGGATAAGGTTTGTATAAGCGCTTATACAGGCAATATTCAAGCAATTTGGGCACATAATTAATCGCTTTAATTTGAATAACATTTTGTTAATAGCTGCATACCAGCTGGATATATAAACAGAAAGGTTGATTAACTTCTGCATAAAAGCTGATCGAACCTTTGTTCAGAATTTAAAACTCTATTAAGCAGATGAAAATATCAAACTCTGACATTCAGACAATATTCATAATTCAGATCTTTTTCGTTGTTTTATAAAGAAGTTTTGTTTCTTATAGTATTTGTGATCACATATATTTTGCGTTAAATTTCCAATTTAAGTGATGGTGGCATAATATCGCTCTCTGGATGAAATTATAAATATTGCTAAGTATATGTTTGGTAAAATGTTTTGTTAACAATACAATTATTACAACGCATGCTACTTTACTGTGAGAATATATATGAGTTTATGGTAAAATTTTCGAGCGCCACAAGATAAAACCAGTTTAAAAAAATAAACAATTGACTTTTAATAACCCTTTTCGACGAATAAAATATTTTATTCAATTGTTACTAATCAAAGTGGTAGAAAACAATCAGGTAGTTATTAGAATACTACCCAGATGTTTTTTTATAAAAACATCTATTTATTATTTGTAATAACATCGTTTAGTTTTAGAAAAGAAAGGTTATGTTAGGATAAATAATGGCGACGATGTTGATTTTGAATATAAGCTGTTCACGCAGACGATTTGTTATACATTTCTGCGTAACAGGTCACTTGTAACTGTCCTATCCAGATATTTTTTGGGTAACAGTACGTTTTATATCGCAGTTCTGATAAACGGTTCTAAAGCTGCCCATCTCAGTACTCTTATTCAGATTATTAGGGTTTTACAATCATCGGTTCTATTGAAGAAAAATACATCCATTGAGTTTCTTAAAATTGCAATTAGTTTTTAATTTACCTATTATATTTATTACACAAACATTATAGCTAAGGGCCCATCCATTAATTAGGGGGGACATTCTTGCATAAAAACATTGTATTTCTTCAATAACCAGTTATTAGATACTTAGATATCTATTATTCATAATATTTACCACTTTGAGCTACACAAAAAATGATTAGTGCGCTTCTCTCGCTATAAGATTGTGATAAGATCGTAGTCATCTTCATTTATGCAGTAGTTAGCTGCTTAAACGCTAAAGAGTAATCAATATCCATATTCTGTATTATAAATGAGTACGGTTTGCCGGGTTGTGCAGCTTAAAGAAACCAAACAATAGACTATTCAGAATCAAGCTGTATAATTGAAATATTTATCGAAGTTGTACAGCACAAAGCTGAATTTTCCGCTGTTATGTAGCTACTAGCTGTCACAGTCACTTTTATTTGAATAACGTTAACATATAGTAATAAGATATTTAAGAAAAACAATTTTATGCAGAACTTATCAAGCTTTCAGTGTAATTAAAATTTAAATACTGTATTATTCAAGAAAAAGCTATCACGTCAGCTTTTATAAAGATGTAATGAAACTATAAACTGCTAATTGGTGTTTAATTTTGCTATTATCTCACTTATGTGTTGCTTGGGTTCTGCCTTGAAATTCCCAGGTCGGGCAGTGTTATTGGGTTTTTCCATCAGGAATTTCTCAGTAGCAGCCTCGGAGTCTGGATTAGTGCCCGGTTAATGGCACTAGGCTCGCCCCATTTTATATGGGACTTAAACATAACTGGCGAAATGTTGGTGTACTAATGGGTACACCTCTGCCTAACCCTTTGGGGATTACAGTCGTGATGTTATAATAATAATAATTTAGGCATTAAGTCAGCCTTTGTACAGTGTTTTTTTTTCTTGTGAATTAAGATTAAATAAATAAAAAAAATAAAATAATGTATTGTGTACCGACGTTTGCGCATGAAAGGATTAATTTGGAAATTTATGGCACGCACCATTATTCAAAGCAGAGACGTGATAAATTGAGAAAAATTCCAACAATAGAATTCTCATCTGTCAAACTGGTTTGTTACAAAAGGATTATTGGCGAGCGCTGTGAAAAGTTCTGTTGGCGCAATTACGTGTGATGGCAATTTGAAACTTCAATTGGAATCCATTCTTTTATAATACGAGTAATTAACTTAAATACATAACTTATGAATAATCATAAAATTACAAAGTACGTACAATTTATAAAAAGGAAGGGGGAACGTTATAGGGCATCACGAAATTCGTCCACATCGCTGTCAATGGGGCAAACGCCCAAAAGGCTAGAAGCATTGACACGTTGTATGGCAATGCTGATTTTTTGGCCCAAGAAAAGGCCAGCCTCTGGTCATGTGAAGAGTCGACCAGCGGCTTAGCGATTGTTATTTGCATTGTTTTTGTTATCCATTGTTTATTAGGCAGTAAAAGTTTAAGGTACCCGCGCTCTAGCCGCGCATCATTTCATCGATCGACTAGTGACGATGCGCACATAGTTTTATCGATGACGAATGAAACGAAAGTCATGTTTTACTTTATGAAATTCAGTTCGTTGACTTGTACAAAATAACGGCAACGTTTTCACAGGTTTCTTTTTTTCTTTTTCCATAACCTTTTTTCTTTTTAATAGTAACACTAACAGCAGTGTTCCATCGTCAGAGTCCATCGTGAAACTAAATGTACAACACTATGATGCTCGAACCTAGCGCTTGCAGCGCGGCTCCTTGCGGCTAATTTGAAGGCGCCCAAACACGCTCAAAATCTGATGAAACGTTTCCATTCATCAACCGAAAATGACCAACATACCTGGCCAGCATGCCCTCTCAGTAAAACAACTGACACCTATCACAACACGTAATACCAGTTAGTTCCTACTGGCACTCGGCTTACTGCAGAACTGTCAACCGGCGACGACACAAAATCCTTGGCTAGAATTTTTCCGAACTTTCCGATTCTTTTGAAATACGTTTTTTTTTTACTTTTTTGTTACCTCAACAACATTCCCGGCGCCTTAACTTAAGCGTTGGAAGTTCAGACGTGGAAATCGATTCCGCGATAATATGAAGATGGCTTTTTAAATCTTTTTTTCGTTGATTCCATTTTTGAAGTTGTTCTGATTTTGATTAGGGTGGTTGAACTTTTATTTATGCTTAACTAGCTTTTTCTCGCGACTTGGTCCGCGTAAATGTCGGGTATCGTGGATGAAGACGGAGACGCTAAATAATAAATAGCCTATGTTCTATGTTGTAGTTCGAACCTATCCCGTGTCAAACATCAAAATTAGTTCAATAGTTTTGTCCTAAAAGCGTAACAGATAGACAGTGCCGGCGGCAGGCCCGCCGGCCAAGCAGAGGTGCGCCCGGCGGCTTATAAAGCCGCACGCTTTGCTGCACAAAGGAGCCACCGGCATGGCCGCCCGGGTATGCCAGCGTACCGCGCGGGTTACAAGGACAATTAGCTATGATAAAAACAACTGAAATTATGCTCCGCGGCTTTGTGCAAGTTTCTGCGGCACATGCCGGCGACACAAACGTCCGGCAAAAGCTGGAGGCCCTGCCGCCGGCACTGTGTGTAGAAGCCTTAATATTAATATGGTACCTACATAGTAGAAAATCTACTACCCAGGTCAACAAACCTAACAAATGCACACTACAAACGCTGAATCATTGAACATAGACATAAAGACCCCCAGCGAACGGACGTTCCCGTCATTTCCGTTCCGAAAATATACAAACGCAAATAACTCCGGAATGAACTCTCAAGTTTTGTTGTAAGTACTTAACGAAGGGATGTCGGAATTTACATGTTTCCGTAGTTAATTGATGAGTACGTAGAGAACGAGTATGAGTTTTAGTTTCTATTAAATTATATGAGGTGTACAAAGACAAATTACATATGAATATGCATATTGCCTATCAAAGAAAGTGATTTATTCATTTATTTATTAAAACTTTATGCACAAGTTTAAAAAAATCACATAACGTAACATCACGCCTGTAAGCCTCGAAGGGTTAGGCAGAGGTGCACCTAATTAAATAGTAGGTACACCCACATTTCGCCAGTTTTATGTTTAAGTCCCATGTAAGGAGCGAGCCTATTGCCATCAACCGGGCATATATCCAGACTCCGAGGCTGCTACTGAGAAATTCCTGATGGGAAAACCCAATAACACATTTCCCGACCTGAGATTTGAACCCAAGACTCATGCTCTGCAGTCACGCTTTGGGACCTTCTGGTCCCAAAGCGTGACTGCAGAGCATGAGTCTCTTTTTTAAATTTTTCTTGACCAACGAAGCAGTCTCTTTTTTAAATTTTTCTTTTATCCCATTTAGATTAAAAGTATAATCTAATCTCGCGCATATCTCTCAACCCTGTAGCGTAGGTCTGTGATGTAGTTAGCGCGGTTCAAGCGCGGCGTTTCTAGCGGAAACGCGGCGCGCGCGCTTCCGCCGCGTTGCTTCCGTGACGTCACCCCGTCTGCCTGATTCGCTTCACTTGCGGCATTTACACCGTGGTGTAATTTATTAAACTTTTTGTACAACAGGGAAAGGCTACTTCTTAATCCACTACTTAGAGATAAACTATGATAACATGGCGCTCCTCTCCACAATTCAAAACGTTTGAAAGTATTTACAAGACTCACAACGCACGTGTGCGTACTGAGACGGCTCTCGAAACAAAAACAAATCAGCGTGTCACGCCATGTAAGGCTGCGTCCACATTTGTATCATTTCGGTGTATCGTATCTCCGTTGCGTGGCCTTGACGCGTATCATGATCGCTAGTTTGGACGCAAGATGATACCCGTTAATGATACACGCCGTATCTGATACGGCCCGATCCACACTAACCGCGTATCTTGATACACCTCGTATCCGATACGCGTATCACGATCGGTAGTATGGACGTATTTTGATACTGTATCACGATACTGTATCGCGATACGATACGTGATACACCGCGAACCATCTCTTTCGGTTTTTCCGCAGGGGATACACGTTGTAGGTGCATTGAAAGAAACGCGTATCAGAAAAAGATACGAGGATCGGAAGAAAAACGAAGCGTCCATATTTGTAAAGATACAACCGATACACTGACATGATACAGCATTTGATAAGTATGGACGCGTTTTTTACCAGATACGCCTTAATAATACGACATAGACAAAATGAGCGTCCATAATTATGATACAAATACTCGATACGATACGACTGATCGGGATACGTCAAGATGCTACAAATGTGGACCCAGCCTTAGGCGATTAAGGCTGCGTCCACATTTGTATCATTTCGGTGTATCGTATCTCCGTTGCGTGGCCTTGGCGCGTATCATGATCGCTAGTTTGGACGCAAGATGATACCCGTTAATGATACACGCCGTATCTGATACGGCCCGATCCACACTAACCGCGTATCTTGATACACCTCGTATCCGATACGCGTATCACGATCGGTAGTATGGACGTATTTTGATACTGTATCACGATACTGTATCGCGATACGATACGTGATACACCGCGAACCATCTGTGTCGGTTTTTCCGCCGATCATGTTTATCAGAAGGTGCATTGAAAGAAACGCGTATCAGGAAAAGATACGAGGATCGGAAGAAAAACGAAGCGTCCATATTTGTAAAGATACAGCCGATACACTGACATGATACAGCATTTGATAAGTATGGACGCGTTTTTTACCATATACGCCTTAATAATACGACATAGACAAAATGAGCGTCCATATTTATGATACAAATACTCGATACGATACGACTGATCGGGATACGTCAAGATGCTACAAATGTGGACCCAGCCTAACCCACGGCACCGTACGCCGCTCCGGCATGCGGTGGCGGTGAAGCGGATTTCGATGCGGTTGTCCGCACGGTGATGCGGTTCAACCGCATGACCGCACGGATCGATTTTGACCAGTTTTGGTTTTAACCAGTTATTTTTTACCGGTTTTGACCAGTTTTCAGGGTGTCCAGGTTGGGGTTTTTTTTTCCCCAATTTGGGGTAATATTTTGGGGAACTTTTAGTGAAATTAAAACTGCGGGGAAAATTCTGGGGAACACTTTATTTTTTGGCGTAAGTTTGGAGAAAAATGAGTTTTGAATGAATTTTTTTAATGCAGTGCGCAAAAAGTGACATCCCGGAAGGTGGCGGAATAGAGAACAAACTGCTATGGGTGCTTTCCATTTCTCGCAATACGTAGCCACTGTGAATACACGCTTGGATACCAACTCTTTTCTTGTTATTCCGGTCAAAATAGATATTCAAGAGTACAAAAATTCGCAACAAGCTGAAAATTTGTATGAATATTGAGAACATCATCATAAACAAATAACATATAACGCTCTTAAAAAATTCCATTACATATATTTACCCCCTAAATTCGGGGAGAAACCCCCTAAATTGGGAACCCTGCACGATTATCCGCACGGTGATGCGGCGCCCCGTGTGTGAAGCACCGCACGACCGCGCGGACGTCCGCACGGTGATGCGGTTGTGACGAAAGCACCGCACGACCGCGCGGTCGTGCGGTGTTCGTGTGCAAGGTTCAAGCGGATTTCATAGAGGCTAGTGCGACGTGAGAACCGCATCACCGCATGCCGGAGCGGCGTACGGTGCCGTGTGTTAATCGCCTTAGGCCTGAATTCCTCTGTCGCTGACGTCGGTCGCGTACCATCAGTCGCGTAGCGCGCTGGCCATCAGCGCCAATGAAAACCTCGACCGCGCACCTCGGCAATCACACGTTCGGTATCAATATTCATGGCGACTATACGCGCGCGCGTGCCATTTAGCCGACGGTCGGGAACAGAGTGAGGACGCTCATAGCGTTCTATAACGCGTCAGTTGACCGACGTACGCGGCGCTGACGCGCGAGACCGACGCGCGCCATACGCGGCGCGTAGCAACTCGCACGCCGCTGATGTCAGCGTCACAGTGTGGTGCTATATAGAACACAACGTATATTCGTACACGCGACCGACGTACGCGACCGACGTCAGTGACAGAGGAATTCAGGCCTTATAGTAGTTTATCTCTACCTTGTTAGCATTCTAACATTGACGTGGACAAAGTCCCAAACAATACAGAGCACCAATTTCATATATTTTTACTCAAAACACAATTTTTTTCTAAATTCTTTTAAAAACATTTATTTTGTTAAATCTGTTTGAAATACAGACGCATGTAGGAGTTCCACTCCTTTGCTGGGCGCATTATTATGAAAGACGCTTGGAAACGCTTAGTGCAAATAGGTGGAATAGCAACAAGGTAGGGATGGTAATTTGCAGTGCGTCTAGATCTCTGATGGTGAAAGAAACCCAGTGGGATGAAGTCGTGGAGTGGAGCACACTCACCGAAGTACAATTTGTAGAAGACCAACAAGCGAGCAACCTTAAATTTAATTTACCAAAAATAGAACTTAAATAATGGCAATAAAGCATTTTTTTCTTTGTTACGAAACGGTGTAATAGGACGTCCATTCCATATCCCGCCGGTAAGCAAACAGTTTAGTTTGTTTGACGCCTAAAAATGTACAAGCAGACAATATTAGACCTTAACACTCAAAAAATAAAGGTGTCAATGCATTTATTTAAAGTTTGACAATGTGAATTATAAATTTGTATTTGGCCAGCGTAAATTTTGATTTGTGCCAAACATAAATCCGTGTCGCCCAGTGGTTTTGAATTTCAGAGAAAAATTACTATTGTACCGGAGTGAAAGTGCGGAGTGAGAATGGATATTGTACTTATCTATTAATAACGTTTTGTATCAATGAGTATGTTTGCACGCAACATAATCACGCTTGTAATCCCTGAAGGGTAAGGCAGAGGTGTACACCCAGATTTTGCCAGTTATGATTTAAAGTCCTATGTAATAAGCGTGTTTTCGAGAACAGGTTTCGAGATAATTTTCTACTGAACTAGAAATTATTAATAAATCTCTGCAAATACATAACATCACGCCTGTAATCCCCGAAGGGTTAGGCAGAGGTGTACCCATTAGTACACCCCACCGTTTATGTTTTTAAGCCCCATGTAATAGGAGGCGAGCCTATTGCCATTAACCGTGCACAAATCCAGACTCCGAGGCTGCTACTGAGTTTCTGATGGAAAAAGCCAATAATACTTTACCTGACCTAAGAATCGAACCCAAGACCTCATGCTCGCCGGCCACGCTCGGCGACCACTAGACCCACGAGGCAGTCGAGTATGTTAAACATTTGAAAATTGATAAAAGAAAATATTTCGTCACATTTTCATCGTCTTTTTGTGTGTAATTTTCGATATTTTTAGTCTGTAGATATTTTAGTTTCGATATTGAAATACGTAGGTACCCACGTTATTAAAGCAAGTGATAATTATACCAGCCGCCTATTACTATCCACCACGAATAGGTGATTTTAGTCTTACATTAACTAATCATCATCATCATCTGCCTAGCCTTTTCCCAACTATGTTGGGGTCGGCTTCCAGTCTAACCGGATGCAGCTGAGTACCAGTATTTTACATGGAGCGACTGGCTATCTGACCTCCACAACCCAGTAACTGAGTAATACGATTCCCCCTAGGTAAGACTGGTTGCCAGACTTTCAAGCTTACATTAACTACTAAAAATCTTAATAGCATCTCTCATTTGTTTTTACACCCAACGCTGTTATATGCTTATCGCTGTTCTCAGGGCATTACACACGTTGACAATTTATTAAAATGTTCAGTTGCCTCGCTATGTTTTTACCCGGTTGATGAATGATGGAGATAAATTGGAATGATACGCGCTTACTCTTATTGCTTCTACTCTTTGTATTGTTCAGAGATTTGAGGAATACATGGTGCAAGGGACATGATGACAGAAACTCATAATATGAATCCATCTTTTATTAAAAAAAAAAATATGCTGTTCCATACTGGGTTCCGTACCTCAATTGGCAAAAGCGGAACCCTTAAAGGTTGGTTGTCTGCCAGTCAAGAACCTTTTTCTTAAGAACGCATAGGGTATCAAGCTGAAATTAAAATCAAATAGCTACTCAGGTCAGCTACCCCTTGGGGCATTGAAAAATTAACCTTCTAAGTCAACGCAATCTAAAGATAATGTCGACCACTAGGTAGGGAATCTAAACTTATAGGGGCTTCCTGTTGATCTAGAAATCATTTTTGGCAACAAGCATTGCCATGTAAAACAAATAAAGGGAGAATTACGAAAACCGTAAAGTAGTACACACAGCAAAACAGATAGGTATGCAGGGTCGTCAGATATAGTTAAAGTCTTCTTAGAAACCGATGGATCTTTTAGAATGTAAATAAAAACGTAGATAATAAATAGTTCTTCATTTAGGTTAAGTTTCAGTCAAAGACATCCATCGGTTTCTTAGAAAACTTCAACTATATCTGACGACCCTGCATACCTATCTGTTTTGCTGACTGTACATCACAAGATAAATACTGTCCCTTTCCCTGGGGGTCTAGAATCACGTACTGAATCCATGGTAAACAGTTCCCCATATAAACTAAGATGGTGAAAATTGAGCTCGATATTTATGTAGAATTATTACTGTAGATAATTTTGAGGAGACATACATTTCTGGACCAAGTGTGGAGAATACAGATTTTTAATATAGGTATATTTTTTTTAATAATCCACACAATAATTTCATACGAAATTCTCATATAACAAAATAATTTTAATTTTCCAAAATTCTATTACGCAGAACACACTCAAAATTAAATCTAATTTCCATAAGAATAGAGTTCGAATTTAAATTGGCTGCTGAATGACAATTGCGGACAAAAAAATGGTCGCCTACAAATATGAGGGCAAATATTTTAATCCGACTCAACTGAGGTGAGAGTAAAACCGCTTTGCGTTTTTTCATAATAATAGCTCTAAGTCGGGTTCAGACGCGAAGAGTTGACAGTTGACAATTTTACAAGCAGCCGAGTTATTTAAATGAAATGTCGCGGAAATTGTTGTCATTTTGTCTTTGTATTATCTTCCAGGTTCCTTATTAGAGGACGAAGCTTAATGTCAGCAGCAGAGATTTTTACAATTACTCGACATGTAGCTTCTTCATAAGTAGGTAATCTTTTGTAATACTCTTTGAAGTATAATTGTTTCAAAAGTTAAGTAACAAAGGAAAGTTAGAGACGCTTACTTTAATGTTCCTACATGGAGACGTGTACGTATTACACGTACTTAATTAAATCACTATCACTCTTAGAAATTATCAAACTTGTAAGACAGTAATTAAAGTGAAATAACTAGGTTAACTGAGTTAACAAGCTAGTCTGTATTGTTATTAGGTTTTGAACTGAATACATATTTAGTGGTAAGTAAATTAAATTTCTTGCTAACACCATCTGAGCTCACCAGAAACTAGCTTTAATTTAAATTTCGAACGTAATTCGTGAACTCGTCCCATTTGCACCACAAAGAATTCACATTACAATGCTTTTTGGTTTTTAATTTTACGTTTGAGGAGATCCGATTCAACAGTGGATTCAGGAAACAAATTAAAAGATATTACTTTTTTATTTTATTGTGTCGTAATAGCCCAGCGGTTCACGCGCTCGAGTGTTATGCATAAGTTTGAGAATTCGAATCCAGTCAAGTACCAATGCCCTACCAGGGTTGCGGAATTTGTTCGATAGAGTCACCGCGGCCCTGGATCGTAAACAAGAAACACGGCTGGGTTTTAGTCAGTAAGTGTCTGACACTCCCATCCGCTACGCCCACAGCGAAAGAAGTCATTCGACGATTTCCCATCCTAAAAAAAACAGGCAAGTACCAATATTGACTTTTTCCATTCAAATCACTTTCTTATCACTGACGATGGTGAAGAAAAACATTGCGAAGAAACCTGGGCTCACAATAAATCGAAGTCTGAAATCACCAATCCGCCTTGAGCAAGCACAGTGATCAATGCTCGTGCCTTCTCTGTATGAGAAGAAGACTTTGCCCTGTAGTGGGCTGGTATTATTCGTATTATTTTCTTTTTTAATAAACTTATGACTCAACTACGTAACAATGCAACGAAGTGTATTCTGTCTGAAAGTCTAAAATTTTAATATCAACGTCTAGCCCGGTATAAGCGTCTTTTAATATTGGAATGAGCTTATACCGCCATAATTAGTTTCAAATTTCGAATAGTTATTGAGAAGTAGGTAGGTACTCAAATATGTACATATTTACATTAATATAACCTAATAAGTGAAAGTAAGTTAAGCTTATTAAATGCAACCAACCGTTGCTATTCTATTGAATAGAAACATAATTTGCACTACAACGAGAAAACATAGAAGTAAGGACTTGTACAGTAGCAGTCATAAGTGGAGTAGCAATCTACAAAGCAAATCGATTGACACTTTGGTTAAACTTACGACCTTTCGACGTCGTATGCGAATTTTGAGGTGTACGTAGGTACTGTGTTATTACGTTTAAAAGTGCCTTATAAATAATGGCCTAATTAAATAAATGATTTGACTTTGACTTTAACTTTGAATACATCACTTCTACACACAGATGTAGGTATGGAATGTACCCCGTGTTCACAGCAATTCGAACCTTAGCACAGGGACGGGGCCCCAATAGGGGCCAAACGCCTGCCGGGGTTGCGGGACGTCTTAACAGGATACCGTGGCCCCGGAACGTAAAGGGCAACAGAAGGAACAGGCTGGATTTTTAGTCAGTAAAAGTCTGACAGTCCCTTCCGCCCCACCCATGGCGGAAGAACTCATTTGACGATTTTTACCACCTCAATAAAAAAAAGTATGCTACTGCACTTATGACCGCTACTGTACTATGAACCCAGTAAGCTGACTGGAGGAAATTGTCTGTGTAAATGTTACTTAAATAATTAGTAGTCGAATAGCTATCTCTAATTATAAGAGAGCGGTGACGTCGGTATGTTTTCTACATTTAAATATTTACAGTGTGTATTTTTTTTTTTTTTTTAGGTGGTAAAAATCATCAAATGACTCCTTCCGTCCTGGGTGGGGCGGAAGGGACTGTCAGACTTTTACTGACTAAAAAACCACCCTGTTCCTTCTGTTGCCCTTTACGTTCCGGGGCCACGGTATCCTGTTAAGACGTCCCGCAACCCCGGCAGGCGTTTGGCCCCTATTGGGGCCCCTGTCCCTGTGCTGACAGCTCTTTGAGGCGCGCGCGAACAGAACGCGCCGTCGACCCGGGTTACAGTGTGTATAGAAATGTTATGTGTACTAGTCGTGATGGTTGAGGCGCCCCCGCCTCTCATACATGGGGTTTTGAGTTCAAATCCGAGCAAGCAACAATGTTACTTCTTTATATCATTTAAACAGACACTAAACACATTCACATAATGTACTGGCTTTCAGAATTCCAGGCAATAGCTAAGGGTTTATTTTATTTTAATTTTATATTCATTATGTTTTACTTCTAAATTAGGATTAAAAAATCATAAATGTTAATCGACTTTTGTTGCTGACTGTAGGTACCTATAGTAAAGATATCTGATTATTATCGCCAATCTGCCTTGAGCAAGCGTGGTTATCAATGCTCATGTCTTCTCTTTGAGAGAAGAGGCCTTTGCCCTGCAGTAGGAAAGTAACAGACTTTTATTATTATTATTACCAGTTCTCCCTTCTCTCGTGGCCTAACTTCCCCAGTAATGCCTTTAAAACTCTAAAACAATACAAGTAAGAGAGCCGCTCGATACAACAGTACCCCGGTGGGGCTACTCGATCGTTTAGTTCGTGCACTTTGTGTTATTAGTTCAGAAACTTGAACCGAGATAGTGGTTATTGTGTCGTTTGGTATTTTTTATGTTTAGAAGTTTAGATTTGGTGTTAGGTGTATACGCTAAGTACGTAAAAAGAGGTTTCCGGCGATTGGTACTGCAATTAACTGGGACCGTGGTCCCAGTTGCTAATTTCATTCAATTTTTATTTTTTATATTTTTTACGGCGACGGGACCACCTGTAAATAGATAATAAAATTTATTGTTCTAGCCAAAACACAGTACGGTCAAACGAAAAAAAAAACTCTGATTCAAAAATATCATTAACCTATCGTTATCATAAATATGAATTTATTTTAGATGCGTTTAGTAATAGATTAATTCAGCCCGTTTTCACGTAATTCATGCATCCGTGCAGGTGAGTACAGAGGGATGGCATTATACTGTAGCGGCATCACCGCCACACGAAAGGAGTTTTTATACCTATGCAAATAATACTGGCTGTTAAAAAGTAAAAAATGTTTTCTTTTTTTGTTCTTCTTTTGTTTTGAAATGTCAAAAAATTTTCTATTGCAATATAGTTGTTGTACTAAAGGAGATGTTAGATTTTGGGCCACCTCTATGTACACTACAAAGATAAAAAGGAAAAAAATAATAGATTTTCATAAAAATACAATTAAATTAATTTGAATAAAAGTAAAATTGTAATTAATTAATTATTTCCAAAGTTTTTTAGTGAGTTAACCCTTCTTTAAGGTAGCCATGACAGTGGTGTTATGACGTTTGATTGACGACTTTGACAGTTCTAAGTTTCGTTTCCGTTTATCTTTAACGTTTGACATTTGACGTTTGGAATTCATGTTTTGTTTTTTCTCGCAGTTATGGTAGGTGCATGACACAAATCAAACGTCAATTTCAAAATGACATTTCGCTTATTGCTGACCACCATAATTATTAGTAGCTGTGTTGCTCTCCTTGACCGACTTAAATTGAAAATACATAAAAACGAAGCCAAAATATAGGGAATTAACATCAAAAAACGTTAACTATACTTCATAATGATATTTACATTAGGTGTACATAGTGCTGGCCCAAGCTCCATACATTTCTATAACATCTCCTTTTAAATCGACTTTTATTTTATTTTTACGAAAGAACAACCTCATCCATAAGAGGCGGGCCCTTAACCACTGGGCCATCACGACACAGTTTTAACTAAAATTAAGTGAACCATAGTCATTACTAAAGGACAATGGGCATTATTGTATGAGTTGTGTCCCAACCCTTGTAACAAGTTGGGACTAGTAGAAACATGTTCAGATAAGCTTTTTTATGATCAATATGCTAAGTTTTTATTGTAATTACGTGCAGGTCAAAAGTTATTGGGCTTCAAGTGAAAAATAAGTTTTTGATTTAAATAATGCTTAAATCATACTTTATAACGTTTTGTGTTACATGTAAACATAATTATTACATTTATAATAATTGTACAGTAATTACAGGCAATAATAGTTATTTTTTGACGGTTATTAATAAACGCACAGTTGAATATATAAAAAACAACAAAGAAAATAACACATTATGATAATTGAATTATTTCCTTTGTTATTTATTTATTTTCAAATACATAAATAACAAAGGAATAATATCCATATGTAAGAGTACGGCTTAAACGTATGCAAATTGTTTACTAATTAGTACTTTTAGTATCATAGATAATAATCACTACTAAAAGTACTAATTAATAATCATCCAAAAATGTCGCGGGTAACAATATGCTTGGCTGGTGTCTAGCCCAGCCAAGGTACCAAATAATACTCATTAGGTGAGCGCAAGTACCTACAGTTCTTTTTCCCGTTAAACATGAGCAATAATAATTAGCAATTGCATCTCTCGCCGTTTCTGCTCTATTTTTTATTATACTATACGAGACGAAAGCGCTAGATAAATAATTGCATGTAGATGCACCGGCAACCATCTCTTTCTAATGTATAGCGTGGTTTTTTCCGCTTGATTTTAAAATCGTTGCAGCCCTTTTGTCATTAAAATATTAATTGATTAAGTTTTATTTAATATTTTTTTGGAATAAATGATACCACTATAACAGCTTCCCTGCACAAGATACAGAGTTACGCCCATACAAAAAAACATAACACTAATTGAGATCTTTCAAATGATATAGGTAAGAAAATGTTACAACACTTGGGACGAAACCGCTCATTGTCCTTTATGTAACTTGAACTGTATGAACGATCAAATTTAGTATTTTACTTGACAGCTAGTGCCAGCCTTGACGCGTATTCTTTTAAGATGTAGGTAAAGATATCTCATTAAAAAATAATTTAAGGTAACGACCAGCTGACGGTTTTTACTTCTTCTTAATTAACATAAAAGTAATTAAAAACAAAATTTTACTTTCAGATTCGTAAGGAATTAATTATTTAAAAAAAAATACGAAATCCTGGAATTCCGGTTTTCTTTAGTGGTACCATGTGGTGCTGCCATTGCAGTAAAGGCGGGGAATTTTCGGCTGTTTGCTAGTGTGGGCATAACATCACGCTTGTTAATCCCCGAAGAGTTAGGTATACTCATTAGTACACCCACATTTCGCCAGTTATATTTAAGTCCTATGTAATAGGAGGTGAGCCTATT
This sequence comes from Hoplodrina blanda, assembly GCA_949316365.1. Lineage (NCBI taxonomy): Eukaryota > Metazoa > Arthropoda > Insecta > Lepidoptera > Noctuidae > Hoplodrina > Hoplodrina blanda. Next base: position 2,733,238 of record OX438590.1, read on the forward strand.
GCACACCGGGCACAATCCAGACTCCGAGGCTGCTACTGAGAAGTTCATAATGGAAAAATCCAATAACACTTTGACCGACTTGCGAACCTAATTCAAGACCTCATGCACTAGACTAACGATGCAGTCAGCTTTTTATTCAAGTATATTTCTGTTTTCACTATTACTACAGTTATTTGCGCCGGATTTACCTAGTGGATTAAGCTAAATAAAACTCTGAACAACGGAAAATTCAATGGTCTTAACGCTCACGTTTACGTTAGAGCACAATGAACAAACGTACGAATGTAATTAGATTACTTGTATCGGTGTAGTCTGTAACTTTAAGTTGATTTCGTTTGGTGTTCAGAAAAGTATCTGCGTTGGATTGTACGGGTAGGAAAAACGTCTAGCTCGATCGTCTTGAGTACTTGTTTCATTCTTTTTACTTCTTTTTGCGTTTTTTTGGAGGGGCAATGCTTATGGTTTGCGTCACCGACATGCTAATGGGACCGCGTCTCCAACATGCTAATTTTACCGTCTAACCGACATGATAATGTGGCGTTTAGTTTTCACTTGTCGTTAGTCCCCAATCCCCATTACTGCAATTTCTTTTTGAAGTGAAAACTTTTTTGTCGCGTTGAGTGATTTTGGTACGGGTGAAACTTATGGATCTGCGTCACCAACATGCTAACGTGACGTTATTTGTATTTTTACTTCTGTCGGTCGGTAGTCCCCTTGACTGATTTATTTTTCTGTCTGCACAAAAACCGTGCGTCGAGATCTTCACTGGCCGCAGTAACTCCCTCGCGGGGAACGCCCCGCTTGCCTTAATCTCGGTCCTGTGTCTATTCGAGCGACGGAGTGACCCCAAGTCTGCCGCCCGCAGACCCTTCATCTTCTTTCTTATATTATAAAATTTACTCTTTGCCACTGACACCTAATCATATTTAGAATTCGAAAATCGAACTTTAGGCTGCCTGACCATCGAAGCTGAGCGAGGCTGCGGACCGGAGAAACTGAGAAATATTAACCAATAGGATTGTCGACTGGAGAGGATCGGAGATTTTGTTTAATATTTCTCTGCTCCGCAGTCTCGTTCCTCTTCGGTGGACATGCAGCCTTACACAAGCGCGTTCATGCGCAAACCAAACACCTATTTGTAGTCTCCACCAAACAACATTGTTCGCCGCCCCTCCTAACTGTATGAACCAAACCCATTGGCTTCTGAATGTAACACAGTAAACGCGTGTACAATCATCCGGACGACGCTCGCGCACTTATCGCGATTGAGATCAAGTGAACGAACGTAAATTCAAAACGTGAGCAGTGTGATACTTTTCCCCTTTTCACCTACAGTACTTATGTACCTGTTTTTAATACAAATCGTTCGCATCTCATTGGTTTGGCACGTGAATATTGAAGAGGTACTAAGAGGTTTTCGTTTGCTCTTTTAGAATGTGTAATAGACTTGGCAAGATTCTATTAAGGTGACTGTTTGCTTTGTCGTTTACGTGGGTGTATTTTCAAAAACTGGCTAAGTGCGAACTCACACTCGAAAAGTCTCGTACCATCGTGTAGAATATTTAATACTACTCAAAAAAAAACAAGTTTCTTATAAAATAAAATCAAATTAAATATTTAAGAGGCCACCCCCTTTAATATTTAATTTGATTTGATTTTAAATAATAAAATCGGTTGTTATAGCGGCTTAGTAATAAGGTCCCTTTAGCTTTAGGTACCTACAGAAGTCTAATTTTCTTAGAAATGTTCAAAGATTGTATATTAATATGGCTACTAGGACAACAAGTTAGAAAATTAAAATAAAGTTAAAATACAAGGAACGTGTTGAGTGTTAAATAAAGTAGGTACAATTGTACGGAACCCTTCGAGTACGAGTACGATTCGCAGTTGGTCGGTTTTAACATAACACAACATCACGCCTGTAATCCCCGAAAGGTTGGGCAGAGATGTACCTATTATTACTCCCACATTTCGCCAGTTATACCTAAGTCCCATGTAATAGGGGGCAAGCCTATTGCCGTCAATCGGGCACAAAAAACTGCTACGGAGAAATTGAATTGGTCGGTTTTTTTAATATAAATTAATCATTAAAGAATGAAGACATTACCTAATGTTATTATTTCCATTCAAATCTGATTACTTATAACAGTTATCACTTCCAACAGTTAACTTGTCTGGAACGATGAGATTTTCGTATCACGATTTATAACTCCGTCATTATGAATAATTTATAGCTTCAGCTTCGCAAGTAAGCACGGTTATTAGGTTTTCTTGACACGTAACACACGTATAACGTGGAAAGTACTATTTTGTATAAGGTAGGAACATTTTCAATAATCTAAACGCTTATTGCCTTTTTTACGTGTATGGTTTAACGTGGTTTTGCACGTAACTGTCGGCAAGTTATGCCTGCAAGAACGATGGTTTTGTGCAAGTATTATTTGAGAGGTGTACCATGATTTTGTGCAAGCATCTGTCATTTTTTTTGGGACGCAGTCCCACTACAGTATTCTCAGATCACTAGAACTATAGAAAGCCAGAATCAACAGTGGTGACCTCCAGAAAAGTGCCGAGGCAATGAAGCTAATTAGTTTTACTCTTACTGCTTAAATTGTAGTACTTTGTACCTATTGACCCTATTGTAAGACAAAAAGCGGTTTTTATTTTAGGTACATCGTGTTCTCGTTCATAATTATACACATCAAAAGTGTCTAGGGATCAACATCCCTAACAAATGTTAGGGATGTTGATCCCTAGACACTTTTGATGTGTGTATATTAATTGAATTAATGTGCTTATACAAAATGTTGGAAAACATGGATTTAATGTAAATACGGAGATTCTTTGTAAGAGCTACCTTTTGGAACCCCAGTAAAATATTTATTCCTTGGGAATCTAACCCAAAACACGCAGAACAGTAACCAATCGATCAGTTACTACGCCAATCATATCGTCGACATTATACCAACAAACACACCTACTAAACCCTTCTAAAAACACCTTCATCTGTACTGTACCCTCCCTACCACACACCCCGTTCCACCCCCCACAGACGTCAGACAACACATCCCTCAACAAATGAGGTACAAGAGTTGTCCCTCCGTGACTTAACACCCTCATTTGACGGGTCACATACTCTTCCCATTATTTATGCAAACGAATGAGATCCCTTGACGTCGTGTCACCACTACGACTGCAATTGAGGACAACGGGTTCAGGGCCAGTTATATGAAAGTCAGACTACTCAGTAATGATTGGTTGACTTACTAATAAGTTTGTGGAAGTCGGTTAGTGATAATTATGTTGGAAGGAAAATCTGCTCGTGTAGAGATATTTTATTTTTATTATTTTATTTTTTGACTGCCTCGTTGGTCTAGTGGTCGCATAGCGCGACTTCTGAGCATGAGGTCTTGGGGTTCGATTCCCAGATCGGAAAAAGTGTTATTGTGTATTTTCAATAGGAATTTCTTAGTAGCAACCTCGGAGTCTGGATCTGTGCCCGGTTGATGGCAATAGGCTCGCTCCCTATTACATGTGACTTAAACATAACTGGCGAAAAGTGAGTGTACTAATCGGTACACCACTGCCTTACCCTTCGGGGATTACAGGCGTGATGTTTTATGTATGTGTAGAGATTTATTAATAATTTCTGGTTCAGCAGAAAATTAGCTTGAAACTTGGTCTCGAAAACACGTTTATGTGATGGATAAATTTCAGATAGGTGCTACTTACCTATGCACGTGATCGGTAGATACACGTGCCGGGTGTTGGGCTATCAATATTAGATCCATTTTTACACGTCAGCCCCTTCCGAGGGGAATGTGGACACACCTGGTGGTGTCTATATTACTGGCTGTTTTGAATTTTTAAAACTAAAACAGAAATACGGTGGAACAGAAAAGAGTTTTTTGGTTTGGCAACGTCTCAGTCAGTTTGACATATTATATAATTTATATAATTATATTTATATAATTTTGAGACAATTATTAGAGCCTGAATATATAAAAATATGTATTTAGGCATGTATTTATATAAAATATGTACCTATTCATATAAAATAGCTGTTCCATTTATTTTACTAAATTCACCATAGGTATTTTATTTTATTATATTAAAAGTTGATCATGATCAATATTTTAAAACAAATCATGAGGACTTATATATTTTTTGGCATGTATGTGTTTTGATTTGCCATCGCATATCAACCTTAACAAACTGGCGCATGAGTGAGCAGACTGGCATAATTAAAAAAGACGAACTGGGAACTGGGATCATATTCCCATTACCCAGTGGAAAAAAAATCGTATCACTGAGTCACTAGCTCGTCTTTATAGGTACTCTAATTCATTCCCTAACCTCATCAATATTAGATCAATTTTTACACGGCATGGTAGTCTCCTCTTATATTCCCATTTGTTTGAGCTAATCTATTTAGTATTAGGCTGAAGAAATAACAAATCGTTTTCGTGGAGCCGGGTGGTGTAGGCAGATTACAAGGGGTTTTTGTGCGAACAATTTGAGATTGTGCGTTGACAATATTTTGTGAATAATGCTGCTTTTTCTTTGAGTTAAATGAAGTAGGTTTTTGTAAGGCTTTTTTTAAGTTGATGAAAGAAAATGTGAATTTAATTTATTGCCTAGTACAAGAATTGGGGATTTCATATTCAATGAAGGGGTTCATTCGCATTATATTCATAATAATTATAAATAATTCCAACCTGTTATTGTGTACTAATGGTTACACCGCTGCTTTACCCTTTGGGGATTACAGGCGTTATGTTTAAATGACAATTAAAGAGATACTCTTTCCGTAGCTAACTCATATAAAGAAGTAACTAAGTGAGTTCAAGCAAAAAATATTGCACGGTTTTTTTTTGGCGCGCCATGCATCGCAAAATATTATGCTTATAAGTGCATTCAACAGCACAGAGGGCATGGGGTTATTTAAAGTTTCTCTATAACATTTAAAACAAGATTGCACAAAAAAAAGTAAGTTTGACTTTCAATATTTCCGTAGCTAAAAGGTGTGGTCCAGAACAAAAAAAAAATGACCACAATGATGAATGGAACTTGTACCTTTCGCCTTCATTGAGGGTATTTCAACACCTTTTATATATCCACGTTTACTATCGATACGCCACGAAGAATAGCCATCTCCTACGTAATCACAAAAAGAAACAGTTTCACCCTAATTACGTCGACAAACACAAATAACAGTTGCACCCCAATTTAACCCTACCGTCTTAAGTTTCGTCTTATCTCGCGCGAAAGATAAACAACTCAACGGTTAGCTAAAAGCCTGAGGGTTAAAATTAGAACCATTTATTGGTATATATATAGAAACACGTGCACACGCATTTGTTAGTGTCGCGTGACGGTAATGCTAGGAGGGGTGAACAGAAAATGGATGTGTGCTTTCTTTTAAGATCTTTGCCGATTTATTTTGGTATAGGTAAACTATTTTGTCTACTATCTAGGAAAATTCTAGCCGTATATTAATTAATAGCTAGATTCTACTGGTGATTTCGTCCGGATAAAACAAATCCTATGACCGACAGTGATAGTGTAGCTTTCTATAAAGACAAGTGACTTTGTTTTAGTAAAATTTATTACATACATCGCATTCAAATTATATCAGAATAAACATATTAATAAGTAAATCTAGGCTGACTCAAACGACTTAATTGAATTTATTATGTTTCAGGGGGTGAAAATATTCATTACTATAAACAACTTTTATTACGGGACCAAACCATAATATAATATATTAAAAAAAAAACACTACCATGGTTTGGAATGACTATATCACTACATATTATAAAACAAAGTCGCTTTTTCTGTCTGTCTGTCCCTATATATGCTTAGATCTTTAAAACTACGCAACGGATTTTGATGCGGTTTTTTTTTAATAGATAGAGTGATTCAAGAGGAAGGTTTATATGTATAATACATGCACCCGTGCGAAGCCGGGGCGGGTCCTTAGTTTTTTATATTACAGAGTAAGGAAAGTTGTTCATAAATTCACGAGTAATTTCAACCCCTGAAACATAAGTAGCCAATTAAAAGTCAACCTGTATAGCGCACATACTTTATAAAACTAAAAATAACATAGTTAGAATCACACTTATTGTATTATTTTTCTTTAAACCCCACATGAACTTGGAACAAAGACAAAGGTTCTTTGATGTGCCTAAATTATGTGTAGTTGAATGAAACTAACCCTACAAGCCCTCGCATTAGGGAATGTAAATAAAGGGTTGCATAGTTGTATGTACGTATGTGGGTGTGATGTGTGTATGTTTAAGTAAATTGTGGTGACCCTTTGATGTGTGGTCTAGAAGAATTCTACATTAGGGTTGTATTATTTTGCTTGTAGGGTACTAAAATCAACACAACTGGATACCAGGCTATTATTGTCACAATTGTAAGTGGTCCATTCCAGTGTGTCCGCCGTGCCTTTAGATTTCTTTTATTCTTAAAAAAATGTATTTTTTTTAAAACAAGCTTTAATTTAAAATTATTACAATATTGAGTATTAGACATTGTACTGTCATCAGAACTAAAGGTGTATGCAAAATTTCAGCTCAATCGGATCTCAACAAATGGTTGAAAAATGGATTGCAAATTTTGTAAGTACAACTTACTTACATACATACATACTTATTCTTACTTATGAACAGTGCAAGCTAAATAAAGGCTTGTAAAAAGTAACTGGCATAATATTCAGTTCGCTGTCAAGATATGACTTTCCGTTAACCAAGCTAAATCGATAAAAAAATTTGGTTGATTTGAGTTCTAGTATTTGACTAATATAGTATTAAGACCTTTGTTGCTAACAACTATGGACATTATTAGTCTGAAATAAATGAATTTAATTTAATTTAATTTAAATCAGTCTGCTTCTCGGGTTCGAATTGTCAGTGTGACAGATGTCAAAAACGTCATATTTTCTAATGTTAGTTGATCCCATAAATAAAAAATAAAAAATAATAATAAACGCAAAATCAACTTACGTATTTAAGTAGCATCAGCATGGATCTGAAAACATGAGAAATAGGGAGATAAGTTAGTTTTCCTTAATAATAAACTAAACATTTTAACTAATAATACTGGCCTATTATTGTCTCACTGTAAGGGCGCGGGAACACGGTGAGTTGCGGCGCCGCACCGCAAAGATTTCACCGTGTGAGCGGGCACACGAGCGGTGCGGCGCCGCAGCATTGTTATAACGCAGCGGCGCCGTAGCAGCGAGCGAGCGTGTGTAATTCCTTGTGACGCAAAACAACTGAGCGGTGCCGCTCCGACGTCGCAACGCATTCACCCCTCCCCGCTTCGTCTTGGTGGTTGCAAGTCCGGTGCGGCGCCGGAGCGCATCGTGTGACATGCCACAGATATTTCTATGTAAAACGACGCAGCGACACCGCTCCGGCGCCGGACCGCCGCCGCAACGCACCGTGTGCTCGCATACTTAGGCATTGGCCTCTTCTTACACAGCAATAGCATGAGCATTGATCACGGCAGATTGGCGATTACAGACTTAACTATAAGTCCAGGTTACTTCACGATGGTTTCCTTCACCAATATCAATGATCTCGAAAGATAAATTAATTTAGAAAGTACATATGAAATATCAAAAGTTATATTGGAACTTGCACGTAGTCTAATGCGAACCCACAACCAACAGGGGAATAAGTTAATATTTTATAATGAACAAGAATCTAAAATAATATCCGGATCTTTCAACATCAACATCAGAAGGGTTAGGCGGAGGTGTACCCATTAGTTTAGCTCACACACATTTCGCCAGTTATGTTTAAGTCCCATGTAATAGGGGGCAAGCCTATTGCCATCAACTGAACACAAATCCAGACTTCGAAGCTACTGAGAAATTCCTTATTCTAAAACCCAATAACACCATAATGTCTTTTAACTATATAGCTAAAAATCACCGTTTAGGTATAACACCCAATTTTTTTTCCCAGTAAACTCTTCTATACTAATATTATAAAGCTGCAGTGTTTGTTTGTTCGTTTGTTTGTTTGAACGCGCTAATCTCTGGAACTACTGGTCCGATTTGAAAAATTCTTTCAGTGTTAGATAGATTAGTTATCGAGGAAGGCTATAAGGCTATAGTAACCAAAGACGCGGGTGTAACCGCGGCGGGCAGTAACCCAATAAATATTGGAAAACATTAATTCTTTAATAATAGGACGGTCCATAAAGCTTGGTATAGGTCCCGACACTTGTATCTCTTCCGCGTGGCTAAATGTCCACTGTCATGGTCGTTCATACTTCATTAAACTTAAGCTCTCAAATGAAGTGTGCTTTGCTCACCAGGCGTGATTAAATATTTTCTGTTTCTATGCATCGCCATTAGGGTCAGTTCACACCGAGACGCGACGCGACGCGACGACGCGACGCAACGTGAAGATACTTGAAGAGGCCAGTGACTTCGCGCTGCGCCGCGCTGCGCCGCTCGCCGCCGCGAGACGCATCGCAACATCGCCGCTCTTGCACGTCATTCTGTGCGCGCGTACCGGCGATTCACCGCTGCGTCGCGATGCGTCTCGCGGCGCCGCGCGGCGCAGCGCGGCGTAGAGCGACGCATCGCGACGTAGTGCTGCGTGGTGTAACGTATTCTAAATTCTTACAATGAAATGTGTATCTTTTCGTGTAGAAAATAAAGTTATATTTTGAGTCGCTCTTTTAAAGTGTGCACGCAGCGTCGCGTAGCGTCGCGTCTCGGTGTGAACTGACCCTTAAGAGGAAATGCGGGTGGTCTATTCTGTATGGAAACGCTCTCGCCTGTTTTCTTTTTGACTTTAATGCAATGATTTTATACAGTAAAGTAAATATTAACTACTAGCTTTTGCTGCGACTTCGTCCGCGTGAAAGTTGATATATTATCAGACGGAAACCGTACATTTTTCCCGGATTATAAGTTGCCTATGTGCTATTTCAGACTATAGTCTATATGTGTGCCAAATTCTATCCAGATCCGTTCAGTAGTTTTTGCGTAAAAGAGTAACAACCATCCATTTATATCCTTTTCGCTTTTATAATATTAGTAGGACTAGTTTTTGCCCGCGACTTCGTCTGCTTAAATGTTGGATATCGCGGACGCAGACGAGGTCGCCTATATCCTTCCTTGGGGTTCAAACTTACACCGTACCAAATTTCATCAAAATTGGTTCAGTGGTTTAGTCATGAAAGCGTAGGTAACAGATAGAGTTACTTTCGCATTTATCCTAACTAATATTATAAATGCGAAAGTAACTCTGTCTGTCTGTCTGTCTTTTCTTCACGCCTAAACTACTGAACCGATTTGTGTGAAATTTGGTACAGGGTAAGTGTGAACCCCAAAGGACATAGGCTACTTTTTATTCGACTTCGACTTCGTCTGCGTCCGCGATAACCGACATATACGCGGACGAAGTCGCGGGCAAAAGCTAGTTCATTATATACTTAATAATATTATAAAGTAAAGATTTATTATGAACCAACACACAGGGAAAAGAACGGCTTTACCCTGCAGTGAAATAAAACATAAAAAAAGAAATCCTACAAAACTAATAACAGAAAAACACTACACACTCCGCTATTTTAACAGAAATACATTTTCATCATAATACATTATAATCACCATAAATCTACAAGGAAATCCTTTTAAAGGAAGAACAGACAAAATCACAAGTCCAGAAATGTAACAAATGATTTTCTAGGGTCCATAGATCACTGACTGTTCTTTACTACCTATCTAGGTCAGAAGATAGCCGAGTCTGTTGAAAATCTAGGTAAAGGACGGTCTTAATCTGCTTCAGAATGAAGCTCCATCTTATAAATTGTGCTATGAGTGTTCCGATAAAATAAACTGCGTATACCGTAGTGGTTTGCTTTTGTTACTAGTGATGTAATCCATTGGGATTTGCGATTAACGCAGTGGGAATAATAAATTGATGTGAATTTTACTCCGCATTCGATTTCTTTCTTTTACATCGTCAAGAACCGTTTGATGTAGAAAATTATGATAATTATTATGTTTTTGAAAGTCAAAGTCATATTATTTGTTTCAAAAAAGCCAAAAAAGGCACACATGAACGTCATTACAAGAAAAAAAATATAATTGTATCTAAATAGTTGCCCCTTCCAAAAGGTAGTTTTATATAGAGAAGAATGGGGAAGAAACTCCATACATACTCTTTTAAAATCAATGTTTTACAATATTATCATTTATTACAAAAAGTAGGTTTATCGTTAGGCTCGTGATTAAAATAGTTGTAACTGTAAATTAAGTTAATAAAGATATATTAGAAATAAGTGTATTATAGGTATTGCTGTATTGCTGCGGTCTGGCGGTGTACGTGTGAAAGGCAACGACGAATTTCTTAGAGGCCCCTGCGACATGAGATTCGCATCACCGCCCACCGCGGCGAGGCGCGGTACCGTGTGTTAATCGGCTTACTCTTTCAATTTATGCGTTTGATGCCGGACTAGAATTAAAACGTTATGAAAAAAAACCGTCTTTTTTCATAACGCCGGTACCTACCGTGCACGCACGCCGACAAGACGATAAACGTCACAAGCCCTTAACGTTTCGCATGGACCTCACAACCCTGAAAGAAATATTTAAAAAAAAATCTGAGTCCAATATTATTCCCCATTTTTTTGTACAAATCCCGGTCTATCCCAGCACTAACCACATAAAACATCACTATCAGCTTATCATAGTTTCTATTCATTGGACACCAACTACCGGACAGAAGCAGTTTACGCACGATTTGATGTAAATTGCCCCTAACACCGAACGTATTATCGTATTGAAATCCATGGAGCCTAAAATTATGATATTCGAGAAAATAAGGCTGCGTTCACAAGCCGGCGAAAAATAAGGACAAACATCCGTTATACATTTTTTCTATACAGTTACATACATACATAAACTCACGTCTTTTTCCCATGTGGGTAGGCAGAAATCACAGAACGCCACCTGCTTACATACTGCTTTCGCCTCGTTCGTACATCTCGCCATACAAGCACGCCGGTTACGAGTACTGCGCATCTGACCTTTCTGAAGAACCTCACCAATAAGGTCAGTGAAGGTCTTCCTAGAGCGTCCCTTCCCTGCGTTGCGACTCACGTCTGCCATATAAATACATCTTGTTAACCTTTCACTCATCCTCTCAACATGATCGAACCATCTAAGCATACTCTTTTCAATCTTTGTCACTACATCATCTTTAATCCGCAACGGTCTCGTATAACCTCATTCCTCGCAATATCGTTCAAAGTTACACCATATATACTTCAAATCGTGATTAAATAGGATTAAAATCATTTTTTTAAATAGACCATTATAAGCGTTTGCTTCTTACGGTTTTTTATACAAACTTTCAAGTCTTTAGTTTTGATGAATAAAAGGATTTTAATGAAACTTCCCGCATATATAATCAGGATACAAATTACGACGACAATTCAAACACTATGACTAGCATAAATCCAGAACCTAATATCGGAATACTTGCACACAAACTATCCCACGACATGTCTCACTCCGTTTGTGTCTCAACATGTCCAAACCGGTACATGTCACTGTTTCAAACTTATTAATTATTGATGCTGCAAGACATGGTACGCTTCAGACTTGAGACTAGTTGAACAGATGATGTAAAGGGGTAGGTATATTGTGTGGTCTGGACAAAGAAGCTTGGTGAATGGATGTGACAGAATTATTACGTCACGTATTTTAAAATTTATACTAATACTAGCTGACTCGGCCACGCGTTGCTGTGGCTTAAAGTAAGTAATGATATTGAGGTCAACAATCGAGATAAAAACTATCCTATCTTTTAAGTTTGACCAAATTACACACAGTAAGCCATATTTCATAAAAAATGGATAAGTAGTTTAGGAGTCCATCCCGGACAAACAACGTAACGTGTAATTTATATAATAATATTTATATTATTATGATAATAAGCTGAAAAGTTTTTTGTTTCTCTAATCTCTGGAACTACTCGTCGTATTTGAAAGATTCTTTATTTATACGATAGCCAGATTCATGCAAAATAGTATAGGCTACATCATCAACATCACTTTACGATCTACGGGAGTGGAGCAGTAACCGAAGAAACAACTTTTTGGAAGGGGCAACTAGATTCATTTTTTTTTAATTTTTGTATTTGACGATCAAAAGTACCTTTTATTCGCCTAATTGGAATAAATAATTTAACTTTAACTTTGACTTTGAAAACGTAAAGCAGGTAAAAAAAGTCCCAGTCTTACAAAATAAGTAGGTATCTATTCACAAAATTACTTTTCCTCACTTTAAGGTGAAACCGACGGGCTGCTCCCAGACATTCTCCCGAGAGATGGCGCTGAAGTCAACATTTTTAGTTTATTTGAGTTTTTGTGTAATTGGACAATTATTAAGTCATAGGAGTAGTCTTAGCGGTTATCGGATATTACATTTTATTTGAATAGGTCATATCATTCCCTCAAAATCTACCCAATTCGACACATAACTTGTTTAAAACTTCTGTCATTGAATACAGTGTCGTTTACACACACAGACATACCTCTGCGTTTACGAAGATTGAACACTAGATGGCGTGAATATAAAAAAACTAGTTTAAATTTTTCTGTCTAAGTAAAAATAAGTTATATTTGTTGGCGTAAACTATTTTATTGATTTATAAATATGGGAAATAAATTATGTCAACATTGATTACAATAAAACGCAGTTTTATTTTATTTCATTACACTATTTTAATCGTTTATCAAAACAGAAGTATTTGAAGCAACATAATTTATAATTTTGGGAAATAAATTATGTCAACATTGAAAAAAATAAAAATAAAAAAAAATAAAAAAGTACCTACCAGCCTCTTACTGTCCCACTGTAGGGCAAAGTAGGTACCTACATATAAATTGAAAAAGTCACATTGGCTTGCCCGGATTCGAACCCACAACCTCATGCATGAGAGGTGGGCGCGTTAACCACTGGGCCATCACGACACTTAATTTTGATTACAATATAACGCAGTTTTATTTTATTACATTACACTAGCTAGGTACTTATTCAATATTTTTTCATCTATCTACCTAGGTACCTACTTCACGGCAAGAAAATCTTCAATACACTCGACCTAAACCGTGCTTATCAACAACTAAGTAGGTAAGTACCTACCAGTCTACGAGCTAGACATCAAGAAAACAGCCATCACAACACCTTTTGGCATATTCGAGTTTACCTACACGAATAGGTATGTCCAGGTCTCAAGAATGCCGGACAGACATTCCAACGATTCATCTATCAAGTACTTAGGTACCTACTTAGTAAGTACCCGATAAGTAGGTAGGTAGGTAAGTACTACTTACCTACCTACTTATCGGATTAGACTAGGTATCTACGCATAAATTTCCATTCATCGACGACGTAGGTAAGTAGGTAGGTAGGTAGGTACTTACCTACCCAATAATCGCATCTGAAAATGAAGTAAAATAAAAATAAATAAATATCTTGGGACAACTCACACACGGCCATCTGATCCCAAGCTAAGCAGAGCTTGTGTTATGGTAACCAGACAACTGATATACATTACATACTTATATAATTTATAAATACATACAGTATTATAGATAAATTACACCCAGACACAGAACCAACAATAATTATGCTCATCACACAAAGTTTGTCCTGGGTGGGAATCGAACCCACTACCTCCGGCGGAAGGCGGAAGTAAGTAAAGCAAGCCACATCAAAGATTTACAGGAAGTCTTACGCAGATAAGAGGTGTATGATATCACTATAAATCCATCAAAATGCGTCTTCGACAAAGAAAACCTCAAGTTCCTGGTCTATGAAGTGTCAAGCAACGGAATCAAACCACCACAAGGAAAAGTCTGCTATCTCTGCTTACCCCAGACCCGAGACGACGTCACACTCACAAGCATTCGAGTTATGTAAAGTTAGCATAGGTACAAAACGCAGCTTAGTTTGCTCATCCATCTCCATCACCAACCGACGCCAACTCCCTCACGTAGTCACGTGCGACGCAACGAACACCTGCGCAGGAGCTGTCCTTCAATAACTTGTAAACAAGAAATATAAGTACTGCTTGGCTAGGTACCTACCTATTTCTCAAAGAAATTCTCCGAAACACAACAGCGATACAGTTCATACAGTACCTATACCTACGGTCTACGTTCGACAGAGTTATTAGCCTACCTACTTATCAATTTATAGGTAGGTAGGTATGTCAATCAAACACTTCAGAAAAATGTTCGATGGAAGAGAACTCATTGTTTACACCGATCACAAGCCACCATCTGATAGATACCTACCAGCAGACTAATAAAACTTCATTCATAACTTAGTAAAGCGTAATTTTAGCTCCAGAAATCAAGTTTCCGTAGTGTAGCGGTTATCACGTGTGCTTCACACGCACAAGGCCCCCGGTTCGATCCCGGGTGGAAACAGTTGCTTTTTGTATTTTATTGCCGATCATAAAAAGTATCTTCACGCTTTTTTATTAATTGGGTGATCAGAGAAATCTGAAAAATAAACATTTTGTTAAAATAAAAGTGAACTACGTACTATTTCTCGCCTTGAAACTTACGTTTAGAAATCTATGATTGTTATCAAGGCCAAGTATGCCGCAAAACCAAATTATTTGTCGTATCAGATTACGATAGCTCACTTTGTTATTTTTTTAGTTGCTTTGTATGAGCTACCTATATGTTATGAAATACCACGTTACCGATTTGGGGTAACATGACATGTAATGATATGATATGTAATGATATGTAATGAATGACATGTACGATAATTCTCCCGTCTGAGCGTGTAACCCATGTATGACATGGGCATACTTGGCCTTGATAACAATCATAGATTTCTAAACGTAAGTTTCAAGGCGAGAAATAGTACGTAGTTTACTTTTATTTTAACAAAATGTTTATTTTTCAGATTTCTCTGAACACCCAATTAATAAAAAAGCGTGAAGATACTTTTTAAGATCGGCAATAAAATACAAAAAGCAACTGTTTCCGCCCGGGTTCGAACCGGGGGCCTTGTGCGTGTGAAGCACGCGTGATAACCGCTACACTACGGAAACTTGATTTCTGGAGCTAAAATTACGCTTTATTATTATACAAACAATTTATTATAATTATTCATCTCAAGAAAATCGTCATACCTACCCGGTACCAACACTCTCAATATTCTGTGAAACGTCTACGTCACACGTTCGACCATACCTACTAACGCTGTGCACAATTCAAGTCACCCTGGAATGAACAACACACATTATTTGTTTCTGAACGCACCATTACCGTGAACGTGAGCTTAGTAGTTACCTACCTACTACAAAATAAAACAAACTAATAATAATGTTTGTCTGTCTGAAACTATTTTTTTTTTTTACTATTTTAAAATGCGTAAAAGATGTTTATCGTAACCCGGCAAAACCATAGGTATTTAGCAAATGTTTGCAAGTTTAATTTTGTGTTGTGACTACTTTAGTAGGTACCTAGTTTACCGATTTATAATGGTTGACCAAAAACATATTCAAACACATTCAAATATGAAACACTGACTCATCATCACTGACACGTATGACGTAGGTAATCAGTATTGTGACGATATTTCAGAAAAATCACGGGCCAACATGCTGTTTTTTAGTTTCGAATACCACCAAAAATATAATTGCGTATTTAGAATAATTAATTACTATACCTACGATAAATTAGTTACAATATAGTCTCAAATACATTCTGGAGGAAAATTGCAATTTTAATCAATGAAAATGCATAGCATACAAAAAATACACAAGAAATTCCGCGCGCAAATCATAGCGCGTGACAACCGAAATCAGAATGTATTAGAATTATATTTCTATCATAGGTATTATCAAGTCCCAAACAACAACAAGTGAACGAAGTTTGGCAACGCTTTTTTTGTCAACGTATTCCATTTAGGAAAGAACGGCAACGTTGCTTATAACCTACACTACGAGTATTGGTACCTATTTATGTTGCGCACCACACAACAATAATAAATAATAAGTAAAATTGTTTAAAAAAACATAGATGTCGAAGGTCATTAGTTTTATGTTATTTTATTCTTGTTTTGATACGGTTGGAAAGGAAATCCAATTATTGAACTAAGATATTGATTTATCAGAAATTATTTTGCACGCCATCTAGTGTGCCAATTTTTAAACTTCGCCTTTCGTTTGCTTGTCAAAAGTACTCAAAAGTCCCGCAGTGTCACGCACACTACTAAAGAAGTGTCAATTTTTGCCGAGATTTCACTATTGTTTTTCTCAGTGAATAATGAAGTTATTGGCTAAAAACTTCGGACGCGAGCACATTTTATTGTAAAGAAGTGATAAAATGATTAGTTTTAAAGAAAGAGTGTCTGTGTTTAGTGTATAACTCTAATGAAAAATGTATGGACGGAGGGGTCGTCGCATCCACCTTAACCTCCAACAAACACTAGTATGAAACTAGCTTTATTCATACGAAATTTTAGAGCCCTATTCAGATTTAATAGAATTATCCAAAAGATAAGAAGAATAACGCTCTATAAATATTCAACTAAATATTTATTATTGCTAATAAACCCTATTCTCGTAAAACAAAAGGAAATTTAATCTAGTTTGGATGAAGCATAAATATTGATATCTAATATAAAATAAAATGTTATTTACTTTTATAATTTAAGGGATTATCACACGAACTCTTTATCGTACAATTTATTTTTAATTTCGTCTGTAAATTATTTTATTATTTAGCAAATTAATATTATTTTATTTTTCAAATTAGCTGTTTCATACATTATGATTGTGTTGTATAGCTTTTTTGTAGGGAACAGCAATTTTTTTTTCATGATTTCAGTGTTGGTCCCATATAAAAAGTTGTTCATGATGATGCGTACAATGACCCATTTTTAGGTTGACGGTGATTTAAAAATAACCCTGTATAAAAAATAAAAAATTGCCACACATTACCTCACACGTAACACGATTTCTGTAAAATTACAATTAAAACCTAAACTTCGGTATCATAAAACAAAACGCAGCAGTTTAACACCGCATTTGTGTGTTGATCATCTTAATTCCATCTAGCGTCCCTAATTCTACGTGCCCACATAATACACAAATTAAAGGACGAATTATTTATACAACGGCTAGTCTTATACACTTCGTATTTAATTTGCTACCCACACCTGTGGCTTTGTTTATATCGTGAATTTAGCTTCACTTAATACGTTCCAGACGATCTGCTCTCTCGAAAATTATGCATCTCGTCTTTTACCCTGAATTTAGGGGAGTGGAAATAAAGGGGGGTATTTTTGGTGAAATCTGCTGAAGACGGTTGACTGTTTATTGGACTTTTATATATTGTGCTGATTTTTTATTACAGTGTTGGTTTAATTGGAGTGAGGGATCTGGGTGAGTGGCAGATTTGTTGGGGCACTGAAAGAATTAATGATTGCTTTATTTGTCAGAATGTACGAGTAAGAACATGGGTAAAAGTGACATGCGGTTACACTATATTTGACTTCCTAGTTGGGTGTGGTAACTTAAACAAACAAATCGATTTTTTGCATCTTGTAAATTTTCGTATAGTTGAAGTTAATCAACGATAGACGACAAATCAGCAAAAAAAAAATTAGAATCAGATATAGAGCAACAAAAAACAAAAAGTAACAGCATAATTAGCCAACTCCTCAACCTAATCAACGGGTTCATAAAAGTCTGATTACCAAACTAAGCTACAAACATCAACGAAACAAAACATTCCTAAAACGTGACCTTCGTGACCTTTCCAACAAAACCTTCCCAAACTACACAAGATCAACGTTGATGTGAAAACACCCACACGTTACATGGAACTGCGTCATATTTTAGGCTCAGTCTACATACATAACAGGTTAGATTTCATTACGCACGTCCTGAAAGCTTCTATCTTCGTACGCTTTTCATTCTTGCTTCATTGTGTACCGTCTTTTGTTCACGTTTTAATTCAACACGCCACCTGGTTTTGTTAGCTATGAGGTCATAGTACAGGTAGGACAGAAGAGCTATCTCCGGTTTTTCGAACGAATTTATGTGAGAAATTGTTAAACGCAAGCTGCTGTAATTGGTCGTTGAAAATTCAGTCAACTAATTAAAATTTTCAAATTCTAATTCATTTATTGCGAATATGGGTATAAAAAATGATTATAATAAAAAAGAATCGAGCAGCTATATTCAGCCTTTAAGCATGCAATATTTTTGTAATTTTAATTCTGATTTCAGATTATCATAATTCATTATTACACACATGCTTATATATAATTTTTAACACTTATGTTAAAAATTAAAAAAAAATCTAAGCAGAATAGTTTACGTGTGCTTGTCAATTTGTCATTTGTAGAATTAGTCAAGTTAATAAGGCATTTGAAGACTAAAATACCTTTAGATTATGATGTCAACAGTAAAAAATAAAACCAAATCTAAAATTATAAAACGTCCAACTCAAACAAAATTTGATGAGACTTGAAGATTCTCGTCCAGAGACGTGGAAGATTCTTATATCTATCAAACTAGAAAAAAGCTTGATGACAATAGGCTCTCCTCCTTTTACATGGGACTTAAACATAACTGGTGAACCCTTCGGGGATTACAGGCGAGATGTTAGGTTATGTAGAAAAAAGCTTCAAACGACTAAACAGATTTTCTTGCTTAGAACACTCTCGGTCAACAAAAAAAAACATCAAAATCTACGATGCCACAGACAAGCACTTACAACGCCTCTATGTTTCCGGCGGAGGTTAAAAAAAGGAGTGGAATTATTTTTAAGTAATTGTACAGACTTGATTTTCTGCGCATTTCTGCTATAACAATGGGTGCGTGTAATCTCATCTTGTACGATAGGGTACGTCTGACGCTCCAAGACGTGAATTATACAGAATTAATATGTTTAAAAGTTACCTCTCATTGGAAACATGACGTTACTTTACTAATTAAATTTATGCTTCTATTACGTTATGTTTTTATAAGAATAGGTACTGGCAAGCTTGGTTCAGATTAGAGCCAGTGCGGCCCCTGAGTGATGGGACCGGCTTTGTGGTGGTGGTGGGTCTACCTGCCGGGGTGTGGAAGAATGCTCAGAGCAACCCCCGTGACCCGGACAAAGGTAGTTGGAGGAATACTGTGGGGTTTTAGTTGGTCACACCCCCCTTTCCCAAGGTGAATGCAATCCATGAGGATTCCCTATTAAAACAATTTTTTAATTTTTTACACACCTATCAAAACATCACGCCTGTAATCCCCGAAGGGTTAGGCAAGGGTGTACCCATTCGAATACCCACATTTCGCCAGTTATGTTTAAGTCTCATGTAATAGGGGGCAAGCCTATTGCCATCAACCGGACACAAATCCAGATTCCGAGGCTACTACTGAGATATTTTCTTGATGGAAAAATCCAATAACATTATATACGTACCCATAATTTCATGGGGTTCAAATAATTAATTATCTTTAAATTATAGTTTCAAACTATTTTAGAGGAGCGGTTGGCGCAATGGCTTTCCGATTGACTCCTGAGCTTTATGTCAAAGACCCTTAGTAATTAAATTGCAAGTTATTCAAAACAGGGCTTATGTCTAACGACTTCTCATTACAAAATGACAGTTGGAGGTTTCAAAGTAACCTGCCGACTAAAAGTACATGTGCATTAAGCAACATATACACTAGATTCAAAGCGAGTAGGCCGCGAGGGCCCTTCGCGAGGCTTTCCGCAGTCACTTCATTAGAACATGCCTTTGCCTTCACGCATCACAGTTAGAACTAAATTTAATGACGGTCGCTTGTATGGTAGAAGTATATCTTTTCATAATGATTTATGTTGTAAATAAGGTCGGGATTGTTATGTTACTAAATGATTGTCTATATAGGGTGACTGGTAATTAGTGTACGGTATTTATGCACATGATTGTACTTGTGACAACAAACAACATCCCGACAGAAAAAAATCCCATGAGAAAAATAATACGCCATCAGCGGTAATTTGGTTTAGTTATCCCTTTCTGTCAAGCGACAAGTAAAAAAGAATTTTTTTTTTCATATAGTTCACTAATTTACCTGTAACCCACATAATTATATACAAAAACGTGTTATTTCAAAATAATGTAATAATGTTATGTAAAAACAATATCTAGGTTTTTTGTCCGTCTGACTGTATGTTTAGCAGATCAGATAGTTGATGTAATAAGTAGTCACTTAGTAATTAACTTCTATTTTAGAATAAAAAGTTATTTATATTATCTTAATAACTGTCTTATTTAGAAACAAATACTGATTATTGACCTTTAATTTATCATACTAAAGGCTTCGTAGCAAACGTAGCACATTGCACGCTACGCCGTAGCTTCTTGCGTAACGTAGTCCGACATTACCACTTTCACCTAGCTACAAAATAATGCAGTGTTTAGAATTACTTTGAAATGATTAGAGCAAAATAATGAGATTAAATGTTTAATTAAACCTTCAGCTAAATTAAACACTGCGTTTATATAAACAAAACTAATTTGCATACGTAGCACGGTTAAAATGATAATAATATACATTTCAAACGCGTACTGTTACGGACGTACACGAGATGTGCTTGACACTTGACATAAGCGATGTGGTGAAAACATTGCTGTGTTTAAATTAATATAAGTTATGCGAAGTATGTTTTAATAAGTAAAAAGAAACTAATAATTTTTATGAAGATTTACTTGGACATCACTAACATCGGTTGAGTAAAATATCTAAGATAATCTAGACGTAAAGAAGTATCAGTTACAAATCGCCAATTTACCTTAAGCAAGCGTGGTGATCAATGCCTTCCCTGTATAAACGGGGGCCTTTGTCTTGTAGAGTAATGAGTTATTATTAAAGAAATAATCATAAAAAGACAGTTAATTTTTGAAGTCTGTTAAAAAAGTCCAACCATTTTAAATATGATTAATAACGATTATAAACCGAATATCAAAACATTAAAAAGATTATAACTTATCATAAGAAATAAGGGAATTAACCCTAATCTCTTTTGAAGATAAGTTACAGTGAACAGGCTTCTTCTAGGTAGTAGCTCACTCCATCGTCGACTTTGTCACCTCTAACCTAGACTAGGTTCAAAAGCAAACCCATCTGAAATAAAAAAGGTAACTAATTCGGAACTAACTTTTTTTTTTTAAGGATTTGTAAACAGATACCTTATGACTTCACTTAAAAATGTCGTCACCTATGCATAAAGCACATCAAAATAGTTCAATGCACACTGTTAATTTGCCCTATTTCCCCGTACACGTAGTCAGGTTGGAACGAGGCTCGAATATTAACAAATATAGCTAGCGCCATCTGTCGGCTAAACAATGCAACGGATGATTTACACTTTGTGACGATTACAGTTCAGTAGGCCTAGCATGGACCCACGTTTAACCTAGGTAAAAGAATTCGAATCGATTCGATTTTTAAATTTGAAATGTAACTATCATACATATCAGTTTGTCTTTTATTTTATATACGACTTGCTATATAAACTAAATCTTACTACTACTATAAATGCGAAAGTTTAGAGAAATAGATCGCCAGAAAGGTTGAACGAATCTGGATGAAATTTGGCACAGAGATAGATAATAGTCTGGAATAACACATAGGCTACTTTATTCCCGAAAAATGCATGCATCCCTTGAGAGAATACATTAAATATGACGCGGACGAATTCGTGGGAGAACTAGTAACTAATATTATAAGGTGTAAAAAAAAATAACTTTAAGAATTTCGAGGGGACATTGTACTCCTCATTATGAGCAACTTTTACTATGGGACCAAACCTGAAATCGCGAAAAAAAAATCAGCTGTTCCCTACGTTTATGTTCGCATAACTCGTCAAAATGTATGGAGAAGCTGATTTTTTTTTCGCTGTTTCAGGTTTGGTCCCATAGTAAAAGTTGTTCATAATGAGGAGTACAATGTCCCCTCGAAATTCTAAAAGTTAATTTTTTTACACCTTATACAATAAGCAAAACGGGTTTATTCGTTAAAAAAAGTCTATCGAATTAACTATGCACACTCCTGCTAGCCCTTCTGAATAACTTTTGCAAAACGTGCCGTGTTGCAGGATGTGTAGGATTTATCTGATGTTAAGGTAATGATGATGGAATGGACGATTATGTGTGTGCTTTTAGAATACCTATATCCATACGATCTATACTAATATTATAAAGAGATAATTCGTTTGTTTTTTGTTTGTAAAAGAGACTCTGGAAGTAGTACCATAACCTCTTATAACAATATTATTTTAATATTACTTTGCGTTCCACTCTGAGAGGTTGTGGTAGGCCCCCAGATTACAAAAAGTATTTCACTGATAGAAAGCTTCTTTTTTTCTGAGTAATGCTTGAGTTGATAAACGAGATTTAAAAATGTACCTATTTGCTTTGCTCTCATGATTGGTAACATGCCCTAAAGACTGTATGTATGGAGTTTCTTAGTCCCAGTCTTTTCCATACGAAACTACCTATTGGAAGGGGCAACTAGATTAAATTCTAATTTATTCTTGTAGGTATATATGAGTGCTTTTTAATTACCTAATTAAAAACAAATGATTTCACTTTGATTTCGACTTTATAACACAAAATGTGGCAGTAAAGACTGATTGCCAAGTTAAGTATCATAATATTAACGTAGAATAAGTAACATAATTAAATAACATTGAAAAAAGTTTTTCTCAACATTATGCTTGAGTAACAGCGACTCCGAAAACTGCCAAAACATGTTTATCAAGCTTCTAAATTCAAAAAAACTTCAAACTTTACACTTTATCCGACCCGAACGAATCCATAAATTCACACCAACATTTTGGGCGTAAAAATCAAAGTTTTCTTTTCAACTCCACGAAAAGGCGCGAGCGAAAACGTAACCAACAAACATGGCAATTTCTTTAACTTTAACATAATTTCGAGTGAAAAGATTGACGGGCAAAAATAACTTGCAGCCAGGCCAGTACTTGCTAACAAGTTTAAATGCCCAACTTCGGAATCCATTTTCAACTGGAAGTCGGATGTATGGATCTGTTTTCACTTACCTACATACACAAAGTTGCAGGTTTAAAAGATTGATTAAAAGTTTTTGTTGAAGTTATTCAGAATTTAATTGGCAAGCTTATAGAGCTTCTTATATGTTTGGACTTTTGCTTTGAGACTGTTATTAATGTCGATACTTTTATTCCGAATGTACATAAGATCACGCCTATAATTCCCGAAGGGTTAAGCAGTGGTGTACCTTTTAGCACGAAATATGGAATTTCGCCAGTTATGTTTAAGTCTCAAGTGATAGGGGGTGAGCCTATTACCATCAACCGGGCACAAATCCAGCCTCCGAGGCTGCTACTGAGAAATTCCTGATGGAAAATCCTAATAACACTTTGTCCGACCTGGGAATCGAACCCTCATGCTCAGCAGTCGCGCTTTGCGACTAGACCATCGAGGCAGTTCATCAAACAAGTACTTCCAGTGACTACCTTTTATAAACAAAACAACAAACAATTTTTACCTCTGTATAATATTAGTATAAACAGATATATACATTTCATAAAACAATTTAACATAAATTAAGTTCCCGATTGAAAAGATTCGACCAATGAATCCCTTCAAAGTTTTTCAATTAATAAAAGCCAGTAAACAGACCTGAAGCGAGATTGACGAATATTTGAACGTTAATAACCGAAGTTTAGAATTGGAAGGAATTTGTGGGATTTCGCTACGGTATCCGGGTGAGATTTGTTTGGATGCATCATCTAAACCATTGGTTCTGAACCTGTAGGTAATTACCCCTACGGGGGTGCAATAGCTTTTATAGCGGGGGTAATAATTAGTAATAAAGTTAGTTATAGTTAAAAAAAACCATGTGGCTAAAATTTTGCTTATTGTTTTAAAGTAAAGTAAAAAATCAGGTATTATAAATTAGCTTTTATTTAAGAATATTGGGGAGTGTTGATTAATGGGGAGAGGGTAAAATCAATTTCATTGACACGTCATGGATAACAAGTTTGAAAAGATTAGGTACCGCTGATCTATACTCATCTGCCTAGCCTTTTCCCAACTATGTTGGAGTCGGCTTCCAGTCTAACCGAATGCAGCTGAATACCAGTATTTTACATAGAGCGACTGCCTATCTGACCTCCACAACCCAGTAACTGGGTAATACGGTACCCCTTGGTAAGACTGGTTGTCAGACTTTCAAGCTTCTGACGACTCGTAACGACTGTCAAAGATCCATGTATGACAGCCGGGACCAACAGCTTAACGTGCTTTCCGAGGCACAGAATGATGTCAGTAATGTCCAAGATAATATTTAGAAAGTACATATGAATTGAAAAAGTCACATTGGTACTTGCCCGGATTTGAACCCACAACCTCATGCATGAGAGGCGGGCGCCTTAACCGCTAGGCCATCACGACATACCGCTGATCTATACTATAATATAATAAAGCTAAAGATATTTTTGTTTGTTTGTTCAAACGCGCTAACCTGTGAAAGTGCCAGTCTGATTAAAAAACTTTTTTATATGATAGATTCATGAGGAATAGTATAGGCAACATAACATTACGCTACGACCAACAGAAACGGAGCAGCAACCAAAGACGTAACTTAAAGGGGGTAAAAAGAACCATGCGGACGAAGTCAAAGTCATAACATAACATCACGCCTGTTATCCCCGAAGGGTTAGGCAGAGGTGTACCCATTAGTACACCCACATTTCGCCAGTTATGTTTAAGTCCCATGTAATAGGGGGCAAGCCTATTGCCATCAACCGGGCACTAATCCAGACTCCGAGGCTGCTACTGAGAAATTCTTGATGGAAAAACCCAATAACACTTTGCCCGACCTGGGAATCGAACCCAAGACCTCTTGCTCAGCAGTTGCGCTTTGCGACCACTAGACCAACGAGGCATTCAACGAAGTCGAAGTCAAATCATTTATTTCAATTAGACACATTAAAAGGCACTTTTTTAAAGAATTACATGTCTTTTCGACAAGGTAGTTTTGTATGGAGAAGAACAAGCAAGAAAGTCCATATATACTACTACACATTTGTTTTATTGCTTTTCCCAAGAATAACATTATAATGTAACCTAAATAATTTTATCAAAATATGCGATATTCATGTCTTGTTTTGGTCTTTCAAAGAAAACCTTTTCGACATTCACATCAGGATCAAATTGTCACAATCGGTCATTACTAAACCATAAACTTGTAACTAATCCCTAGGGCAGGGATGGCGAACCAATGGCACGCCACAAAATAATTCGCATACCTATCTATGTATTTGATCGAATCTAATTTGCTACAGCAGAAATCAGACTACCTTTTTTAATTTTATTTAAATAAACATAAAATAATCAGTCAATCGTTGTTCTTTTCCAAGAATTTATGATTAGCATCTAGTTTTATTTTTCCTCATGACATCACTGCTGGCTTTTCCCTACGACTTCGTCTACGTAGACTATCCTATATTGTGTGTATTATGATTTCTTTGGTTACTGTTTTACTCCTGTAAGTCGGAGCACGATGTTATATAGCCTAAACTATTCGTCATAAATCTGGCTATCATACAGAATCATATTTTTCGATCTGACTGGTAGTTTCAGACATTAAAACTATTCAGCTTTATAATACTAGTATAGCTATAGATGTCAAAATTCTTTGAAAGCACGTCATAGTCACATTTTTTTTGTATCATTTTATATTCGAATAAAAAAATTGCGAGTTCATCAACAAAGGTTGTCCATCTCTGCCCTACTGGTTAATATTAAGGATACGGACCAGTCGGATACATTTTGCCATGCCAGATATTATATTCCCTTAGATTGATTATATCACTAATGACGTAGTTCATTAGGTGCTAACTATTCACTGGTTTGCTTCGCACAGTTGATAACACAGCTGTAATGGTGTCAGGGATTTACATATCTCACTCGTTGCATTGAGTATAATGAATGGCTTTTCATGGCATTAGATAGATTGGAAATGTGTACTCATGAATACGATCAATTTTAACTATGGGACCAACTCTGGTATAGAAAATAAGGTTTCTACAAAATTATACTACAGTCAAAGTCAAAACATTTATTTCAATTAGACCATTTACAGGCACTTTTTAATTGTCAAGGAGTTGGTCAGTTAGTCCGAAAAATGAAGCTAGTTGCAGTACAGACTGCGTCGTTGGTCTAGTGGTGCTGAGCATGAGGTCTTGGGTTCGATTCCCAGGTCAGGCTAAGTACTATTTAGTTTTTTCATCAGGAATTTCTCAGTAGCAGCCTTGTTGTCTACATTTGTGCCCGGTTGATGGCAATAGGCTCGCCCCCTATTACATGGGACTCAACCATAACTTCCGAAATGTGGGTGTTCTAATGGGTACTCCTCTGCCTTACCCTTTGGGGATTACGGGCATGATGTTTTGTATGTTATGTTATGAACAACAAGGCAGTAAAGCTTTTTATTTTTGATCTCCCTCATTCCCTTATAACAGTATCATAACATCACGCCTGCAATTCCCGAAAGGTTAGGCAGAGGTGTACCCATTAGTATCCATGTTTCTAAAGCAAATAATCTTTAATACATAGTTCCCAACTAATTTCACTCTGTCATAATTTATTTCCTTTTAAACTTAAAAAACGCGACACCCACTACAAAATAGCCATTTAGATTCAAGGGAATCTTTCGAAAAGAAAATTCTTAAGAAATATTTATGAGATTGTCAGGAAAAACGTTCATTGGAATCGTGGGTATCCTTCATTTTCTTTTAGTTACAGCTGAACGGACAAATTCAACTGTATTTGTTGATTTTCTATAGGTATTGACTTGTTGGTCTAGTAGTCGCAAAGTGCGACAGCTAAGCATGAGGTATTGTGTACGATTACCAGATCGGGCAAAGTGTTATTGGGTTTTTTCATCAGGAATTTTTCAATAGAAATCTCGGAGTCAAAAGTTAAAAGTCAAATCACACATACACATACATAAACTCACGCCTTTTTCCCATGGGGGTAGGCAGAAACCACAGAACGCCACCTGCTACGATCCTTACATACTCCTTTCGCCTCATCTACGTTCATACATCTCGTCATACAAGCACGCCGGTTATGCCGGTCAAAGACAAATCATTTATTTAAATTAGGCCAATTAAAAGGCACTTTTGAACGTCGTATACAAAAAGAAGAAAGGAATTGAATCTAGTTGCCCGTTCCAAAAGGTAGTTTTGTATGGAGAAGAATGGGAAAGAAACTCCATATATACTCTTTGAACGAGTCGATTTGTGCCCGGTTGATGGCAATAGGCTCGTCCCCTATTACATAGAACTTAAACATAACTGGCGAAATGTTGGTGTAACTAATGGGTACCTCTGCCTAACCCTTTGGGGATTACAAGCGTGATGCGTTATGTATGTATGATTATTATAAATAGTTAGGTGAAGGTATGATTCCTTTTTGAGAGATATTTCTGTTCTCTGTGTGTAGGTGTGATCGTTATTCGCTGTATTTATATGAATTGAATGTTCTCTCCATTCATGTAAAGGTCGACTGTTTTTGATTGAAACATGTTCAGAAATAGAAATATTTGTTTCTGGAATTATTGTTTGTCGCAAATATATACTAATATTATAAAACTGATAGTTTGTTTGTTTGTTTGATCTTGCTAATAATCAAAAACTACAATCCGTTTTTAAAATAGCACTACTACTTACATGGTTTAGTCTAAGTACCTACACTAATATGTTAAACGCAAAAGTAACTTTGCGTGTCAGTTTGTTACCTCATCTCGTTAAAATTACTAAACCGATCGTAGGTACTGCAATTTGACATGTAGTAGGTTGGGATCTGTATAACGACATATAACCAAACATGTGTATTCTCAGTTGCTCTGTTTGGCGGTACATTTAAAAATCAAACACAGCAAAATCGTGACACAAAAAAACAGTAGGTATCACACATTCCGGGCTCGTTACCTCATCGGACTGAGTCGAGGGTCCAAATCCAGCAGTTTGTATGCAGGGAAGGGTCTGACGGACCCTATTTGTACCCTGGATGTAGTCTCGGTGGAAATCGATTCCTTTATCTGATACCTTTTGGTTGTTGCATAACATTGTATGACGTGCTCGGATTGCTTTGTCGTACGAGCAAAGGGGCGTTTTGAATGTAAATCACTTTTTGTTGCGTGTTTTATCTATTGATTAGCTAGACTATTGATAATTTTATTTTGTTAATTCATTTATTTGCAACGATCTACGCAAGATATCTGGTAGCAATTTGCTGAAAGTTCCCGATAATCGAGCTTAGTGGCGTGCGATTAGAGAGAGCTATCCTTACAATTTGTAAATAAAAAGGCACAATAATAATCAACGCTAACGAAGTTGGTCGAAAGATAAAAATATATAGTTTAAGTACTGTTACTAGTAGGTAATAAACTTCATTTTATATTAAAGTTTTATTTAGTCATTCACACACTCTGATGCAAGAAAACAAAAATGATAAAACGTGATCAATCACTGTGAAATTCCGTGAAATCCATTCTTTTTAATCATTGCAAGTAATACAGTTCAAATCGTGAATCAAGCACGTCATAACATAGCTTGATTGAGAGCTATATTCATATGCTGTTGCAATAACGTTGATGATATATTCCAAATTCAAATTTCAAATAGAACACCTCAAAAATCCAACTAACAAAAACAAAAAGCAACCTAATCGTTCATCAAACTTTTTATAAAACAAAAGAGAATTGCTATTCCTATCTTAGTACTACTATAAATGCAAAAATTTAGATTGACAGATGTTTGTTGCTCAATCACGTAAGAACAGCTGAACGTATCTGAATGTTATTTGGCACAGATATAGGTTATAGTCTGGAATAGCACATAAGTTACAGGTATAAAAAATTTACGGTTCCCGAAGGATAAAATATCAACATTGAGAGCTGATCCATATTAGGTCAGACCGACAGTTTTACCATTGATCGATTGTTGGGTGTTGCTGTTCACACTAGAAGCTGCTGATTCGACCTAATGTGAACACTACCGTCGTTACCCTCGTTTTACTACAGCCAACTCACAACTGTTTTGTGACGACCCGGGGACGTCACAAAGCGGTTGTAAGTTGTTTATCGGTCCGATAAAACTATTGGTCCAACTTAATGTGAACCAGGCCTGACGCGGACGAAGTCGCGGGCAGAAACTAGTCCTGCAATACGTGGAAATCCCTCAATAGATCACAAACTTCCATGTCAGTCTGTCGTAATACTCATAGATAATTTTATTTTTAACTCCATACTGTTGTGGCTCACCCACGCCTGGCCGCGAATCCCACTTTCGCGAATCGTGTCAATTGCCTCGCAAAAAAAATACGTTGTCCGGTTGCCAAGTTGGCGTTTAATTTTTTTCATCATATTTCCCGGTACAATGTTGTGTGTTTTCCGCTTTTTTTTTGTCGGAGTTTGTTGCAGTCACTGTGTTGTGTTTATTATGCAAAATGTCTGGACTTAGGACGTCATGTGAATTTGGGGCAATGTTTGATTTAACGTGCTGTTAAAGTGTGTTGGCTGTGCTCTATTTAATACAATCTCTTTATTTTAACTAGCAAATAGAACTACATTTTTGCATGTGAAGTTTTAGAAATAAACTTCTTCTAGTTTTATATCATTTATTAATTTCTCTCTCTCCCTTATCTTTAAAAAACCTAGCCCAACACTAAAATTATATAATAATTATAAATTACATTTATAAATATAAAAATACATTTATTTTATAAATATTACATAACATTTCAAAATGGAAAACAAAAATATTACACATAAATAATATTAAGTACTTAATGTTAGATATTATCTGAAATGAAGGAAATTAATGAGTATTGTTTTTATATTGTTTTTACAGAAGTTATTGTATTGTTTCTATAGAAGACAATTTATTGATGTTTTGAATTTGGTTGACTTTTATGGCTGTAGTTGTGGCCCTTATGAAAATTATGCAATTTTTTCCTTATTGCCTCACATTTAATCATAAATTATAATAAAAACAGAGAAGAAGCTTTCAGTTCCACATAAAAATATTTTGTTTTAGAAAATAATCTGGAAAATCTAGGTCGTACTGATTGGTTCTCTCATCTTTCGATAACGTTTTTATTTCTTGACGTTTTGAGTCGGCCAACAGAGATTGGAATCACCTACGGTAAAATTATTACAAAAAAAAAAATATTATGATTACATGGACTTATCTCTAATTTTTTGCTGATATTAGATATAAAAAGGATTTTTTTTTACGTTTTTGTTTTTTCGTTCGTAAGCGGTAATCTCTAGAAGTATATATATATAGGTCCGATTAAAAAAAATCTAACAATAACAGAAAGCTACACTATTGCCGAACCCAATAGGCTGAAGATGGTTTGTAGTATTTTTAACTCGTACGCGACCGAAGTCGCGAGCAAAAAAAGCTAGTAACTTATAATATAGGTCTGAAATCACCAATCTGCCTTGAGCAATCTTGGTCAATGCTCGTGCTTTCTTTGTACGAGGCCTGTGTCAATAACAACATAATCCAGACTCCGAGGCTGCTACTGAGAAATTCCTCCTGCATACATCTATATATAGCCTAAAAGGAAACTCTTCATTTCGACAGCTTCAGCATAATTTTCTCAGAATTCGAAAACAAGTTATTTCCATACTACCTTGAATATTTAACAGGAAGTTGAGGCTACTATTTAAGTTCACAATATCCTATAAGAGCACCTCATTATAATTCCCGCGAGGGCATAACAGTCCGCGCTCTCTGTTCGGGTTTCACTGATTTTACGATGTTAACACGTAGCTGACAGTTACACCGAAGTGTAATGTTGAGTTGGTTCTTGTAGAAGGTGCTAAAGAGAAGTGAAGGCTTTGAGGGAGTGGGACATGGGACTTAAACATAACTGGCGAAGTGTGGATGTACTAATGGGTACACCTCTGCCTAACCCTTCGGGGATTACAGGCGTGATGTTGAGGGAGTGGAAAGTGTAGGTACTTTGATTTCATAGACTTGTATATCATTTTACATTTTGGCTTCGGCATTTCATATAACAGCGAGCGTTTATAAACAGACGACGCTGTTTGTGTAATGACGAATTATACAATATACCTACGACATATTTACATATTATTTCCTAAACTGAATTCAATTTTTATATAAAAAAAAAAATGAACGACAATCAATTTTTGTTTTTTAGCGAAGGAATAGGAAGAGGATCAAGACCAAGGAAAAGATGGATGGATAGTGTGCAGAATGATATGAAAGAAAAGTAACATGGGACTAGGGCAGGAACATGATGAGAACATCTGTTGATATTCATTTATATGTGTGTATGTTATCCAGATTTATTTGTGGAAACTTAATGTTTCCACAAATAAATAATAATATAAATTACTTAACACAAAACCGTCGTGATGGCCTAGCGGTTAAGGCGCCCGCCTCTTATGCATGAGGTTGTGGGTTCGAATCCGGGCAAGTACCAAAGTGACTTTTTCAATTCATAACTATGTACTTTCTAAGTTTATCTTAGACATTACTGACATCATTCCGTGCCTCGGAAAGCACGTTAAGCTGTTGGTCCCGGCTGTCATACGTGGATCTTTGACAGTCGTTACGAGTCGTCAGAAGCTGCATCCGGTTAGACTGGAAGCCGACCCCAACATAGTTGGGAAAAGGCTAAGCAGATGATGACTTACACAAAACCCTATTTGGTAAATACCCTTAAAATTCCAAGAATTTTTCATAAGGAGTAAATAGAAAGGGTTTTTTTCTCCTCTTGGGAAATTCTACGCATTTCCTCTTAACCTCATAGATACGTTACGGTGTGATGCCCGCCGTTTGTTATGAAGCTCAAGTACCCGTAAATGAGATACATACTCGTGTTTTACGAGATACCTTGAGAATTTTACGAGAACTCTCGTTTCATACAAATGTGAATCAATGGATGTTAGAAAGACAGATGGGTTCGTTTGCTTTGCTTTTGACTGTGAATTTGTATGTTTGCTTGCTTGTAATGCTCTTGAAGAATGTTTACATTGTACATTTTAAAGTACTGTTTGTAGACGACTTCACGTGGCGCTAAGAAGTTTTTAAGCGTTTTCCGTATGTAAAGCTATTGTTTGTACGACTGTACAAGTACTTTTAGTAAATCTCGTCATTTAAATTCAAAGTCAAAGTCAAAATCAAAGTCAAAGTCAAATCATTTATATTAATTAGACCATTGAAAGGAACTTTTGGATCTAGTTGCCTCAACCAAAAGGTGGTTTAGTAGTTAACTGATTCCTTTAAAGAAAGAAAGGATAAAATATAGTAACGATACAACCTTATTATTGTCCCCACTACAGGACAAAGGCCTTTATTCATACAGAGAAGTCGGAAGCATTGGTCCTCACGCGTACTCAAGGCGAATTGGTTTTTCAGACTTATGTTAATTTTAATATTATAAAGCTGCAGTGTTTGTTTGTTTGTTTGTTTGAACGCGCTAATCTCTGGAACTACTGGTCTGATTTGAATGATTCTTTCAGTGTTGGGTAGTCCATTTATCGAGGAAGGCTATATACCATCACGCTACAACCTACGGGAGCGGAGCAGTAACCAAAGACGCGGGTGTAACCGCGGCGGACAGCTAGTGTTAATTATAGGTCCAGATTTCCCCACAATGTATTCTTAAATCGTCTCCATGTTTTCATTTGGATTGAAAAATTCACATCTGTACTTGCCCTTTTACAATGTACCTTATTAAAATTATCGCCTAATTTACCAAAAAAAGAGCGGAAAACCCTTTCATACAACATTTTCAGATCAAATAACCCCTTACTCTAGATTTTTTGTGACATCGCGTGCAACCATTATATCATTACGCTTCTCCATTAAGGGGTAGGACAAAAAATAGCTACAAACGACTGTATATACATCATATCTATTCACAGTGGAAACAGGATATTAATTATAAAAGATTTATGGGGTGCAAGGGATTTCTCTTTGGGTATTATTAGCCTTGTTAAGCGTAGGGATTTATGTAAGGTAAGGTTTTTGTAAGGGGGTCTGGAAGATACTATATTGAAAGACACAGACGCTCTTTATTGGTAAAAATGCTAATAAGGGGTCTAAAAAGACACAATCACCACATAGCTACAAAATATGCATACTGACCAAACTAAGTAATATAAAAAATATTGCTTTGGTAAAATTTTTAAAAAAAGTTAGATATTTGAACTTCAATATCTCTATACGATAAAAAAAATACAGTGATGAGAGAAATATAATATTGTGACTTTAGGCTTAATTTATTTATTTTATTTTATTTGAAATAAAAAACAGTGTTTTATAAAATCCTGAAGTTTTGGTGTCAATTCACTGAGTAAATTACATTATTTTTTTGTCAGTTTAATTAATCAACTTTGCTGAAAATTCTCCTGTTCTCCACGAACACCCAAACCAGAATTAATTAAATCTAGGCCATCATACTTTTTCTCTAGAACACCTTTTATTTAAACCTTCATAATACTACCTCTAATAAAGGCAAAACCAACTTTGTGTCCTTAACTTTTAGGTATAATTTTAAGCAGAAATATTCCCCCACTTCAAACTGCACCTAACTATCTACTCTACTTTTTATTAACTATTAAATCACAAAACTTCCCTTTTACTCGTATGTCCCCACGTTAGGTCTAGTTGTGGACAAACTTTAGCCGTTCCCTGTACCTGGAATATATTCTAGCGCAAATTTGGACTTTCTAGCTGAAATTTCTGGACTAAAGTTATGCTGGAATTATTTAGCTGCTTGCGCTAGTGTCGTTAGTGCTATGGATAATTCCGGGGAAGGTTCTTGTGCTTCGTATGTTTGGCTGTTGATTTATTTGAAAGCATTTTTAGAATGCTTAACATAACAGAGGCGTGAGATAATAAAGCAATAATCCACACTAGTACACCAAGTAACCAGTAAACTTTAGCCAAACAAACCGTAGTCCCATTCTTGATTTCCTTATCCAGCAATGATTCTGCGCCAACTAGGGGTTGTCCTTGGATGCACGTACGTACAGGGATAATTGTCTGTTGTTTCATTTCATGTTAAAGCTGATCGAAAAGTAAAGACGAAGCTAGTTTCCCGTTTCAAAACTTTGTTTAAGGCTTGGGCACACCAAAAGCAGTTGCAGTGCGGTAGCAGTGCGTCTACGTTAGAAAATAATGTAGTTATATGAGGGATGACACACTGAACAAACGCGGGCCCGCTGATCCGCCACTTCGCCGCGCACGCACTGCTCTTCTACAAAACTTTTGGACGGGAGCAGCGCAGGCGCGGTGTGGTGGCAGCGTTAATCTCTATGGAGAAGGAGCCAGAAACTCCACAGCCACTCTTTTCAATCACATACATACATACATAAACTCACGCCTTTTTCCTATGGAGGTAGGCAGAAACCATAGAACGCCACCTGCTACAATCCTTACATACTCCTTTCGCCTCATCTACGTTCATACATCTCGTCAATCACGTTTCTACAAAATCCTAGTTACATTATTCTGTAATTATTTGCCGCAAATACAACATTGCCAATACCATCAAAGCCCGATTTTTCTTTTAGAGGCGAAGCTGAACCGTCTAACGTCGTATAAGACGATTTTCCCGTAATCAAATACGGGGTAAAGTCAGCCACAAATGTTCGTCCGTTAGCCAGCAATTACTGACCTACATTCCCCTCATTGGGGGTATTTTTCCACTTGAGGAAACTTCTTTCCTTGGCAATATCGTTTTGCAAATCAACTGAAACAGTTTTGCGTTTCATTCCTTTGTTTGGCTTTATTTCCTTGTTAATTGGCATTTGGTTCTGCTGTTTTGTTTGTAGTCGTCATCTTTTTCATTTGATCGTTGAGGCAAAGAATAATCATAATAACCTCGCGATCGAATACCGGTCGCGGCGACCAATCTATGTGGACCAGCCAAGTATGCAGAAGATATTATAGTGCACGAGTGTGCTTTCCGAGGCACGGGAGTGTCAGGCCCGGAATCCACCAAAGAGGAGAGGAGAAGAGATGTCTCGTAAACAACCAATAGGATACGGTGTTGTGTTGAAGCTAAGCGTTAAAATGTGAAAATTACGCAAGCCGATTGGTTATACGAGACATCTCCTCTCCTCTCCGCTTTGGTGGATACCGGGCCTAATACTGTCAACTTCTAAACTATAATTTTTCTCAAATATAGGACCCCACGCAGTTTTTTTTTGTATTTGTATAACATTTTACCACTTTTGTTTTCCCTTTTTATAGATAATACATCTAAAACAATGTTATACTACTCGTATTTGGGGCCAGTAGACCACAGTTATTACTTACGTAGATACGACTTGACCTTTGAATTTCGAATCATCTATTTTGATTTGATCTTAACTCAGCCCTATCACAAAACGTACCCTTAGCCTTGTAATCGTAGTAGGTAATTATACGAGTTCGTTTGTATAGAGTAGTAATAGGTAGCTGACGATGACAATGACGTCATGATAACAAAAATAATGAATACTTAAAGTACACATCCCTATGATGAGTCGGTACATATCTGACGGAAGATACGCCGCGTATCGTCAGTCGCGTAACGCAGAAACAGTCAAGTAGATAATAAAATATCCAACCATACACACATAACCGATGATGCGTTAGTGCATCGACCATGCTAAAGACGATACGTTCGAAGTATCTTCCGTCAGATGTGAACCGACCCTATCTTGACTCAAGAAAGCAAAATAATTAGCGAAACCAAATCGCAGACGTCTGATATTTCAGACTACATCTCGGCCCTTGGGATTCTCTCGTATACGTACCTTATAAGTTTAATAAGGGTAGCATGTAACAAGATCCAAACTTGTTTGAAATGTGGGTAGAGAAAACTACGGCGTTTTATAAATATTGATTGTTGGTTGAAGTTTCATAATGGGAGGTGATGTAATTATTTTATCACGATGTTGTAATATATTTTTTCATGATGTTGTAATATATTTTTTCATTTTTATTTATTTTCTTGATAATTATTTTTACATTTTTCTTGAAATAAGTCGCACTGTGTCGTAGAAAAATATGAGGCTGAAATTGAAACAAAAAGCTCCAACAGGGCTCCCATATTTTGAAGAACGATTAATTTTAGAAACAAGGCAGAAAATGACAAATTGTCAAAAATACCTCTAATTTAACTATATTTTTTTGCTAAGTTTTTGACATTGATTGTCGCGGAAATTTGATTACGATGAGGTTCAAACGTTTTTATGGAAGTAATATGATTTCTTTTATTTCATTCTCAGAAAATATCTAAGTAAAAATTCCTGAAGAAAATAGACCTATTCGTCATGTCATAGCATTGAGAATAGCCAAAACGTTACCAGCATACCATTTGAGATTTTGGAAAGGCGAAGTTTTTAAACACTTCTCTAAGAAACCCCATTAATTATATCTACAAATCCGAAGGTAATCGAAAAATCCCTTTTCATCGAAGCAAGCAATTACACGCAGCTTCTCCCATAATCTCCAAATAACCCATCCCTCGTATGACTGATGCAATTTACGAAAAAACCCAATTCATACATACATACAAAGTTTTTCATTCTCACCGTAAAAGAAAAAACTCAAATAAATAAAAGCTAAGAGGAAAATTGAAAACATCTTTTTATATAAATATGTAAATGCTAACATATCTCACGGTTTTTAGCCGCCATTCCCTTTTTTGTCGACGATATGATAAATATGTAAATAGCTGGATGGTGGATACAGATAAATATGGATGGCAATGTGAAGTTTCTTGTGATATTGATTATGGTTTCTGGGAAAAAACAGATGCATGCGACGCGATATTTTAAAAAGAAGTCATTTGATGTAAGAGTTAATGATATAACAAACTAGCTTCTGCTTGCAACTTCGTTTGTGACTAATTTGATTTCACTATACAAACGTTGGACCCCTGTTTCATCCCCTTAAGGGGAGAATTTTGGAAACTCCTTTCTTAGCGGACATCTACTAACTATAAACTACCTCCCTGCCAAATTTCATCGTTATACATCAAACGGTTTTCGATATTTCATGATGAGTAAGTAAGTGAGTGAGTGAGTGAGTGAGTGAGTGAGTGAGTGAGTAAGTGAGTGAGTGGGTGAGTGAGTGAGTGAGTGAACTTTCGCTTTTATATATTTAGATAGACTAGCTTCTGCACGCGACTTCGTCCGCGTCGAAGTTGTTATATTATCTCACGGGAACCTCACATTTTCTGAGATAATAAGTAGCCTATGTCCTACTCCAGACTATAATCTATCTCCGTATCAAATTTCATCCAGATCCCTTCAGCCGTTCTACCGTAATTAAGTAACAAACATCCATCCAAATTTGCATAATAATAGTTAAGTTCACACCGAGACGCGACGCGACGCGACGCTGCGTGCACACTTTAAAAGAGCGACTCAAAATATAACTTTATTTTCTACACGAAAAGATACACATTTCATTGTAAGAATTTAAAATACGTTACACCACGCAGCACTACGTCGCGATGCGTCGCTCTACGCCGCGCTGCGCCGCGACACGCATCGCGACGCAGCGGTGAATCGCCGGTACGCGCGCACAGAATGACGTGCAAGAGCGGCGACGTTGCGATGCGTCTCGCGGCGGCGAGCGGCGCAGCGCGGCGCAGCGCGAAGTCACTGGCCTCTTCAAGTATCTTCACGTTGCGTCGCGTCGCGTCGCATCTCGGTGTGAACTGACCCTAAATATACATCCAACAAGGTATAAAATGAAACGTCTATAACGAAAATCATTCTCTGTAATTAAAATAGCTGTCATTATTGCATCGTGTAACGTCCCAGAGGAATGGTGACAAACTAGTTATTTAATTAATTAATATCGACGTACAAGGATGCGTTTAGAATGTCACGTAATTGGAAACGATAATGATGATAAAATTATTACAAGCGTAATGTTACGTTATGTATTTTATCATGGTGAGTTCTAAACTAAGCGCCAGCTCACACCGAGACGCGACGCGACGCGACGCTGCGTGCACACTTTAAAAGAGCGACTCAAAATATAACTTTATTTTCTACACGAAAAGATAAACATTTCATTGTGAGAATTTAGAATATGTTACACCACGCAGCACTACGTCGCGAGGCATCACGAGGCGTAGAGCGACGCATCGCGATGCAGCGGTGAATCGCCGGTACGCGCGACGTGCAAGAGCGGCGATGCCGGCGACGACGTTGCGATGCGTCTCGCGGCGGGCGCGCGGCGCAGCGCGAAGTCACTGGCCTCTTCCAGTATCGTCGCGTCGCGTCTCGGTGTGAACTGACCCTTGTTGAATAATCTTAGTTCTAGAAGTGTTTTGTTTTTTTTTCGAATGTGATTTTATTTTTATTTTCCATAGTTAAGATTATTCGGTTTTTCGGTTATTATTTTTTATGTATTGTGTATTATTTTATTGCTAGATATGCTGGTTGCCTGTAATTGGCGACTATATAAGACTGTGACTAAAACTGATTTGTTTTTCTTTTAAAGTCTGCCCCACACTAGGAATTTCTCTTGTGTTGGGGATGCGTTTACAATTATATTTTATGTTTTTGTGTCATGTTACTTGTCTTTATTAATTTGAACTTTATGCAACCAACTCTATCTCTACCAGCCAACCAAAGGTCTGTATGTAAAATCTAAAGATTACGAAGCGGTCTGTTTGTACTAGAATATTTTTCAAACCGATATTAAGAAATCTTATCTATAACCTACCCTTAACAAACCCTTATCTATCGAAGTCAAATAAATATTATTAAATAAATTCAGACCTAAAATGACTAAACTACGTGACTAAGAAATATTTATATTTGACGTCGGTATTTTTCGGTGTATTCATTTACACAGAATTCGTAGTGTTAAATCTAATGACAAAGATTTTGGCAAGAAAACAGAAATGCTATTAAAATTCCTTTTCTGTGGACATTTTCGAGAAATATTTGTTACACTACCGTGTTACTGGCAGCCTATAAATTGTAATAAAACAATTTTCGTAAGAATCGTAATTGAATCATTTGTTTTTTATAGAAACAATTATTATACAATAATGTTTTTTAAAAATTCATAATATTTTTTCACCGTTGGCGAATCGCTACTTTGTTGATGGTATCTTAAATATTAAATTAAAAGCAATAATGGGCATATTAAAAAGTATTTTGCTTGAAACTCTTAATTTAACTAAAGCCTGCATACAGTATAAAATGAAAAAAAAAACGGTAAAAGTATGTAGTTATTATTCATAGTAGTTAATTATTTATAACTAGGTCATCCCGAAGCATTCGCCAAAAACGATAAGGTCTACTTGAGATTCATTGAATTTCAACACAAGGATTTACCAAGAGCCGACTACTATCACAATAAGTTATAGAAGTATGCAGAATTTCGCCCAAAAAAATCTCCTTTATAATTTGCGAAAGAATTTTCAAAATCGGTTCAGTAGATCCAGAGAAAAAGCCAACAAACTTTACCTTTTTATAATGGTATAGGGTCAGTTCACACCGAGACGCGACGCGTCGCGACGCAACGTGAAGATACTTGAAGAGGCCAGTGACTTCGCGCTGCGCCGCTCGCCGCCGCGAGACGCATCGCAACGTCGCCGCTCTTGCACGTCATTCTGTGCGCGCGTACCGGCGATTCACCGCTGCGTCGCGATGCGTCTCGCGGCGCAGCGCGGCGTAGAGCGACGCATCGCGACGTAGTGCTGCGTGGTGTAACGTATTCTAAATTCTTACAATGAAATGTGTATCTTTTCGTGTAGAAAATAAAGTTATATTTTGAGTCGCTCTTTTAAAGTGTGCACGCAGCGTCGCGTCTCGGTGTGAACTGACCCATAGAAGTGTGGATATAATATCTTCTGCATACATGGCCAGTCAAGCCGCCGTGACCGAAATTTGGTCGTCAAAGTAATACTTATTCTTAGCTCACTTAATACCTAAATACACGACCTCCTATTTGGCACTTTAAGAACCGCTACACAACAACTTTAAAGAACAGATAAACTTAAGGCACTAACACTAGAATTTTATCGTTTTCTTGCAACTTGTTTACAGTAGTTTGGCACTAATAGTGTCAGAGTTTGTAAACAACCGATGTTGATTTATAAGCTTCTGTTTAGGAGTTCGGTGTGGAGAGGACGTAAATAGTGCGCTGTTTTTGAAATATAAATACGACTTGAACGGTTATGGGATTAGGTTTTGAATAAAATTTAAAGATACCAGTATCATGTTTCACATTACTTTTTATATAAATATTGTAAGTCTGAAATCGCCAATCCGCCTTGAGCAAGCGTGGTGATTAATGCTCGTGCCTTCTCTGTATGAGAAGAGGCCTTTGCCCTGCAGTGGGACAATAATAGGCTGGTAGGTATTATTATTATTATCCTATACGTATACCTATTTAAGTTTTTATTATAGTCAGTA
The DNA here is from genome assembly GCA_949316365.1 of Hoplodrina blanda. NCBI lineage: Eukaryota > Metazoa > Arthropoda > Insecta > Lepidoptera > Noctuidae > Hoplodrina > Hoplodrina blanda. The sequence goes on from OX438590.1 coordinate 2,773,779, forward strand.
ATAAATATTTTTGGTGTGCCTTTAGTGTCTCCACTAATTGCACTATAAGCCAAGTTTGATGTGAATTTTTTTGGAATGCGTTTGGGACTTCACGAGCTACGATCAAATGACTTCTTTCACTCTGGGCAGAGCAATAGGGAGTGTCAGACTCTTACTGACTAAAACCTATCTACCCGTGTTCCTTTTAATGCCCTTTGCGTTTCAGGACCGGAATAAGTCTTTCGATCAAATTCCGCAATTGCAGCTATCTTCATTTACTGAACTTTTTCAAAACTTATAATTATACCGAAGCAAGGAAGGGAAAATCTTGAAATCAAAATTGGCTCACCTGTTTGGGAGCTACAATGTCAAAGGCAGACACTGATTCATACTGATACATTTAACTTATAAGAAATCTCTGTTTTTGTCGGAGTTTAAAAATGAAACTAAAATGCTTTAGAATAGTCGTATTTGAAATTCGAAAATCGACTCCAACACGTAAATGCACGTTAGTGTACTAGGCCGATAGTAAACAGTTGAAACTGATTTATATGGTGTTCAAAAGTCCATAGTAATGAGAATTTATAGTTTCAACAGGCATTAGTCAGTAGACCACACCGTCGGGACTAAATGAATGTTTGAAAACTTTCGAATGAATGTTTTGGGAACCTGAAGTGATTGACGTACTTTTGTTTTGTTTGTATGTGTACTGTGACAGGAATAAATAGAAACAGAGTACTTACCTTACTGAAAATAGGGAACAATTTGTTGCTAAAATCTTTTTGTGGAAATATTTAGTGGAATTTTGCTTAAATTATTGCTTTAATTATAATAATAATTTAATTAATTAATGCAAACGGCAGTTTTAATGGCCCAGTGGTAAGGCAATACCTTACGATTGCCGATTCGCTGTCTCCACCGAAGAACACATCTACCCCAAAGTCATTGGTTCTACAGCTAATATGGCCGACCCATTGCCACTTCAGCTTATGTACTTATAATAATCTACACTATTATAAAGAGGAAAGATTGATTGTTTGTTTGTTTGCATTGAATAGGCTCCGAAACTACCGAACCGATTTGAAAAATTCTTTCACTGTTGGGTACCCACACTATCCCTGGGTGACATCGGCTATATTATATTTTATTATCAAAAAATTAGGAATCCGTAAGAAAAATCACGCGAACGAAGTCACGGGAAGAATGCTAGTAACATATAATTTCCTACTATGCTACATATATGAGCTATACAGCATGTAACAAAAACCCTGTCCGATCCTTAAGGGTATTATTCGGCATCGTACTGCGTACACATATACGTAACCATTTAATGGATTTGAGATATTATTTTTCCCCAGTGAAAAAAGAAAGAAGAAGTAATTAAATTAAAATAAAACATAAAAACTGATCAACGGCAACACTGATCTGACAGGGTTTTTGTTACATAGTGTAGGTATATATGAACCACATAAGTTCAAAGTTTCCACTTCCCATAACATAGGTGACCCGTAAATAAATATAATAAAATTAATGTGTGTCAACTAACAAAATCTAGTTTCAATTTAAAAGAGTAGGTTATGATGAAGTGGAACAATTAGTTCTAATTAATGAGTAGGTTAATTTATACACGTCACGACGTGTCAAGGTTCGTCTATATTTAGTTTCATTATTTATGGAAGGGGTCATGACCTGACGGCATATTTTATGGTCAGTAGCAACATGTCAGGACAAATTTGACAGTTGATATATTCTGTGAAAGCCTTTCTCAGTGAAGTGAGCTCTTAGACTAGGGATTGACAGCTTATCCATACTTTTTCCATATACCTACTAATATAAATGCGAAAGTAACTCTTCCTGTCTGTTCAGTAACGCTTTCACGGTTTAGGCGCAGAATGCCCAATTCTCAAAATGACAACAGAGTCGCAAAAAGACTAGTTCTCAAAATGGCTAATTCTCAGAATGGCCAATTCTCAAAAAGCCTAATTCTCTGAATGGCCAATTCTCTAAATGTCTAATTATCAAAATGGCACATTTTCTACAGTTGGAAGTATTCTTATAATTAAAAGATTTCTTAGTATAATAAAAGTATTTGTTTAATCAGTAAGTTGAAATTGTAAGATTTTGCATTCGCACCAGGCTTTTGCCTTGCAGTGAGACATTAATAGGGTGGTATTATTAAAACTGTACTAATGGGTACACCTCTGCCTAACCCTTCGGGGATAACAGGCGTGATGTTATGTTATGTTATTAAAACTGTTTAGGCAAATAAAAACAAGACAGACCTAATTCAGTACCCGTATCTCCAAACATCCCTATACCCAACTCACATCTATCTGACTCCGAGATAATTTCGTTCGTAACCTCCCGCAGAACTTGGTAACAGTCAAGGCATATTTACGTTATTGGTTTTCGCTTCAGGGCCCCCAAATGTGGCACTAGAGACACATTCGGTGTCGTTCTACGTATTAATGCTGTTCTTGTTTATTTAAGCGAGATGTTTCAATTGTCCCATGCGATTTGTGGGTGAGCGAGTGTGAATATGGTTAGGTGAGAGTCTTTTCATTGTATTAGCCTCGGGTTCTTTTATGTTATAAGTACTTAAGATTTAATTTTTAGCTGGTCTATTCTATAAAGCTTTACTATAAAGCATCTTCGTCAAACCTGATCAATAATTAAAAAATACTTATTTTTTTAGTTGTTTGTTTGATAATGTTCCAGAATTTATACACCTCGTAACATTATTGTTTTTTGTGTTATCCACACCAGGCAATACAGTAGAGACGGGGTGCCCGGTTCGAAGTTCGTCAAGTAACAGCATATATGTCGACAAATATTAACGACTGTATCCAGCACGAAATACATACTATAAAGGCTTAACGTTGCAGCCCACAAAAAATATATTTACGTTCCATTTTGTAAATTACTCGAGGAGTAAGCTTTTGTTTTGATTTATTCACATGGTTGCTTCAAAAATATGGAAAATACTAATATATGCGGTTTTAGAAACTGCCGATATGAATGAGAATTAAATAAAATCAGCAGATTTGGAATGAATGACGAGACACGAAAACGGTGTCGCCATTCCGCTACCGGCCGCGATGAAACTCATACACATGCCGACCATAACGGACCAAACAATGACCTTACACATTCCAAATAAACAACCAAAAATATTGAACAAAACAGATGAAAACAAAATAATTCTCTCCCCATTTTCACGTAAACAAAAACATTCATATGCAAATGATAGCAATCGATTTGGAGGCAATAAAGGCTTAATTAAAGCCTTCGTTTTACGAATGGGCACGTATCAAAGTAGAAACGTACCAAATGTTACTGATGATGTCGATAAGCCGGGCATTCGCGTTAATTCGGGTGACGGTGTCGAAAATAAATATTTTGCTTTCAAAACTTTGGTGGGAACAACGGGTTTCATAGTAGAATATTATGATTTGTTTGAGTGAAAAAATAGTCGTGTTTATTAGGTTTTTTTAGCAATATTCTCGGTTTGTTATCTTGTGAAAGTAAAATTATTTGGTTGACTGGTAGAGAATGCTTAGGAGCGTTACACCGCCTTATGGTAAACACAATACAAGCCTTATTAATTTTTCAAAATGAATAAACCGATTTAGCCGTAGATGAGGCGAAAGAAGTATGTAAGGATCGTAGCAGGTGGCGTTCTGTAGTTTCTGCCTACCCCCATGAGTAGGGTATAATTGGGGATTCTGGAATCATTTGTTCTCGCTTCGCTCGAACTGCATGATCCCAGAATCCCCAATTATTTTTATCGAGCGATGACTAATGAGACTACCGACGATATGATTTATTACATGGGTATTGTGTATCATTACGCGCTGAACTGATACAGCGAGCAATATAAACAAGAATAATAAGTTAAAGAGCCAACTCAATTGCGCTATCAGTTTGACACAAAGTAAAGTTAGTGGTTAAATTTATTAGAATCAAATTGGCATGATGTACATGATTGATAGTCATGTACATTTCATGTGTGGAATTGGGGTTCCTTAGATGGTTTAATAGTTTTAAGTAGTCCGCTATTTTGTTACATATTTGACGACACGTTTGGCTTAATGGTTAGGACCTGATCACAACACAATCAAATGCTAAATTTCACGTTCCTTAACCACAAAGCCGAAGTGTCGTGGGTTCGATTCCCACACGGACAAGTTAATATTTGTTCTGGTCTGGTTTTTTTGTTTTAGTTTAAATGAAGATTTCGCAATAACATTTATATTTAACCGCTAAATATTACGATCAAGAACAGATCGAAGAAACAGATGATATCAGGCTACAATATTACTCAGAATTAAAATATAATTCATACTAATTACCCACTGAAAACAGATCAGATCAGGTTAGAACATTATTCCATACATAAAATATAATAATTATAAGTACCCAGAAAACAGATCTGATTAGGTCAGATTATTTTGCACCAGTTCTAAAATAGATACATGATCAGATCACGGAAACAACATATCAGACCAGAAGTGGTATTTGAATAAATGACATTACAGTATTTGAATAGATGTCATATTTGAATTTTCAATTGTAGAATTGCGGGTTCCTGGATTCTCCTTGATCCAGGAACCCCAATTCATAAAACAAATGAAAAAAATTATTATTAATATAATAATAAACTGATATTTTATTTAAAGGTTTATAAATTCCATAGTCTTGAGGTATTTATGGATTTTAGGTTTATAACATAAAAAATATAAAGTTCAAATTATATTGGTTACCCCTTTGAGAAATTGTAGTAACTAATTAAATGTGATACTCATAAAGATCAGCACTAGAACAGTAAAGTACATTCGATTTCCTTTTTAGAATTTCGTCTCAGGTATCCGCGACATCGTGGCGCCTACTGCCAAATTAAGAAATGTAAGGCGATGAGCATAGTGAGTATACATGATTAATTAATTATCGACTGTATTTGACTAGAACATATGATTGAAATACCAATATATCATTGAAGATATATTGACATCCTAGCGTTGCAATATTTAATATAATCGCTACCTTAACTTAAAGTAGTATAAAAAGCGATCACTGGGGGGAGCGCATCCAGAATTTTTTTGTGATTTCGGTGTGCATTGTATTGTGTTGAGTGACAAGATCGGTGACAATAAGTATGTATGTACCTATTTAATTTTAAATATAATATCTAGTCTTGAATTTTACAGAGTTTGTGTAACAAATAACAACTACGTTCTAATGAATCATTATATAATTTCAGGGCATCTCGGAATCCTTTTGACTCTGATACGGAGATTACTTTGCAAGCAAGCACTAGTGATGAAAAGCCTCTAAAATCGAAGAAAAGGAAATCCATCAGCAACAAACCGAAACACGCAAAGAAAACTGCACCTCCTCATGATTTATCCGAAGACTCTGAAACCGAGCCAGTGTCCACTGTTCGAAAACAAACCTCAATATTTTCAGATTCTGAGGTAAGCATAATAGTCATCTAATATTTTTTACAGTTTCACAATATTCAGTGTGTTTTACAGTTTCTGTGTATTTTACAGTTTCACAATATTATACATAATTATATTATATATTATTAGGTGGTGTGTTCTGGTAACAATCGTTTAATATTTTTTTTTTACCTGCTGTTTTGAAATATCTTACTCGAGCATGAAGTACCTACAGTCTGTTTATATCTACCTCATTTTATGTCGATTTCATGCAGTTAATGATTTTCAGATTAATTAATTAATGTTAAATTGTTTCCCCATAGTATCTGACAGTTAAATGTATAATAACAACTCGATCTCTTTTTATTTTATAATATATGAGAATAGTATAAAATAGAGTGAGTTTAGTAGCCAACAGTAAACTTTAATTGTTTTTTTTTTGCTATGCTGTTTAAATAAATTTATTATATTTTCAGGACGACGGAGCGGAGCCTGTGAGAGCTGCTGCTCTAAGAAGTTATCTGGCACGGCGTGTGGGTTCCGGGTACACCCTGCAGCGTGATCCAACTCGCAGCGGCCAGTTTTATATAGAGCTGCGTGTCTACAACAGCAAGGAAGCAGAAACACTTGCTGCTAATCGCTGGAAGCGAGCGCTTTTCACACTTCGCTCATCACATGACGATCGCGGTCCGGTATGGAAAGCTCTTACTAACTTAGTTAGCGCTGCTAAGCAAGAGTATTCAACCATAAAACCCATATTATATCCATCAAATGTTTTCTAAATTGCGCTACCTATATGTTTTTTTTTTTGTTTACTTTTGCTTCATATAAGAATTGAGAAGGTATTACCGGATTAGGTAATCCTGTATCTAAATATAAAATCTCTGTATATTGTAACCATCAAACGTTTTTTAATAACTTTTTATTATAGATTTTGTAGCAGCGATTATCTTATTTTTTATTATACGTGTGTTTGTGGCACTTATCTGCTTCAGATTTGAATTTAGTATAGACCCTTTTTTTTCTGTATGATATTACAATATAATGCATTGTGTTACTCCCCAGGTCTAAGCCAAACATTTATTAAACTCTGTGCTATTTCAATATTTTAAAATTATTCAATTAATTTTTTTTCATAATAATTTACTTTTATGCTGTTCTCCTTTCTAACAGGTCTAAACCAAAAATTTACAAAAACTCTGATATTTCAATATTGCTCAAAAATCATGAAACTCTGAAATTCAAATACCTATACATTATTTATGCAATGAAATTTAAAAGTAAAATTTCAATATTTTGAAAAGTTGAAATTATGAAATTCAAAATACCTAGAAATCAAGCATATTAAATATTCAACATAATAATTTACTTTTTACCTTTCTTACAGGTCTAAACCAAAAATTTACAAAAACTCTGATATTTCAATATTGCTCAAAATCATGAAACTCTGAAATTCAAATACCTATACATTATTTATGCAATGAAATTTAAAAGTAAAATTTCAATATTTTGAAAAGTTGAAATTATGAAATTCAAAATACCTAGAAATCAAGCATATTAAATATTCAACATAATAATTTACTTTTTACCTTTCTTACAGGTCTAAACCAAAAATTTACAAAAACTCTGATATTTCAATATTGCTCAAAAATCATGAAACTCTGAAATTCAAATACCTATACATTATTTATGCAATGAAATTTAAAAGTAAAATTTCAATATTTTGAAAAGTTGAAATTATGAAATTCAAAATACCTAGAAATCAAGCATATTAAATATTCAACATAATAATTTGCTTTTTACCTTTCTTACAGGTCTAAACCAAAAATTTACAAAAACTCTGATATTTCAATATTGCTCAAAAATCATGAAACTCTGAAATTCAAATACCTATACATTATTTATGCAATGAAATTTAAAAGTAAAATTTCAATATTTTGAAAAGTTGAAATTATGAAATTCAAAATACCTAGAAATCAAGCATATTAAATATTCAACATAATAATTTACTTTTTACCTTTCTTACAGGTCTAAACCAAAAATTTACAAAAACTCTGATATTTCAATATTGCTCAGAAATCATGAAACTCTGAAATTCAAATACCTATACATTATTTATGCAATGAAATTTAAAAGTAAAATTTCAATATTTTGAAAAGTTGAAATTATGAAATTCAAAATACCTAGAAATCAAGCATATTAAATATTCAACATAATAATTTGCTTTTTACCTTTCTTACAGGTCTAAACCAAAAATTTACAAAAACTCTGATATTTCAATATTGCTCAAAAATCATGAAACTCTGAAATTCAAATACCTATACATTATTTATGCAATGAAATTTAAAAGTAAAATTTCAATATTTTGAAAAGTTGAAATTATGAAATTCAAAATACCTAGAAATCAAGCATATTAAATATTCAACATAATAATTTACTTTTTACCTTTCTTACAGGTCTAAACCAAAAATTTACAAAAACTCTGATATTTCAATATTGCTCAGAAATCATGAAACTCTGAAATTCAAATATCTAAACATTATTTATACAATTAAATTGAAAAGTAAAATTTCAATATTTTGAAAATTTTGAAATTATGATATTCAAATATCTAGAAATCAAGCATATTAATTAAAGATCCATTATAATAATTTACTTTTATGCTGTTTACCTTTCTTACAGATCTAAACCAAAAAATTTTTACAAAAACTCAGATATTTCAATATTGCTCAGAAATCACGAAACTCTGAAATTAAAATATCTATACACTATTTATACAAAAAAGTAAAAGCTCAAAGTAATATAACATTCAAGTTATCGAGATTGACAAGTATTAATATTGTGCTCTATTCTTAATAAAAATGAAATTCTGTCATAGTTGTCAGTTACATGTCTCAAAGTCAAAGTATTCATCACATATGAAAAGTAACAAACATAAAACAAATTGTTTACTTCGTACTGAATACCAAAATGTTCAGCTGATAGCTAGTGCTTTCAAAAACAGAATAGCTAGCTACAAAATAAATCCTCAAACTAATGAAATAATAACACCTGAACTATTTTTATCTAATGTATTCAACACCATTTATAATTTATTACAACCATTATTACAAAAACATAAATCATTAAAGATAAACTTTGAACTTTTTGTGCTATATTTACTTCCTAAGAATGAAGAACTATCTCTAAAGTCTTTTAATACTAAATATTCTATAATGAATCAGAGTACAGATATCATATCTTTATACAAAGATTGCACACAACGATTAATAAGTAAATGCTTAGAGTTTGAATTATCAGAATCTGGTTGGACTATAGAGAAAATAAGTCATTTAGAAATGAATATTGCAAAATACAATCCTTTGAGAGCAGGAAGTTACATTGCTTTACCTTAACAAAATATAAAAATGCATTAAATTGTAATATCAATTTTAGATACCCTATGTATGTTATAAGATCTAAAAATCATAAACTCTACACACAAAGAATCAATAAAGTGGTGTTTGATGGAAATGATGACAAACGTCAAATAAAAAAAAATAATGCTTTTACTTTACCATGGGGTCATTACAGTTCTCTATTCTAATCTGAACCAAAGATTTATTACTATTTTTCCTTAACAGGATAATTATATTATTATTTTTTGTAATAAAATTAAGTCATTATGTATTTTTTATTTTTTTTTAATGAAATAAATATAATATTTTGTATTCAACTGATTTGTGTTTAATTGTTATTCATACAAACCTATTTATCTCGACTATAGAAGCTGTGATATCCTAGTGGTGAGACCATGGGACTGTCAAGTAAAAGGGTCTCAATTCTGAAACCCAATGCACATACCTATCGACTTTTGAATGTTATGTGCGTTTTAGAAAATAAATATCAATGATACAATGTAAGTAAAAATTCGGGGGTCCTGTGCCTGATCTCTCTCCGGTCGTCCCATCGGGCTATGAGAGTAAGAGAACAGAGACTGCACCTATGTTTGTGCACATGCTCGTGCACTATTATGGATCGTGTTTGGCGGTGGTGGTGTCAGCACTAGCCGCTGTGGCCGAAATCGGTCAGGAGGTCATTGGTGCCAATTCAATTGTTCACAAACTAAACTAAAATTAGACTATTTCTATCTTTTTCTATCCAATAAAACAAGAAAGAGACTAATGTAATAAGAGCTGTCAAATTTAGTCAATCTGACACATCCATGCAATTATAGTTGACATCCTATAACGTGTAGATTAAAAATACGGAAAAATTCAAGGCAAAACTAATTTGACATCTCTAACTTAGTTCTTATATGTCACCATCCTTTTTCTTTCGCTGTATGTCAGTAAGAGATGTCAATTCTCTAAAAGCATAATTTGTGAACAAGGGAATCGGCACCATTATTTATTTCGATTTAACTGAATAATGAAACAATTAAGTATTTAATTAAATAATTTTATTTTAATTTTCACAATAAATATACTAAAACTAAAAAACAAACAATTGCTGTACTACCAAACAGTGAACTACTATATTAAACTTAGGACTATTATTTTAATTACAAATTAAAATGTACATTATAAAAGTATACAGTCTACAGTCTACAACTTAATACTATTCACTATTATTAATCTTTTAAATAAATTGAGTCTAAACGTACTCATCTATTTGCTTAATTTCTTTACTATTTTACCAACTAAATATTCAGTTTCAGTCATAATGTCATCATATTCACTAGTCACTAAATACTGCACATTCACACTTGCATCTTCAGGATCAGATGATATTTCATCCATATTGCCGCCGTTCAAATCATGAACTATAATTTTTATTATGCGTTGCGCCCGATCCGATTCCTTACGCATGATAAAGGATTTAGTTTTTAAAGATTTTGATTTGATTTTCCTCTTCTTTAATGTTTGTCTCTCTGCTTTTTGAAGATTACATTCCTCTTGCGCTGCTGCTGCTACTTCAGCATACCAGCTCTCCCTATCTTGAGCAAAATTAAATGGATGAGTTACAGGATCAAAGATGTCTGTATCGTTCTGGAAAAAAAAATCCATTATAAGTGAATGGCAACAATTAAGAATAAAAATATTAAGTTAATTCACATAAGTTACTCACTTGTAAATTTATTCCCTCCGGCTCGTTATTCAATGACGGAGTTCTGTTAAGATCCATAATATTCAAAACCGGACTGTAGCACGGTGATCTCGACATGATTCTGAAATTAATATATAGCGATAAGAAAAAGATTGTATTATTAAAAGTATAAGTTAAATATTATTGGAAAATACTTACCTCAAAATAACAAAATTGTAAGCCAAGGACCAGTTGACCCAAACCACAGCTGCAGACTGAAGAATCTTTATGATGTTTGTCACGTTAGATACACATTGTATAAAGAATAATGTCAAGTATCAAATAACATAATTGATCTTAGCGATACAAGTCTAAACCTGTCAAACTGTGATGTGTTTTATGGATGCCTCCATATGGACAGTCCTAGCTGTCTGATGTAAACACCATCTCCAATAACTTAGAAACTATGAACAGGTTTGGACTTGTTCTTGTGCTCAATGTATATAATAATATTAACGTTTTTTTTTTATTTTTTTTTTACATATTTTGGCGTAAATTACTAGATATAAATATTTAGGATGCCTATTCATTGTGGCAATCGGCATGATGAAGTTGATCAAGCAACCCATATCTCTGAAGGTTAATAATATCGATTTTAATGAATCTTCTCGCTCAATCAGACACAGTGCTTTATTGCCTAATACGATTCGATGTATTATATGCGGTCCTTCAAATTGCGGTAAAACTAATGCCATGATTAGTTTACTGTTACATGAAAATGGCTTAAAATTTCAAAATCTTTATCTTTACTCGAAAACTTCTTTTCAATCAAAATATCGTTTCTTGACCGAAGTATTAAAAAGAGTTCCGCAAATTAACTTTTACGAGTTCAATGATGATAAAGATGTCATTTCTCCGAGTGAAGCTTTAAGAAATTCTGTATTTATTTTCGATGATGTTGCTTGTGAAAATCAAATAAATATCCGCAATTATTTCTGTATGGGTAGGCATAAACAAATAGATTGTTTCTATTTATCTCAAACTTATTCTAAAATTCCAAAGCAATTGTTACGTGACAATGTTAATTTTCTTATTATATTCAAACAAGATGATGTTAATTTAAAGCATATTTATGAAGAGAATGTTAGTTCTGATTTACAATGGAAAAAGTTCAGAAATCTTTGTCAAACTGTTTGGAGTAAACCTTACAATTTTCTACTTATTAATAAAGAATCGTCATTAAATAACGGAAGGTACAGACAGAATTTTGATATGTTTTTTAAATTTGACTGACTGTTTATCAGTACATATAAGTAATTAACAGACAAAATCAACTTCAGTATAATTTGTTCTTTAGCTTAATACAGTTGTTATAATAGGGACAACATGGATAAAAATATTAAAATAGAATTAATGAAGTCTGTAGATTCCATAAAGAATAAAATAAAACAAATGAAAAACCAGGAACACTCGATGAACTTGTCACTTGACAAAATGTTAAAACCTGTCACAGATCCCCTTAAAACCCTAGTTGATTCGAACAGAACAATAGAAAAAATACAAAATTTAGAAAATACACACTCTACTTTTGAAGACATGGAATCGGATGACATTAATGCTAGCTCATCTACAAAGTTTGAAGAATGCTGCGATCCAGAACTGAATTCTATGCAGTTCGTTAAAAAGTCTCCCCAGGCAGAATTACTGGACGATTTAGAAATATCATTAGGAGGTAGTGATATCCATGATATTTATGATGGGGTAAATATACCATTTGGAATAAGGAGTGCAAACAAAAAATTACTGATGGGTAATTCAATAGTTTCATTTTCTAAAATAGATAGTGTGAATGATGATAATGTCATTTTAATTAAAGTTGGTGACAAAAGCTACAATTTAACCCCTGGTTTAAAAGAACTTTTACTTCGAAGAAAACCTGATTTGAAACTAATATCGAGCAAAGATAAACTTGTCTATAAAGATATGTTGCATTATACAAATGCACATAAGAGAGATTTCAATCCAAATGGGCAAATTAGAGGCGATAAAGGTATAAAATATCGTGAAATAATTAGACCGTTGTTTTCTGAATCGTTAAACAATAATATGATCACTAAATTTGGAGGAAACTTACCAGTGCTAAAGAAATACAAAACTAATACTGACTTGGTATATTGGGATGATCCTAACGAACTGGTTGATAGATTGAAACTATTAATTGCTTCCCGAGATGCTGGTAATACAAACCATGATAATGAAATTTTATCAATAATAGAAGAATTAAAAGAAGCTGATATAATTAAATAATAAATAGTCATAATAATATGCTTTTCATTCAGTATAATAGCTGAGTTCACGACAAGTATACTGAATTGTGATCATGAGCAAAGCTGACGTGGTAAACGAAATCCATAAAAATGCAAGGGTGAACTATCCGCGAAGACATGTTATCATGAAAGATATAGATGACTTGTGGCAAGCAGACTTAATTGATATGCAATCAATTTCAAAAGAAAATAAAAATTACAGATATATTCTTGCTGTTATAGATACATTTTCGAAATATGCTTGGGCGTTTCCGATGAGAAGTAAAACCAAAGAAGATTTGTGTAACTCGTTCAAAACTTTGTTGGATAAAGGACGTGTTCCTAAAAATCTGCAAACGGATAATGGAGCAGAATTTTATAACTACAAATTTCAGAAGCTTATGAAATCGTATAATATTAACCATTATTCAACCTTCTCAGCAAAAAAGGCTTCAATAGTTGAACGATTTATCAGGACATTGAAATCTAAAGTTTATAAGGAATTTAGTTTAAAAGGTGATTACAATTGGATAAATAATACCCTAAATGATGTTATTTACAAATACAATCACACTCACCATCGCACTATTAATGAAATCCCTGCTAATGTGGATAATATTAATAAAAAATATATATTAGAAAGGTATTCAAACTTGCTAAAAAAATATAATTTAAAAAGCAAGTACAAAGTAGGTGATTATGTGCGTATCAGTAAATACAAAGGAACATTTGAAAAAGGTTACACTCCCAACTGGTCAACAGAAATATTTAAAATTCGTAAAATACAAAAAACAACTCCCATAACTTACTTAATTGAAGATACTATCAGAGGTCATCCCATTTTAGGTGCATTTTATACACAAGAACTTCAAAAAACAAAACATCCCAATGTATATCTAGTTGAGAAAGTTCTTAGAAGAAAAGGTAACCGAGTTTTGGTAAAATGGTTAGGCTTGTCTTCAGTTGAAAGCAGTTGGATTGATAAATCGAATGTAATATTATAAATAATATTACCAAAAACTGGAATCGATAACTATTTATTAAATTATTCAAACCGGAATCATCAGTCTTATAATGTGTTTTGGAGAGAGTAGTCTTCTCAATTGGCTTATTAATAATTTGCCATTTGAATTACACTTACCAGGATATAATTACTGTGGTCCTGGTACTAAATTAATAAAAAGACTAGCACAAGGAGATAACGGTGTAAATAAGTTGGACGAATATTGCAAAGATCACGATATTGCATATCACAAGTCATCAAACTTAAAGGATCGACATAAGGCTGATTTAATTTTGTTAAAAATGGCGAAAGAGCGAGCGGTTGCTTCCGATGCTAGTGTAGGTGAAAAACTCGCGGCACGCTTAGTAAGTAAGGCTATGTCGACAAAAATTAAAACTGGTTCTGGTTTGATCAAAAAGCGTTCTCCAAAAGTTACATCTGGAAAAGGATTTAAAAGTAAATTAAAAACTGTTATTACAAAAGCAAAAAGACACATAAAAAAATTAAAACCTAAGAGCAAGAAAATGGCTATAGAATTAGCTATTGCCGCTACCAGAGAATTAGCTGATGATTCATCGATCAAGCTCCCTCGTGTTATTCCTATTCCAAAAACTGGCGGAGTACTACCTCTGATTCCTATTTTTGCGGGATTATCAGCGGCGGGAGCTTTAGCAGGCGGTGCAGCTGGTATTGCCAAAACCATAAATGAATTCAAAATGGCTAAAAAGCTGTATGAGGAATCGAGAAGACACAATGAAAAAATGGAAGCTCTATGTATTGGGAAAGGGCTACACCTTAAACCACATAAGGGCGGTCTTGGAATTTTCGTATCAAAAGAAAAAAACTAAGATATCGGCTACCCAAGCGAGCCTTAACTAACATTGACATTTTAAAGTATGGAAATAGAATTCCTTATTTTAGAGGTGTCTTTATGAGAGATGAGCTCCCTAAATATCCATATAAAAAAGAATGTGGAGTTATTAATTTAGATAGTTCTAAAAACCCTGGTTCTCATTGGGTAGCCTATGCAAAATATAATGATTATGTTGAGTATTTCGACAGTTATGGAAATCTTAAACCTCCAAAAGAATTTATAAAATATGTAGGTTCTAACATTCAATATAATTATGAAAACATACAGCATGATCACCCATTCAACTGTGGACATCTATGTTTAAATTTCTTAAAGAATTTTTGGTATAATCAAGAAATAAAATAAACAGGATCATTGTAAAGAGTTCAGTATGCGAGCATGTCTACTACGGTTACCATCTCTGGAAATAAATCAGAACTGGTCTCGTATTTTCAACCACCTCTTCATTTATCTGATCAATACGAGTGCGGTTTATTATACTTTTCAGTATTAAAAACAAGACCAAATGCGCCTGTTAATAACAGCAGTTTAACAGCTGTAATCAGAATCGAATGTGATCTTGTGCACGGATCTTATTACAACGGATTACCGACTCATTTTATTCATGAATTCGTATCTGATACTGATTCAAGTCACGGCTACACAGAAATACCCCAGAACGTTATTTACTTCCCAGTGAACAAAAATATAATTTCATCTATATCTGTTAAAATTGTCGATCAACTTGGTAACTGTATTAACTTTGATGAAGAACATATTCAATTACGCCTTCATCTAAGAAAAACAAAATGATAGTATATTATAAAAACACTCCTATGAAAATCAAACATCTTATTCCATCTACGACCATTAAGGTGCATAGACGTAAGAAAAAAGTGAAGAAATTGAGCGAAGCAAATAAAGCTTTTCTTAAAGCTCTAGGTTTTAAAGTATGAATATACTACAAATTACTGAATTACCTCACTTCGATAGTTCGATTGAAAGCTATGAAGTCCACACATACAATCCCTACACTAACAGCTTTAGAGAAAACGATGAAATCAGAATTCCCGTACACCAACAAGACATATACGTGTTACCATCAGCCAGTTCAATTTACATCGAGGGTCAGGCAAAGTTCTTCGACAAAGATGGAAAACCGATTAAGAAAAATATTACGTTCAGTAACAACCCTGTTATGTTTTTGTTTCAAGATATCAGATACGAAATAAATGGCATTGAAATAGATCGCATTAAAAATTCTGGAATAACTTCGACAATAAAGTCATACGTTTCAATGAATGATGGAGAAAATAAAGTTGCTGCTTTGTGGGGTTGGAACCTAGATGGATTCAAAAGTGACGGTCATTTTAGTGCTATTGTACCTCTTAATAAAATTTTAGGATTTGCGGAGGATTACAATAAAATTGTGATAAATTGTAAACATGAACTTATTTTGAATAGAAGTAACTCTAACTTAAACAGTATCATAGCAACTGATGATTTTGCGCATTTTCAAATAGACATGCAAAGATTGCAATGGCGTGTACCACATATAAAAGTATCAGACCGGGAACGACTGACACTACTAAAACACTTGGAAAGAGATAAACCTATTCAAATAGCGTTTCGAAATTGGGATTTATATGAATATCCTTTGCTCCCTAAAACTACAAAACATTCTTGGTCAGTTAAGACTGCATCGCAATTAGAGAAACCTCGATATGTAATTTTATGCTTGCAAACGAACAGAAAAAATAATAAAACCAAAGACAGTTCTCTGTTTGATCACTGTGGGGTTACTAACGTAACACTATTTTTGAATTCACAGTATTATCCTTACGAGCCTCTAAGCTTAAATTTTTCTGAGAACAAATACAATATATTATATGAAATGTACGTGAAATTTCGTCAGTCGTATTACAATTGTCCTGCAGACCCCTTGCTTAATTTGGCTGATTTTAAGGAGAAGGCTCCCCTATTTATTATAGACTGTTCAAGACAAAACGATAGTTTGAAAACAGGCCCCGTAGATGTACGGCTGGAGATTGAATGTTCAGCACCAATACCAGATAACACAACGGGATATTGTTTAATTATTAACGATCGACTTGTGGAATATAAACCTTTAAGTAACATAGTGCGCAGATTATCATGACAGCCATTGTAGATGTTCAAGGTTTTAAAACAGAAACAAATGAATTTATCATTAAAGAACTTGCTGTATTATCGAATAAAAAAATTCAGGTGTTTTTATTTAGGCCACCATTTCCATTTTACGATTTAACGAAATCAGAAAAACGACAAGTCAGTTGGATTGAACGTAATAGAAGGATATACTGGAGAGACGGATTTATGCCCTACTCAAATCATCGGAATTTGATTGTAGATATTTTAAGAGATAAAAGTGTTTACACCAAAGGTTTAGAAAAAGTGTTGTGGTTAAAAAATATTTTGAATAATAATAATAATATAAATAATTTAGAAGATGAAGGTTGTCCTAATTTATTAAGCTTGTACAATAAATATGAACATTCTCATGATGTGTATAGTTGTATTTATCATGATAAAATATGTGCTTTAAAAAATTTAATATGTTTAAATAAATGGTGTATAGATAATAAATTTTTTAAATAAATATTTGCTTATTTTAATTTGCAAAATCCTCTATCCCTACCAATCCCATCAAAAGTTAATCATTTATATAAATTGCTAGCTATCGCAGTACGATATATCATTTCACCTTAATAATTATCTGTATGAAGAACTATATAGTGAGAGAGCAGAACATGTCTCAAAATAAATGTAGCCCTCGTTATGACATGTATAATGCATATAAAATGCGTGAAATTTCGTTTAGACATTATTGGGCAACAGCTAATTCAAGGAGAAGGTTGGTGATGGAAATGGCAGATGCTGGATTTTTTTATTATGGAAATAGTGTAAATGATAAAGCAGCGTGTTTCTCATGTGGAGGTGTTATAGAAGATTGGGAGATTTACGACGATCCTTGGATGCAACACGCTATACATTTTCCTCAATGTTTATATTTGATTGCTGTGAAAGGAATATATTATATCAATAACTGTCGGAAACAATAAACTCTATTAGAATATAATGCTATTTCATTGTGCTCCGAGTCGGATCGTATCTGCCTTTTTAGAGTATATTATGTATACGATGCCACATTGTACTTAAAATCGATCAATTTGGATCAACAATATCCATGTTATAAATCATATCGTCGGTAGTCTCATTAGTCATCGCTCGATAAAAATAATTGGGGATTCTGGGATCATGCAGTTCGAGCGAAGCGAGAACAAATGATTCCAGAATCCCCAATTATACCCTACTCCCATGGGAAAAAGGCGTGAGTTTATGTATGTACTAGCTGTCCGCCGCGGTTACACCCGCGTCTTTGGTTACTGCTCTGCTCCCGTAGGTAGTAGCGTGATGGTATATAGCCTATAGCCTTCCTCGATAACTAATCTATCTAACACTGAAAGAATTTTTCAGTAGTTCCAGAGATTAGCGCGTTCAAACAAACAAACAAACAAACAAACACTGCAGCTTTATAATATTAGTATAGATAACCCGATTTTAATGAAACTTCCTACGCTTATGCAAGATGCATAGATCCAAGAAGTTATGAGAGAACAATTGTTCTCCTTCTTCTTCTATTCTCCTGTCATGTATCCAGCTTATGCGTAGGAACTTCGGCGTAAGTTAAGGCATACGGCAAAATTCTCAAACGTAACTCAATTTTAAGTGGCCTTTAAGTCTTATGCTATCTCTGTCACTTTAAAGTGTATTGTAGCGACAGAGATACATTTAAGAACGTCTTAAAGTTAAGAATCGTTTGAGTATTCGGACGTCAGTCCGCTCTTTATACTTTATTGTTTTATAAAGTTAAAATGAATAAATTCTTTATTTTAATTAGACCATTAAGAGGCACTTTAGAAACGTAATTTACAAGAAAAAAGAATTTAATCTAGTTGCCACTTACAAAAGCTATGGAGAAGAATGGACAAGAATATTCATACTCTTGAATTTATGGAAGAGGCAAATTTGTAATCTGAATAATATGGAATAAAGATCAAAATCCTTAGCAATTTTCTATTAAGAAAATAACCTAATCCATTATCATTTTCTATACTAAAAAGTTAATAGGCCAAAGCAGATTTTCTTACAAGAATATTACATAAAATATTACTAAAAGCATCTGTTTATTTAATATCTATGCCAAATAAAAGCTTGAAGTCAAAAGAATCAGAAATTCTTTCGTAGTAAAAGTCTTTAGAAATATTACAGGAGCAATCTTTCTCATAGATACTTTATTAAGTTTGTGTTAGCGGCAATTTATTATTTCACGGAGACGGTGGCGGCGACCTGGTAAAACTTACACCTTACAATCGTTTGTCATGAGATAGTTTTAACGTGTAAGAACACAAAATAATACTTTTACGGATGCAGATAGGAAACTATTAAGGAAGAGTTGTTCGGTGTTTCTTTCACATAAAAGGGTATGATTACTGCACTGTTTGGTATCGTTTGGTGTCGAAAATTAGACATGAGATTCAAAATCAAAATTAAATTCTTACTACTTAATATTATAAATGCGAAAGCAACTCTTTCTGTTCTTAAAGATCAGTTGAGTAGGAACATACATACCTATTTCATCCAAAGCGGGAATTGAAATCACAACAATACGAAAATGGTAAGTAAAGCTTTGAAAATTTCGTATCTGAAGTTCAAATTGTAGATCGTTCCACTTGTGAAAGTCATCAGGACCAAGCTCCAAATTATCGCCTAAATCACACACGTATTTCGGCGCTTGAGCGAAATTGCTCTAATGTAGCTCAATTCTCCGACTCGCATGCGCACCCGATTCAAAAATCGAACTGCAATCCAGCTGGTTTAGAGCACGCATGATTGATAGGTCCACAATTACCTCGCAAATTGAGGTACGGAAAATCTCGCATATCATGCATCGGAAACATGCCAGGAAGCGAACACAAATTGGCCTCAAGCCGTACAGTATAGACTGTTCGCCACCAAAAAACAGGCCAGTTGCCACACCATTAAATCACACTTGTACCACCAAAAAACACGAATGTGGAAGATATTTACACGCAAAAACGGTGCGGAGTCCAGTGAGTTTTTCCTACAGTATCTCCCCGTGTTGCTGTGTTATTTCGTTTATCGCTCCGACCGTCAGTTCGTTGCGAAATTTAATTTATCAGTACCGACATAGCAAGTGTGGATTGGTACGATACGAACGAATCATTTCGTTGGGACGGTGTAAAAATTAAAAAGTCCACTTCGTATGCAAAATTCATGTGGAATCAGCTCGTTGAGTTGAGCTCGTTTTAACGTGATGTTACATTTATGGTGAGTTGGTTTTTGCGATTGGGTTCCTTACAAACCTTATTTAATTTGGGTCGATATTAATTAAAACTGGCTTTTGTTGTTGAAACGAAAACAGCAGAAATCGTCACCTAAGGAAAAAGCATTATGCCTCCTCCAGGAAACCTTGCCTCTCTTTCTCTCTGTCTCTTTCAATTTTAAACGGGTATCCGGAACTTCGATTGTTTTCAGTTTGTTGTTGACATAGCATCGGATCATTCAGTCTCCCTTAAAATGGTCGAGCTAAACGGTGCCTGTCCGTTCCATGTTCGTGGACGAGCGCCATCATCTCTTGGCTGCTTCGGCTATTTTAAATTGTTTGTATTGACTATATTTCAGTCTAGATCTATTATATTTTTACGTTCACGACTTGTTACATTGTCCTCACATTGTATTCGTGGAATCAACATACTAAATTATTAACATATTATTGATTTTAAAAGAGTATTTCTCGAGTTTCTTGCTCATTCTTCTCCATATAAAACTTCAATTCGGAACAAGTAACTAGCATCAATTCTCTGACTGACTGATTCTTTTCCAAAGTTCTTAAATGGCTTATTTGAAATAAATTATTCGAAGTTAATTTTGTTGTTTGTGAAATTATATTTAGAACGGTTTACTGTTGTTGCTGAGTTTATTGATCTTTTCGTAGACAGTTGTAAAGAACATTAGGGATCGTGCCAAAATATAACCACATGCCAATTGACAGTATTTGTATTATCTTTTAAACTCCACGTAACAAAAATGTAATTTTACTTATAACTAGCTTATTTCCGCGTATTCGATTTCCGCGTATTCGATTTTGTTAAGGGATTTTACTTTTTTTACATGGAGCCCTATTTTTTTTCTAAAATAAAAGTAACCATGTTACTCCTTATTCTATCAGCTATCTGTTAGTGCCATTTAAATTGCTCTAGGCGTTTCAAAGAAAAAAAATAGAAAGATTAAAAAATTGTTTTTCGTATAAGTACTGTGTGTTCAATGAAAGCATTGTAATCAATGCTCATGCTTTACTAGAGGTTTTCGGTAAACGATATTCATAATTATGGACGAAATCGCGAGCTAAAGTCAGTAATTTACAATTTTGAACTTTAATCTCTTGATTATAAGTATTAAAATTAACTTTTTCGACAATGTCAAGATTGAAAATATATTTTTTAGTTACCAAGTCTTAAACAGTTTTTGGTAAAAAGATCATGAATTCAAGTCACATGAAATCACCACAGAACGTGACTCTCCATAAAAATATCCTAACACTATATTAGCATAATTCAATCCTTCCGCTCGTCAAACACGACAAGACCCATCCCGGACTATCATTTTACAACCAGAAGTTTTTATATCTTCCTCGAGGTACCCTAATAAAAGCTAATATGGCGGCTGATGAGAAAATTTGCTTTTACTTCAGGTTCAAGGGTACGTTTAAGGAAGGTTTTTTAGGTAAATAGGTACTATTTATTTTTGTTTTACAGGTCCGCTCTATTTATCCTTGTTTTTTCATATCACAAATCGATTTTAAATGTTAAATAATATTTTTTTATTTCTCCTGTAAAATCGTAATCGTAAAATCAACCTACACATTTTAGTATTATCATAACTTTTCTTTTAATAGCTAGCAAATGCTATGCCCGCGATTCTGTCCACGTGGAAATCAAGTTTTACCATAATATACAACGTGTAACATTAAATGCGCAAAACCTCAGACACCCCAACTGATTTTTAATTAAATTGACCTATTTCAGAGAAAGAAAAAAACATTAAAACAAAAGTAAAGGTTTTATGTGCTGATTTAGTTTTACTGGCAATTCTGATCGTTTCTTGCGTCTGCGACGACGCTCTATCGAGGGAGAAGTCGTCACCGGGCCGCTGCGCGCCGGATGGCTTGACCTACTAATAAATAGACACGGCAACGTTTTTAATGAAGATTTTTTGAAAAATGTGACCTATATTAAAAAGTGGTCCAATTGATTCTGCTCGTTATTCTGATCAAACTATTTTCAGGTTTTGCGCATTTAACGTTACACGTTGTATAGTGTGTGGCACTTGGCGTAGCTTTCTATCAGTGAAAGAATGTTGACTTACAAACTAATTAGTAAAAATCACTTTATTTTTAGAAAACCTCAATGATTTGGATTATCTTTTGTGCATAAATAAACAGTTTCAGAGAAAAAAGAATACTCTACAAACAGAGGCTTAAACAACTGTAAAAAACTACACATAGTCATCTGAAACTAAATCTTTAAGTTAGATACTGCACGAGTTTCCAAACGAAACATTCGTCGAAAAACTATTCATTCTATCGGGAAAAACCGTTAGGAACACAGTCGAGTAATCAAAAATTGGACCAAAAACTCCAACTACAAAACCTGTACCGTAATTCAAAAAAAGAAAAGAAAAAAAAATTGAGCTCTATTTCACAGAGGGTCGTTAAAATACGGTTTATTTTAGTAGTTTTCCGTGAAGCGTGCGCAACTGGGAAAAAAGGTAAGTTAAAAAAGTTTTGGCATTTTGTTTTTTTCAGGCAGTGGCCCCAGGAGACCGGTATTCGACCTCGGCGGTTAATCTGCGGATACCGAATGGCGTGGACCGAAACACTTTTGGACATACTGTGACAGGCGTGAAATATTAAAATACGGACGTGTTTTTTTTTCCAAATTATTTCATTTGGTTTCGGGGTTTTTCGTGAGTAAATATTTACTTTTTGACGCAAATACCTACAAATTATACCGGTATTTCATATTTTGCACTGATAAAAGACCGGTTTAAATATCGGGATATATTGTCAGTAAGTAAATAAAATCACCAATATCAATAGAATCGTGGTACGTTTAATTTCGACCGTCATTGCCAGTGTAGCAATCTCTTTGATAACCAAAATTATTCACATTCGATTTTGCTCATGGCATAAAAAATATTGTGGAATATCTTTAGGGGAAGCTTAGTTCCAGCAGTAGACGTCGTTCGGCTGATATGATGATGATAATAAAAAAATAACTAGGGAAGGTAGGTAAAAAATCAGATGCAGAAGGTGGTCGTCTTGTACAAGACACACATAGTGAGAAGATTTCTCATTTAGGATCCCTAACCACCGTTAGCTTGGATCTTCTCTCGCTACGGGCAGAACACTACTTTCACATATCACACAACGTCACGCCTATAATCCCCGAAGGGTTAGGCATAATATTTTTTTACATAAGTTTAAAAAAAGGAATTACATTTTTGTTTTATTATGAAATTAGTGTGTACAGTCACGAGCAAAAACAAGTATACACTTTGCAAAATTCAAAAGCGATTTTCTTGTGAAATAGTGGCTGTAACTTTGATATAAGACCTATCTCATTGTAGTATTTAATTCAAAATATACACATCAAAAGTGTCTAGGGATCAAAGATGTATTGGTAATAATACATCTTTGATCCCTAGACACTTTTGATGTGTGTAAATATACTATACTATAATACCTACTTCTTTTTGCTCGTGACTGTACACACTAATTTCATAATAAAACAAAAATGTAATTCCTTTTTTTAAACTTATGTAAAAAAATATTATGTTCGAATAAAGTATATTACGGAGAATAAAAATAAACAAAACAAACTAGATAAGGGGAAATTTCATTTTGCCTACTGAACTAATTTCACATAGAGATTGAGGGTAAAGCGAAGCCGAGATTTTGGGTCTCGGCTTTATGTTCAGTTTCGGCCACTTAATTGGACTCAATAATATAATCTAATTAAGTGATACGCTTAGATGAAGAATGAAATCTTCCGTTATCAAAACAAACTTTCTTTATTTTTGTTTAATATATTTTGTTTAAACAATTCTGCAGTAATATTCTGTAAAAATCTTCCTCTGTGAATTTAGGTACGGTAGGTTAACATAATTTATGTAGTATTTTTTTCCATTTTACTTTTTAGAGTACCTATGTTTCGTTTATTTTTCTATGCATTATTTATGTATTATTTAATTTCTAGACATGCTGGTTAGCCTGTGATTGGCAACTGTATCAGACAGACATTATCAGTAATGATGTATTATACTCAAGATGTTGACAAATCTTAATAAGTTAATAAATAATAATATATAGCCTACTAGCGACCCGCCCCGGCTTCGCACGGGTGCATGTATTATACATATAAATCTTTCTCTTGAATCACTCTATCTATTAAAAAAAAACCGCATCAAAATCCGTTGCGTAGTTTTGAAGATCTAAGCATATATAGGGACAGACAGACAGACAGACAGACAGACAGGGAAAGCGACTTTATTTTATAATATGTAGTGATTACTGTCCCACTGCAGAGTAAAGTCCTTTTCTTATGCAGAGAAGGCACATGCATACATCAGGTTTCCTCACGTTTTTTCTTTCCCCAATGTTCAAGATAAACTTAGAAGGAACATATGAATTCAAAAAGTTACCTTTGTACTTCGGCCGATATCAAACCTACAATCTTATGCATGAAAAATAAATTACAGCTTACCTCAAGCACTTCTTCTTTTTTGAGTTTCACAGAATAGGTCGGCTGTTTCAATGATATAATAGTACCTACCCAATATTAATTATTCCAACAACGTACCAACAGAAATATAGATCTGTTCATAGAGATTTTAGCGAGATTAGTTTGACCCACATTGAGAAGTCCCCAACAAAACGTCGCTTTATCTAATTTTAGGTAATTTCGCTCAAATGAATAGGGATAAAGGGGAATATTAAACGGAACTCCTACTTTTACTAAAGACAGTGTATCCCTAATCCGTCCTCTTTGTAGATTTAAAGCTAATTTGTCCAGGCTAATGCTTTCTTTGCTCGACTGAGCACGCTAAGAGCTCGCCAGCGCTGGGCTTCTGACCTTGCAAAGGATTTTTTTTTAAGATTACGGATTTCTTCCAACGTTTGCTACTTATTGCACATTTTTTCTTGTACCCGCTTAACTTCAAATAAATGATTTTAGGTTTAAAGATATTTATTCTTAAATAGCTTCTGCCCGCGACTTCGTACGCGGATCCTGTTGCTTATGCCAGCGACAACGGGGTCGTCAAAATCGAAGATATGAAACGTCTGATGTAGAATTCTAAGGCCTGGGGACGGGAAAACAACGGGATGAGCGAGATTTCATCGAAAATCAGTCCTAAACTGTTACCGCCTTCACCGCGTGGAGGTACTCCCAGCTTATGTTATTTTATAATTATACAGTGAAATTAAGCTTTGATTTCCACATCAGGTGTTCCAGATCTTCAATTTTTAAACGTCAACAGAGAGTGCTCATCAGGCTGAACAACTGTTGCTAAGACGTCATTCCTATATATAATTATGTATTATAGTGTAGCTGGGCTCTTGGAGTTCCACAACAGGTGTTCCAGATCTACAATCTTTATACGTCAACAGAGAGTGCTAATCAGGCTGAACAACTCTTGCTAAGACGTCATTCCTATATATATGTATGTTATAGTGAAGCTGGGCTCTTGGAGTTCCACATCAACTGTTCCAGATCTTTAAATTTTATACGACAACAGAGAGTGCTCATAAGGCTGAACAACTCTTGCTAAGACGTCATTCCTATATATGTTATAGTGTAGCTGGGTTCTTGGAGTTCCACATTAGCTGTTCCAGATCTTCAAATTTTATACGACAACAGAGTGTGCTCGTCAGGCTGAACAACTCTTGCTAAGACGTCATTCCTATATATGTTATAGTATAGCTGGGCTCTTGGAGTTCCACATCAGCTGCTCCAGATCTTCAAATTTTATACGACAACAGAGAGTACTCATCAGGCTGAACAACTCTTGCTAAGACGTCATTCCTATATATGTTATAGTATAGCTGGGCTCTTGGAGTTCGAAATCAGCTGCTCCAGATCTTCAAATTTTATACGACAACAGAAAGTGCTCATCAGGCTGAACAACTCTTGCTAAGACGTCATTCCTATATATGTTATAGAGTAGCTGGGCTCTTGGAGTTCCACATCAGGTGTTCCAGATCTTCAAATTTATTCTCTTAGCAGAAAATGCTCATCACGTGAAACAATTTTTGCTATGGTACCATTTTTGTATATCTTATAGTTTAGCTGGTCTGTTGCGGTTCTGCATCAGGTGTTCAAGTTTCCAAGATAAATTATAGCCTATATGTTGCCCGGACTTAATACCTATACAACAAAAAAAAAATCATTCAAATCCGTCAAGTAGTTCCGAAGATTAGCGTGCACAAACACACAGACAAACAGACAAACAGACAAAAAAAAATTAATTACAGTTTCGGGTTCGGTATCGATATAATAACAACCCCTGCTACTTTTTTTTTATATATTTTCATTGTACAGACACCACTTTTCTAGAATTTTATTATATGTATAGAATAGAATAGAAAAGACACAAAGTCACTTACATGAGAACAGAGGACCTTATGCTAATATTAATAATAAGTTCGTAACTGCATTAAACATTGTTGCAGAGTGTAAACTTTTGATACAAGCGGGTATTTTGTTGTACAACTGTGCTTCTTCAAATGCCAATTGTTTTTTGCCAAACTTAGTTCTCATTTTTGGTAAAATTATAAAACTGTCTCGGCGGTAGAACGTTCAGTAACTTGTTTTATTTTAGTGAATGATTTTCGTAAAGTATAGTAGCGGCCAGTACCACTGTTGTTTTAATAGACGATAAAAAGGTTAATGGCATTATATTATAATACTACTGTCCCACCACTGGCATCTTCTCTCTCTTCTTCACCACGATCACAACGCTTGCACGAGTAGTATTGCCGATTTTAGACTTATATTAATTACTAGCTTCTGCCTCGACTTCGTCTGCGTCAAAGTTACATATTATCTCACCGGAACCGTAATTTTTTCCGGAATGAAATGCTACTTCAGCCTATAATCTAAAGATGTGCCAAATTTCATCCAGATCCGTTTCGTAGTTTTTGGGGGAAAGAGTAACAAACATCCCTAAACCCTCACAAACTTTCGCATTACCCTTACGATGTATTTGTTCACCGATGTCAGTAATTTCAAGGATATACCTACTTAGAAAATGCATATGGATTGAAAAAATCGCATTGATACTTTTCCAGTATCGACTGTAGCTTCATGTATGAAAGGCGGGCGCTTTATCCACTGGGTCAGCACGACATTACAAAAACTACTTAAAAAAACATAATTATAGTTCTTTTCATTTGGTGTGGTTTCGGTATCGACCAACTAATACTTAATAGTCTCGACTGAAACCACGGCACATGCCTAGCATACAGGTTTAATAGTATGGAAATGAGCGCGCATTGAATACGACGGTAGGTACATTCGAATGGAATTGAACGTCTTTTGTTCTAATGGAGTCGAAAACGTGATAAGAAAATACTGTTCTTACAATAAATTCTTGACATAATTTGGTTCAAGAGGTCTGGTTTTATTGTATTTGTTGAAATTTTATTAATTCAAGGATCAGATAAATAATAATCATCATCCTCCTGCCCTTGTCCCATGTTACTTGGGGTTGGCGCAACACGTTTTCCTCTTCCACTCTGTCCTGTCTACCGTCATGCAATCACTGACTCCCCTTTCATTCATATCATTCTTCACACAATCCATCCATCCTTCCTTTTGGTCCTCCTCTTGATACCATGGCCCCGGAACGTAAAGGGCAACAGAAAGAACAGGGTGGTTTTTTAATCAGTAAAAGTCTGACAGTCCACTCCGCCCCACCCAGGGCGGAAGGACTCTTTTGATGATTTTTACCACCTAAAAAAAGGGGTGAATTTTGGAAAATCCGTTCTTAGCGGACGTCTACTAACTATAGGTAATTTGCCTCCCTGCCTAATTTCATCTTTATACGTCAAGCAGACCATGACCTTTCGCTTTTATATATTTAGATCATTTGACTTTGACATTGACTTTATTGAAAGGCTTTCAGGCCTACTGAAAGGTAAAACTGAACACAGCATCTTATACACTCAATTTACACGTCAAACAGGTAGATATTCATTGAAAGTCAAAGTTATGTTAGCAAACAAAAGTTATTGTTTAAGTCTTGGGTTTCGCATTTGAAATATTATCTTAAAGGGAGGTATGTAAATAGAGAAGGCTTTTGATCGTTGTAACTTGTTGTAAGTTTAATTTGACGAAACCTGGCTTTATAATTTAAACCGTTACAGCTAGGCTGTAAATCAACGTGTTCTTATTGGCCTCTGTGTCTGAAAACATACAAATTAGAGCTTTACTCTGATAAGCATAAGGGTTAGGTCACATTGAGATGCGACACGCACGTTTTTCACTATAGCGACCCTTACTCTTTCGTTATTTATTTATGTAACTTTAACCGGCAGCCAGCGGCCGGCGGCTGGTGCTTGTATGGCAAGATGTATGAACGTAGATGAGGCGAAAGGAGTATGTAAGGATCGTAGCAGGTGGCGTTCTGTGGTTTCTGCCTACCCCCATGGGAAAAAGGCGTGAGTTTATGTATGTATAACTATAACATAAAAAGACCATTGTTATTAATTAAAGTTGATATACCTACATTTACTTACATGCCATTCACACGCTCATTTCAAAATATTCTAAACATACAGTCATAATCGTTTTCTTTTTTTTGGACATTCTATAGTGTCTTGTTGAATGATCAAATTGAAATAAATGATTTGACTTTGACATTGACTTTCAGTTAAATCTCGTGCATTAGTGGTCATTGCAATTGGTTTGATGTCTGGACGTTCTTTATTCTCTTTACCTTTTCTCAGACATCATTATTCCAAGATTAAGTTTTTGTTTGATTATAAATATGTGAGTCGATTTATGTAAGTTTGGTTTTATCTTTTTCTTTTGTTTTATATATTTTTGAAATCATAACTTAAACATACAGGCTGATTTTTAATTCAGTGCACATACACACAGTCTAGACAGACTTATAGTGCACTTTTGTAAGAAACCGCTGATTTATTTTTTATCATATTTCAAGGTTGGTCACTTATTAAAAGTTGTTTGTATTCGTATGTACTTACACCCACTCAAAGATCCGCAGTAAATTTAAAATCAGCCTGTAGATGGATTACGTTAAGTCTTTATTTAGTCAAGATCAAAGACTTGACAAAGCTGTTATCCCGAAAATTGTCATTCATATTTTCTTAATAATTTTCGTCAATTAATACTAAAGTCAAACAAGAACTAAATCCATTATTCAGGTTAAGAGGACTTTAACCATAGCGCGCTCCATACATAAAGTCTAATTATTTTGGTCAATAAATAAATTCGATTAAATTTTCTGGATAGGATAAGGGGAGTTAATCTAGGCTTGTGGCTAGACAGATTAATTAATTTCCGTTAAATTAATTAATTTCAATTTACGTATCTAAACAAAAGCCTAGATATTAGTGCCCTAATTCTATCTACAAAATTTCATTGAATTTAATTACTTACTACTTTGGCTAAAATATAACTGGATTGCCTCGTTGGTCGCTGCTGGGGATGAAGTCTCGGGTTCAATTCCCAGGTCGGGCCAAGTGTTATTGAGTTTTTCCATTAGTTTCTCAGTAGCAGCCTCGGAGTCTGGATTTGTGCCCGGTTGATAGCAATAGGCTTGCCCCCAATTAAATAAGACTTCAACATAACTGGCGATAATGTGGCTGCACTAATGGGTACATCTCTGCCTAACCCTTGGGAGATTACAGGGGTGTGTGCGTGTGTTATCTATAAAAGTATAACTAGAATATTTTTGTATAGAACAGGCGGTCGATAAAGCCTCCTTAATGATATTGATATTTTGAAATCTTCCATTTCCTGGGATACCAAGATGGATGACTCAAACTCGGGTCTTTCTTCAATCAAAACTTGAAAAACAATTAAAATGGTAATCATTTATCTGTCCTTCCAATTAGTGTCGCCGAAATAAACTTATTCGTGGGCTCGGGTTTCTCGTATCGCTATGGTTTGGTCCAAGGCATAAGTGTTGGCAGGTTTTTAGATACGTTTTATTTTCATAAGAGTCACGCTAACCATGCCTTTTTTTTAAGGTGGTTAAAATCATCAATTGACTCGTTCCGCCCTGGGTGGGGCGGAAAGGACTGTCAGACTTTTACTGACTAAAAAACCACCCTGTTCCTTCTGTTGCCCTTTACGTTCCGGGGCCACGGTATCCTGTTAAGACGTCCCGTTAGCGTGCTTCAGAACTATTAGAGGACATGGAAACTATCAGAAATACTAAGAATTATTATAAAATAGTCACTGAATAGTCTCAGGTAACCAATTCACTATAACAACCTATACCCACAGGTGTGTAAACTCATAGGTACAGAAGGTATATTCCCGTCCATATTAAGACTATTCTAAAGTAAAAAAAAAACGTTTAAAAAAGAAAAAAAATGAAAGTGAACTTGCTACTAATAGGAACCGAACGTAAAAATCTAAGGATAAATAAATAAAGCTCAAAAAATAATAACGTTTTTTAGGGTTAAAAACGGGACTCTATTATTAAGACTCTACTGTCCGTCCGTCTGTCTGTCTGTCTGTCACCAGGCTGGATCTCATGAACCGTGATAGTTAGACAGTTGATTTTTTTACAGATGATGTACTTCTGTTGTCACTATAATAACAAATACTAAAAAAGAATCAAATAAATATTAAAGGGGGCTCCCATACGACCAACGTGATTTTTATTTGCTCGTTTTTAAACTGTAATGTTACGGAACCCTTCGTGCTTGTGCTTCGTCGTTTTTTTCTACTGACCGCTAGCGTGTATGCTCTGTTTCTCAACACTTGCACCACACAATCGTGCTGTAATGAACAAAAATTCGACAGAGAACCATTTTTATCGGCAACATTTTCGATATTTCGAACAATTTCAGCGAGAACGGTATTGTACTGAAAAATTCAGTATTCCCGTCCACCTGTTAAGTTTATGAGTGTCTCGTTTTTTACAAATGCCTCGGCCGTAATATTATTAATGGAAAATGGATTCGTTTTAAATTCTGTTTCCTTATGTCATTTATTAATGTCCCTTTATTTCTGTATTGTCAGGTGCATTCATACATTCTTTACAATTGATGCATAAAACGGGTGTCAAACGAAATTTTTTATCACTTACTTGACATGTTGCCTATAATCACCGAAGGGTTAGGCAGAGGTGTACCCATTAGCACACCCACATTTCGCCAGTTATGTTTAAGTCCCATGTGATAGGGGCGAGCCTATTGCCATTAACCGGGCACAAATCCAGACTCCGAGGCTGCTACTGAGAAATTCTTGATGGAAAACCCAATAACACTTTATAAATAACACAATGTAATAGAGGGCGAGCCTTTTGCTGGTATTTTTATATTTAGATAATCGCCTCAGGCGTGGGCAATCGTTTTTAAGGAGATCCTGAAATCTCGGAATATTGAATGGCTTATTGTGTGGGAGATCTTTAATAAAATGGTCTATTAATAAAATTAATGCTTTTATATTTATACCTTTTAAACTCAAAATAGAATATTTTTTTACTGTAGCTAAAAATGGTCCAACATGTTTATAGACTACAGGCCCACGTCCAAAAATGGTGGGTCATATGAACCACCAGGTGACGTATATAGGATGATATAAAAGCATAAAATAATAAGATTCAGCACTATGCCGTCACTTGTAAGCTGTCCAACTGAGTGCTGATGAGAATTGAAAAGTGCAGGTAGAGTGATACATTTTGGTCATATATTTTTGTACGGCATTTTTACCATCGATAGATCCATGAAAAATAATAAGAAAGCGCGCAGTGCCGTACAAAAATGTTGGGCCACAAAGTCGGTATTTTTTTTGATTTTCTGACAATTTCCAGGGTAAATTTGGTCATTTGATTCTGTACGGCATCAGTTTCATACTGTTTCAATACAGCTTCTAATCCATTATTCCGCAACGCCGTACAAAAATCATGCGACAAGGGGAAAAAATCGAGGGTTGCAACCCCCTCTCTTTCCGTGGTCCGGGGGGTGATTTGAAACAACATAAAATTAATTTATTTTGAAAGTATTTTATGCATAGATAATATTTTTTTACATGCCGTACATTTTCGTTGGTCCAAAGGTTTGTAGGGGAAAAACAACTCAAGGAAAAATCCATAGAACAAAATGATATGAAAAGATATGGTCTGCATTAAAATGTACGGCATTATTTTTTCCTAATTTATTTATCTTAATATTATTTAAAACAAGGGAAAAATGTAGAAAATTGCTATAGATTATTAATCTATGAATATTTAAACTTTTGCAATAATTCAGTTTTTGTATTTCTCTATAATTTTTTTTAGAACAGTTTCTTTTGAACGGCAATACTATATAACAATTGTATTTTACAATATCATGTTAAAAAAAAAGTTGCCGTACAGAGTCAAATGATTTTACAGCTTTATAAATCAAGTGTACCATGAAATTAAGATAATTAATTAATTTACATTCAAATGAACAATAATTTTTTGACGGCATTATTTTTAATAGTACTTTTGAGTGCTAGATCATGTTTTGGAACCGAAGCCGTACTTTTTCAAATCACCCCCCGGACCACGGAAAGAGAGGGGGTTGCAACCCTCGATTTTTTCCCCTTGTCACATGATTTTTGTACGGCGTTGCGGAATAATGGATTAGAAGCTGTATTGAAACAGTATGAAACTGATGCCGTACAGAATCAAATGACCAAATTTACCCTGGAAATTGTCAGAAAATCAAAAAAAATACCGACTTTGTGGCCCACCATTTTTGTACGGCACTGCGCGCTTTCTTATTATTTTTCATGTATCTATCAATGGTAAAAATGCCGTACAAAAATATATGACCAAAATGTACTCACTCTACCTGCACTTTTCAATTCTCACCAGCACTCAGTTGGACAGCTTACAAGTGACGGCATAGTGCTGAATCTTATTATTTTATGCTCTTATATCGTCCTATATACGTCATCTGGTGGTTCATATGACCCACCATTTTTGGACATGGGCCTGTAGTCTATTAGGCATTCTTACGTCAGCCAGAATTACTTTGAAAGTTTCCTCCATCTAAACAATTAATAAATAAAATTGTAGTATCTGTTTATAATGTTAAAATAACAGCTTTTCTATACTGATATTATAAAGACGTAAAGTTTGTGAGGTTGCAGCTGAATGCCAGTATTTTCCACGAAGCGACGATTTTTCTGACCTTCACAACCTAGTAACTGGGTAATACGATACCCTTTGGTATGACTGGTTGTCAGACTTTCGAGCTTCTGATGCCCGTAACGACTGTCAAAGATCCACTTATGACAGCAGGGACTAACTATTTAACGTGTTTTCCGACGCACGGAGGAGTCTCGGTGTGTAAAGATGGAGACCCATCCACGGACCAACCCCATCAAGCGTAGCTTAACCTGATGGATCAACCAGTGCGGCTATTATTACTTAGCTACGAGCTCTTCCATAACAAAAATGACTTCAAAATTATATCAAACGAACACTCCATTATACACCAGCCCTACAAAGGACGCCGAACCGGATACACCGGCGGAATTTCTCCCTCAATATGATGTGTACGTAAACGACGGAATACACGGACGTCGGCGTATCCGCACCTTTTGTCCGCTATTGTACACCACTAAGAATTGGAGGGAAGGATGAGACACTCGTAAATATTAGTCAAAAGAGAATTTTAGTTATTAATGTATGTGGATTTGTGAGTTCTTATACATATTTAGCGTTTTAAAGATTTTTGGGGCTTTAGGATACTGATTTGCTTGTACAAAACCGTTTTTTAATTTAATTTATGTCGGAGTCAAAAAAGTTAAATCATTTATGTCAATTACAAAAATTAAGACGCACTTTTGAATGTCTTAACAAGGAAAAAAAAATCTCAAATCGATTCGAATTCGAATTTACGATTCTTCTGACCTCTTCTTTAAAAAAAAACATATTTTACATACACGAACAGCCAGACCCGAATCTGTAAGCCATACAAATATTTGTTCCGTTAGGAAATCTAACCCAAGACATGCAGCACAACAGCCAATCGCTCAGCTACTGTGCCAACCTTGTCAAACGTTAAAACATTAGAGCACTCGTGGCATGACCGCTTCTGAAAATTACGTTGCATAATAATGTTCATCAAAAACATGACAAACGGAAACCTACCTTATTATAAGTTAGTCATGATTCACATTCGTAAAAACTCTGTATGATATCTTTATAAAGATGAAGACGTGATGATACCATAACTTAATCCTAACAACAATAATAATTATTACAATAATAATTATTGTTGTTAACCTTCCAACAACAATAAAATAGTTGGTCAAAGGGTTACCAAGTTAGGTAATATAGCTCTAATTACATAACTGTAGTGTTAGAAGTGGAATAATTAAATTATTAGCTTAGTTGTGGCTTAATTTTGTAATTACGTAAGTAAATTCTCTTTGAAGTGGATGCTTATGAAATTGTTTATTTATGAAATGTGTGCTAGTTGTGAAATGTTTGTGGAATTAGAGGGTTAAGTCAGATATTACGTAAAAACCAATCAAGTGCGAGTCAGACTTGTACACGAAGGGTTTCGTACTATTGTAGAACATAAACATAACATCACGCCTGTAATCCCCGTAGGGTTAGGTAGAGGTATACCTACCTATTAGTACACCCTCATTTCGCCAGTTATGTTTAAGTCTTATGTAATGGGCGAAACTATTGCCATTAACCGGGCACAAATCCAGACTCCGAGGCTGCAATTGAGAAATTCTTGATGAAAATACCCAATAACACTTTGCCAGACCTGGGAATCGAACCCAAGACCTCATGCTCACCGGTCGCGCTTTGCGACCACTACGCCAACGAGGCAGTCACACGGACATAATTTAAATTAGCATATTAATAAGCAACTTAGAGATCGGCAACAATCAGCTCAACCGAACCGAATGATCCAACAAAAGCATACAAAACCCAGTAATAAATATATCTTCACTGACTAAAATATATCCCCCTGTAATCTTAAATTCAACAAGTCAGAACACGTTCAAACGTCTAACGTTCTCACCACATTCACATCCTGCACAACATTGTCTAAGAAACAGAATCTGCTTTGTCTTTGAGCTTTCACGTTTATCAAAATTACTGAGACATAATAAATTCCAGTTTGAGCAAAGGGCGTGATACGAAAATGGCGGATGGTTGGCGTGGATGAAATTTATGGAGTTGCGTTCTAAGAGGCTTTGTAAGCATGCTTAGCTTTGGTATTTGGTATTTGTTACCCTTTGTTTTTTGTTTATGAGGGGGTAAATCTTTGAAAGGTACATCGTGTTCACATTTATCTATACAAATAAAATGCTTTGTCCTCAATGACTGACTGACGGATCAACGCACAGACTAACCCGCTGGACGGAGAGACCTGAAACTTGGAGGGTGTGTTCTTTGTATAACGCAGGTATCCGAAAAGAAAGGATTTTCTGAAATTCTACCTTTTACGGTGTGAAAAAGGGGGGCAAAGTTTGTATGGTACAACGTGATGTTATGTTGTGTTATTTTCATCCATAGGTACCACTCAAAGAGTCACTAAACTGAAACATTTCTTGGGAATACGCCACGGAAAACTAAACATCTAAATGTGACGTCACGAAATCTCATTGGCTTTCAAACATAAACAAATGTTCTAGTAGGGCAAGTCTATTTATAATAGACAATATACACATTGTGGGTTCACAATCGGGCAAGTACCAATGTGACTGTTTTATTCATCTGTACCTAATAACTTTATCTTGGACATCGCTGTCATCGGTGAAGGCAAACATCGTGAGGAAACCTGGACTTGTAATTAATATAAGTTTGAAATCGCCAATACGTCTTGAGCAGGAGTGGTTTTCTTATAAAGAGCACGAGGATTGATCACCACTACGCTTGCTCAAGGCGGATTGGCGATTGATTCATGCCCGTGCCTGGGTCGGTTTCCAGTCTAACCGGATGCAACTGAATACCAGTATTTTAAACGAAGCGGCTGAATATCTGACTTCCACAACCCAGTAACTGTAATACGATTCCCCTTGATATGACTGATTGTCAAACTTTTGGGCATCTGACGACCAGTAACGACTGTCAAAGAACCATGTATGATAGCCGGAACCAACGGCTTAACCTGCTTTTTAAGGCACGGAACGATGTCAGTGATGTCTAAGATAAATAAGTGATAAAGTATCATTGGTACTTGCTAACATTGGATTCGAACCCACAACCTCATGCATGAGAGACAGGCGCTTCAACCACAGGGCCATCACGATACTTAACAACTAAGTATACGACACTATTAAATGAAAAAAAGATTCTTTAGGTATCTACTTTTAAAAACGACCACGGCCTAACCTACTCGATAAATTAATAATGCGTGTCATGATAAAAGAAGAAAAACAGAATAGTATTTGTATATTCTAAATAGCGCAGAACAGCTGGCGGAGAGTACCTACCCATCAGCTAAAGCGCTTGAAGCAGCTGGCTTATTTTCAGTTGTTCCGAACGATGTACAGTCAATAAGCTGCTTACAGCTTTCGCTTGTTCTACTTGTAATAGAAAACAGTTCGATTTTCAATTCTATCTATAGCTTACAACTATTGTGCACTAAGGGCCAATTTCAGAATCTGAATAGGTAACAGATATTTGAAATTAACTGTCAGATAATTAAGAAGATCGTGAACAATGCTCCGTGTGTTCAAAGCCAAAGTCAAAGTCAAATCATTCATTTCAATTAGGCCATTAAACGGCAATTTTGACAACGTGGCGGGTCGCTAGATCACTACATAGTATAAAATTAAGTCGCTTCTTCTGTCTGTCCCTATATATGCTTAGATCTTTAAAACTACGCAACGGATTTTGATGCGGTTTTTAATAGATAGAGTGATTCAAGAGGAAGGTGTAATACATATGCACCCGTGCGAAGCCGGGGCGGGTCACTAGTTACAAATAAAACATTCTCATTCTGATTAGTCTTTAAATTACATAACAGGAATAAGAAGGGGTAGGCAGAAGTGTACCGATTAGTAAACCCACATTTGGCCAGTTATGTCTAAGTCCTATGTAGTAGGGGCCGAGCCTATTGCCATCAACCGGGCACAAATCCAGATTCGGAGGCTGCTACTGAGAAATTCCTGATGAAAAAACCCAATAACACTTTGCCCAACCAGGGAATCGAACCCAAGACCTCAAGCTAAGCAGTCGCGCCTTGCGTCCACTAGACAACGTGGCAGTCGAAGCAGTTTTGAGTCTTAAAATCTAGACTCTAAACTCCATTAAGAATACAGACATTAACCTAAAAAACTATTACACAGTTTTCTTCAACTAGATTTTTCTGGGAATGTTTTATCAAACCGACGCAAGCGGTCAGTTATTTATACATTAAGCTTTAATACATCAGCTGACTTTACGTGTCAAGGTGATGATTCAATTCATTTCATTACTTGTGTTTCTAGCTTTAAATTTCTGCGAAAATAGTGATTTATGAGTTTTTGTCTTGATCAGGGATCGCAAACCAATAGTACGCGACGATATTTGGGCACGCCAATTGTTGACAAATCCAATATTGTATGTGTTTGATCGAATCTTATTTGTAACACCAGAAATTGCACTTACTTTTTTTTAATTGAAATACTAGTTTTAGCCCGCAAGGACCGCGAGGATTTTCTTTACGGATTTAATTTAAAAATATATTTATTTAACTTAGTTATGTTACTCGCAGATAATATAGCTTTCCTCAAATGAATTGGTTAATTCGTTTTTAAGTTTATCCATTACAAACAAACAAACATTTTATTACTCTTTATAATATTAGTTTAGAAGATAAACACAAAACAGCAATGACTACGTTTGTTGTATGAATTTTCATTTTGCAAATAAAGAGTTTAAAGTTGATGGCATCTAATTTAATTTTGTCAATATTATATCTCCATTGTATCTTTGATGGCGTGTCACGGCCAATTAGCCACTTATTGTTTTTTTTTAATAAATAGCACGTTCCCAAAAAGGTTTACCACCTCTGGTCTAGACATTATTAATGGTTTAGGTGAGTCATTTCAGAATATCGAATTGGTGTATCTATTTCACTTCGGTACATACTTTGTTTTCATTTGAAAACCGACGTGTCCTCCTTTACTATACAAGTATGAATGTTTAGACGACAAAAACATGAAAAGAACATTTTTTTTTAAATATTTTGTGTCTGTTTTGTTCCGGCTAATCTCCGATACAACTGTACTGATTCTGACGGGTTTGTCGCTGTATCTAACTAGGGCCACTTTTATATTAAAAAAAAAGGATTCTGCGCAAAAAAGAAAAACCAAGCCCGTGATAACCGACATTAACGTGAACAGAGTCGCGGGCATAAGCAAGTATCAAAAAAACGTAATGAAACAAAATATAGTACCTTACTATATTAAAATTTTCGCAGAGTGTAAATAACTTAAGGAGGCGTTTTCTAGTATTACGATATCCTAATTTTAAATATATTTATTCCAAGCATAGTTTAAAATGAAGGGTCGCCCTAGGAAGACCTACACTGACCTTATTTGTGAAGTTCTTCAGAAAGTTCAGGTGCGCAGTACTCGTAACCGGCGTGCTTGTATGACGACATGTATGAACGTAGATGAGGCGAAAGGAGTATGTAAGGATCGTAACACGTGGCGTTCTGTGGTTTCTGCCTAGCCCCATGGGAAAAAGGCGTGAGTTTATGTATGTATGTATGTATGTAAGTTTAGAATGTGTACACTGACCTATTTTTGCTAGATAGTAGATAGAACGCATTTGGCATTTAGAATTAGATTGACGTAATACATTTTTAATTATTATGAGAGTTACCAACAATCAAAATTAGTTCCTAATCCATTGTGCATAAAACACATTATGCTATACGCTATTACGAGTACAATGACCCACTTTTATTAATAAACAGCTGATTCTTTATTTCTCTTTCGTTCTAAGGAAATCCCCGAACTCATCTACTAAATCCCAATACAAATCAATAGCTTACTTAAGTGGCTGGCTGAAACAATTTAAATTGTTTGTGTATAGTAAAATTGTTCAAAAATATTCGTTGTAAATGTTATCGACCGCTTAACATCGTCTGTTGGCCCCTTTAGAGTACGGACGGACGAGCGAATTATTAACGTTAACACTAGTGTTGGGCTGCGAATATTTCGGATAATAATATGTATACGATTATGGAGTGTTAACATAATTGGTTGCTGAAAGTGATATATTGGACGTTGCTTTATAGGTAACTAGCTTTTTCCCGCGACTTTGTCCGCGTAAATTTTGGACCCCTGTTTCTTCCCTTAGGGGGTGAATTTTTACCACATTAAAAAAAAGGGGGTGAATTTAGGTAAATCCTTTCTTAGAGGTCGTCTACTAACTACAAACTACATACATGATGATGACAGGGTCCATGATTGTTTCTATTAATATTTCTAATTTTTATTTTACCACCTGTAAGGTGTACATCATGGATTGCGATAAATGATTTGATTTGAACTACCTGCTTGGCAAATTTCATCTTTATATATCAAGCGGTTTTCAATATTTTGCGATGAGTGAGTGAGTGACCTTTCGCTGTTATTTATAATTAGATTTACTTAAATTCCAAATTAGGGCGGAAGTTTTTAAAACCTTATAATTATGTCTGTTTAGGTGACAATACCTGAAAAGTCACCGTGAAAAAAGGTCCATAAGCACAGACTTTTTTATTTTGTTTTAGTTTGATAGACAAGTTTGGCAGACTAAAACTTAATAGCCAAAGAACCTAACCAAAAAGTATCCGCAAAAGAAAGCACCGCGTATATATTACGCTCACAATATTCGCAAATACTAAGCACAACACTAGCAATTCATATAAATGAGGTCGGTAACTACTCTTTATTAATTCGTTAAGCGCCGCTTTTAATAATTTCGCATTACAACGTTTTAAATAATTTCTGGCAGATAATTTGTACATTTATGAAATAATATGTTTGTTAAGATCTATGTCCTTTCTTGGGGTATCGTAGTACCCAGTTACAGTACCCGGCGATAAATATTGCACATCGACCTTTGGAAAGAGACAATCGGCTAATTTCGGCTTCGTAGAGCCTTATCTCTGTCACACGAAATACAAACAGTCCGGTATCTATTAGGAGCTGTTAAAACAATTATGATTTGCTTCTTTTGATAATTCTTTTCATTCTTTGTATAAAATACGAAATACGATAAAGGTCGATGTGGAATATTTATCGCCGGGTACTGTACTGGGTTGTGGAGGTCCGATAGGCAGTCGCTCCATGTAAAATACTGGTATTCAGCTGCATCCGGTTAGACTGGAAGCCGACCCCAACGTAGTTGGGAAAAGGCTAGGCAGATGATGATGATGTTCGTTAAGACGTATTTTGTAACACTATTTTAGAGAAATATTTAAAACTAGCTTTGCCCGCGACTTTATTCGCCTCAATGTCGGTTATCGCGGACGCGGGCGAATTCGACGTAAAAAAAGTAGCCTATGTGCTTTCTTGGGGTTCAAACTTACCCCTTATCAAATTTCATCAAAATCGGTTCAGTGGTTTAATCGTGAAAGCGGCATAGATAGACAAACAGAGTAACTTTCAGGTTTTTAATATTAAGTAAGGATTGATTTTGCCTACGACTTCGTTTGCGCGAATTTTCTTCTGAATCCATATTTTTTCTGATATTAGAATGAAGCCCATAGCACTCAGGAACAACGCAACTACAAAGGAATTTTTAGAATCGAATTAGTACCTAGTTCCGGAGAATAGTGTGTTAAAACATGCAAACAAACTCTTCAGCTTTATAATATTAGTATAGATAACTAAAAGAGTATGTTTAGTTTTTAGGATAAGCGAGCCAATGACGTATTTTTACGATATTTACACATAATGGGGTCGCTAAACTATTTCAATCTTAGGTGTATGGCGGGTACTAAGCGGGTATGACTTATTTATAATTTTATATGGCAGAGGTGAGTGGCAACGCAGGGAGGCGACGCCCTAGGAAGACCTACACTGACCTTATTGGTGAGGTTCTTCAGAAA
Source organism: Hoplodrina blanda (assembly GCA_949316365.1). NCBI lineage: Eukaryota > Metazoa > Arthropoda > Insecta > Lepidoptera > Noctuidae > Hoplodrina > Hoplodrina blanda. Next base: position 2,814,847 of record OX438590.1, read on the forward strand.
GGTCAGGTGCGGAGTACTCGTAACCGGCGTGCTTGTATGACGAGATATATGAATGTGAATGAGGCGAAAGGAGTATGTAAGTATCGCAGCAGGTGGTGTTCTGTGGTTTCTGCCTACCCTCACGGGAAAAAGGCGTAAGTTTATATATGTATGTATGAAATGAGTTACTTTTTAGGACGTCTGAACTACATATTACAGTACTTCTATGTGTCCGGGCACATTTGCAGTACTTAAAACTTAAACACTGTTAACTTAAACTAATATAATATGTTTGTTAAATACTACGAGTATCTTGATATTATCTCACGGGACCAGTACATTTTTCCAAGATATTCCAATCTATGATCTATCTCTGTGCCAAGTTTCATCTAGATCTGTTCAGTCATTTTGGCGTTATTAAGTAACAAACATCCATTCATCCAAACTTTTGCAGTTACAATAGTACCTAGTAAAATTAAATACAGAAGCAATTTTTTGCCGGTTGCGTAATAATAATATGTACACGCAAATATGTAGGTAACTAAAAACGATAAACCAAAAATTATGTTTCAAAATATACCGTTGAATATTTCAGAATCGACCTATGAAATGTGATAATTAATTACGCGAAAATAATCTGCAAAGAATTTCAGTACGTGGTGTAAATAACTATAAGATACTAAATAGATTAAAATTAATACATACCCACAAAATACTTGAATATCCAAAAATATTCATAAAACACTTTTCACAACACACATCCGTATCTACTAACACAGCCACTCAACACCACTTCAAAAAAGGAGAAAAAAAACGGAATTCCGGAATTCAAATAATCCGATTTCCGCGGCGGAAACAACGCACGCGCCGGCGCGCCGTCCGACACTGACTCACGCGCATCCCGAAACACCCTTCATTTCTATTTTTTGATTTACAAAATAGGAACAAAAGAAGAGGGGAGCGAGCGCCCTCCGTCAGGTTATTTTGGACCGTCGGCGTCGCAAGCGCAGGCGTGTTCGGGTGTACTCGGGTTCGTTCACTCGATTGCGACTGAAAGGTATGCCGATGTCATTCCGTTTTAACTGAAGTTCAGATGTAACTGATGGAAACATTAGGGAGGGTAGAGTGCTCTATGGTTTATGTAACTGTATGTGTGTGTGCTAGCTATTTATTGGAAACGTAAGTTCAAAATGTGTTGCTATAATTAGATTTTCACGTTTTTCTTAATTATTTAAATTGAACTGTGGGTAGTTTGAAACAGAATGCTTTAGTAATGACTTAGTTTGTTTGGAAGAACATTATTTTGGTTGAAACACTCGATCAGCTGATTTATTCTGTAGAAAATCTCCTTCGTAAAATTTAGATGAAGCTAGCTTAAAGTGACCTGTCAATCTCACACTTCGGTAGCATTCACCGAGGGAGTTTTATACAAAACTAGCAAATCGCCCCGACTTCGCACAAGTGCACATTTCCAACTTTTCCTGAGGCTTATCCCAAAAATTTCTTACATAAAGACTACCCTATGTCATGTCCGGGAAATTACGAACACAACAAAAAAAGAACCAAATCGGTCCAGTTGTTCTCAAGTTTTGCAATTAGCAACATATTTAGCGATTCATTTTTATGTATATACAAGTGACCTACCCCGGCTTTTCACGGGTGCAATGGAGATACTATCCTTACGTATAAAACTTCCTCTTAAATCACTCTATTTATTGATGAAAATCGCATTAAAATCCGTTGCGTAGAAAGGACAGACGGCGGGAAGCGGCATTTGTGAAGATAAGTTACGGAATAAATTCAAATAGGTACGTATTCATCATAAAATGCTGAGCTTCAAAGTAATAAATTATTAAATCTATCAATTAAAAATTCCTCGCAGTGATAATATTCCACTGAAATTCCCGGAATAAAATAACATTCGTAAAAACTCGATAGTATCGGGACGGTAATGTATTATGCCTTCCGATGCAACCGGGGCAATAAAATTAATTTTTCATCATTTTGTTCAATGAATTCCGCATTCTCATTTTGTGCTGCATTGTTCATATTCAGAACAGACGTAATTTTTGTTTTATCTTTGTGTGCGATTAATCAATACTATATTGCTTACCTATACTTATATAGGTAATATATAAATACTAGCTGACTCGACCACGCGTTGCTGTGACTTGAAGTAAGAAGATATTGAGGTGAATAATCGAGATAAAAACTATCCTATCTTTTAAGTTTGACCAAATTACACACAGTAAGCCATATTTCATAAAAAATGGTTGACTAATATCGGAGTTCATCCCGGACAAACAACGTGACACGTAATTTATATATATTAAGATATAAGGAAAATAAGGCTGAAGAGTTGTTGGTTTGTTATTTAAACGTGCTAATATCTGGAACTGCTTGTCGGATTAAAAAAAGACTTTTTGTGTATGATAGCCAGATTTATGAGGAATAAATAGTATAGGTATCATCACGCTACGACTCTTGGAAGCAGAGCAGTAACGAAAGACATAACTTAAAGCCGGTGACAAAATCCACTAGTACGAGGTGGTTGGCAGAAGTACAATACGGCCGACGTATCTTGGCGGCCCTGGGTCCTTAGACAAAGTAACATCGCTTTGTAGCGAAACGATATCTAAATTCGTCATCGTCTCTGACTTGCTTGTCTTGTCATGTCTTGCTTCATGTCCACGTGACTTAACGCGGCTTATGTCAATCCCATACATTTTAGTCTTTTCTAACTTCGTTATCGTTTTGATATTGTTACTTTGTCTAAGCCCCCTGAAGTTAGCCGATTGCTGCGCAGTAAACAATTTCGTTTCTATGGATCTTCCATTGCGCAGCCAAACAGCTATCTTCAGACCGCCAAGATACGTCGGCCGTACTATGAAGATGATTTTTTTTTATACTGTTGAGGAAGACTAAATGTTATTTAACATTATGCTACTACCCACAGGCACGGAGCAGTAACCCAAGACGAACTTAAAGCGGGTGAACCCGCGGGGAATATCTATTAGTTATATTACCTTTGTGGATTTAATTTTGCAGATTAACAGAACAATAGATAAACGTATTTATTATGTAAGGCCTTTGTCGTCTTTACTTAATTAAATTGTTCCGTGATTCTCGAAATAAAAACTTCTTCATTGGCTCTTTGATAGTGGTTGTTATGAAATGCGGCTAAGGAATGTTGTGAAATGGATATAGCAGAGCCTTCAAATACCTTTAAATACCACAACTTTACGCCTGTAATCCCCGAAAGGTTAGGCAGAGGTTTTAGGACCTACACCCACATTTCGCCAGTTATGTTTTAAGTCCCATGTAATAGGGGCGAGCCTATTGTCATCAACCAGGCACAATTCCAGACTCCGAGGCTGCTACCACCTGCTACCGAGGAACTTATGATGGAAAAACATAATAACGCATTACCCGACCTGGGAATCGAACTCAAGACCCTAAGCTCAGCAGTGGCGAAATGTGGGTGTACAATAATGGGTACACCTCTGCCTAACCCTTTGGGGATTACAGGCGTGATGTTATATTGTTATTTTATGTAGGTTTGCGGTTAGTTAGTTTCTCGTCAAAGTACTTAATTTCAAAATCACTAAATCAAAATAATGCACGCTGCGATCAATCAAGCTGTTGACTCTTTTTCTTTGGTTCTGACTTGAAGTCTGATAAGAATAGGCACATACGAAATAACCTTACCTACCGATGTAAAGTCCAGTCCAAAATCCAAACTAACCAACATTTCTAGTTATTAAACTAACTTCTGCGCGCGGCTTAGCTCGGAACGGTCTGTACGGAGCAGGATATGACATCTGTAATTAAACTTTATTAGCCTTGATGAGCTCAAAAGTTTAGCCGTATCCTGCGAAAAGTTTTGAACAAAAATGTTCATGCGTGTTTTGTGTGTACCTTTTGTATATGGCAGTGAGTCAGACTAATTACAAAATGTATCTTCCTTTTTTTTTTGTGTAACAGCTGATTAATAAGATGTAGTCCAGATTGTTTCGAAAGTCAATTCTACTAATTAAATCTAGTCGCATCTCAGTGATAATCAATGTCAAAAAAAGTGTTTTTGACAGAGTGAGACCAAGATTAGATTGAGATTGTTCCTGAAAGTTGAACTGCCCCCTGTACAAAACTTTGTTCTGTAAATAATTTTTTTTAATAGTTTCAAAAACTAGAAAACACGCTTTTAGCACGCACTAATTTTTTTCGTATCCCATTCAGTAAACCCTTTCATTTAATACCCATATCATGGGGGTGCATTTCAAATAGCCAATCCGCCATTTTGGATGTCCGCCATGTTGGATTTAAGTCACGTGACTATTTTTTTCGTATTCCTGACAGCAAACCCTTTCATTTGATACCCGTATCATGGATTTCAAACAGCTAGTCCGCCATGTTGGGGAGGCCGCCATATTGGATTTGTAATGATGTTTCTTAGCTAGTCATGTATTGTCATCAGAACTCAGAGCGTGTGCAAAATTTCATTCTAATCGAAGACCGGGAAGTGGGCCAAATAAAGATTCCAAGATTTTCTTACATACATACTTACAAGTGAAGCTAATAATATAAGCGTGTTAAAAAATAGTTGAATTGATTTCGTCATAATTATTCGGAGACAATTAACTTGTATTGAATTGTTTGTTTTAGATTCTCCTAGATTGCGGATTTTGTTCAAAAAAGTCACCGCGGCCATGGAACGCAAAGGGATTATAGGAACACGGACAGGTTTTAGTCAGTAAAAGTCTGACACTTCCTCCCGCTCCGCCCAAAGCGGAAGAAGATACCTACCTATTTGATGATTTTCCATACTTAAAAAAAAGAGATCTCGTAACTGTTCGATTTTGTTTTATATTAGCTACATTATAGAAAACTAGTACCAATTTAATAAGTAACATGGTCTATTTTAAAATAAAGTCTATTATTTATATTGCAGTCGACCTCCCGTAGTGCACAAAGTAACATAAAATGTGAGTAACTCATACCTACAGACTTCTTCATGAATACATTGCGGCTAGAAAACCATCATCTCATAAAGTCACAGTCCAAAGCCAGCGATGGAGCTAAAAATACTTGGACTAATATGCCTCATTCAAGTTCTCCCAAATTAGAATCGTCTAGACATCATCTGACTGCGGACTTCAAGAATGTCGCTGAGACGAATCATACAAAAACCTAATTATACAATGTCTTAAATAAGTGTAATATGATACTAGGAATTTTATGTCCTTTGAAAGAATATGAAAAACTTGAACCAAATCTTTGATGTGAAGTTTTTGGCTGTTGAGTGTATCAATTACGTAGGTATGTAGACATTACAGAGTGGAAGGGACATCGTAACGTAAATTGGGATTTAATACTTAATTCTAGACACCGAAGCGCTAAAATTATTTGACGGTTATTTAAAAAAAGAAAGCGACAGAAAAAAAAGAAAGAAAACAGACAGTGGAGTCTTAGTAAAAGAGTTCCATTTGGCACTCATTGTGTACAAAATACCAAACACCACATAGTACAGATAAACCTTAATTACTTAACATGGACTTCGCCAGTCACCATAGATTTCAAGTAAACTTTCCGATTTTAAATTCGAACGTGAAAAACTCCCCACTTAATATCACCCGCAACGACTCACATCGCTTTAAGCACGTGCTCAAACTTTTTTAAATCGACACCCATATCGACAACCCTATCCATTCGTAATTTACGATCTTACCCGAAGTTTTACGACGTCATTCGGGCTACGTCACATTCACGATTCTGTTAATGAGAATGGGAACTATCAGTCAGTAACCGGCCGGAATCAACGATATTGGATAGAGAACGGATATCTATTTCTGGTTTTTATCTTTTAGTTCTATGTAAGTGTTCGAGCGGTAGTAGTATGGGATCTCTTTATTCAATTTTACGGGCATTTTGGTTTGTCTATTCTATTATAAATATAAATAAAATTATAAGTAGTGACTGTTTGTGATGTCAAAATAACAGTTTTTTTACAAAAAAATTATGAATTTTACACGGTATCTACAAAAAAATCAAAATTCATGAGATTTTAGTCTCTCTATCTGTTTCTTTGTTACGGCTAATATCCGAAACGTCTGGACCGATTTAGGCAGTTTTTAGATTTTCACTAAAAGATCGCTGATGTTGTAAGTAGTAACTTACTTAACTTTTTTATAGAAAAAAAATGTATTCCATTAAAAAAAATAAAACACCGACATTAACACTAATTTTGCTGTTTAACGCTCGTACAATAACTTGCACCTACCATGTAATCTCTTCCCCACCTTTGGTTGACTGTTATAGAATGCCTAAGGAATTAAGTCCACCTTTGTACTTTTGTTGCATAAAGTTTAAATAAATAAACGCGAACGTAGTCACGTGCATGAGCTAGTATTATGATATAACGTTGCGGATTTTTGCTATCGTTACGTTCGATTGTGAGAAAGTGGGATAGTGTGCGTCTGACTAGCCACATTAACTCCCACGGTGTATCTATATTTAGAATGTTCAGACTATAATACTCTTAGTAATTGATGGATACTTGAAAAAGTAATATTGATGCCTTGGTAAAATAACAAGGGCCAATAAAACCATATTGTTTGGTAATTTACCTGGAATAGAAACAGACTGTGTCTATGAAAAAATATAGCAATAGGTACTGTAGACGAGGAGCTCGTGGCTAAGTTATAAAAGCCACTTGGGTCGATCCTCCAAGTTAAGCTACGCTTGCTAAGGTGTTCCGTGGATGGGTGATCTGTACACACCGAGATTTCCTTGTACCTCGGAAAGCACGTCAAGCCGTTGGTCCCAGCTGTCAAAATAACAGCCGCACGGGTCGATCCGTCAGGTAAAGCTACGATAGCAGGGGTTGGTCTGTGGATGGGTGACCTTCTTCACACACAAAGACTCCTCAGTGCTTCGCAAACCACGTTAAGCCGTTGGTCCTGGCTGTCTTAAGTGGACAGTCGTCATAGGTCGTCCGAAGCCCGAAAATCTTACAACCAGCCTTGCCAAGGGGTATCGTATTACCCAGTTACTGGGTTGTGGAGGGCAGATAGGCAGGAGGAAATCTCGGTTCATACGAGCTTTACACAGAAAATATATCTACAATATAAAATGTTGACTTATCGACTTCAATAAAAATAAATGTTTTACTTGTTTTCTTAACCCATTATTATGTACAATGCAAATGAGATCAAACGTATAAGGAGTGATTCATAGGATTTCCTCTGAGAACGTATTATTTTCGTGATGGAGATCAAAAGATTTCTTTTCAAATGGTTTTGCTTACATAGATCTTCCTTTGTTTTATGATGACGTATTAGAGACTTAATTTTATTTGATTGTGTGACGTCAATAAAGATACCTTGTTTATCTTTTAGGAGTTATCTTTTTTAGAACCTTCTTAGCATACTCTGGCTTTATACTTACAACGTAACATCACGCCTGTAATCCCCGAAGGGTTAGGCAGAGGTGTACCCATAAGTGCACCCACATTTCGTCAGTTACGTTTAAGTCCCATGTAATAGGGGGCGAGCCTATAATATTGCCATCAACCAGGCACAAATTCATTCTCTGAGGCAGCTACTGATAAATTCCTGATGGAAAAACCTAATAACACTTTGCCCATAGGTACCCATGCTCAAATACTCATGCTCAACAATCGTGCTTTGACCACTAGACCAACAACGAGGCAGTCAAAAAGACTTTAGTTTTTTGACATTTACGTATTTGAGGTTATAAAGGGATATTATTTTTACCTTCAACTTAATTGCACTTCACATCCCATTACAAAACACTATCCATATCTTATTTACCGCTACTTAAACAATCTCAAGCAAGCTACCGAAAAAGGTCGCAGTCATAAAATTCCACCAAATGCGTTTTACGTCCTATTCAATTCCGACTCAATTCAAACTATTTACGTGTTCAGAAATACAAAATTACTAATCAAAGGTATCGTTTCGGTAAACGTCAAACGTGGGTAGTTGGACAGATTTAGAATCCGGATATTGAGGGGGACTAGCTTTTTTGCTGGCGTTACTACGCGCAACTGATGGTTAACTGTTGTGGGTTTAGAGTAACTAGAAGTGGCTTGTCTACTTCTTTTGTGTCGACAATTTTTATTGTTATGAAATACAACACACACACACCCACACACCCCGACCTTATTGGTGAGGTTCTTCAGAAAGGTCAGGTGCGGAGTACTCGTAACCGGCATGCTTGTATGACGAGATGTATGAACGTAGATGAGGCGAAAGGAGTATGTAAGGATCGTAGCAGGTGGCGTTCTGTGGTTTCTGCCTACCCCCATGGAAAAAGGCGTGAGTTTATGTATGTATGTATGTATGAATGAAATAAATATTAGTTGTTAGTATTGAAATAAATGATTTGACTTTGACTTTGACTTTAAAAAAGAGTCAACCACTCGATAATTCAATTACTTATGTCAAACTTACTATCCAGCAATAACAGTTTATATTGTTGACTAGCTGTGCCCGCGGCTTCGCTTACGTGGATCTAAGTATAACTTAAGGAATTAATAATTGAGTGCCATCTCATGTAATAGTATAACTGCATGATCTATTTATAATCTCATATTGTATGTGAACTATTTGTATTTTTTATGAGAATAAATATAATAATATTTAAACCGATCTCATCAAAAGCAGATCGAATGGTTGCTAAGGTGATTGCTAAAAGTTCCGATAGTGGGTTTTACCGTAGGGAATTCGTCTGTAGACGCCCGGAGTCTGGATTTGTGTCCGGTTAGTAATTGGCTATACCTGAGACTAAAACAAATGGTATGGCTTTATTACCACCCCTTTCGAAAGTAATACATTTTGTAGTCTAAAAGTTATTTCTAGTTCTCAAACCATTGAAAGGCATCTTTAATATAAGCTTCGATCTAGTCTACATTGTAGATTAATGCTTAGGTACAGACGCCAGCAGATCAACCTATCCGAATCTGTCAAATTTTACTAATCGAATATTAACCTTCCAGTATTGTGATAAGGTTGAAAATCTATTAAAGAAGTTTGACAGATTGAGGTAGGTTGATGTGCTGGCGTCTGTACATTTTTTAATATATGACTTTCAAAAGTGCCTCTCATAGTCTGATTGAAATAAAGAAATTGATCCCAAACTTATGCTTAGAATAGAATAGATTTGATTAGATTACGAAAGATTATAAATTAAAATTGCTTCAAACAATGGAAGTTACGTGGGATGGTTTCTTTAGGCAAAACTAAGCCGATTATTTTTAAATCAAAGTTATTATGAGATAAAAATACGCTTGCTAAGGTTTATAACTTTTTGCGCGTCAATTCAAATCTGGAACAACGCTAACACCAAAATGATGGCCAGTATGTACTTACATTTAAAACGTTATAACACAGTTTTTTCTTGTCACGTCATTTTTTTCTATGATTTAGGAATTTATTTGCATGGATTTCCATGTCAATGTTTCTAAAAGTTAGTAGAATTATCTCAGTTATTATAACAACAGGAAATATAATTATTGTCAATCACTTTGTGATACTGAAAACTAAAGTATAGAACTGGAATTATCTCTAGGAATGTTTTCTCAACTATAAAAATAAATAATATATACAGCATGTAACAAAAACCCTGTCTGATCCTTAAGGGTATTATTCGGCATCGTACTGCGTACACATATAAGTAACCATTTAATGGATTTGAGATTATTATTTTTCCCCAGTGAAAAAAAAAAGAAGAAAGAAGAAGTAATTAAATTAAAATAAAACATAAAAACTGATCAACGGCAACACTGATCTGACAGGGTTTTTGTTACTTAGTGTAATTAAGCGTCTAATTAAACACTACTATAAAACTGTTGAACTGCTACAAAACTATTATACACCTGTTAATTTTATAATTTAAATACTAATACCTACAACTTTTTTACTAGTTGGGATATTTCTTTTGTTTTTCGTATCCATGACTCAATTTTTATTGCTCCAATACTACACAACTTCCACGGCGTCAACTTTGCCAACAGAGGGCGCTTTCCTTGTAGGTTTTGAGCCACAGAGGGTAGAAAAGGAGGAAGTCGATTACCATAAACAAATACTTTAGTAAGCATCTTCACTTCCAGTTACACAAACATCTTCACGGCCACTCGATGGGGGATTTTTTTCATCCCCTTTTTCCTTTTTTAGTCACGCCTCATGTATTAAAGTGTTTAATTTATTCCTGTGATGGTCCCAAGATAAATGGCGCGCGGTACAACCGTTGATGGTACCTCCTTGTTGTGTGATGGATTATTTTGAGATGCTGTGACGTCTGACGAGTGATGTGTAGCTCTGAATTAGTCTGTATTGGGACTTCTTGGCGGTTTTTCTTTTTATTTATTCACACACGTGATGTTTGGTTACAGGGTAAAGCGTGTATCAATTTGGTTTTATTGTATCTACACACATCAAAAGTGTCTAGGGATCAACATCCCTAACATTTGTTAGGGATGTTGATCCCTAGACACTTTTGATGAGGGATGTTGATCCCTAGACACTTTTAGACTTAATATTATAATTTGAATTTTATTCATTTATGACTAGACTTAATATTATAATTTGAATTTTATTCATTTATGTTGATTATATTATTACTTAATAATTTTACTTTGATATTATTTTAATATAGAAAGAAGGTCAAATACAAGGGGTTCAATTCTTAGCTCGGGCAAAGTGTTATTGGGTTTTTCCATCAGGAATTTCTCAGTAGCAGCCTCGGTACAAAGCACATAAACTATAAATAAAAAAACACATTGATACTTGCCCAGAATGGAACTTGACACCTCATGCATGAGTGCCTGGCGACTTAACCGCAGAGCATTACAAACTCTCGAAATAAATTGGTCCTTATCTAAAAAGTAAAAATAGATAGTGCTTGAAGGACCCTTTTCATTGTAAAGTGACATTCGACGACTGTTAAGGCGATGTAAACGACTTCGTTTTTGGATCTCTCCTAGTATCAATACTTACGGGGTTTAAAAAAACACAGTTGTTAAGCAAATAAGAAATATTGAGCAAAAATTATTTCTGGTAAACGAATTTTTATATTAAATGTAAAAGATCATTGTTTAAATCAAATATTGTAGTGCACGCAAAATATTGTGCTTATAGGTGCAAATAACAATATATTTTTATTTGGTTTCGTCAAAAAAAAAAGATAGTACCTACTTTAACCTTCAATATCGCCATAACCAGAAGGTTTTCTAGGCACGGTCCAGAACAAAAGCATGATCTCAATTACAGGAAGAATAAACTACCTGCTTTAAGTGAGTTTTATAGGAAAAACATCGTGAGGAAACCTCTAGACTTATAATAACTAATAAAGTCTAAAATCGCCAAAATGCGTTGAGCAAGCGTGCTGATCAATGCTCGTGCCTTTTCTATATAAAAGGCCTTCGCCCAGCAGTGAGACACTAATAGACTATTATTATTTAAATGACTTTTACTCTCGTTGTCTTATTTCAATACTATTAATTTGCTTGTTCGTTACATGCGGTACACATACAACGGGATCACATCACACTATTGATCATAAAAAATCCAAATTCTTTTTTTACTGCAGTCACTGTTGGAACTGTGTGGCAGCAAAATCTGATTTCATATGAAGCCTATCCATCAATGTCCAGATTCTAAACAATACGTAAAAGCACAACGGACCAAAAATTTTTATGTTCATGTTCAACAGTGTCGGGAGTGTGAAAAATGTATTTGACCGTTGACGTATTCCGCTGAAATACTACTGTTTATAAATCAAAGATTAGAGGAAAAGCCATAGGAAGGTTATGAAATGAAAATTTGATAACAACCGAACGTAAAAGCATGAAACAAAAACATATTCTGTCTGGATTTTGTCTTTTGACTTAGGGTCAGCTCACACCAAGACGCGACGCGACGCGACGCTGCGCGCACACTTTAAAAGAGCGACTCAAAATATAACTTTAAATTCTACACTAAAAGATACACATTTCATTGTGAAAATTAAGAATACGTTACACCACGCAGAACTACGCCTCGTGATGCCTCGCAGCGTAGAGCGACGCATGGGTCGGCTTCCAGTCTAACCGGATGCAGCTGAGTACCAGTATTTTACATGGAGCGACTGCCTATCTGTCTATCCGGTAAAAAGTAAATATTTAATCGAGGTTCCTTTTTGACTAAAATATGAATAGACTACTTCGTATGGAGAGCGAAACATCTTAAGATAACAAAACTAAAACAAAAGACCTCAAGAAGGTATTTAAGTAAATTACTTCCTCCCCTTATCCTTAAATGACTAGGCCTTGTTAGGCTCAAATAATTATTTTCATTACTTGGCTACTGAAAAAGCTCTCTCTTATAAACATTTACTGCGAATCTCTCTTTCAAGGAATTATCTAAATCTGTTGAGTGTTCCGGGTGATTTACTTTCTGATCATTTAAAAAGTTACGACCACTTCGTAATGAAGTACTCTATAATGTTTATATCTAAGTTTGGCAGATATAAAAGTCTTGATTTAAGGTTGTAAACCTGAATCTTGAAGATTGAATGAAAATATGGCAAAATTAGCTTTGCCCGCGGTTCCGCTTACATAGACCTTATTATAATGGTAGTAAGTATAATATTGAATACTTGCTGTGTTTACTGCCTCGTTGGTCTAGTGGTCGCAAAGCGCGACTGCTGAGCATGAGGTCTTGGGTTCGATTCCCAGGTCGGGCAAAGTGTTATTGGGTTTTTCCATCAGGAATTTCTCAGTAGTAGCCTCGGAGTCTGGATTTGTGCCCGGTTGATGGCAATAGGATCGCCCCCTATTACATGGGACTTAAAACATAACTGGCGAAATGTGGGTGTACTCATGGGTACACCTCTGCCTAACCCTTCGGGGATTACAGGCGTGATGATATGTATTGAATACTAAGTTATAGCAACACTCCAAGTGAAACTAGTTGGTGTGATGGTCGCAAAGTCCAACTGCTGGAAGATTTGATGTGATTTAGAGCATTATAAAGTAGTACCTATCTTATCTTCATGCAATTTTTCTTTATCTATGAGTTTTAGTATAATTATTTCATGCGCTACTGCTGAGCCTGGTGTCGTTCCCTAAGTCGATGACCCTGCTCCTGACTTCTCCTCGGCTTAAAAAGAAAATTTGACCACTTAAAAAGAAATATTACATAAACATTAAAAGAATAAAAATATAATCCATCATAAACTAATATTTCATCTTGCACTTTTATGACCACTTCTATCAGTCTTTACTTGACTCATATTATGTGAAGACCGAATCGTGGAACTGCTTCAAAATAATTCTTATGCCAAGCATTCAAGTTATTTTAACATTTCCTGGAACCAGTGTTGAACGACGCTTTTACGAAGGAATTCATTTAATTGCTTATAGGAAGCGTCTAGATAATACTAGATCGATATGAATAGACGTCTTGTGGTTTCACATTATATAGTTACCGCAACTATTCAACTATGTACCCTATCTATCTATGACGCTTATAATTACATAGCACACATGAATATGTTTGTATTTTTTGTTTATATACAGGGTGTTAAATTAAACGCGTCATGTTCGTGAACAGGGGTGTCAGTTGGGTTTGGTCATCTCTTCATCTCTTATTTATCATTTTTTAATTGACTTATAATGCTCTATACCGACATTGTTTTCACATATAGAAGCAACAAGAATAATGTAACCATGATTTTGGAAATCTTAATTGAAAAGAGTGATTTGAATTTATTGTTTATTCTTCTCCATAGAGACCTACCTACGTTTTAGAACGAGCAACTAGCTTTAACTTTCTGACTAACTGACAAAGGTAAATAGTTTAATTGAAATAAATGTTTTGATTTTGAAAAAATTAACTGTTCCTAACATTCTGTTAAAATGTTAAGAGAACATAAAAAATAGAACAGCTGACTGTGTACAAAACAGAGTATTTTTATAAAAGTTTAAGACAAACACAGATTTTGCATCACCTTTTTACACCTTCAAGTTCAAAATGATTGCGAAAATATTTTTAACAAAAAAGGACAGACTTTTCTTTTACAATTTTTCCTTAAAGAGATATCGCGGAATTGGCTTCCACCAATCTTTTTTTTTACACTGGCGGACAAAAAATCTGCAACCTTTTCCCTGGGACGCGACGGTTCGTTAAACAGCAATCGTAATTAATTAGCAGTGGAGGCTTTCGTCCAAAACACGAGGTTTTGCACTTTTCGATAAATATCTCGACGAAAAATTCGATAATTTACCCTTTTTTTGCACGCTTGTAAATTATTTTGTGGACCAATGTGTGGGTAGGTGAAAAAAAAAAAGTAATTTTAAAGTCGTAAAATTATTTTTTTTTACAAAAGATCCTCCAAAACAGTTTTGTGGCTATTTTACTTTTGATCAAAAGTCTAGGATTTTCAAATAAATGTATTCTAATTATTAAAAAAAAAAGAAACAACGTAAGATTTATTTTTTAGAAAACCATTCTCAAAAACGATTTTCGTGGCAACTTAACTTTTGATCATAAGTCTAGGATTTATCAAATAAATATATTATTATCATTAAAAAATAAAAAGAAACAACGTAAGATTGATTTATCACACTGACATATGTTTTGTAGGTAACTGTCAATAGTGTATGTAATTGAATTGAAGTACTTACTTATTATAATTTTGTTCATACATATTGTGCTTATCCCTTTGTTTTTTGTTAACGTGATAATTTGTACACCTTATGGGTGAAACATGTGCGGAATATGATTAAATACTGTAACATCCTGCATGCTGAATTTGCATGTATACCCATGTTTTGACAAATAAAATTATACTTTATCTTTATCTTTATCTTTTAAGATTTTTGTTTTTTTAAAGATTCTCGAAAGCGGTTTTTGTGTCTACTTAACTTTTGATCATAAGTCTAGGATTTCTCAAATAAAATATATTTTTATTATTAAAAAAAGGAAACAACGGAACTACGTACGGACGACAGCGCTTTAAGGTAAACACTGCACATCTTATGCAGTTGTAATAGGAGCCATTTTACAACAAAGAAATAAAGTCTAATGTGCTAGCGACTGTACATAAAAACGACTTTGCGACCATAATGATACATAGTTCATCGCTCCAGCAAATATGTCATGTTTAAGGACATTGTTTTTATAATATAATGCATTTTTTGTACATCAGATTCTACATATACTCCTGCCAATATTTGGGTCTTAAACTATACCCAAAGTACATATAAGTACCCGGAAAGGTTTTGTAAATGTATCATGCCCAAGGGGATTTGAACCGTAAGCTACATTAATATAACGAACGAACGCGGTCAACCCGTAACTTTTTTTCAAACGTAACTGTTCTCGTTCAACTGTAATAATCGATGATAAGGTCAATTTGTATTGCTGGGTCTCGATTTGTTTCGATTATTTATTCGATTCTGACATTTTTGTGATCTGATATAATATTATCAGTCTATTACGGACCCACTGTTGGTAAAAGACCTTTTCGCGCTAATCTTAGGAACCACTGATCCGAATAATGTAAGCAGGATTTTGTAAAAACCTAATTGAAAAGAGTGCCGTGGAGTTTCTTGCTCGTTCTTCTCCATAGAGGCCTTCCGTTTTGGAACGAGCAGCTTCAACTTTCTGACTGACGGACTCCTTGACAATTATAAAGTACCTGTAATAACTGGTCTAATTGAAAAAAAATGTTTTGACTTTAACTTTGATTTTGAAAATCTTATTGCCTTATACAATTGATGCCCGCACTTCGTCCGCATAAATGTTGTTTTCCTGTAAGGTTTTATTGTTCGCGTGGAACCCTGATTCATTTTTCTAAAATAAAAGTAGCCTAAGTTACTCGGAGTAACTTAGGCTACTTTTATTGTAGTGAAAGTCCCGTCAAAATCGGTCCAGCCGGTCCAGAGATTAGCCGGAACAAACAGACTACAACTTACGGGAGCGTAGCATAATCGATTTATTTTTATTTTAAATAAATTATATTCTCTTAAGGAGTCTATTCTTTTTTTTTTTTTTTTTAGAATAGAATAGAATATATATTTATTGTAAAACATGAGTGTACATCAAATAGCAGTAACCAAAGACGGATGAAACCACTAGCTTAGTTTGCAATTAATGATTACAGTTTTAAAACTAAGACTTAAGACTTTAGAATTTAGATAATCTTCAGTATCTTGCAAAACAATACATAAGTTCATATTAACCACACAGTAGACAGTGCCGTCCTCTGGGTGGCATTATATTACGCATTATATAAGGCAAATAAATCATGTTTATCTAAGCCCGAATTGGTCTGTAGGGAGTCAGTTGGCATAAAACCAATACAAACCGATTTGTTTAAAAATGTTTAGGTACTACAGTTTTCTTTCTGGTTTCGACTGAATTTCTAATAAGTAAACATTGTTTATTGCCGGCGCATAATCCTGATTAAATTCGTTAAACTTTAGGCTATCACATAATTTCTTTTTTTTTATTTATTTAAGCTTTATGCAACACAAGTACAAAGGCAGACTTCATGCCTTAGGCCTCATTTACGGAGACGCGGGGAGTCGCGCGTCGTGGTGTCAAGCAGCGCGAAAATCAGTACGTCAAAAATCGCTTCTCCGTAAACGCACTCATACAACGCCATAATATGTTTGAATTCAGAGCAGGCCGCGCCGCATAACGCGACGCCCGACGCCCCGCGTCTCCGTAAATGAGGCCTTAGGCATTCTCTACCAGTCAACCAAAGGTGGTAAAGAGATAACATGGTAGGTGCAAATTAATGTACGAGCACTAAACAGCAAAATTAATTCCATTCCATTCCATTTTTTTTTCCAGTTTCTGTTTTGTCGAAGGCGAAATTGGAAAAGGAATTACATTGGAACTTCTTTTGTTTTTCTTTTGCTTCAATTCGTTATTTCGTTCCGAGACAGTTAAACGTTTAATAGAACACGTTCACCGTCTTCCTTGGCATATCTATTACAAATCAATGTCGGTATAATAGTTTTTGTTTATCTAAATGCATCGTTCTGATAGAGGTGCTGTTAGCGGTGGCAATCAGGGTGGCAATTCTGGTAACTTTTAGGGACTTCCGCATTGTAATCTCAGTCTCAATCTGTAAAAAATATCCCTATTTTATCTACATTTTTCGAACGTTTTTAAATACGAGTGTGACATAATTGAGTAGTTGACACCAATAACCCATATAATTCCAAGACATATAACTTATCTAAGAAACACTTTAATTTAGCCCAGAAAACCAGATTAATTAACAATTAACTGTAAATTTTGATTTTAATTGCTTTCAAAAATCAGTCAGTATAAAATAAAATTAATGTCACAGTTCGATATTGCCATACAATTAGAGAATCGCGTTTTGACAGTCCATAAAAAGTATGTAAACCACCCAATTGTACCATCTGACAAAAATGACAGATCAATACAAGCGTAGGTACTGTCTTACTGTCCACGAAGCATATACATACATAAATTATGTAAAACAATTGTTCTGAACCATACACGACTCATGGGACCAAGGGCAGAGAAATGTTTAAATTATCCTTTGCTAATATAATAATAATAACAGCACCATATTATAGTCCCACTGGGGCACTGGGACCCTGCATTGATCACCACGCTTGCTCAAGGCGGATTCGTGATTTCAAACTTATATTAATACTAGCTTCTGATCGCGGCTTCGCCCGCATAAATAGTAACTTTCCGTTAAGTAACTTGAACTGTTATCCCAAAGGAACACATTACCGGAATAAAAAGTCAAAATAATATTAGTAGTTGCCCATTATCAAAATCGCAACCTCATGCATGAGAAAATGTAAGAGTATCTATGGAGTCTTGCTCGTCCTTCTCTATAAAGAAACGTTCCTACGTTTTGGGACGAGCAACTAACTTCAATTTTCTGACGAACTGACCGATTCCTTGACAATTCAAAAGTGCCTGTAAATGATCTAATTGAAATTAATACTTTAAGTCCCACGTAATGAGAAACAATTGATATCTATAAATTGTTCTGTCATACCAGTATATTCTTAGACTTTTACTTAGCTGGCTTACTTGGCTGGCTATAATTTGTGCTGTTTCATATCCAGTCAAGATGAAGACCATACCGAAATGTATATTAAAACAGAAATTCAATTTCAATAAGATTTTGTACACAATATAAGGGTTGTTCAAACCAGGCTTTACTGTTGAAATACAGAAAAGGGTACAAGAAAAAATCCAGAGGAAACCTCAAAAGGTTCCCATGAATTACGTATTCACGACGTAAAACTCACTTCACGAAATAACGGACAGCATTATGTTTGGCACAAGTTATAAGGGTTGGGTGTAACGTTTGTTTATTTTATTAAATTATAAATTACTTGCTTGACTTGCCAACGTTCTATGGAGTGTAGCATACTTGGTGTTAAACTAACAGATCGCGTTCGAAACACCACCCTTCACAAAACACAGATCATTGACGCTCGAAAGGCTGCCCAGCTAAAATGGGACTGGGCTGGACATATCTGCCGCATGTCGAACAATCTATGGGCCCGTAGAGCCCAAGTTTGGTGTCCCGAAATGGCGAGACCGGGATGCGGCAGACCAAGAAGGAGATGACGGGACGACTTGATGCAATTCCTAGAGAATTGGCAATACGTAGCGCTAAGTCGCAATAATTATATAGAAGGAATAGAAAGAGGCCTTTGCCCAGCAGAGAAAAGATTTTTATTTTTGTTTGTAATGGATGAACTCACAAACTTCTTAACCGATTTCAAACATTCTTTTACCTATGGAAAGGTACCTACATTATCAGCGAGTAACATAGGCTACAAAAGCCAGTCATTTATAGCAATATAACCTTCATGGTTTTATTAATTAAAACCATAAAGGTTATATTGCTTAGTTAGTGGTTAAAACGATTCAACTCGCAAACTTTCAATAATTTAATTGATAACCTCAAACTAATTCAATATGCAGAATATATTACATTATATCCAGTAATAATAGTTAAATTTTCATCCAAATCTTATGCTTAGAATAATAATAATAAAATAATAGTAGCAGCCTCTTCGTCGTGATGGCCTAGCGGTTAAGGCGCCCGCCTCTCATGCATGAGGTTGTGGGTTCAAATCTGGGCAAGTACCAATGTGACTTTTTCAATTCATATGTACTTTCTAAGTTTATCTTAGACATTACTGACATCAATCCATGCCTCGAAAAGTTAGGCCGTTAAGCCGTTGGTCCCGGCTGTCATACGTGGATCTTTGACAGTCGTTACGAGTCATCAGAAGCCCGAAAGTCTGACAACCAGTCTGACCAAGGGGTATCGTATTACCCAGTTACTAGGTTGTGGAGGTCAGATAGGCAGTCGCTCCATGTAAAATATTGGTACTCAGCTGCATCCGGTTAGACTGGAAGCCGACCCCAACATAGTTGGGAAAAGGCTAGGCAGATAATGAGTAGCAGCCTCTTCTCATGCAGAGAAGACACGAGCATTGATCACCACAAGCGCCAAGCTTAGCTTGCTCAAGGCGAACTGGTGATTTCAAACATACATCACTACATAGTATAAAACAAAGTCGCTTTTTCTGTCTGTCTGTCCCTATATATGCTTAGATCTTTAAAACTACGCAACGGATTTTGATGCGGTTTTTTTTAACAGATAGAGTGATTCAAGAGAAAGGTTTATATGTATAATACATGCACCCGTGCGAAGCCGGGGCGGGTCGCTAGTTTATTATAAGGCCAAGTTTCTTCGCAATGTTTCCCTTTACATCAGTGATGTCCAAGATAAACTTAGAAACTACTTATGAATTGTAGAAGTAACATTAGTACTCGCTCAGTATCGAACTCATAACCTCATGCATATGAGGCGGGTATTTTACCACTATGCCATCACAACATTTTTTCGAAGCAACATAAATGGTTCTCATATTTTTTGAAGGAAAAGTGTGTGTGGTTGTGGTAAATAATAGAAGATATTATAACAATACTTTTAATCTTGAGTAGCACGTTTTCTTACAGCCATTAAAAATGAGATCAGAGACAAGAAGGAGAGAGTCTGATAATTGACAGTGACAGTTGACACCACTCCACCTACACAAATCGGTGGAACTAAATGGTTGCGTTCCATTATTCCTAACACCCTCCCTTGGAGCGCAACCCCATTTTAGTTATACAATACAAGTGTTTCTCAGAAGTAGTACCCTTAGTTAAGTTATCTGCAATCATTTCGTCCCCTTTTAAATAACAAAATTTTATCACAGAGTTATTGACATGATCTTTCAAAAAATGATAACGAATATCTATGTGCCTAGACCTAGGTAGATACCCATCATTAAGGGATAGCTTCACTGCACTCTGGCTGTCACTGTAGATGATGAGAGGGTTGCTCTGCTGTTGACCAAGCTCGCCATGCAGCTGTTGCAAGTATAGCGCTTCCTGCGCTGCTGAGGACATAGCCATATACTCAGCTTCGGCTGTTGACAATGCAACAGTCTGCTGTTTGTGCGACCGCCACGAAATAGCTCCACCCTGCAACATAAAGACATAACCTGTGCACGACTTGCGATCGCGCACATCACTTGCCCAGTCGGCATCACAGTATCCTGTGATCTTCTCATTACCATCTTTGGTATAAATTAATTTCAAAGTTTTAGTGCCCTGAAGATATCTGAAAATTCTTTTCACTGCAGTCCAGTGTACAGCACTAGGATTCTTGTTAAATCTGCTCAGAGTGTTTACTGCAAAGGAAATATCGGGTCGGGTACCTTGAGCTACATAGAGTAATGACCCAATTGCCTGTTGATAGGGAAAGTCTATCAAATTTCCATCTTCCGTTTGTTTATCAAATTTCATGCCAACTTCTATTGGCGTTTTCACCGGCTTACAGTCTGACATTTTGAACTTTTCTAGTATGTCATTTATATATTTTTCTTGGTCAATTGTTACTTTGTCTCCATCTCTAGTAATATGTAGACCCACACACTGGCTTGCCGGGCCAATATCTTTCATTTCAAAGAACTTCTTTAAATTCTCCTTTAATAAATTCTTTGTTGACTCATGTGCTGTAAATATAATAAGGTCATCAACCCATACAGCTATAAATGTATTATTTTCTGTGTTGTAATAGACACAAGAATCTGTTTTAGATTGTTTCATTCCCAGCTTGTGTAAAACATTGTTCAGTTTCATATTCCACAGCCTGCTGGCCTGCTTCAGTCCATATATGGATTTGTGCAATATGCACACCTGAGATTCTTGTTGATATTGTGTTGGTTGCTGCATGTAGATCTCTTTATCTATTTCCCCTTGTAGGAAAGCTGAAACAGCATCCATTTGATCTATTTCTAATCCATATTTGGCTGCCAGAGCAAATAAGTACCGAACAGTAGTGTACCTGACAACTGGTGAATATGTTTCCTCATAATCAGTGCCTTTCTTCTGTGCATAACCCTTTATTACAAGTCTGGCCTTATAACGAACAACATTCCCACTTTGATCCGTCTTTGTTTTGAACACCCATTTACAAGGTAGAGCTCTTTTTCCTGATGGCAGGTCTGTCAGACTCCAAGTTTTATTTTTCAACAAGGAATTGTACTCCTGATCCATAGCTTGCCTCCATTCAGTAGCTTGTGGTGACGACAGGGCTTCCTCAACAGTCTGTGGATCCAGTAGGTCTGTAAACAAACATAAAAATCCCTTTTTGTCATTTTCCATGACATCTTGTTTACCCCGTGGCCTCAATGTAATATTACTCCTGTGGTCCTGCCTTATTGATCGAGGAGGATAATAGGTTTCATCTAAATCTCCAGTGTCAGTGTCATACTCACTTGAGTCTTCACTGCTGCCCTCTTTTGTGCCTGAATCTGACACCAGTGTTGACTCCTGAGTGTGTATTCCTTGTTTGAGACTGGCAGACATACTTTCTGACTTCTCACTTACTGGTAAAACAGAGCTGACACAGTCTGTCTGGCTCTCCTTAACTGAAACATTTGAATCACATGGTATAGAAATCCTCTCATTACAATTCTCTATAAAGGCAACATCTCTACTTTTTAGTATTCTGTGAGTTTTGGGGTCCATCAAGCGGTATCCTTTAGAGTTTTCGCAATAACCTACAAATATCATTCTATTTGATTTTTTATCCCATTTTTGGCGCTTTTCTTTAGGCACATGTACCATAGCAACGGAGCCAAATATTTTCATATGTGAAAGACTGGGTTTTTTTCTTTTCCATAACTCGTAAGGTGTCTTACCATCCAGTGATTTTGTGGGGCAACGATTACCAATATATGCAGCAGTTGCCACAGCTTCAGCCCAGAAACTCTTCTCCAGATTAGCATAGAATAACATGCTTCGTGCTCGTTCCACTAGAGTTCTGTTCATTCTTTCTGCTAGGCCGTTGTGCTCTGGAGTGTATGGAGTAGACGTTTGGTGTGTAATACCATGAAAAGATAAAAATTTATCAAAATTGTTATTGCAGTACTCTTTTCCATTATCAGTACGAATCTTTTTTATCTTCAGATTCAATTCATTCTCAACTTTTGATTTAAAATCCTTAAAAATATCCAACACATTCAATTTATCTTTAAGAAAATACACATAAGTCATTCTAGTAAAGTCATCGGTGAAAGTTATGAAGTATCTCATCCCTCCATATGACTTATTTTCCATCGGACCACACAGGTCCGAATGTATAAGCTCTAGTGGTGCAGTTGCTCTAGAGCCAACATTTTTAAAAGGTAATCTAGCTTGCTTACCTTCTAGACAATGGGTGCAGGTGACATTACTTTTATCCTGAGTCAGAGTCACATCCTTGGTGCAATCGGGTAGTTTCTTAATATCTGTAAAATTTAAATGGCCCATTCGTAGATGCCAAAGATGAGCACTGTTATGACTTGCAGTATTTGAAGTTAAGTGAGCTATTTCCTTGCTGGTGTTCATAATATACAAATTGTTGGTCAATGTTGCACTGCATAATAACTCGCCTTTGTTATTTTGTACTTCACATCCCTTGTCATTAAACATGACTTTATAACCATTTTTCACAATTGTGCTGACTGAAAGGAGATTTGCTGCTAGCCCGGGAACAAACAAAACATTTTTTATTTGTATTTTGTTTTTCTGGTCAATGTGTATGTCCACACATCCAACTCCTTTTACAGCTAATGGTTCTCTATTAGCCACTGTAATATTCTTTACTGGTGGCTCTGTGACATTATACATCCAATCATCTCTCGCTGACATATGCATGGATGCACCGGAGTCTACAAACCATTCTTCACTGATATTTTGTCCAACAGTCGCTGAAAAAGCTGCTATAAAACTGGAGCTTTCCCCTTTACTGTCCTTTTTCTTTGATTGTTTACAGAACTTAGCTAAGTGCCCATTCTTGTTGCAGTTGTAACATCTGGGACCCTTCGGTTTGACTTGCTGATTATTATTCTTTGACTTCTTCGAGTTTACGTAAAAAGCAGTTGATTTTGATGTGTTAATTTCTTGTATGAGCTTAGACTTCACTGAATCTGTACTAATTTTGATCCCGGAGCTCTCGAGCCCCATAATCATGGGCTTGTATTCGTCAGGTAAGCCAGCCAGCATCAATGTTCCTAGCCATTCATCGTTGACATCGAAGTCAATGTTACGTAGCTTGTGAGCAGTGCTCATTATCTTGCTAACATACTCCTCAACACTATTGCTTGATTCAAGTGTAGTGTTTATTAAGTCTTTTAATAAGCCAACTCTTCGCGTAAGTCCAGTATCATCAAAGGCTTGTTGTAATCTTTCCCATACCTGTTTTGCTGTCGTGCATTCTTGAACGTGAACGTAATTTTGAGGATCAAGGAGCAAAATTAACTTCGCTTTCGCCTTTATGTCCTTACTAGCGTCAACCGGGTCTTTGTTAGGCGGCTCGATACAGCACCACAGATTCTCGTGCTCTAAATATGTCTTCATACTGAACTTCCACGTGGCAAAGTTTTCTCTTCCGACCAGTTTTTCTATGTTGAAGACATTTGAGGAGCTCATCTTGCAGGAATCCAGAATCAATTACCAGAAGACCACGTTGCCGGCACCACGTTCTAACCTCAATTCGCCTGAAATTTGTTATTTTCACTGTTCTACTATTCCAAACTGTACCACATCTGAACCACGCTCTGCTACCATGAAGGAAAAGTGTGTGTGGTTGTGGTAAATAATAGAAGATATTATAACAATACTTTTAATCTTGAGTAGCACGTTTTCTTACAGCCATTAAAAATGAGATCAGAGACAAGAAGGAGAGAGTCTGATAATTGACAGTGACAGTTGACACCACTCCACCTACACAAATCGGTGGAACTAAATGGTTGCGTTCCATTATTCCTAACATTTTTAAAGCCTTTACAAAAACGGAAAAGTAAACAAAAATAAAAATTTGAATATTAATAAAATGTCCAGACTTAGAAAGTAGTATAAAAATCAATTAATTTAGCGTAATTTTTAAAAATTACTGAGTAAAATAATTATATCGAAAATTGGAAGACATTTTGACATGGGTTTGGTTTGTTTTGACGGAGAATTAACCCCAATAAGTTTCCAGATGTAGATTTATTACGATCATCCAATTATCTTTACCGCTAATGTCTTTTAACTTTAACTTCACCAATGCCTCAACAACTTGAGACAGATTTCAATTTAGAGTGTACATGTTTCTTACTCGTTCCTAATTTCTCGCACGATTGCATTCCAAACGGGACGTAGGTTCCCGCGTGTTTTATATTTGAATATTATGGCGACCGAAGCGGCGATCGATTGACTGACTCGTTGGTCTAGTGGTCGCAAAGCGCGACTGTTGAGCATGAGGTCTAGGGTTTTTCCATCAGGAATTTCTCAGTCAACAGCCTCAGAGTCTGAATTTGTGCCTGGTTGATGGCAATAGGCTCGCCCCGTATTACATGGGATTGGCGAAATGTGGGATACACCTCTGCCTAACCCTTCGGGGATTAAAGGCGTGTTGTTATGTATGTAATCGAAGCTATTTTCTTCTTTTGTGTAATTCAAGCTAGTCATCATCCTCCTGCCCTTGTCCCATGTTACTTGGTGTCGGCGCAACACGTTTTCTTCTTCCACTCTGTCCTGTTAGCTGTCATGCAATCACTGACTCCCCTTTCATTCATATCATTCTTCAGACAATCCATCCATCTTTTCTTTGGCCTTCCTCTTGCTCTCCATCCATCCACATTCATATTCATAACTCTCCTGGTCACATGCGTTTCATCCCTCCTCTTCACATGCCCATACCAAGACAAACGATTCCCTTTCAACTTTTCTGTCACTGGCGCCACTTTCAGACTTCCTCTTATGTACTCTTTAAGCTAGTATTTATACTATTTCAATCCGCCTTAAGCAAGCGTGGTGATCAATGCTCGTGCCTTCTCTGTATGAGAAGAGGCCTTTGCCCTACAGGCGGACAATAAAAAGTTGTTATTATTATTTAAACTATTACCTAAAGCTGGTCAGTAAGTCCTTGGAGATAACTTCAAGGCCTTCAAAACATCTATGAACTAGGTAATTATTTTTAGAATTAAAATTATCTCGAAACTCTATTAACTAAGTACAATAACAGAGCAAATTCTCTTTTATTATACCTACTTCATAGGCCCTACAGAACCTTTGTCTTTATTCAAACACATTTTTACTTTCATGTGTTTAATTAAATCCAGTATGTGTAATAATTATTTTTTTGTTCTGAGATTAGATTTATTGACTATTATTATGTAATTTTAGGTTTTTTTTTCCTGCTGTATTATATTTTCTCACCTTTTGCGTGACCTATCGAGTGTCGCATGGCAAAGCATAGGTACATAAGCAGTATAGATAAATGCAAGATCGACGCTCGACGGGTCGAGGAAAGTATAACTTTTTTAATCCACGTTGTTGCGAGCTTTTATAGAAATAATACTAACTTTTATCTGCGGCTTCGTTTGCATATATTTTAGAATTTAGCTAAAGTCTTAATAATCCCACAAGAACACAAAAACAAGGTAAAAATGATCCTGTGTTAAGCTAGATCATAATCTATATACATACATAAACTCACGCCTTTTTCCCATGGGGGTAGGCAGAAACTACGGAACATCAACAGTATCTTTAAGTGTGCAAAATTTCAATTAATTCTGTTCGTCATTTTAGTGTGAAAGAGGAACAAACATCTACTCATCCATTCTCACAAACTTTCAAGTTAATAATAATAGTAGTAGGATTAACCGCCAGATATATACATCCATAAACTCTCTCCTTTTTCCCATGTGGGTAGGCAGAAACCTCAGAACGCCAAATCTTCGTAGAATATAATATTTTTCTGGTCCTAAGTTCCGCTAAAACGTAAAAAGAATATTTTAGACAACACCTAAGACATGGGATGGCAGGTGACCTATTTTTAGTCTAAAATACCAACGTTGTCCTTTGTCGCAAGCCCACAGTAGGTAGCAAAGCCTGAATAAAAATTTCATGACTTTTTTTAAGGAAATATCCTTATCACTCTTACTTATTCTTTGTCACTTGTCGTCTGAACTACTGAAAATGTGAACATCGATAAATTATGAATCATTCCTTTCTAACCTATATTATCAATTTATTTAATACTAGTTTTTGCCTGCGACTTTGTCTACGAAGACTTTAGAATTAAGCCGAAATTCTAAATTATCCGCGAGAAGACAAGAACCGGAAAATAATGACGTGTTATATTAGATCAATATCTATACTAATATTATAAAGCTGCAGTGTTTGTTTGTTTGTTTGTTTGAACGCGCTAATCTCTGGAACTACTGGGTCCGATTTCAATGATTCTTTCAGTGTTGGGTAGTCCATTTAATCCAGCTATAGGCTATATACCATCACGCTACAACCTACGGGAGCGGAGCAGTAACCAAAGACGCGGATGTAACCGCAGCGGACAGCTAGTTTATAAATAAATGCTTTTCAGCTAATTTTCGATTATTTCTAATTTAAATAAGTTTTAACGTTTGCACTTCGTTCAACCTGTGCATCCAATTCAAATTAATTTCAATGATTAGTTGGTTCATTGTTGGTTTCCCATTAATGTACTTTGAAGCACCAATATGATAATATTCAGCAGAAGTTAGAATGATTTCAGTGGTACAAAAAAATAAATAAAGGATTGCAGTCTGTGTGGTGATTTTTTTTTTCTTTCTTTTTTTTTCTTTCTTTCTAAAAAACTGTTTACGTAAATATTCGTTTATTACGTATTAGTTTCAAAACTTGCCAATAGACGGCGCTGTTAGTTGAGCGCCGGTTTCTGAATCACGGTGTTAAGATTCTCCGGCGCTCAACTAGTCAAGCATGTAAAATTTGATTTTTTGTGAGCATCAAGCACTGTGGATATATATTATACGCGCTTAATATAAAGTCCAGTGTTTCATTCCTCTCCACCTAAATGTTACATTAATTTTCAGTTCCCGCTGAACAAACAACAATCCTGTCTGATGATATTATTGAAAGTTAGAAAGTCATCGAAGTACATTTTGCTACTACGTCCAAACTCGTGTAACGATTGTAAATACACACATCAAAAAAGTCTAGGGATCAACATCCCTAACAAATGTTAGGGATGTTGATCCCTAGACTTTTTTGATGTGTATAGTTAAAATACAGTCGCTCTATTTTCAGCCGCGAACCTTTGTCAAATGTCAATTCAGTTCGTAGTCAAGTTTCTGGAGCTTCAATTTATTAATGTACGAAGGACATTTTATTGATGTGTCAAAGACAAAACATTGAGATGTTGTTTTGTTTTTTGTTGTGATCTACACATACATACATACATAAACTCACGTCTTTTTCCCATGGGGGTAGGCAGAAACCACAGAACGCCACCTGCTACGATCCTTACATACTCCTTTCGCCTCATCTACGTTTATACATCTCGTCATACAAGCACGCCGGTTAGGAGTATTGCGCACCTGACCTTTCTGAAGAACCTCACCATTTGGTGAGGTTCTTCAGAAAGGTCAGGTGCGCAATAAGGAGGTCAGTGTAGGTCTTTCTAGGGCGACCCCTCCCTGTGTTGTTGTGTTGTGATATACCAATATTATAGTTCTATTGACTTACATAAGCTATGTCCACACCAGTGCGCTTTCATGTTCTTCTTAACTTTTGCGCCTAACGCACGCATGAAGCGCAATAGCGAATGATCCGATCGTCGGCTGATCTTTTTAAAATATTTATCCGTTTTTTTTACTTATTTTACTCATTAATTCTCTTTTAATTTCTACCTATGTGACGTGTGTCGTTACGTAAATTCTATTCTGCAATTACCTGAAGAATAAATATCCCATTAATAAACATAGACAGACATTAATAAAGATAAACATGTTTTCGAACTTGAATCGAACCCAAGACCCTATGCTCAGCAGTCGCGCTTTGCGACTACTAAACCAATGAGGCAGACAAAAACAAGAAAGTTTAAAATAAGTTTTAAACTTTTTTGGTGGTTTTACTTATTTAAAGTATTAAATAGTTTTATAGTTGAGTTTCTTCTTACTTCATTTATTTAAACTTTATGCAACAAAAAATTAAACCAAAGGTGGTAAAGAGATAACATAACAGGTACAAAAAATTGTACATGAGAAAATAATAATCATCAAGAAATTATTATCTAACAAAACAATAGCAGTATTTTAAATTCCTTAATCAAATATTCGGATAAAGACCTAGCTAGCTTATAAATTATCAATAAAAAGGCTGACAGCACTAATTATTATGTATATTTTATTCAGAATAATTTGCTATCCAACATTATCATGTCGAACCGTCTTGGCCAATGGAAATTGACGATCATTTATATTCAAAGGATGAGCCAATCAAGCGAACCCCATTTAATTTAGCCAAAGCAAATTATCGAAATATCTCACAGAGACAGATTTACACACAATTAGTTCGAAAGCTTTGTAACTAGTTATTGTTAAGTTATTTTGATAGTCAGCTGTTTGAAATTGAGGTTGGATATAACTGAGTGGTAGACGATGGACAATTGGACAGATATTGACTTGAATAGTTTGGTATTTTGCTAATAAGGTGTTTTATGTCGCTTTCAAACGATGTATATTTAGTCGGCAATGCGTAGCTGAATTTCGCAGTAGCAGCCTCGGAGTCTGGATTCGTGCCCGGTTGATGGCAATAGGCTCGCCCCCTATTACATGGGATTTAAACATAGCTAACCAAATGTGGCTGTACCAATGCGTACACCTCTACCTAACTCTTCGGGGATTACAGGCGTGATGTGTAGCTGCAATACATTGCCATCAATGTCATAAGTACGACTCGACCGTTCATAAATTTTGCTAAAATATTTTACAGTGTTTTCAGTGTGGCACGGTTACTTCAGCAAGTATTGCTGCATCATTCAGTCAGTGACGTCCAGGGTAAACCTACTACTACTTAATTATGAAATTGATAAACCCATATTGGTACTAGAAAGTACTTAATTATAAATCGGATAAACCCGCATTGGTATGCAAGGTTGCGAGCCTACAATCTCGTGAATGAGAGGAGGAGAGTGAATTTCAACAGGTCCTATAAAATCTTCATTTCCGTGTTTTTTTTCATCTTAAGGTTTTTTTTAAAAAAAAAACGCTTTTATTAAAGTTTTTGATAATGTATATATTCTTGCTTAATGTCTAGCAGATAACTTAAAACACTAACGAGATATCAGGATTCAAAATTTCGTGCCACGGCGATGAAACATGCGTGCACGGCAATGAAACAAGAGTCCACGGCAATGAAAGAACTGTGCCATGGCAATGAAAGAATCAATCCACGGAAATTAAAAAATATTTTATTTATTGAAATAGACAGATAGATAGAATAAAAATGACTGTTCATAAGAGGTCTTGATTCCAACACTTGTATGGGAGTAAAATTTGGGTAAGGAGATATTACAAAAAAAGAATGAGAGTACAATAAGTAAACAAAGACTGTTGAATTACACTCGCAACACTACTTAGAGACTTTAATACTACAGTCTTTCTTTTCTTATACATACTCCCATTCTTCCTTTTGTAATATCTATCCAAATCTTACTCCCATACACAATCTGTCTGGGTTTGCATTTCCCTCTCGGAGACAGGCATGATCAGATATATTTTTGGATTCCGAAGCTTTTGCGAAGTCATTGCACTTCGAGGAACACCTACTCCTGCAGCCTTCTTTTTAACCAACTTCAAAAAAAGGAGGAGGTTCTCAATTCGGCCGCTATTTTTTTATTTTTTATTTATGTATGTACACCGATTACTCCGAGGTTTCTAGTCCGATTAGTGATTCTTTTTTGTTCGATGCAGTATACTTGCCATTTGGTCGCATAAAAATTTCATCCAATTTGGTTTAGTGCTTTTTATTTTGTGAGAATTTTTCTAAATTAAATATATCGTGTGAGGTATTGTTTGAAAGGGCTTTTATTAAGAATTTCAAACATTAACACACAAGCACTAAAAAGTGAAAAATAAAAAGCTTGTTTACAAAAAAAAAACAACCCTTTATTTTTTTATTTTGTAGTTTTTGAAGGCGGCTGTTTCTTTTTGTAAAAAAGCTTTTTTAAGATATCCTCTTTTAATACAGGGTTGCTTCTTAATTTTTGCCGTCGCTTTTGTTTAGCCAATCCTTTCCTCTCCTTTCTCTCCTCTTCAGATAATTTTGGTTTAGGCATCTTGGCATCCTAAAAATAAACAATTCATTATTAAAATCAGACTGTAGTATGTGAGGGTGCTGGCGTGTGTGTCAGTGTATATACGTGTGATAGAGTACCAAATGTTACATCATTTTATAAGGTTAACATGAAAACATCTTTTTGTAGTTGACTGTACAGTAAAAAACTCATCAAGTCTAAAGAGAGACCAGAGAGTAGAGTTAACTTGACGAGTTTTGTACTGTCAGTAGTCGGTATTACCTGTATTACAGGTGATAAAAGATGTTTTCTTTGCCTAATCATACCATGGCGATGAAAACACAAGTCACGGAAATGAAATACCTGGCCACGGCAATGAAGCTAAATTGTTTTACAAGGCATGGCAATGAAATATTTTTCATTGCCGTGTCTTTTTCTTCATTGCCATAGCAAATTTCGGCCACGGAAACCACGGCAATGAAAGCACGGCGATGAAAATCAAGGCAAAAAATATAAATAACATAAAATCTATTAACTATTCAAAGAAATAAACACTTCATAAATTAACATTTATGAGAAATGGTGTTCTATCGATTGCTTACTCATGAAGACAAACTTATTCAAATATAAGTTATACCTATCCACGGCGATGAAAGAAAAAATGTCCAGTTACATAAAAATGGAATACTTACATTTATGGCGCGAAAACGCAGGCACGTGTGTACGTCCTTCCACGTCGAGCATTTAGGCGGCACTAATATGCAACGTTTAGCATACCGGGAGGGGGGACGCAAGTCGTAGGTAAAACAATATCCTTGAAAATGATTAGGACACGGCGATGAACGGTAGTTCTGGGACAAATGATTTTTCATTAACCATTCGTTGTATTGTTTAAATATTTGAATAAATGTGTTCCGTAACAATACTTTAACTATTCATGTATCAAATAAAACTAGGTTTTAATATAAATAACCAATAGATTTTTATCAATGAGGAATAATACACAACAAGGTGAAGTGTGGACAGACACGGCAATGAAAGATTTCGAGGTTTAATTAATTTTTTTGGAGTATCTATTAATCCAATTAATAAAATATTTAGTGCTACACATAGATTACTATTTCACCTAACCGGAAAAAAATGTGAGAACATTATAGCTATGTTTTTTAGTACCGATTTCATTGATGCCACGCAATTTTCGGTCCCGGGAAATTCACTCAGGAACCTCTGGTTCATTGGTAAACAAAAACCGTCTCCAAACATACAAAAATAAACAGGATGTACATGTAAACTGCTTAAAAAAATACTTCCTCGCTTCAGCAAAATAAATGAAGAAAAACCGTGGCTGGCAATGAGAGTAATTTGTAGAAACCGAAGCTTTTCAATTCTCACCTAGGTACCAAGGTACAACATTCAACAAAGTATAACTTAAATAACAAAGTTACTGATACGCCATCTCACGTAACTAAGTACAGCGCGACACAACTCAGATGTTACATATTCCATCAATGTACAAAATCTAAAAGTAAAATAATTTTTGACTCTGTCTATTTCTGAATCTATTTGCACTTTAGTCAGATTAGAGGTAGGTTCTGGATTTGGTAGACCTAAATATCAATAGAAGAATAATCTTCATTAATTACTCACTCTGGATGGCCATGAATTTGACCTAATTACAATGCTCAATTACCGCTGTAGAACTTTCGAAAGTGTGAAACCTACAAAATGACGTGCGCGCAGTTGCGGGGTCGCGGGGTGTTACGCTAGCTCCTCCCACATGGTTTCAAGGTCGCTGGCACTTATTGTTGCCTTAAAGTCTAAGTCTCAATAAAGGTCCCTCACTTATTCATCACGATATATCAAAAACCGCTTGAAATATAAAGATGAAATTTGGCAGGGAGGTAGTTTATAGTTAGTATACATCCGGTAATAAAGGATTTTTTTAAAATTCACCCCCTAAGGGGATAAAACGAGGGTCCAAAGTTTGTATGAAAAAACTTAGAAGAAACGTAGAAGTGAACTTAATACGAATTTAACATGGGCGAAGCCGCGGGCAAAAGCTAGATAATTATTATTGTACTGTTTAGTGTTTTAAAACAATAAAATGTTATGTATGTATATATTTGTAATAGTTAGTAGAGCTCTTTGTGAAGGAGCTTGTACGGGAAAATACTACCTTCTATACCCATTTCTGTATCAAAGCAACGTTGCTGTGTTCCAATGTAAAGACTATGGGGCTTGTGTAACTATAGGCACATGAGATATTCAGCTTTGTCACTGGGATAGTAACACATCTGAAAGGCCTTTGGCAGTGGCGTAGCGTGGGTCATTGCCGCCCGGGGCCGGCCGAAATTTTGCCGCCCGCGCCCCCTCCCCCGTAATGATTAGTTTAAAGTTTAAATATTCAATCAACGGACTATACTTACATATAACTTATTGAAAGTCAAGAAAAAATTGACCACTGCTTCAAAAGGAAAATACAGCTATCAGTTGATCTATGGGAAGAAATGGGGGCCCACCGCCATCTCTTGAAACAGTACCATTTTAATATTATTTTGTCATTTCTGTTGTTGAAATTGCTTGACACGTAACATTGCGGGCGCGATTTAGATTTTTGTTTTAATTTAAAATTAAAAAAATCATGTCACTTGCCGCCCCCTGACATATGCCGCCCGGGGCCATGGCCCCCCCGGCCCCCCCCCCCCCCCAAGCTACGCCACTGGCCTTTGGTATTGCAAATATCTAAAGGCAGCGGTAACCATAAACATCAGGAACCAATTCTACTAACTTTGAGGAACGATCGCAATCTAATCTCAATCTGTCAAAAATGCCTTAAATTCAAATTGGAACGCTGTCGTCTCCCTTCTCTACTGTAGATATTTGTGTAGGCAATTCAATTAGTAAAATGTTTTTTTTTGTTCCTGAGATAATTATTGTTATAATTTACCCAATTTTTTTTTATATTGAAGGAGGCTGAGATGAGAACGCGGCTGGATTTTGAACATTTTAAATTAATAAAGTTCGTTTTTTGATAGGCCATCGCGTCTGCTGGTTTGCCATCCAATTTCATAACTATAGCGCCACAAAGGAACAAACATGCATTACTAAGGCTGACACATTATCCCTTGCGTCACAAAGCGACCTTATGACAACATGGAAAAGACGAAAGGAAATTGAAAAAAATCTCAATGTAACTTCTAAGTTGTGTCGTACTGTAACAAGATGGAAGCCCATATAGCAAGCAACACACGTTTTCTATTTTACTCGGCGGAGTACAATTTTTAAGTCTATGTCAGAGTGATGTGTATAAAGTTTGTACGTGAGCAAGGCGCTAAGAATTTATGTTGCCATGCACTTTGTGAGGTGGGCTTGTATGTGGGCTTATTTTGTAAAAGGTAAGTAAAATTGTAAAGAGTATTATAAAAGGGCTATTGTTTCTTAAGTTTCGGTGGTGACTAACTATTGGGTAGATGCTTTTCATTGCTTTGCCAGTCATCAGTTAAGCGTTATTTTGTTTTAATATAAAACGATCCACAATCTGTCAAAAACTCAATTTATGTCAAACTAATTTTGTATGCCGAGTGTGTTACATTACTGTGCATCAACAACAGTAATTTATATAATTTCAGTCAATCGACATGAAAAGAAGAAGAAGAAAAAAAGAAAGTGATTTACATAATACTTCTAAAACTTATGCTTAGTATAGATTTCCAGTTTATTAGATATAGAGATACCTATCCAAAATCATTACGATTACTTTGAAAAATTAGAGAAATTTTGACGTCGTCGGTTGGTTCATTATAACAGAAATGAACCTAATTCTATGGATAATAATACTTATTTATGAACTAACTATACGTAATTAGTCTTGTTTTAAAATATTTTAAAATCACGTTATACAATTTTCCGATATTTCAGGAGGATTTTCACTAAAACAATTACGATCACAATATAAAAGCAACCGAAACGATCGAGCTGTACTCAAATAAGATTTTTCATACCGCAATTAATTTAAATATAATTATTGTTACACTAATTAACACATTAACTTACCAGAGATTGAACTACCAAAGGCAGAACTAACAGATCCTGTGTTTTGCCTTTATAGATCTAACAAGACGTTGAAATACCAAGGTTTACTAAAGTTATATTCATAATGTTAGCCCAAAGACGGGTCGCGGCAGACCGAGAAGGAGATGGCGGGACGCCTTACATGGCTTCCTTAGGAACTGGCGAGAGGAGGTACAACACAGAGGAAAGTGGAAAAATAGGGGAAAGCCTTTGCTCAGGAGTGGAACAGTAACAGCTAATAAAAAAAATACCTTATTCTAACTCGACCTGCAAAACAAATAGTGCTTCAAAATGTTAACGTAACAATGATTAAATATTTTATCCCATTTTCTCGGAAAATGGGTAAAAAGAAAACAGCTACTTAATATACATTTTAACGTAAAGGGGATATTAGAAGCTTGTTTGTTTTAGTAGAAAATTAATTTTACAATCTGTTAGAAGTTTAACCATTTGGAAAGGAAAATCTTCCTTTTGTGATTTCACAAATTTTTACATAGCGTTAGACGATTCTTTTCGTTTTGTTGGAAAATTTCAATTCCAACTTTTATTAATATTCATATTATTATTTTTGTTTCTTTTTGCGCTTTTGTATAGGCTTTAAAAATATGAAAACCATTTATGTTGCTTTAAAAATGTCGTGATTAACTAGTGGGTAAAATACATGTCTCATGGGTCGAGTTGCATAAATTGGACCGGCTCGTAATTTGTACCACCTCAAAATCTACTAAACTGTAATGTTTAGTTTTAAATTGGCAACACTAAAAAGCAGTATTACCAACATGACGGAACCGCTGCCATTTTGGACTCGATAACACAACAGAGTAAATTATAGTGAACAAAAATATTTTTTGCGGCGTTCTAGTATAATTTTATGGGTGTTTACCTAAGGATTTCTTGTGGCAACGTTAAATACACTGCAATTATTATATATATTTTTGGAAAGTAGGTATATTAGTGACCTTTTTTGAGACTATAGTTTTATGTTTAGCATTTCGAGGTTATAATGCTTGCTCATATTAAAATAAAACTTAGTGTTGCCTAATTTGTACCAGGTGTGGTACCCCTAAAATGTACCGGTACAATACAATGTACAATACATACAAGTACCTATATTAAAATTGTTAGGTTAGGTTGTAAGGCTGATTTTAGTTCATAAGTCAACATGATAGCTTTATTTAGACTGATTAAGATAAAAGTAGAATAAAAGAAACTTTAACTTGTTAACAAGTCTAATAATATTATGTTCTTGTTGTTCATTCATATTTTATTGAATATTAATTATGTACTTAAATACTCCACTTAAGTACATAGTTAATATTCAAACCTATTTGAATAATATTTTTCATAAAGATATTTGTACTTTAAGTAATAACAAGCACTTGATCTCATTTAGAATATGAAGTACAATTTAGGATACCTATGGTACAATTAAGGAAACCGGTTTCCTAAATTGTACTTTTTCAGACTTTTTTAAAAACTTTAATTTTCATATTTATTTTTGAATTTCCTCATTTTCTTTCAATAAAAAATGATCGCTAATAGAACAACCTTTTTATTTCTAGTAATATAATCCCTTAAAGTTAAATAGTTTTTGTGAACGCTTGTGAAGTTTGTTAACTGGTACAATATAGGCAACTTGTCTATACATTTTTTTTTTAGGTGGTAAAAATCATCAAATGACTCCTTCCGCCCTGGGTGGGGCAGAAGGGACTCTCAGACTTTTACTGACTAAAAAACCACCCTGTTCCTTCTGTTGCCCTTTACGTTCCGGGGCCATGGTATCAAGAGGAAGACATGAGGTTATGAGTTCGATACCGAACGAGAACTAACGTGACTTGTACAATTCATAAGTAGGTACTTTTTAATTTCTCTTGGACATCTCAGTCATCGGTGAAAGTAGGTAATCATCGTGAGGAAACCTGGACCCACCGTATAAGTCTGAAAACGCCAATCCACCTTGAGTAAGCGTGGTGATCAATGCTCGTGCCTTCTCTGCATAAGAAGAGGCCTTTTCCCTGCCGTAGGACAGTAATCGGCTGGTATTATCATTGTTTTTTTTATTATTTATTTATTTATTTATTTATAAATAACCAACTTACACTTACGGTGTGCACCAGACGTACAAGTTTTTGGTTAATAATAATACTAGAATACTTATCTTAATTATTAAATATAAAAATCATAAAGGAAAGAAAACATAAAAACATACAATTTAACAGAACAACACAACAACTTAGATGAATGAAAATAAGAAAAGTAAATATTAATAGCAAGATTTTTTTTTTTTTTTTTTATAAATTACATAATTTATTTAGGTCAAGGAGATATTGTGCTGGGGGTGGCAATAGACTCCAGGTATCGATTTGCAGCACTCAAGAGTCTCAGTCTCATTAAATGACTTTTTGTCGACTTTCAGATCCTGTTTGATGAATAACTTCCACACTGACGGAGTTCAACAACAGATAGAATGATATAAAAGAACAATTCATCACCGTCGTACAAAACTCGTTTGCAATATTGTATATTTCTTTTCGTTATTTTCACTTCCAACTTACGCTTCGGGGAGTTCTACCGATATTGTTATTTTAAGGAAACCTAGGAAATGACAAGCTTTTGATACGAAGTAATAAAAATCTGCAGAATTATTCTAAATCATCCTCGGTGAGTTTAGGTGAGATGGGTGAGCTGTCAATCCAGCGTTAAGTAGAATGACAGCTCATCTCAAGCTTAAAATTACGGATTTCTTTACAGAAAAGACCAAATAAATATTGAAGGTACAGTTCATAAAACATGAAAAGAACCTAAGTACCACCGGGGGTAATTCCGCAAACATTATTAAAACGATCGGATCTAATTCGTCTCAATGTGTACCTACGTATAATTTACCTACATTTTTTTATATTGATCGTCGCTGAGTTGAGATTGCGGCTAAATTTTGAACATTTATAATTAGTAGAATTGATCTTCCAAGCTTTATTACACAAACAAAACAATTTTATAAACTCACCATATTTCAAACAGAACAATTTCGTTAATTTTATCACAAATTTTACAACTGCAGCTCTTAAAAAATATTACAACACAATAAAAGCCAGCCATTACATTCATATAACATAAACCGTCAGAAATAAAGATAATCTATAAGACAATAAAAGGGATATTCTGGTTCATATCGCTAAATATTCGCGGAAAGCGTAAAATAAGAAATTTATAGCCGCCACTTTGAAATTTATAGTCCGCGACTACGGAGCTATGTAAATGCGAAATAAGAGATACAAAAGGACAAAAACCAATAATTGCTTCCAAGTTTATTTGCTTAAGTATTTTTATTAAAATTTCTTTCAAAGATCTTTGAGTGTTATTTTTTTGTGACTTGACTTTTCTTTTGTTTTGTTTAAGTATTCTTGGTGATGTTTCTTTGTTTTAAAATGTAATAGCCTGGTCACATTGTAGCGGATAACTTGCAGGCGCGGTCAGATACTGCAGTATTATACGAGGACAGCAGCTGCCCTTGTTGGTGTGGACCTATAACATCATAACAAACTCGTAACATCGCGCCTGTAATCCTCGAAGTGTTACGCAGAGGTGTACCTATTAGTATACATTTCGCCAGTTAGGTTTAAGTCCTATGTAATAGAGAGCGAGTCAATTGCCATCAACCGAGCACAAATCCAGACTTCGAGGCTCCTACTGGAAAATTTCTGATGGAAAAGCCCAATAACACTTTGCCCGACCTGGGAATCGAACGCTCAAGCTTAGCAGTCGCGCTTTACGATCACTAGACCAACAAGGCAGTCACCGTTGGTCCACACCACAGGTCCACACACCCGTTCATAAAAATTAAAAATACTACTGCCACCGCGCTTGCAAGTTGTCTGCTTGGGTATGGCCAGGCCATTATTGAATTCATGGTAATATTATTGGTGGTTAAGGCCTGTTTCTGACGAGTGAAATTATATGTTTGAATCCAGGCAAATACCAATGTGCACAGTGACTATTTTTTTTTTACGGGAAATGCAACCTAGATGTCTAATGTCGAATAAGGCCTGACATCATGGTCTTACTAAAGGAATTGGGAAGTATCTTCGCTTTGAACTAGTCTTTAAAGTTAATTGAACGAAATAAGACGAAACAGCTTCTTTTAGAATAGAGCAGCTTCAAAAGCCAGAGAAAGCTGCCACTATAAGTATTTAGATTCCACTTTTACAAAAAGTGGCGTGGTTGCTGATGAAAATTCACATAGAAGAATTTTGTTCACATCTTTTGGTAAAGCGTAGATACCTTCCAACTGATGGACTACTCTAAATCACCTAAAAGGAACGTAAAACTATTACCTATTCAAAAAACAATTATAAGGCGATGCTCACACGACGTCGCTGAACGCCGCGGAGGGCGGAGGCGGCGCTGAACTGGAGAGGGTCGGGTGGTGTACGTGTGTTAGGCATCAACGGTTTATATACAAGTCAAAGCGATGTGAGATCCGTTTCAACGCCAGACGCGTCGGTGTGCGGCGACGTGTGAGAATCGCCTAAAGCTTGATTCACACATATCAGTGAAGTCACAGTTTCGGCACTGTCCCGTATTAGTGGTAAATTATTATTTCATATATTCTCTATGAACGCGATCATACTTGTCAGTGTCAGTGACGACAAAGTACTCTGTCTCAATTCCGGCGCGTTCATAGAGAATGTATGAAAGAATAATGATCACCAATACGGGACGGTGCAGGAACTGTGCTGAAACTGTGGTTGGATATGAGTAAATCAGCCTTAAATCAAATTATTTATTTCGGATAAAAATCCATAGGTAAGTAAATAACAAAGAGACTTAAGACCTATCAGTAAAGACAAACAGAAAAAAGACACAAACGTACCAAAAGATGAACAAAATATTAAAAAAACGTAAAAGGATTGAACACGCCATTTTATAAACCTTTTCAAAAATGAGAGCTTTATACTCAGTTCACTTGAAATATGCTGTACTAACTCCAGCTCTTCTCGAGCAAAGGCACTTAAACCAAGTACTTAAGTCACTAGACTAAAACGATAACTTAGCTAGAAAGATAATATCTAAGTCTTCCTAAAAACTGGACTGACCGATGGTAGCTGATAAGTTAAGTTACTTTTTTAACCGATTTTAAGAAAGGACTGTCTCGTTGGTCTAGTGGTCGCAAAGCGCGACTGCTAAGCATGAGGTCTTGGGTTCGATTCCCAGTTCGGGCAAAGTGTTATTGTGTTTTTCCTTCAGAAATTTCTCGGTAGCAGCTTCGAAGTCTGGATTTGATCCCGGTTTATGGCAATAGGCTCGCCTCCTATTACGTGGATCTTAAACATAACTGGCGAAATGTGGGTGTACTAATGAGTACACCTCTGCCTAACTCTTCGGGGATGACAGGCGTGATGTTATGTTATGTGGCTTAAAAAAGGGAAAGGTTTTGAATGTAGTTTTGTTATTTATTATTTTGGTAAGAGCAAGTCCCCATCCCACCGGCCCCCTTCCACCATCGGACATTTAGACGCACTGCCAATTACCATGATCCTTACCTTGTTACTATTCCACCAATTCGCACTGAGCGTTTTCAAACGTCTTTTATAATGCGCAATTTAATATTTTAACCGTTAAGTCTACGTTTCTTTTCGACAATCTCATCTCAACGACAATCAATGCTAAAGATTTAGGTAAATAAAATAGAGGCATAAAATACGGTCTTCTGGTTTCCTCGCGATGTTTTTCTTGTAATAAAATTGTTCAATTTTTTGTTTTATGTTATTTTTACACTAAATACGTATACCGGAAACCCAATGGCAAAAAAGTTCAAATTCGAGTCGCAATGTCATCTCAGTGACAACCAAAGTCAAAAACTTGTCAATTTAAGTACTTATTTTTAACAGATTGCAACTGAGATTATAATGCAAACGTTTCTAATAATTACAAGAATGGCCCCAGTTTTAGCTTCTATTTAATAATTCCTAGTCACTTATTCATAAGGCTATGGCATGTTCAAATATTTCGCTATTTAAGCTACCAGAAATTCACAGACCACTCTATAAATAAACCTCTTTACACAGCTGTCAAACTATGAAATCACCAGCGTACATTATTAAGTAACCCTCACAGCAGAATAGTAT
The DNA here is from genome assembly GCA_949316365.1 of Hoplodrina blanda. NCBI lineage: Eukaryota > Metazoa > Arthropoda > Insecta > Lepidoptera > Noctuidae > Hoplodrina > Hoplodrina blanda. The sequence goes on from OX438590.1 coordinate 2,855,706, forward strand.
TAATAGTTTACGATTCTGCTCGGACGCACGACAAAGGATTAATAAGCTATGTAGTCTATGATTGGTTGACTTAAGATAGGTATATTGTGTTTGTACTAGGGTTTATTAGTATTCCTGTGTGTTTAAGCTTGATATCTAGAAACTATTTGACGTGGATATGGGTATGGTATTACCTATTGTAATAGTTATATGTAGAAGCTTGAGGCGTAGTTCCAATTTTCAAGCAAATCTTAGGTTTTACTGCAAAATCTTACGATTTACTACAGAGAAACTTGCTACGGTAAATGTTAATGGTATAGTTATGGAATTAATGTACCTACTTTTAATGTAAAACATTTTTTCTAGAGTATGTAGGTATAGAGTTTTCTGCCGATTCTTCTCCATACGAAACTCAGTGTACGACTAAACGCCGACAGACACTACGCCGACAGACTGACCACCGACAAGACTTTACTTCGACGAGACTCTTCGCCGACAGGACGCTTCGCCGACAGGACTTTTCGCCGACAGGGCTCATAGTAGAAGTGAATAAAGGTTACATATTACAAAAAAGTTTAGGTTAGGTTAGGCTAAAACTGTGACCCCCCTACGCACGAGCCGAGCGAGCGAAGCGAGCGGTGCCGCGACAGCGGCCGGCGAGTGCCAGAAACGACAAGATTATAAAAAAGAAATATGACACATCTGCTACGAGCCCTGTCGGCGAAGAGTCCTATTGGCGAAGCGTCCTGTCGGCGAAGAGTCACGTCGAATTAAAGTCTTGTCGGTGTTCAGTCTGTCGGCGTAGTGATCTGTCGACGCTTAGTCGTACACTCTACGAAACTACCTTTTGTAATGGGCAACTAGATTTCATACCATTTTTTTTTCTCTTATTTTAGATAACGTTTAAAAGTGCTTTTTAATGATGTAATTAAAATAAATGATTTGACTGTGACTTCAACTTTGTTAAGATTTTCCAGTAAAATGTAAGATTTATCAAGTTTTCAAAACAAAAGTCGTGGGTAGAAGCTAGTTTTCAATAAACAGTTACCTAATACAATCTTCAAACACGCGCCAAAGCATACCAAAATAACGAAATTTTCCCCAAACGTGTTATCCATTTTCCTAAAAAACTATGTATCTTCGAGTAAATATATTTTTGAACTAAAAGTGATATATCATCGTGTATACAAATTTCATGAGGCCCATGGGGCCCCTAGCGTATATAAAGTTCATGTCTGTGACACCCTAAGGTTGAGTCGAGTCAGCTTTATAGGTGATCCGAATATTGTGACGAACATACGGGAAGATTTTGTGTCGAACTTTTAGGTGATGACTCATTTTTTTACACGACTGCCCCAAAAAAAGGAGTGTTATGTGTTCAGGGTTAATGTATGTATGTATGTATGTATGTATGTATGTATGTATGTGAGTTTCTTTATTCCACCATAACTTTTGAACGACTGAACCGATTTAGATGTATGGGGTATCGTTACAATCCTTGCATCATCTAGTAAAAAATAAAAAGAAACCGGTGTGGTCACTTTAAAACGTAAATTAATACCAGACTCAATTTATTTTTTTAATGAATCTGGTCGTGTCTATTTTCATCGTCTAGAATTTGACAAGTAGATTTAAAAAATATATAACACTGTAAATAAAAAACGTCGTAAACAAAAACTGACGAGTAAACAAAGTACAAATATGTACAATTTTTGCAGTCGTGTTTTTTAATTTTTTAATTATAGTAGCTTGTTTACAGTATCTGGTGACAAGATATAGAAGGTTAAAGTTTTAATTTTTTTTTAACCCTTTTATAAGTAAACTTGTTTGAAATATCATCATACTTTTAAACGCACAAGCTTCGGCTAACTTACCGGTATGACAGCACAATAGAAAATCAATTGTGTCTCATAACGTGGGGCTTGAGTAATTAAATGCAGCCGTAAGCACAATGCAATACTCAATAATTATCTTTAGTGCTTTTCCATATGTATAATGATAGATAATGTTGCTGTTGTTAATGTTTAACGTATTGCTCGCATTACATTTCTTACACACACAATATTTAATCTTAATGCCCAAGGCATTAAGTCCGCCTTTGAACTGTGTATTTTTTACATGTGCATAAAGTTTAAATAAATAAATATTTAAAATTCGTTTTCGTAAACATAACATAACATCACGCCTGTAATCCCCAAAGGGTAAGATACGAGTTAAAGCAGAGCCACTGCAAATAATTAAAAAATAAAAGCTCGCCAAAATAACATTCCGTGTGTATTACAGAACGTGTATTGCGAACACAGCAAACTCATGCAAAATGTCTTCATACAAACTTCATGCAGTATTTATTCATTCATTGTGATATGACACCATCTGTTCCCAATCGATAAATAAAGGTTTCTCTTGCAAAAACAAACATACATAACATCACGCCTGTAATCCTCGAAGGGTTAGGCAGAGGTGTACCCATTAGGAAACCCACATTTCGCCAGTTATGTTTTTAAGTCCCATGTAATAGGGGGTGAGTCTATTGCTATCAACTGAAGGCTGCTACTGAAAAATCCAATAACACTTTGTCCGACCTGGGAATCGAACCCATGACCTCATGCTCAGCAGTCGCGCTTTGCGATCACTAGACCAACGAAGTAGTCAAAAACATTAATGAATCATAAACTTCAAAGAACTTAATGAACACAGACTTCTTAACTCTTCCTTCAGGAACAAAATACCGATCCGAAAGTGTTATTTCTTAATACATTAATTAAACCACAAAATAATTGGAAATAGAAATTCGAAGCGCGCTTTGTTTTAATTAATATAAGTTAACTTAATTACAAGTCGCATTATATGGGGGGGGGTGAATTGAACTTGCTTTTGCACACGACTTCGTCTGCCTGAAAGTCAAATATAACATAAAACAGCCTACGGCACTCATACGATCGAACCAATTACAAAGATTACCTTTTACAAAAAAATAAAACAAACAAGCTTTACCTCTTTATAATATTAGTAAATATAGATAAATGTACATATTTTAATAATTTGGTCTAATTAAACAGAATAATTGAATATCCATCACAATGGTTTAGGCTGCTTGTCCATTGGAGTAGAGAGGAACGGAAAAATGCTGAGCTAGAAAAATGAAAGGTGTAAACCCTATGACCCTTATACTGTTGGATGCACCCGTAAGCACAATTAGTGGAAAAATGCTGGCAGGAGGCTTCGATTCTCGCACGGAATAAACTTTTGTATGAACCACATATAGTTTATTTATTTAAACTTTATGCAAACAAAAGTACAAAGGCGGACTTAATGCCTTAGGCATTCTCTACCAGTCGACCAAAGGTGGTGAAGAGATAACATGGTAGGTGCAAGTTATTGTACGAGAGTAAAATAACAAAATAAGAAATTAAAAAAAAAAACTAATACTACTATTATTACTTTGTAATTTTTGTTGTTGGATTTTTGACTCTCAACGCTGAGCCGAGCGTTGAAATTCCTATTGCGCGGAAGGCAAAGTAATATTAAAATAAGATTGTTTTTAAAACAACTCTTAGAGTTGGGGGTAGGCCCCCTGGTCTCGCTGTTTGTGTAGTGTACGTTTATATGTTTGTAAACGCACCCACGATACAGGAAAAATTCCTAGAGTACATTTCTTTGAAGAAAAAAAAATCTATTTCTATTTTATGAGGAGAAAAAAACTATTTCTATTTCGCCTGCGACATTATTTCTTCGGTAATAATTTCGCTCGTGCTATATCACACTTCTTAGAACGTCATCGTTATTATCTTTGAACTATTTTCTACTTCTCCCTAGCTCATCTCTCCGCTTCAATGGGCAGGCAGCCTTATGCTCTAAATGTTGAAAGTTGCATAAGAGTAACCACAACAGCATGATATTATAGTCATGAATGCTATTCATTAATTATAATTATTGTGGTTAATATTAATTATTAATTTATTGCCTGCTTTATATTATTATTGTCTAGGTACTGCTTTATTTATAAAAGTTTTGAATTATGTTACAGTTATATTACAAAGTAATAGGTTCTGGTTTTTGTTATTTGAGGTGATTTTTTCCCCCGCATGATTTTTTCCGTGGTTCATGGTATCCATACTAATATTATAAATGCGAAAGTGTGTCTGTCTGTCTGTTACCTCTTCACGCTTAAACCGCTGAATCGATTTTGATAAAATTTGGCATGAAGATAGTTTAAGATACGAGAAAGGACATAGGATAATTTTTATCCCGGAAATCACCCCTTAAGGCGGTGAAAAGGGGGTGGAAGTTTGTGTGCAAGTACGATATAGACAAGTTCCACGCGGACTTAGTCGCGGGCAAAAGCTAGTGATGTTATATAGCTTATACTATTCCTCATAAATCTGGCTATTATATACAAAATGCTTTATTGCAAACCGACTGGTGGTTTCAGAGATTAGCGCACTTAAACAAATAAACAAACAAACAAATAAATAATCCCTGCTAGCTCCTGAGCTAGATATTAAACTCAGGAACAGGTCTGCTTCAGTAACGTCACTCTAATTCTAAAACTCACGGCCTCAGCTTTGAACGAAGAAATAAACAAAATTCCTTTGTTATCCTGCCTTAAAATGGTAGAACACAATATTCAAATGATCTCAATTTCACGGGCTATAAGTATTAACTCCAAAACTTAGCTTGTAAACGTTCCCAAAACTTTGGATTAAGATTAATTACTTTTTGATGTGAATGACCTTTGTAATTCTAATTTACAGAATATGTAAAGTTTGTTCTCATGTGCCTTTTGAGTTGTATTTCTTCAAAGATATTTATTTAAAGAATAGGTGAGTTCCAAAGTACGTAGGCCTTTTTTTACAACATTTAGCTTGCACTTTTCGTATGTAAGTATGTATGTAAATAAGTTGTTTTTTCAACATTTGCAAACCATTTTTCGACCATTTTTTGTTATCCAATTGAGCTGAAATTTTGCATACACCTTTAGTTCTGATGACAATATATACAATGTCCAATACTCAATATTGTAAGAATTTTATTTAAATTAAAGCTTGTTTTTTAAAATATTTTTTTAAATTAGTTTTTTTTTGTTGCACACCCGATCTTTCTGAAGAACCTTACCAACAAGGTTAGTGTAGGTCTTTCTAGGGCGTCTCCTCCCTGCGTTGCCACTCACATTTGCAATAATATAGGTAAATTCCTTTTAACCGAACCATGTAAGCACTTGTAAGTAATTGACATAATAACAAAAGAGTCTATCTATGAATATTTGTGTGGGAGTTAGTTTGTTATGATTGCTACAAATGATACCTCATTAGGTTTGATACGCAATTGGAATATATTTTACTTGATTGATTATGTAGCACAATACGACTACTAATGATTGTTGTGCAACTGTATACCTAATGTTATAGTAGTTAATAATAAAAGGGATCACATAGTATCTTAGGTTTAGATGAAAAATTGAGATGTTCTCCTATCTGTGATACTTATGAATTCGTAATGCGCTGTGTGATAAACACCATTATGTGTCCCTTCTATTTGCAGTGAGACAACAGCCTAGTATTATTGCAACCAGGAATATGTTTTTGGTGGGCCCGTTTTGTATGTAATTAGGTTTGTTTTTTAACTAAACGGATCAGTATTTTAAGTAAAAGGGACAGTTTTTCAATAAATGAACCATAAATGAACATTCATAAATTTTTCAATAAATGATTCAAAATTTTTTTAAGAACTCGTCATCGTCAACAAAAATACATTCCGTGCACATTAAAAAAAATCTATCTCTTTCTGCCAAATTAAAAAAGTTGAGCTGTCGAATTGAAGCAACTTTTTCTTAGCGCAAACTTTATGTAAACTGTCACAAATTAAAATTATGCTTAAGCACGATCCAAGAGTTCCTTGCGTTAATTAACTCTTGACAAAACAATAATAAATTTTCATTAATCAATTGTCCTTTTAAGTAAGAAGGAGATAACGTCGACTTGGAAGTTTTCGGTCCATAATTCTTGGGATTAATCTTGTAATTTTCATTAGGGAACGTTAAGAGATAGAACGTTAAAGACATTGCTTTATTATTAGTTTGACGTTAAAGACTCTTTTAAGTTATGCGTTTGTTGCTGGACTGCTGCAGCACTGGAGTAGTGCGGATTTCGGATTGCGGACTGACGATGCACTGCTTTTTTTTCTTGCAGTTGGAGTGGTTTCGGGCTGGAGATGGACGGTTGTCTTTTTTCGTACAGTTGACAAGTTATAGCAATTATCATCTTGCCGTCTTGTGTGTGCAGTACGGGTTGCGCTGATAGACGATTGCCTTTTTTTCTTACAGTTAACACGTGAAGTTCGTCATTCTACAGTCTAGTTCTTGTTTTTCTAGTTCGTTATAGTTTGTCATTCTAGTAGTATACTATAAGAGAGTACAAATTCCTGTTTTAAAAAAACTAAAAAGTAATCTGGAAAAAGATATCGTTGATTTTCGAGCACTAGGACTTCCGACGCGAACTGAGTTTCGGACCCAACTGGCGTGCAAACCAAATGAATGACGTTAGAAACGTCACTAAATGCTGACTAGACGAGTCTGGATAGCGGTCAGCCTTTCTACTGCATTTGACAAGGCATAACATTACGCAGTACGGGTCTCGTGAGTTCTTGACGTGTCATCTGTATGAAACGCACAACACGCATAAGAATTAAGAACCATAAGTACCCATACTTTAATTGTAATTTATAAAAGTTTTGAGTTGTTAGTGCTTGTCAATTTGTTTAATATTCATTTTAATTAAATGTTATTCAATTTAAAAAGTAGATAATGAACAGTTCAACAATTAAGATTCAATCGAAGACATCCATCGGTTTCTAAGAAAATTTCAACTATATCTGACGACCCTGCAGACCTATGTGTTTGGTTGACTGAACCTACATTTAAATAATACTACGACAAACATTCACTTATCTCATATTGCGAGATGGAATATGTTTTCCTTTTCCAATTTTTATATAAATAACATAAAGCAACTTTAACCACATTTTGTATGTTGGTAAGTAGTTTATTATTATTTATAGAAAACGGCTAAGAACGGATTTATGTTAATGTAATCCGTAAAAGGGCAAACCGCGACCTTCTGCGGGGCGCTAGTTATGAATAAAACACGCTATGTAACATCTTACTGATTCCCGAGTCAGATTTTTTTCACTTTGATGTCGACCACATTGGTTTGACTTCCCTGTTTAATATTCTTACATATGTGTTTACTCCATTTATTTTGTATTACTTGTTGAAATAACTGCAATGGCATATAGTTTAATATTGCTTTGTATTTTGTATTTCAAATATATGATAAAACAAAAGTCAACGATAATATTGACTTAAATACGTAATTACTTCGTTCGATTATTACCTTTTCAATATTTTATTAGACAAATATAACAATTAACAATACAATGTACCTACCTATCTGATGTATGCTCCGACTTTTCAACCGACGAAAAAACGGAGGAGATTCTCAAGGCGGCGCGTATATTTTTTTGAATTTCCTGTCTAATTCTACACGGGAAGACTTGTAATTAGCATCTTGTCGACTATGGTTTCCTTCTTACTTAGTTTTCAAGCTATAAGTCTTGCATACTTCATTAAATAAATAAATAAATACCTACTCTAGAAGAAACACTTCACTAAACAACAACGAACAAAATTAACAAAAACTTTTATAAGTTTTTTGTATGATCAAAAACATTGTTTTGTGCAAAAATCACGTACGAGCTTGAGCTTCTTGACCCTGTCTTATAAACTTCAGAAGAATAGTCATAGATTAAAGAAATATAGAAGCGAATCTTCCACGTCGATATTGAAACATAAATTCGAACAAATTAAATATAGAACTTTTAAAATTTCAAACACAATGTTTATTTATTTCGAATTCTTTATTCATATTTATGACTGGCAGTTATTGTGCTTATCAAAGATGTCCAAGATAAACTTGGAAAGTACCTACCTACATATGAATTGAAAAAGTCACGTTGGTATTTACCTGGTATGGAACCCGTCATCAGAATGCATGAGAGGCCTTAACCACTTGACCCCGTATGTACCTACATACACCACTAGGTAGTGGTGCAACGACAAATAAGAAGAGATAAATAATTACTTTCATATCTCAAATCATATTTTATGGTAAATAAAAAATTTGAAATAATAAAAACAATCATGGACCTTGCCGGGCACAGCAAATTTTTAAATAAGTAGAGAGAGGAAGAGCGCTGTATTCATTTGTCGTACCTACAAGTATGTTTGAAATATTTTATATCTATCTTTGGAGGCATAATTTTATTACGAGATCTCTTCTACACGAATTTCTTATTCTATGGAACAGCTAAATAACTTCATAACGAAGTTCTCAACAGTATTTCGGCACGTTAATGCCTTTGTTTAGTTAAGGCTCGAATATCTTTGAGGTATTTTAAAGTTTTGTCCTACGGGTATTAAGTTTGGGAACTTTGATCGGGGTGTGAGGGCTGTCGCGTTGTTTCGAGGAGGTCAGGCGTCAAACTGATTGACTATCGTGTGGAGTTTTGTAAGACTGATAACAAAGTCAGTTGAGATTAGGGAACTCATCATTCATCGTTCATTTTAGCCGACCGATGTTCATTGCTGGACATAGGCGCCTCTCCTAGGGAAATCCTCATGGATGCCCTCCGTTTGGGGATAACGGAAGGGTATGTCGGACTCCTACCGACTAAAACCACGGTCCCTCATGCTACCATAAGTCGGAAGCCCACATACATACATACATACATACATAAACTCACGCCTTTTCCCATGGGGGTAGGCAGAACGCCACCTGCTACGATCCTTACATACTCCTTTCGCCTCATCTACGTTCATATCTCGTCATACAAGCACGCCGGTTATGAAGCCCAGAAACCAAGTATTTGTATTACGCAGGATCCGCGTCCCTGACTGGTATGGACCGCTTAGGCGCCTCTCCTAAAGATGGTCACTATGATCGGTCCTGCTCTGCCTATATCCAGCGGTTTCCCGTGACCTTTATCAGGTAGTCGCTCCACCTTGTGGGGACCTCCCACAGTGCTCCTTCCGACACTTGGTCGCCACTCAAGAAAAAAACCTTATGGGCCTTACGACCCCAACGGCCGTCAGTTTTTCGAGCTATGTGCCCTACCCACCCATTGCCTTAGTTCGTCTGCGGATATCTTTATTCCTAATTCGATCTCACAGAGAGACTTCGAGAAACTTCTACTATTATTAGGTAACAATTAGCGAACTATCTTGCTTTACTTGGTACATCTTGGAAGAAACCAAAATATATCAACTAAACCTAGTTAGTATTAGCTTTTCCCCTTATCCTTATTTTTCTAATACCTCTGAGTAACTTTTTAGGTACTCTCGAAAACATGATAAACAAATGCTTTCGTATTTGTAAAATAATTTCAATTTTGTTTAACTTGTAGAGTAGCTTTGTAAAAGTAAATATTAATAAGACTAGAAGTTAATTTGCAATCTCATTTTTTTTGTATTAAAGCGGCTTAATTTGAAAAAAAAGGCAAGAAATTTGATTTTAGACAAATATATTAACAAGCTTACGACAAATTATTGTTAACATTAGTAAAAATATCAGCCTAATATTTACGACTAATGGAAGGGTCCATTAGTCGTAAATATTATAAATGTTGTGCGTTCTATCCATCAAAAAAGTATATCTTTGATAGACATAATGCGTAGTATCTTCTTACACCTCAAAAATTTCAGTTAGTTAAAAATATCCAAACGGCAATAAAAAGTCCGAACAATTTTTATACCATTGTATATTTGGTACGCTCAAAATCCTGATGTAACCAAGCGGGGCACCTTTTTCCAAATCCCTTGTTACTCTCCGTACTAAATTGGCCCCCGTGGAAAAAATTCTGCACCCCCGTCTGCATACCCAGAAATGATAAAAACGAATCCTGAACATGAACGCAGTTTGGGTTCCATTTTGTTCCGTTATTTTCAGGTTTGCAAGCCGGTTTACTAAGAATAGCTTCAGTTTTATTTTTTTACATAACATCATAACATCACGCCTGTAATCTCCAAAGGATTAGGCAGAGGTGTACTCATTAGTACACCCACATTTCGCCAGTTGTGTTTAAGTCCCATGTAATAAGACGCGAGCCTTTTGCTATTAACCGGGCATAAATTCAGACTCCGAGGCTACTACTGGGAAATTCCTGATGGAAAAGCCCAATAACACTTTGCCCGACGTAGGATTCTAACCCAAGACTTCATGCTCAGCAGTCGCACTTTGCGACCACTAGACCAATGAGGCAGTCAAAATAATAAAATAAAAAAATAATAGAATAGCAAAAAGTAACTTTCAAGTCTCAAAATCTAGTCGCAATCTCATCTCAATGACAATCTATGTCAAAATGAAAGTAAATTAAAGGCATATTTTGACAGATTGACACTGAGATTAGATCGCATTCGATCCTAAGAGATAGTAGAATTACCCTTAAAATGCCACTGTCCAATCTGGCGATGGCACTCAATCCAGTTGTACTGTTTGCAATCTTGTCAATTTTGATCAAAACACACCCCACATATTTTTTCGTTCACCGATGTTTTTTTTTTCATCCGCGTCGACATTTATTTTATCCGATATCAAAATATACACAAAAAACTGCACGTCGTCGCAAGGTTGGTCATGAGCAACGGTGCAAAACTGTTCACTTCACTTTACATCCGAACGGGTTTTCCATTTGATTTGATACAAAACTCGATACCAAATCGAATGTATGTTGTAGTGATGTTTGTTTTGATATTCAATATCTATCGGTATCTATCCTTGTTTCCGGTAGATATTATTGAGTGAAATTTAAGGAAAAGATATCGAAGTAGGAATATACAATGATGTCTTGTGCAAATCAAATTATGAAAAACAATATTTACAAACGTAAGCGCGAAAAACAAAACCCTTTCCTTGCAGTCGGGTAAAAAGGCAGTCAATAAGAATATAATTTTAAAATCTGCTGTACTATTTTTACCGAACAGACCAGGAAGAAATATGGTATTAAAATTCTTTGATTTACTTCTGGAATGCTACAGTTATCAATTTTTCTTCGAATGCACAATTACAGCATAAAAAAAAAATTACAATAAGATTTCTTTAAAAATCTCATAAACAATAAAGACAATCGCTTTTAAAAACTATGTAATTAAAAAATACCATTACTTAGTTTCGGAAGAGACGCGGCTTTAATTCTGTTTGTTGTTTTGTATTGCAACATTATTTTAGAGATCTATTGTTTATCTCCGAAGGTCTACATCAGATCTTCACCAAATCATTAAGTGACTACCTCAGGAGTAAGACCCTGTCAAAAAAAAGAAAATAAAAGAAGATCGGTTGTCAAATATACAAAAAAAAAAATGATACGGCTCGAATACATAACCTCTTTTTTTTTAAGTAGTAAAGCAACTTTATTTATTTATTTAAACTTTATGCAACAAAAAGGTACAAAGGCGGACTTAATGCCTAACTTTAGCTTCATAGAAAATCCAGCTTATAATACAAGCTAGTAAGTATTATTTTCCCCCTTCAACAAATTAGTACAGGTTTAACGATTAATACACTTGAGTGATAATTAGACATTACACCGCCATTAGTGTGGCGGTGTTAAGCGATACATATTACAACTTGTCTTGGTATACAACTTGTATTAGTATACACTGTATACAAGTTGTATTTACTGTTAATGTATAATTTCTGGGTTGTATAAGGCACTTAGTGAAAACAGTGGTATGTTTAGAATTGTGAGAAGATTAGGTAAGTTCAAATAGAGTTTAAATGTCAAAATGAGCCAATCCACAATCTCTTAACCGTTAAATTAAGTACGTCTAAAGTAATTCAATGTGCTAAATGCATTCAATGCAGCACGATTGTAATGTATAGTTTTGTTTAACAGTAATATTACATACCAAATGTATGCGTAAATAGATAACCTAACACATCGAAAACCAAAAATAAAAATCGTTTCCCAATAAAAAATTTTGATTGAAATTTTTGAGTTTGATGGACAGTATGCATGGTTACCGGCTATGTGATATGTGTTATTACACCCAGTATAGGAACGTACACCTCTGTTAACCCATCGAGGTAAACAGGCATGATGATAGGCACTTCTCTTTGGCTATTTTTTTATTATGTTTTACCTTTTTTTACCCTAAGCTGTTTGTCAAATAGATTTTTTTCTTACAAATGATAGTTTTATTTTTTATTTATCAAAAAAAAAAACATATTATATAACTCAGGATACGAGGAAACTATCTACGATTATAAGGCTAATATCGAGAAACAAAGTACCTAAAGCTCAATTCCCAGAACTTATTAGTAACGTATTTGATACGTAGGTACCTACTTCTACCCATGACTACATCCACGTGGAAGTCAAGTACATTACCTACCTACTATAAAATATATTCTATGACACTTATTAATAGGGTTGATTTTTATGGCTGAAAGATTTTTTGTAATCAGACCAAGACTTTCAGAGATTACCTCTTACAAGCAAAAAATAAAAACATGAAAACAATCCAAATTGACCTCTTTGTAATATCAGTATAGATTCCAACAATAACATAATCACAAATCAAACATACAAAGAAAACCAAAACATTCCAAAAACAAAAGACAAAATATTTTCAAATGAAGAAAACTCGTGTTATATCTAATCAAAAGCGCAAACAAGCACATGTAAAAACAATCTACAAAAATCGAACATCTTGTTCATATTACGAACGAACATGGGACTCAAAGAAAATCCTGAGAAAAAATATTTTTTTTGTTGTACTGGAATTTAATAATTAAATGGTGCGTCAGAGCAATCAAAGAGAATAGAAATAAATAAAAAAGCTAACAAGTATTTTATTTGAATGTTGAGAATTCTGAACTGAATATTTTTTTCTACAAATACCTTTTTTAAGTCAAATGGAATTAAATTTTAGTTAGAAATCGGACAAAGGAAACAATGTGAATTGTCAAAAAAAGAACAGAACTTTCCGTGACATATAGATACTATTTTGTTGTTAAATTAATTTATGCCTGTCATGTTATATCTTCACTTCTGCTAATAAAAAATGCCTAAACATATTAAATCCGCCTTTGTAAATAAATATCAAACCAATAAATTATATATTATTACTTCATCCACAAAACATCATAACATCACACCTGTAATCCCCGAAGGGTTGGGCAGAGGGGTACCCATTAGTACACCCACATTTCGCCAGTTGTGTTTAAGTCCCATGTAATAGGAGGCGAGCCTATTGCCATCTACCGGGCACAAATCCTGACTCCGAGGCTGCTGAGAAATTCCTGTTGGAAAAACCCAATAACACTTAGCCCAACCTGGGAATTGAACCCAAGACCTCAAATGCTCAGCAGTTGCGCTTTGCGACCACGAGACCAACGGGGTAGTCAAAATCATCAAAAAATTGAGAAAACTGGTTCAAATACAAGCTCGTCAAAAAAAAAATGTAAAAGCAAACAGTTTCAAATGCTCGCCAGAAAAATAAAAAATGTCATTCGAATTTTAAAATTCCATTTCATATAAAGTCTACCTAGAAAACTACTTTTAAAAGCTGTCCAAGATTCAACTGAAACGAATTTTTTTACTTATTTCAATGGATAATAATCACTGAATTTTAAAATTCAAATTTACACTGGCATTCAATCTGCAGTCCCATTTCAGGTGAGGCTGGGTCAATTTAAAGGAAAGCTGAGCTAGGAATAAGCGAGAATCCAGCTATGGGCATTTTGCTCAATGTTTTGTCCACTAAGGGCTAATTTTAATAACAACGGAGGGATAAATAGATTGACAGCTTTTGTATAGAAAATATATAATGTCAAACTGTCATAATTATACCTCATCGGATAAAAGTTATCTGACTATTGAAAAATCAGCCCTAACAAACATTTAGAGGTCATTTACAAAAAAAAATAAAGAAATAACTCTAGTTTTGTATGGAGAAGAATGGGTAAGAAATTTTACACTTCTTTTTGTATAGTAAATATTTTTTCTAATAAAATCAGTAGGTATAAACAGTTAAGAAGGTCTCTCTCAAAGCAACTCATCTATTAGCTTTTAAAGAAACATGGAAGACGAACTGCTACCGCCTTGTGTGATTAATTTCGGCAGTTACCAGCTTCTGCGTCTCAGCTTAGTCTTGTCCAAAACGTGGAATACGTTATTGAATATATAACAGTGATCGAGCAACGTTATCATTTGTACTTGTCTTAGGTGAAATGAAATGGGGAATCTTAATCATGGACGGAACTCAGACTCAAATAAACCATTTATAGGATTTGAATATTGTAAGGGAGTGGGTTAGTTGGGAAGTTGAGGCTAGTTGCTCGTTGGTATGGAGGATAAGTAGGAAGACAAGCAAAACTAAAATGTAAAATGAAAAAGGTGAATGTTGTTAATCTTCATAGTTTTTTTTATAATAAAACCCTACAGACGCTGTCCTTCGTAAACCTTGGCTTGCAGCGTTACAATTGTGGATCTAAACCAACCAGGAACTCACTCAAACACACACGAAACATTTCATTAAAATTATTCTGACCGTTTGTAGGGAGGTCAGTGATATATCCAAGTACAGATAAAATTCATGATGACAAAGGTGTGCCAAATAAAAATAAATTGTTCTTTTTCTCATTCATCAAGAAATAAAAGACGATCGCCGTAGATTAACCGATAAAAAGTCCTCGTTCGTAAAATGCACCGGATTTTTGACAAAATTACTTCGATTCACACCCGGGTTCAAAGTGTACAAATCCAATTGGGTTCCCAAAATTTACGACACCCCATACTAACACCCCAGTCTAAAATCGGACCCATGCAAAATGAAATCTACGGAGTTTTCCGCTCATTTCTCAAAGGGACCACATACTAGGCGGTTCTATCTTGCGTCTCTGAATCCATTACCATTATTATGCATATTGGAAGACTCCCGAGTGGCGTGTAATCTATTTTTCTCTCATACAATTACTGTCTGCGACCAATCTTTATGAAGTTAAAAACTTCACAACTGCATGTTTAAAAATTCAAGCTGGTTTGAAATTGAGTTTCGTTTTAATGTTTATGTCTGGATTTTATTTGAGAAACTTTTCTATTTTTGTTCAAGTTTTATTTTTTATTTTTCCACTTTTAAATCAACGTTCACCTTTCTGAATTTGTCATTGTCACGACTTACTAAGATCAAGTGGATAACTTATATACTTATTGAATCGTCCAGTTTGTTTGCGACGCTTTCCATTTTTAAAATCTTCTGTGTCTTGGCATTTTCCTCAAACTTCAGAAGACCAATTCTGTTAATTAAAATGTGTTCTAAATGTAGTCGCAATCCCATCTCAGTGACAGACAATCAATATCAAAAAATTTTAGCTAAATTACAGGCTTTTTTGACAGATTGAGACATTAGGTAGCGATCGCCCTAAAAGTTAGTAGAATTACCACCTAAGATTGCTCAGAAGTCCAGAGCAAAAACGTTTGCCAAATAATATTATTAAGTACTTATATTTGCTATCGAAACGCTTAGAAGAATGAATTACAATCTAATCGTATTTATAAAAAAATCCTGAACGCAGAATTTTATTTAATTTTGTAGTCAACTTACAAAAAGAAATTCCCTGAAGAAAAATACTCAACAAATAAACAAAAAAATAAATAAACATTTCAACTCGTATCCTCTCAGTCCGCTCACCGAAATTATAATACCCAGTAAACACATTTTTAATTTAACATCAAAAATAAATTACCGACTCAAGATTCAATTGGAGGGTAAGTAGGCTTATTCCTTTCTCTCTCGCCAATGAATAAATTAGCCTTTTATCTAAATGCGCTATCTCTTTAAAAAGTGCTTTCAAGACATTTTGGGACATAAAGGAAATTAAATTAAATTGCGTTATAAACGAGGTTTTCCTTTCAATATTACGTCCGAAAATATTTTGGACATAAATCAGTAGTAAGAAGAGCAGACTGAAAATATTCTGGCTTTTTACTTGACTTATATCTTGAGTGATGTCAGATTTAAGAACCTTATTGATGTTAGATGGAATTCGGTTTTGGGGGATATTTAGGTAGTTTTTATGATTTATCAAAGTAGTTTTTTGGAATTATTTTTTTAACGTCAAGTTACCTTTTGGAGGATTTCGTTTACGAATAACTTTTAAGTCCAAAATTTTGGAAATTAAGGACCAAATGAAAAAGAGTTTGAAAGATAATTGAAAATTTTAGAAAAAAATATGCCCAGTTTTATTTCGATACTATAATATAATTTTGGTAATTAATAGTTTAATAGGATATAGACTATAACATGCATTCACGATCAAATTGAATGTTATTTTTTCGAGTATTAGTTATCTGTACCAATAAAATAGAAAAGTTTTTTTTTTTCATTCTAGGTTTTCGTTGTAGTTTAATTTCTGAAACTATCAGGTAGATTAGAAAAAAAAATGGTATATGATAACCAGATTCATAAGAAATAGCATAGGCTATATAACATTACGCTACGACACATGAAAGCGGAGCAGAAACCAAAAACGTAACATGATGCGGGTAAAAACAAACAACCAAACGAAGTCGCGGGCAGAACTTAGTACGAAATACTTCCAATAAACAGGAATCAGTATAATTCGATTCTATATTTAAATAGCAATAAGTGTATTGGGATTTAATATCAAACATGAAAGTAGATAATTCTTATCGGCGAATCTAATAACAAATAGTTGTACGATTTGTCCTTATTTGCTAAAGTAGTATGTAGGACGTAGGTACCTCAATATTACAATGTGATATCAAACATAATATTAATAGCTTCTCATAATTTCGCCCGCGTGTTTTCTTTATTATAACTTTCTTTGTTAAGCGTATTTTTAACCCGGGGAGCGCATGGTTGGGTCAAATTGACCCACGCTATTTTGAATCGTGTGTTATTTTTAGAATTTTAGTGCGACGTCGCCGTACTTCTCAGTAGCTGGAGCGAACATTCTCCTCTCTTCGTTTCTTACCGCTATTCTGTCGGGTCTCAACTACACCGGGAGATAGACGTGGCCAAACGACTAAAAAGGTAAATATGACCCAACCATACACTCAATGTCGTTATTTCGCGCCATTTATTTAAAGCTTTTTTTATTGTTTATCATTTTATTTTCAGGTTTATTTTCAAAATTAACCGGGAAGACTCGAGCGACAGCGGATTTTAGCCATATTACAAGAATCTGACTCTGAAAATTAACATATTTTTTAATAAATTATGTAAAATTACGTGTTCAACGTAATTTTATACTGTGGTGATTGAGCAAATGGAGACCCTGAAAATGATGATTTGTAAGACTGAAAATTATTATTATTATATTTAATTTGAAAGTTTAATGATAGAAGTGTCATCCTAGGTTACAATTATTTAGAAGATTTATGTTTTGTTAACTTTTGATTGCCATAAGGCAGAAGATGTCATATTTGTTGATTTTTCGTACTACTTTATTTTAATTTACATTAAACACATATTTCATGATGAATTCGTTTATTTTTATCTTATCTGAAACCTTTTAAGTGTTAGTGACATAATGAAATTACAGTAACAGTTTTATAAAATATCTCGTATTTTCGAAAAACATTCATGTTTTCAATCGGGTCATCTTGACCCAACCCTACACTCGGTGTAACACTTTTTCACCATGCGCACCCCGGGTTAAATACGTTATTTAAAGCTCAGTTGCTATGCTAACGTCTTTGTAAATAATAAAAAATTAAAACTGTTTTCTACTGTTTCAAAATTTTCTTCGTCAGTTTTGGTTTGAATAATTCTTTGCATCTCCCACCGGCACTGAGTCAATTAGTGTCGAACCCGCTTGTTCAATTTTCCAGCGCTTTCGCAATTCTATTCGCAGAGGGCGGACTAACGCAAAAAATGTGCGTCCATTTTTTACTGTATCAGTGGCCAGTATTTCTTAGTTCGTACCGAATTGAGAAACAAAAGAACATTAGTCATAATAAATCGTGCTACAGAAACAAAACATTGGATTTTTAGGGTCGGATTACATCTGACGCAAGATACGTCGAACGTATCGTCTTTATGCAGGCCATCCATGATCCTTCCTATCGTCCAATCGGCAGGACGCTGCAGGCATGATCCAATCTGCAGTTCGTCTATATACACCACCCACGATCAGTTTAATTGTCCAATCGGCAGCGACGTTTAGTTGAAAAGTTCCAGCAGAGTGGTGCAAACAGTGGCTAATGAAAAAAAACTTGATTATTAACGTTTACGTTTAATTTTAACATACACGAACATTCGCGCAAGCGCCCTGCGCTGTCTGAACGAAACAGTAGGCCCAGGCATACATTTTCGCCGCTGCGCCTCAAGATTATCTACGATCGCGCAGACCGCCATCCACGGTCCAATCGGCATGATCCAATCGGAAGGATCATGCCAAAAGAATCGAAATTCGATTATGCCGTCAATTATAACTGTCATGCCAATCCACTCCCATCCACGGTCCAATCGGCATGATCCAATCGGTAGCGTCCTGCCGATTGGACGATAGGAAGGATCGTGGATGGCCGGCATTAGCATGGTCGACGCACTAACGCATCATCGGTGATGTGTGTATGGTTGGATATTTTATTATCTATTTGACTGTTTCTGCGTTACGTGACTGGCGATACGCAGCGTATCTTCCGTCAGATATGAACCGACCCTTACTGGGAGTGACGTCTCCAACGTTATTCGCTACTAGTTATACCACGCGGTTTTACCCGCGTTCAGATACGTCTATGGTTACTACTCCGCTCCCATGGTTCGTAGCGTGTTATACAGCCTTTCTATTCATCATGAAAATGGCTATTATATACAAAGAAGAGATTTTCGCGTTTAATACAAAAATAAGCATCAGTTTTATTATAAAAGATAGACTAGACACCAACCAAAAATCTTATTTTTGCCTACATTGTTTACTTAATTTTAATTTTGTTTTGACTTTCGTTGAATTACATAGTAATAATGAGCAGGATATTTTTTTTTGCTCTCGTGCTTAAGGTTGTGGGTCGACACCAGGTAAGTACCAATGTGACTTTTTCAATTCAAATGTACTTTCTAAAATCTTGGACGTTACTGACATTGGTAAAGGAAAAAATTATAACAACGGTTAACAAACTTAACTTTTAATTCATGTAAGTCTGAAATCGCCAATCTGCCTTGATCAATGCTCGTGCCTTCTCTGTATGAGAAGAAGGCTTTGCCCTGTACGGAGGTAATACTGGTACTAATTAACTGGTATTAATTAACTATTTCCCGTAAGATATTATATGGTATTCTTATTTTCAAACCAATATGAATGATATGAATACGAAATGCACGACGACGCCTAAATACACAAAAGACTGAATTGAATCAAATAACATCGTAACTTTATTTTTTAAGATGGATCGGTAAAATAATTCATTATTTCGAAAAGTTTTATAAACTTTGACATTCGACTTTAGAAGTCGATTTGTCTTTATTACATTGAACTGTAAATCTGGCAATGGATGTTTTTATATTTGAAGTAAGGAATTTCCAAGTGCGGGTATAAATTACTTTTTATTTAGATACTTAAGAATGAGTATGTCAACAAAATTAGACGCTATGTCATCATCCACCTCAGCAAAGCAATTCCCGATCCGATAATCATATCATTACCCGAAAATTGCTCATAAAAACCAGTAAATACAAATCCAGCCTAAAAATCACTTCAAATTTAAATCGATTCACAAAAAATCGAGTACCACCCACCGTAATCTCGATTCCAATTCCGATTCGATTTACGACACGTTCCGTTTCGCGAAGTATCAGAAAGGGGCGTCGCCTAAACGCCATCGTATCGAGTGATCGTATCCTTAACAGATTCTCGATGCCGGCAGCAGATTGCGGGTTCCTACCTAATGTGTGTATCTGTGCTCTTGGTTTTAAGTGACACACGGATATTTTAAATGTCAATATTTTTTTGGAGACCTTGCCTCTCCCATAGATAATTTTGCACGATAATCTTTAAGATTGCACGATAATCTTAGTCTCAATCTGAGACAAATAAGTTTTTTAATAGGAGTATTGAAAAAGATGATTAAATTCTCTTATTTTATTAAAGTCATTTTAATATAAAATATTATTTTACACATAACATAACATCACGCCTGTGATCCTCAAAGGGTTAGGCAGAGGTGTACCCATTAGTACCTCACATTTCGCCAGTTATGTTTAAGTAGGTACCATGTAATAGAGGGCGAGCCTATTGCCATCAACCGGGCACAAATCCAGACTTTGAGGCTGCTACTGAAATTTCTTGATAAAAATACCAAATAACACTTTACCCGACCTGGGAATCGAACCCAAGACCTCATGCTCAGCAGTCACTAAACCAACGACACAGTAACAGTAACTATACATCACACGATTCTAGTTTCGTAACATTTATTTCTGACACTCCATTACAGTGTCCATTCCAAGAACCGACTTGAGACCTATTTCCTAGTGCCATAACTTATCTTCCCATTATGATGGTGCCATGGAAACTTGGCACCTATTTTAGATATTTCCTTTTCAGATAGAAAAAATTGGCATACATTTTAAAATTTTATGTAAGAACTTAAGTGTCGCGAACTAGAAAAAAAGAAGTTGATTTATTGGCTGATACCAATTTATTCTATTAAAGTATAAAGGGTGTATAAACAATTAATATAGCCGAAAAATTACGTGTCGTTCCTATCATTACAATCATTTTCCTAATACTGGACCATACCTGGGAACCTTTCGGGTTACCGAGATATTGATGATCAAAGTTTCATATTTAAATGTATTTTTTATGAAAACAAGTTTAAAATGTTCTAACTAAACTTTAAAACAGGTTTTAAAAGTTTTCTTACTAAATTTTAAATATCCCAATGACACCTGTACTATTGTATGCACCTGTAAACAAAACGTTTTGCGTTATAAATAGTGATGATTCTTATCAAAAATATTGCTTAGTTTGACGGGTAGTACCTATGCTTAACTTACGGGATGTCTTTCTACATACAAGTCAAGTTCAATTTAAAGTCAAAGTTAGTCAATAAGACCAAAAGGCACTCCTGAATGACATTTAAAAGAAAAAAAAAGATTCTATCATAGTTATATATTACGCGTCACGCTGTGTGTACTCAACCATTTTTTTTTAAATATGACTTAGGTACTGTGTGTAATTTGGTCAAACTTAAAACACAGGATAGTTTTTATCTCGATTATTGACCTCAATATCCTTACTTGCTTCAAGCCACAGCAACGCGCGGCCGAGTAAGCTAGTAATATGTAGAATCTAATTGCCCTTTCCAAAAGTTACTTTCATATGGAGAAAAAAGGGCAATAAACTCCATACCTACTTACTCCTAACATAATAAAGAAAATAATGGACACAGAAATAAATCAAAACTTCGTCCATCATCCTTCTTAACAGTGTAGCACTTTAGCTTGAAGTCTACCGTAAATATTTGAATACCACCAACAGAGGATGTTGGCTGTCGGGAAATATACGACATAGGGGAGAAATTTTTGTAAGGAAATTTTTAAATCAGAGCTTCGCATGTAATTTTGCGTACATTTCACTGTAGCAAAGTGTGTACAATATGTTTATTATATTCAACATCTTTCTGGAACCGTCTGTTTTTATAATCGGTACAATTTTTTGGGGTTATGATGTGATTTGTTCTTTGAAAATTGTGTGTGAAATATTAATCGCGGAGTGTGTAGCTGATTTTGTTTTATGAACGTGGCGAAGTTTATTAGCGTAGAAAATCTACCATTACAAAATATTGTCATTACAATAATTATGATATTTGTTAACTTTTTTACTACATAAGTAGGTATGTAATTTGTGGAGGTTTTTACTTACTTAGTTATTTATAGCCACATTGAAAAATAAATTAAGTAGCTTAATATTATTATGAGTCTCTAATTACTATTAATTTAGAAAATATGGTCTCAATATTAATAAAATAACATAATTTTACTTACAACATTCCATGTTGGCATCCAGACTCGTAAATTAGGTCCATGTTCGCTCAGTTATATTAACGAAATAACTTTTAGATTTTATATTTAATATAGCCTGAGTCTAGCTTAAGCTAAATATATAAATACGTAGTAAGTACTATTTAGGTACCTTTAGTATTATTATCTGTGTTCAGTGCAAAGATTTTTTCTATTAAATACAAGAAATTAATAATATTATAAGCTATGTTTATAGTCAAATGAAAATATGAATACATAGCTGGGATAGATTAGAAAACAAAACTTTATTAGATAACGGCTTTTGCAATATTTTTAGGATTCTGTTCACGAAGGGACATTACAGTTAGGATTCAGTTGGCATGGACCTAAAACTGTAGTAGGTTTTAACAATAAATAACAAAAATAAAATAAAATACACGGTGTAAGGGACATCCCTCCGAAAACTTACATGGTGCATTCAGCTCCTTATTTTGAATCGTATATTTCAGGTACCGGTCATCTTAATATGGTTTACTGAATTCACCCTGTATGTTTTCGGAGGGATGTCCCTTACACCCGATATAGAGGTTTTTTGTGTGTAGTGTTATATATATTGTATACGGTGGTACGGAACCGGTGGTGCGAGTTCGACTTGCACTTGGCCGATTTATTCCTTTTTGCGCAATATTTAACAACACATAGTTATGCGATTGCAATAATAATTAAAGGATTTTGTCTTAATCACATCTTCACCAAAAATTGGTATAGGTATCAAAGAAAATTATCGAATTCTATTTTTGAATATTTTTAAAATATAATATATCGCTGTACACGTATAGCAATAAGTACCGTTGAATTGACAACCTATTCTTTTTTTGAAGTTAGTTAGTTGTCTGGTTACCATAACACAAGCTCTGCTTAGCTTGGGATCGGATGGCCGTGTGTGAGTTGTCCCGAGATATTTATTTATTTTATTTTTTTTATTTATACCTACTGAAGACTGGCTGGGTTAGTTTAAATTCTTCTTACACAAACTCCGTTCTAAATTCGAATTAAGACTTGACAGTCCGACATGAGTGCTGACGAGACGTTTTAGCTTAAAATATAATAATTAGACAAATTATATACGAAACAATAAGGAAAGTAAATAGAAAGAACCCTCGGCACTTTAATAACATTCCAGTCATTTATTTATTTTATTTTATTTTATTAGGGAAAACAAACAATTTTATTGTAAGAAACGGCCGCCTCGTTGGTCTAGTCACAAAGAGCGATTGCTGAACCTGAGCTCTTGGGTTCGATTCCCAGGTCGAGCAAAGTGTTATTGGGTTTTTCCATCAGAAATTTCTCGATAGCAGCCTCGAAGTCTGGATTCGTGCCCGGTTTATGGCAATAGGCTCGCCTCCTATTACGTGGAACTTAAACATAACTGGCGAAATGTGGGTGTATTAATGGGTACACTTCTGCTCAACCTTTCGGGGATTACGGGCGTGATGTTATCTTAAGAATAAATAGATAAATATTGATATCGAGTAGATTGAACCCCGTGGCACCGTTGTAACATTCCATAGATTATAATACCAAGCTGTGTCACCAGAATAACTTCAATTTACGAGTGATATGAAGGTTGTATAACAGTATGACGTCACAATCGCTGTTGGAGATTGAAACGGATATTTTGCAGATATATCGCCTGCGACAGACCGCCGTCTGACAGTTGGAATAGTTGAATAGTTTCAAGGATTCGAGGCGTCTGGTCTGAAGCACAAGATTTTGTCAAACGAGAAATTGTAATTTAGGAAGAATTTGCAGCGCCTATTTCCTGGAATGAATATTAGTAGGATCTACAGGTAATTTTTGCGAGTCTGGTTGATTGTTTATTACAAATGTATCCTTTCAATCTTCAGACTGCTACTATGCCATTCCTAATGTATATACTTCTTTTTTTCGTGGATTAATCCTTATGGATGCCCTCTGTAAAACCTTACCGACTAACAGTTCCTCCTGCTACATACATACATAAACTCACGCCTTTTCCCATGGAGGTAGGCAGAAACCACAGAACGCCACAATAAGTCGGGATTCGCATTACTTACGATCCGCGCCCTAATGGATAAACCTAATAACGCTATGCCCGACCTGGATTCAACCAGGATCTCACGTCAGAAGTTGCACACACGGCCGTGAAACCAACAGGGCAGTCTAAATAAGTATTAAAATGCAGATGTTCATGAGTCATGAACTGTATGCGCGAAGTCATTAAAATATTTGTCAGTATGAATCATAATAGCGTAGCCAATTAGGTAAGTAGATCATATTCAACACGTGCCATATGCTATGACCGAATTACTATTTAAATCAAAGCTTTTGTAGAAGGACTAATAGGTACCTACTGATATATCACCAATCAAGCCACCCTTTGTTTCCATATCCTGCACCAACCGGGAGTTATATTTTGATGCAATTGTGGTTTGGTATTTCATTTCATCTTAAAGCTGTAAACAATATCCACTTTATAATAATAAACAAAACAATACCCACTTTTTTTTCAAAGGGGCGTCTACAAGTTCTTTCAGGCCAATATAATAATGCCAATGTTCATCTTATACTGTCTGTCAACCCTATGTCTGTGAAATTCTTTCAAAGTAAAACAACATCTATTTAAAATTAAATTCTTTTATTTCTTTAAAATCATTATAATACAAAACACTATCGTTTTATCTATAATTTAGTAACTAAAGCGTCTGAAACCTGTCTCTATAACGCTTGCTATTACAATGAATATTTCGGGTCGTAAGTCTCGCCATTATTTTTTTATTTCACTTTTTTACCTAATCCCTCTACCGCCCCCGATTATTTTTAAATCTTTTTTTTTATCCCGCTACAGCCTCCGCCTGTAACTTAACAACGTTAAGTGATATCTCTAGAACACATCCGGTTGATATATAGAGGCAATACCAGGGGAACTGTAAACCACTCTGGTGTTGTGTTACAGTAATGATACAATTTTCTTCGTAAATGCCATCGCAACACTTTGTTAAGCCCGGCTCACACGGTATTAGTTATATCGCGAAATTACAACACCTTGTCGCGTTGTCGACTTAATTTTATTGTAATTTAAATAAATTCGCGCTTGAATTCCTTAGGCTCTTCGGCTGACGGTGTCTGATGACATGTTAGTAAGTCCTTTACCATTTGTAATTGTAATTGTTCTCACAGAAAAACCTATTATTGGGTAGTTATAGTTATAAACACTGTTACTATAATGTAACACTAACTAGCTTGTGGGTTTTTCAATCAGGAATTTTTCAGTAGCAGCCTCGGAGTCTGGATTTGTGCCCGGTTGATGGCAACAGGCTCTCCCCCTATTACATGAGACTTAAACGTAACTGGCGAAATGTTGGTGTACTAATAAGTACACTTCTACCTAACCCTTCGGGAATAACAGGCGTGATGTAGCTTGTGCGCGCCATTTTGTCCGTGTGAATATTAGTTACTTGTGGGGTTTTCATTTTTTTTGCTGATACAATGATTTTTCTAGAATAAAAGTTGGTGAGCAAACAAACAACAACAAAAACAACACAAACAGATGTATACAAAATAAAAAAATAGTTTTTAGTACCTATAAGTATCGTGTAAACATTCATAATGTGCATTTAGTAAAAAGCTGTTATTTTAACAGTACAAAAATCACTTCAATTTAATTCATTTGTCTTAATGCATAGATGAACATGCAACATTTGACTTTACAGCACCACCACCACTCCACTTAGTATGAGTAACTACAACCAAACCGTACTCAAACCACCCTTTAATTCCAGCAGTAATCTACGAAAATCTTCTACAGAAACCATCGTGTGGGCAAACCATTACCCAACTACGTCCGGTTATGTCGACGGCCAAGTGAAATATATCGCTCGGTGATGTATGGTACATTACTAGGATGTATTAAACTGAATGCGCTTTTGTCGGTAGCGTTAAACATGACTTATCGCTGGTGTGGTGTTAAGGTGCCTTTAAGACTAGACGATATTTATTTATGATACCTATTGGATATTGTAAAAACTTAATTGAAAAGAGTGTCTGTGGAGTTTCTTGCTCGTGCTTCTCCGTAGAGACCTCCCTACGTTTTGAAACGAGCAACTAGCTTCAACTTTCTGACTTACTGACCGACTCCTTGACAATTTAAAAGAGCCTGTAAAAGGTCTAATTGAAACAAATGCTTTGACTTTGACTGATCCAACATAATTGTATGTCAGATAACAATAGTTACTCTCGTGGTCGCAAACGCAGCTGCTGAGCGCGAACCTTTCTGGGATTCGATTCTCATGACAGGCAGAGACAATGTTTTGTATACTGCTCCACCTGCACTTAATCCTATTAACTATCGCGTTACTAATGGACTTGTTAATTTAAGGAATACGTAACGGCGATAATAATCTTTTTGTAGAACAACTTCTTCTTTATTTCGTCTGCGATATTATAGTCCAGTGATAATATTGCTCGTCTATGGGGCACCTGAACGTAATACTGAACATAAGGCTAAGTTCAGATGAACGCGCGACGACGCGCGGTTGGCTCGGCGCGCGGTTTAAGATTGTAACAAATCAATGTTGTTGTGTACATACATGACCGCGCGTCACCGCGCGTGCCCGCGTGCACTGCTATGCACCGCGCGCCGAGCCAACCGCGCGTCGTCGCGCGTTCATCTGAACTTAGCCTATGACACTGGTGGAGCAGAAGTATAAGCATAATATCACGCTTGTAATCCCTCAAGAGTTAGGCAGAGGTGTACCCATTAGTTCACTCACATTTCGTCAGTTATCTTTAAGTCCCATGTAATAAGACAGGGACAGGGTAGCAGGTAATTAAATCAATGTCATTATTTCAATCAATACAAAGCCAACAAAGAATGAAGACATAAACTACAGCATTGTACTCGACAAGAATCGAATAATCAAAACGATATTAATCAACAATTCTGAACCACCCCTTCTGATCTCAACCTTATAAATGCAAAGTTATTCAAGCTCTAGTAACGGTTTCTTCAGCATTATTAATGTTCGATTCTGAAGTAAAATATTCTCGAACGTCGAGATTTTTACACGGAAGGTAGTGCAAGATAAGCTGATGGATATAGAGGAAGTTCTGATGTGTGAGGAAGACGTGACGTGATAGTGGATAAGAGTTATGACACTTCTTTGATCGAGTGCAACTTAATTCAAATCTTCTTTGACCCTAGGTTGACTGCTCGGTTGGTCTAGTGGTCAGAAGCCCGACTGCTGCTGTATAGGACCCGCAACCTTTACTAATGGGAATGATTAGTGATTAGAGTTTGATATGTAAAAAATGTTGTGATGGCCTAGCGGTTAAGGAGCTCGCCTCTCATGCATGAGGTTGTGGGTCGAACCCACAACCTCCGCAAAAATCCGGGCAAGTACCAATGTGAATTTTTCAATTCATATGTACCTCTAAAGTTTATCTTAGACATTACTGACATCATTCCGTGCCTCGGAAAGCACGCTAAGCTGTTGGTCCCGGCTGTCATACGTGGATCTTTGACAGTCGTTACGAGTCGTCAGAAACTTGAAAGTCTGACAACCAGTCTTACCTAGGGGTATCGTATTACCCAGTTACTGGGTTGTGGAGGTCAGATAGGCAGTCGCTCTATGTAAAATACTGGTACTCAGCATCCGGTTAGACTGGAAGCCGACCCCAACGTAGTTGGGAAAAGGCTAGGCAGATGATGATGTAGAAGCAACAAGAATAATGTAACCAGTATTTTGTAAAAACCTAATTGAAAAGAGTGCCGTGGAGTTTCTTGCTCGTTCTTCTCCATAGAGGCCTACCTCCGTTTTGGAACGAGCCAAATTCAAAAGTGCCTGTAAATGGTCTAATTGAAATAAATGTTTTGACTTTGACTTTGATTTGTAAGCTGCCAAAAAGCTTGGTTCCAAGATTTGGCTGCGATTTTTTGAAGTTATAAAAGAGTGTTTTATTTTTTTGGAAATTCGTTTATGACTTTAGATTTTGACAATGTTCGCCTTTTCAGCTGCATTGCATTAGCATAATTATATACAAAATACCGACAACAACCGTCGGGCAGTAGCCCACCAGACACAACACCTGTCTGGTCGGAAGATCCTCCCTTTTCAACGGAGATTAAGAAACTTTACAGTCTGTTTCTCATTCCTCTGAAAAAATTATATTTTTTTCTTACTCCTCCACTATTCTTTTCTGATTAATTTCGTTGCGAAACCCAAGACAGTTAATCTTTTCTCTGGGACTCGTCGAGCTTCGCTCGGCGCTTTTCTGGTGGCCTCCACTGTTGATTCTGGCTTCAGGGGTTGCAGTGGGTGGGAACAGTGTGGCGGGCTTGTCCCAAAAATAAAAAATCCCTCTGAAAGGTAAAGTATATTTGTTTTTTCCGACTGATTATTTACATGTGTGAAGTAAAACATCGTGAACAAAAAGTAAACACAAAATTACCTAATAAAGAAGTGACATACAAAGCAAACCCCATAAGTCCACTTCAAAGGTGAAACCCGCATTGAAAATTACAATCAACATTCTGACGTTGTTGTTTTTTATTTCCTCAATTACGGTTCCCATGAAAAATTCCCGTCAATTTATCAGCACGTTTTTGCCTGATGCTCGCATTTTTTGTTTAAATTAATTAAAACAAATATTTTTGTTGTATGTGGATGCTTTACTGAACTTTTAGGTGTTACGATGTGGTATATTTTATTTTTTGCTTGCTTTTATTTTCATATTAATTCTGTACAGATTAGGTAGGGGCTAATATTTTAATATTCAGATTACATTTTAAATCTGAAATTTTTCATCTACTAGCTTTTGCCCACGACTGCGTTTGTGAATGTGGGTAAGTTGTTATTTTGACATTGCGAACAGACTGACAAACTTAAATTTTATTTATTTGTATGATGTTAAACCGCCGTACTTATTTCCCCGTAAAGAGGTATCTGTAGATTGAAAAAACAGCCTATCAGAAAAAAAGCAGAAAATTCACTGAGAGAGATGTTTTAAAAAGAAAGAAAATCTGTTGATTCACGCAAAGGCGACACAACAACATTTTGTATACAAAAGCCCCAAAGCAAAAAACAAGTTGGTATTAAATCTAAAAAAAATAAAAACAAATAAATGTATATCGTCTACGACAGACGAACGGTTTTACAGAATAGTACTGCTGTTCATGTTCATCCAGTAGTTTCATAGACCTAGGAACCACAATAGCAGATACCTACACAAAAGCTATCAAAAAACCTCGGTCCACGGAACACCTACCCGCACTCATTATTCAACAGCCCAAAACATCATCTGACAAACAAACAACAATAGTGAAGATTGATGCTGTAATCATGACTATATTAAACGGCCTCTCATCAGTGGTCACAGCCCCTTTGTTTGAGATGACGTTTATTTGTTGCGCTCCCTCTTCTTGATATTATTCGTGAACGGATATTAATATTATTGACACACTGCTCTTTGGTGTGACGAACATTTTCAGACATTGTTGTAAATATTTTATTGAAGTTTTAAGCGGGAAGAAAGACTTGTAGCAGCCTGGTATATATTTTTTTAAAGCCCTACCCAAAAAGGTACCTTCTTATCAATATGGCGAGATCGTGGCAAAATACTTTTTACGAAGTAATGTGCGTGTATAACTCCAAGGCAAATATTAACACATACAGAATATTGTTGATCGAATAATTGGCCCAGAAGACAGCCAACAAAACCAATTTCCTAAAATAATGTATTGATAACCACCTTTAGTCACTTTGAGTCAGTGCAGTTGGTGGATATCGGTTACAATGAGTGACGAGATACGCCTTGTGGTAGTTCTGGGTTAATACCTGCCTGGGTGTGCAAGAATGCTATGAGCGATAAAATGCTATGCCTCGATTAAAAATAGCTTATTAGGGCAACACTGAGGGATTTTAGTCAGAAACAATTCGACATACTTCTCCATCTTCTCCGAGCCGGATGTAGTTCATGAAGATTTCCCAACGGAAAAAGAAAAGAGAAAAGGCAGATGAGTTTTAAACTGAAAAGAAAAATTTCATTTGTGCGACAAAACATTTCTCCGTGTGTCCCACACTCGAGTATGACGAAATTCACTTTTTCCTTTATTATATCCGCTATTGTCAGCGGAATCGACGACGATTACAACAAAATGTTGTCCATCCAGGCTTCATTAAGGTCTCACAGTACATAAAATTTATTTTATTCCGTACTTTTACAATACCTTCATAGTTATTTAATGGTGTCATTATTTCTTCATGGCCATTTATTGTTCTTTCTTTTTTCATTTTATCATTATTCGTTTACAGGAGAATGATTTATGATGAGAAAAATTTAATATTGAAAGTACCTACTTGGAGGTAGAATGATGACAAAGTAATCGAGACGTTTATATGAGATCTTTTGGATATTTAGGAGCATCAACTCGGTGTCTGTATTTATTCAAGCCGTCTCAATGCCAGGCAAAGGTGTTTCCACAAAAATTGGGGGACCCCGTCGGGAACCGGTTCTGTAGGTATGAATTAAAATAAACATAACATTCATTACGCCTGCAATCCCCGAAAGGTTAGGCATAGGTGTATCCATTAGTACAACCACTCCAGACTCAGATTCCGAAGCTGATACTGAGGAATTCCTGATGGAAAAACCTAATAACACTTTGTCCGACCTGGGAATCGAACCGAAGACCTCATGTTC
The DNA here is from genome assembly GCA_949316365.1 of Hoplodrina blanda. Lineage (NCBI taxonomy): Eukaryota > Metazoa > Arthropoda > Insecta > Lepidoptera > Noctuidae > Hoplodrina > Hoplodrina blanda. Next base: position 2,886,466 of record OX438590.1, read on the forward strand.
AGCAGTAGCGCTTTGTGACCATACACACAAACCCCCACCTTCACCCTCTCACACATATATTCTGACATATTTTTATAATTAGCTTTAGGTATGGAGTTTACTGTTTTCTTAAGGTCCACACAATATACATCTACGGTCCGCCATTTTGGTGACCCCTGGGCTACGTCATAAACTAGTATATCAATAACCCCAAATCATTAGATATCACTTCGGTCCAGTCCATCTACCATCAACGCCAGCTATTCGGTTTCACATAACACTAAATATGCCAATAGCAACTATTCGTTTCATTGACATCTCAGATGGATAGAGGTAATATTATTACTGTTGTGCTATCCGTCTTGGGTGGGCAGGGTTCCAAGTTATATCACCATAACGTAGGTATACGTGACTGAATGTAATTCTATAAACTTGGGTTGAATTGTGATTCAAGAGCTTTGAAAGTCCAAGTTATCTTGATTAAAATTTGGACAATGCCATTTGGAAGACGCTCTTAGTAATTTGATTCATGAAATCTTCCAAGGTCAGTAGGGTATAATTGGGGGTTCTGCATCACTTGCTCTCGCCGCGCTCGAGCTGCGTGATGCAAAAACCCCCAATTATACCCTACTGATATTCTGATCTGACCTGTTTTCTGGATGAATATTTTAATGATGTGACCAGGTCTTAACCACTAAGCCAAACGTGTTGTCAAATATGTAACAAAACAGCGAACCACTTCATGCACTTTGTTTACTTTAACGATGTATTGTATGACATCATTTATTCGATGCGCTTCCGTATATGGTTTTCAAGTTGAATGACTTCTTCCCAGTCTGCGTGATGCAAAAACTCCCAATTATACCGCTTATTTATGCAGATTGTTATGTATGGAAGTAATTTTCATAAAAGGTTCAAATAGAAGGAATCTCATCTTCCAAATCAAATTTCATTACTTTGACTCATTTTAAGTGCAATGTGGCATCGTATACATAATATAATCTAATAGGGTAGATATAATCCGACTCAGAGCACAACCAATAGCACATATTCTAATAGAGTAATTGTTTCAGACAGTTATTAATATAATATATTCCTTTCACAGCATTCAAATAAAAACATTGAGGAAAATTTGTAGCATGCTGCATCCAAGGATCATCGTAAATCTCCCAATCTTCTATAACACCTCCACATGAGAAACACGCTGCTTTATCATTTACACCATTTCCAAAATAAAAAAATCCGGCTTCAGCCATTTCCATCACCAACCTTCTCTTTGAATTAGCCGTTGCCCAATAATGTCTAAACGAAATTTCACGCATTTTATACGTATTATAGATGTCATAACGAGGGCTACATTTATTTTGAGACATGTTCTGTTCACTCACTATATAGTTCTTCATACAGATAATTATAAAAATGAAATGATATCGTACTACTGTAGCCAGCAACTTATAAAGATTATCATTTGATTGGTAGGGATAGAAGATTGGAAAATTAAACAAGAAAATAATTATTTAAAAAATTTATTATTTATACACCATTTATTTAAGCACAATACATTTTTTAAAGCACATACAGAGTCATGATAAATACAGTTATATAAATCTTGAGAATATTTATATTGATCGTATAAACTTATCAAACTAGGACAACCTTCATCTTCTAAATTGAATATACTAAAATTTCTATTTTCTAAAATTTGCTTTAACCACAACACTTTTTCCGAACCTTTGACATAAATACATTTATCTCTTAACATATCTCTAACCAAATTCTGATAATTATAATAGGATACAAATCCTTCGTGCCAGTGTATCTTTCTGTTACTTTCAATCCAACTAACTTGTTTTTTTTCTTGTTTTGTTAATTTTTTAAATGGAAATGGGGGCTTAATTAAAAATACTTGTAATTTTTGATTATACAATATAGCGATTTCTTTTATTATAAATTCATTTGTTTCTGTTTTAAAGCCTTGAATATCCACAATAGCGATCATGATAATCTGCGCACAATGTTGCTGAGAGGTTTGTATTCCACAAGTCGATCATTTATAATCAAACAATATGCAGTTGTCTTATCTGGTATTTGTGTTGAACATTCAAATTCCAATCGCACATCCACTGGACCAGTTTTTAAACTATCATTTTGCCTCGAGCAGTCTAAGATAAAGACTGGAGCTTTTTCTTTGAAGTCCTGTAGATCAAGCAACGGGTCTACCGGAGAGTTGTAATACGACTGACGAAATTTCACATACATTTCATATAATATACTATATTTGTTCTCACAAAACTTTAAAGATAAAGGCTCATAAGGATAATATTGCGAATTTAAAAAGAGCGTCACGTTTGTCACCTCACAATGATCAAACACTGAACTGTCTTTAGTTCTATTATTTTTTCTATTAGTCTGCAAGCAAAAAATGACATACCGAGGCTTTTCTAATTGAGAAGCAGTCTTTACAGACCAAGAATGCTTTGTGGTTTTAGGTAGTAAAGGATACTCATATAAATCCCAATTTCTAAAAGCCATCTGAATAGGTTTATCTCTTTCTAAATGCTTTAAAAGTGTTAAACGTTCTCGATCTGAAACTTTTATGTGCGGTACTCTCCATTGCACCCTTTGTATATCTATTTGAACCTGAACGAGTTCATCAGTAAGAATAATGCTATTTAAGTTAGAATTACTCCTATTCAATATAAGTTCGTGTTTACAATTTATCACAATTTTATTGTAATCCTCGGCAAACCCTAAAATCTTATTTAATGGCACCACAACACTAAAATGCCCATCACTTTGAAACCCGTTTAAATTCCAACCCCATAATGCAGCAACTTTACTTTCTGCTTCATTTAATGAGATGTAAGACTTTATTGTTGATGTTATTCCGGAATTTTTTATACGATCTATTTCAATTCCATTCATTTCGTATCTGATGTCTTGAAACAAATGCATAATAGGGTTATTAATGAACGTAACAGTTTTCTTGATCGGATTCCCATCCTTACCGAACAGCTTTGCCTGACCTTCGATGTAGATTGAACTGGCTGATGGTAGCACGTATATATCTTGCTGATGTATGGGGATTCTGATTTCATCGTTTTCTCTAAAGCTGTTATTGTAGGGATTGTATGAATGGACTTCACAACTTTCGATTGAACTATCAAAGTGTGGTAAATCAGTAATCTGTAGTATACTCATACTTTAAACCCTAGAGCTTTAAGAAAATCTTTATTTGATTTAGTCAATTTCTTCACGTTTTTCTTACGTCTGTGCACCTTAACGGTTGTTGATGGAATAGGACGTTTTATTTTCACTGGAGGGTTTTTATCATATACTATCATTTTGCCTTTCTTAAATGAAGACGTAATTGAATATGTTCTTCACCAAAGTCAATACAGTAACCAAACTGATCTACAATCCTGACAGATATGGATGAAATTATATTTTTGTTCACTGGGAAGTAAATAACGTTCTGGGGTATTTCTGTGTAGCCGTGACTTGAAGCAGTATCAGATATGAATTCGTGAATAAAATGAGTCGGTAATCCGTTGTAATATGAACCGTGAACAAGATCGCATTCGATTCTGATTACAGTTAAACTGCTGTTATTAGCGGGCACATTCGGTCTTTTTTTTAATACTGAAAAGTATAGTAAACCGCACTCGTATTGATCAGATAAATGAAGAGGTGGTTGAAAATACGAAACCAGTTCTGATTTATTTCCAGAGATGGTGACCGTCGTAGACATGCTTGCATACTGAACTCTTTAAAATGATACTGTTTATTTTATTTCTTGATTATACCAAAAATTCTTTAAGAAATTTAAACATAGATGTCCACAGTTGAAGGGGTGATCACGTTGTAAATTTTCATAATTATATTGTATGTTAGAACCTACATATTTTATAAATTCCTTTGGAGGTTTAAGATTTCCATAACTGTCGAAATACTCAACATAATCATTATATTTTGCATAGGCTACCCAATGAGAACCAGGATTTTTAGAACTATCTAAATTAATAACTCCGCATTCTTTTTTATACGGATATTTAGGGAGCTCATCTCTCATAAAGACACCTCTAAAATGAGGAATTCTATTTCCATACTTTAAAATGTCAAAGTTAGTTAAGGCTCGTTTGGGTAGCCGATATCTTAGTTTTTTTCTTTTGATACGAAAATTCCAAGGCCGCCTTTATGTGGTTTAAGATGTAGTCCTTTGCCAATACATAGAGCTTCCATTTTTTCATTATGTCTCCTCGATTCCTCATACAGCTTTTTAGCCATTTTGTATTCATTTATGGTTTTGGCAATACCAGCTGCACCGCCTGCTAAAGCTCCCGCCGCTGATAATCCGGCAAAAATAGGAATCAGAGGTAGTACTCCCCCAGTTTTTGGAATAGGAATAACACGGGGGAGCTTAATCGATGAATCATCAGCTAATTCTCTGGTAGCGGCAATAGCTAATTCTATAGCCATTTTCTTGCTCTTAGGTTTTAATTTTTTTATGTGTCTTTTTGCTTTTGTAATAACAGTTTTTAATTTACTTTTTAATCCTTTTCCAGATGTAACTTTTGGAGAACGCTTTTTCCTCAAACCAGAACCAGTTTTAATTTTTGCCGACATAGCCTTACTTACTAAGCGTGCCGCGAGTTTTTCGCCTGTACTGGCATCGGAAGCAACCGCTCGCTGTTTCGCCATTTTTAACAAAATTAAATCAGCCTTATGTCGCTCTTTCAAGTTTGATGACTTGTGATATGCAATATCGTGATCTCTGCAATATTCGTCCAACTTATTTACACCGTTATCTCCTTGTGCAAGTCTTTTTATTAATTTAGTACCAGGACCACAGTAATTATATCCTGGTAAGTGTAATTCAAATGGTAAATTATTAATAAGCCAATTGAGAAGACTGCTCTCTCCAAAACACATTATAAGACTGACGATTCCGGTTTGAATACTTTAATAAATATTATGCGATTCGAGTTTGTTGTTAATATTATTTTATTTATAATATAACATTAGATTTATCTATCCAACTGCTTTCAGCTGAAGACAAACCTAACCATTTTACTAAAACCCTGTTACCTTTTCTTCTAAGAACTTTCTCGACTAAATATACATTGGGGTGTTTTGTCTTCTGAAGTTCTTGTTCATAAAATGCTCCTAGGATAGGCTGTCCTCTGATCGTATCTTCAATTAAGTAAGTGATAGGAGTAGTATTCTGCTTGTATCTAATTTTAAATATTTCTGTTGACCAATTGGGAGTATAACCTTTTTCGAATGTTCCTTTGTACTTACTGATACGAACGTAATCACCCACTTTAAACTTGCATTTTATACTTTCTTTATTTTTCACTAAACTATTAAATCTTTTTAATATTTCTTTCTTATTTGCATTGTTGACATTTGCTGGTATTTCATTAATTGTTTGATGATAGGTATGATTGTATTTATGAACTACATTGTCCAACGTATTTTTTATCCAATTATAATTACCTTTTAAACTAAACTCTTTATACAGTTTAGATTTTAATGTTCTTATAAATCTCTCCACAATTGAAGCCTTTTTAGATGAAAATGTTGAATAATGATTAATATTATACGACTGCATAAGATATTTAAATTTGTTATTATAAAATTCTGTACCGTTATCTGTTTGTAAATTTTTAGGTATGCGATTATCTTTCAATAGAATTACAAAAGCATTATACACCTCATCTTTGTTTTTACTTTTCAAAGGAAGCGCCCAAGCATATTTTGAAAATGTGTCAATTATGGCAAGAATATATTTATAATTATTATTTTCCCTCGACACTGTTTGCATATCTATTAAATCTGCTTGCCATAGATCATCTATATCCTTCATAATAACACGCCTTCGCGGAAAGTTCACCCTCGCACTTTTATGAATTTCATTTACCACATCCGCTTTGCTCATTTTAAAATATTTTTTTTAATAATTCATTGTATATTTATATATTCATAATGAATGACGTCGTAATACTGAATGAAAAGTTTTCTGAGCATCAGTATTTATTCTTTAATTATGTTAGCTTCTTTTAATTCTTCAATTACTGATAAAATTTCATTGTCATGATTTGTATTACCTGCATCTCTTGAAGCTATTAATAATTTTAATCTTTCAACCAATTCATTCGGATCGTCCCAATATACTAAGTCAGTATTCTTATTATATGTTTTAAGTGTCGGCAAACTGCCCCCAATTTTTTTTTTATTGTTTTCCAACAAAGTCTCAGAAAATAATGGTCTGATTATATCTCGATATTTGAGCCCTTTGTCACCTCTTATTTGACCTCTAGGATTAAAATCCCTCTTATGGGCGTTGGTATAATGTAGTATATCTTTGTAGACAAGTCTATCGGCATCAGTTACAATCTTTAAGTCAGGTTTCTTTCGAAGTAAAAGTTCTTTTAGTCCAGGGGTGAAATCGTAACTTCTATCTCCAATTTTAACCAAAACTAAGTTATCTCCATCAATATTTTGAATTTTAGAAAATGATACTACGGAGTTACCCATCATTAAAGTTTTATTGTCGGTTCTTATTCCAAATGGTACATTTACACCATCATAAATACCGTAGATATCCTCACTTTCCAACGAAAGTTCTAAATTATCTTTTACTTCTTTTTTAGGAGAGCTTGAAAAAAATATATCAGCATCATGAAAATCTTCACATTCAGTAGGAGTGATTTCACAATTTGCATCTAATTCAATAGGTATAGAATTATCGGACACGTTTTTATCATGCTTAATATTTTCGATTAATCTTTGAGAATTTATAAAAGTTTTTAGAGGGTCTGAAACTGGTTTGAACATTTTATCTAAGGATAAGTTAACTTCATGTTCGTAATTTTTCATTTCGTTTATTTTCTTTTTTATGGAGTCGACAGACTTGATTAATTCCATTTTAATATTTTTTTCCATCTTATGTAATCACAACTGTGTTCAACTAAGAGAGAAATAAGACTAGCAATGTTTCTCTATACAATTCATTTATAAGGATGTGCCACATACAGACATCTATCTGCGTTCATTAGAATTTAAAAAATGTATCGAAATTCTTTCTGTACCTCCCATTATTTAATGTAGACTCTTTGTTAATAAGTAAAAAATTGAAAGGATTACTCCAAACTGTTTTACAGATTTCTTTGAACTGGTTCCAGTTTAAATCAGGACTGACATGTTCCTCATAAATATGTTTTAAGTTCACATCATCTTGTCTAAATACTATAAGAAAATTAGCATTGTCACGTAACAATTGTTTCGGTATCTTTGAATAGGTCTGAGATAAATAAAAACAATCGATTTGCTTATGTCTCCCCATACAAAAATAATTGCGAATATTCGTCTGATTTTCTGTTGCAACATCGTCAAAAATAAATATAGAATTTGCTAATGCTTCACTGGGAGATATAACATCTTTATTGTCGCTAAACTCATAGAATTTAATTTGAGGTACTCTTCTTAACACTTCACTTAAAAAACGATATTTTGGTTGGAAATTCGTTTTTGAGTAAAGATACAGATTTTGAAATTTAAGGCCATTTTCATGTAATAATAAACTGATCATAATGTTTGTTTTACCACAATTTGAGGGCCCACATATAATACAACGAATCGTATTAGGCAATAAAGCACTGTGTCGGATCTGGCAACTGGAGTCATTAAAATTAATATTATTTACATTTAGAGATATGGGTTGTTTGATCAACTTCATCTTGCCTACTAATTGCACTTTTCTCGATCCTTCAATATATATATATAATAATTATAATAACAGCTATAGTTTTGCTAAATTAGAATTCTTTTCTCAAATATTAAAGTATTTTTTGTTACAATGAATCATTTAATAGCTGCAGCCAGTGCAAGACAGTCACTTGTCAATAATTTTCAAATTAAATCATTTATTTTTACTAAAGGTAAGTTTTGATATAATTATAATTGAAAGTTCATATTATCCAAACAACTTTTGACAAATTTATTTTCTTTTCAGAATAATGTCTCTTTCACCATCATACAGTCCTAGTTTTTGGGATAATGAGATTTCTGCAGGACACGAACAGTCGCGATTACACGAGGTATGTATCTAACTATAAATGCGCAAATATTTACATGTTTTTAGATAAAATGATTTTTGACATTCAACAATAACAACTATTATTTTTGTTGTGAGGAATGTGTCAAAAATAATATTATTGCATCGCTGCCATATTTACCTATAGTTTATTCATCATTCTCTTTACAGAAACTGAGCGATCCTTATCTTGCGGATAACGATGCAGCTGTTAAATCATTCTATTTTACTCAAGATCTGAATACCTCCAATATTCCAGTTATCAAAACTGCGTCACAAAAACATCCAACAGAAAAAATAAAAGAGAAAAAAAGGAGGTCTGCAAATATGAAAAAAAATAAGAAATCTCAATTTTATTCAAAAACTATAATATCAGATAATTCATCTTATATTATTAGGAAAGAGCCAGGAAAAGCTCATCATTTGATAAATATAACTATTCATGACATGAGTGATAATGCTTCCGGAAGGAGCTGCAGTGAAAATGACAGCACTCGTGTAAGTGTTCAGTACCTAGTCAGAAACAATTGTGATGAAATAATGGATGAAACTGAACATTTGATTAATAAAATAGTGAAAAAAATTAATTTGTGTAATTGATTGTGAATCTTATTTCTGAGGTTGTGAATCTTATTTTTTTAATTTAGTGTGACCCAATAAACAAAATAGATTCTGCAAACTGTGTTTTGAATTACCTGATTAATTAGTTACTAGATAATACCTCTTATTAATAAACAATGTGCAAACAGTGTATATAATTATGTCAAAAGTATAAATAAACTAACGTTATTCATGATAATAATCTACACACATTGTTTAAAAGAGGGAAAATCTTTCGGAAAGGGAAAAATAAACAAATAAATACAGAGTACACATTTATTGATTAGATACATTTTATAAGATTATATCCTTATTACATTTCTCCTTATAATATCCTTATTACATTACACATTTAATTACATTGTAATCAACATAGTAGAACAAATAGACACATGTACTAAAGTATTGAACTATAATGCCCCCAAGGTAAAGTGTTGAAACAACCTTCTATCCTTTGCCTTTTATCATCATCACTGTTAAGAATGAGCTTATTTAACTTTTGTGTAAAAACTTGATGATTTTTTGATCTTATAACATACATATCATCTCGAAGGTTATCATTTAACATTAATGCTCTTTTATATTTTTCAATATCCAATTTTTTTGTTACCGGCTTTGTTATTCCCTTTGCTTTCTTTATAGTTTTATTTTCCGTGCGTATACAATACAACTTAGCTCGTAAACCTACAAATTCTGAAATAATCTCTCCACCTAATTCGTCTTTGAAATAACCTGGTATTTTCATATTAGCTTTAGGTAATCCATATATATTGTTATCCTCAAAATTGCTCGTGTCAAAATAACGAATATTGTTTTTCATATCTTTATAAAAATTTTCAGTTTTTACCAAATAAAGTAAGCTATCAGTATCAGTGTAACATAAAATAACATTATTTCCATATATTTTTTTAATTACAGAATAATGAAAATTATATAAATGCGTTTTAGAAATTTCAAGAATAGAAAATCCAATATAAATAGGGCGGTCCAATATAACTTTTGTTTTATTCAATTGAATAGCTACTAAACTTTCCGATAAAATTGCTAAGTCTTTGAAATGCGGTGCGCTAATATACCTTTCAGCACCATGCAATTTGTTGGTTGTATTTAACTTATCTTTCCATAATTTTACGAGCCTAACATCAACTTGTTTCCGCTTGTTTTCAATTGTTTTTCCAAAAATAGAATTGTTTTGTTTCTTAAAAAAATCTTTTTCAAAATCAGATTTAGCTTTTTGCCTGAGAGAAGTATTCAATAAAATATATGGTTTTAAAAAGTTATCTTGATAAAATGATAATATTCTGTATATTTTTAACAATATTAAACCATTTTCTAAACACTCTTGTAAATGCATATAATGAATAACAAAACGATGTTTGTTATACAAATTTGCAATTAACTTTTTACACTTGTTTTGCATAGGTGAATATTTTTCAGCGGCAAAGGGAAGATCTGAATGAGCATTATGAATGTTAGGTGGGTAATATAAATCTACCTCCAAAATGTATCCCTCATCACCGTTTTTGTTTACGCCATTTATATCAAATTTATTTATTTCATTATCATTAAGAAATCGGAAGTTACGCATTGGAAGTTTTTGCATCATTGCAAAGCCATATAAATTCACACAGTCAAGATAAATAAGGTATGAGCTTGCCTCGTTCTTATTATACGATGATTGATATTTGTTATTAGCTTTAGCATATCTTAATGAGCATTGGGCAAGACCTCCACGAATTCCATTTTCTATCATTTGGTACATTTCTACGTCAGATATTAAATCAAGCTGAACTTTAGTGTACCACAGCATAGCATCCCAACTTAACGATGGTGATGAAACATAATAACATGGGTCTAAATTGTAATAAAATAAACTCATTTCTCGAAACTTCTCAAAAATATCACATAATAACAGTACATCACATTTTAAATAAAGGTCTGTGTACTCTCCTAAATTTTTTATTTCAAAAGTTTGCCATATGTTTAAAGCATGCTGATAATCTTCAGTTGAAATATTTTCTCCCGTTAGTTTATTGAAAAATTTTGACTTTTCAGGCAGCTGGGTTTCATCATATTTTTCCCATCTGTCTACATAGTCATAACAATATACACCTTTTCTACATGTTAAATTAAATAAACGATCATGATTAAAAAACAAGCGCATGTGTTGAAAATCATCTGCGTGTAACGTTTTTACCAATTTATCTAAACTGGTGCTTAAAAAGTTAAAAGAATCAATAAATTTTAATTGCACTGTAGTTTTATTATCAATAGGTATGATTTTTGTAAAGGATATGTACTTTTCTTTTGATTTAGGAATTAAAGTAATTTTGCCAATTATATCCGACAGCTCTTTTATAAATAAATGGCAATCATATCCAGATAAATTGTGAAAAATTATAGGTATGTATTGACACTGTTTCAAATTCAAATTACAAGCGTTGTGTGCAGCACCTCTATATTTACCGGTGAAATGATCATGATCTTTAACTTTTTTATCAGTTTGTGTAAACTTGGTTTTACATATGTGACATAACTCAGCTATTTTGAATGAATTTAACTCATCAGAAGTAAGAGGCATCATTGACTGTTTATTTTGCAAAATTTTATACAGCCTTTTTACATCATTTGTAATGGTTTCAACAAATTTTTGCGCGCACTTTGGGCCTCTATAACTAACAAAATTATTTAATTCAGGTTTAGAGTTGCAACAAATATAATAAGCATACGATGATGCTTGATGTGCCTGCACAGATTCAGTAAAAAGCGATTTATTTTTGTCTGAGTAATTGCAAAGCAAACTTTCAAAATCTCCGTATATTACAATTGGAATTCTTTGCGTTCTCTCAAAGTTTGAAAATTGTAATTTGCTATGTTCATCAGGCAAAACTGTTTTTATTTTGCTGCAGTTGTGATTTAATAATTTATCTTCATCATTATGATACAAAAAACACTCATCACATAAAAATAGTTTAGATTTATGTTTGGTTAATTGTCGATGCACAAGACGACCAAAATTTTTTATTAAACAAAAATGGGCTTTATCACCTTTAGTTATGTACAACAAATTGACATGTATAAGCTTTCGTTCACGTGTCAAATATAATGGGCCTGTTACATGATTACTAGCTTCAAGACCATATACATTTACACTTATAGAAGGATTATTTTTCTCAAAGATTTTAATATCATCAAAACTTGGTGGAAAAGACATATCATTTATGTTTAAAAGAAACGTATAGTGTGGGTACGATTGCAATCTATTAGCATTAAATTTTTTAGGAAACATGTGGGCAATAATACACCACAAAAAACAATGATTGTCATTGTTACGTATATTCAAACATGACTTTGTGTTTTTTATAACAGTAGGCAATTCTAAGTAAGTGCCAGCTCTCAAAGGATTGTATTTGTTTATGTTTATTTCCAAATGGCTTATAAAATTAATAGTCCACCCAGATTCACCAAGTTCAAATTCTAAACATTTAGATATTAATTTTTGAGAGCATTGAAAATAGATATCAGAAATATTTGTATTCGGAACTGCTATCATATATTTGGTGTTGAAAGATTTCATAGAGCTTTCATTATTTTTTGGCAAAATGTATGAGGCAAATAATTCAAAATTGACTTTAATTGCTTTATGTTTTTGAATCATAAGATTGATAATTTTACATACAGATTTTGAAACTTGATTTAAAAATATTTCTGGAGTAATTGTTATGTCACTGGGTATAATTGGATTCACTTTGTAACTTATGATTCTATTCTTAAAGGCAGTAGCAATAACTTGAATATTATCGAATTCGGAGCAGAGCAATACATTAGATTTATGAATATTTGTTCTACTATGTGCTGATAATTTTGAAACATAAATATTACAGTCTTTACAAAAAAACATGTTCATTAACAATTGGCTAATACTAATTTTATAATTTCTCAGGTTTTATTTATATATAATATATATATGTATATAATATCAGATTTTAATTTTAGAATTTCTTATTTCGGGTTTTTATATTTCTCAGTTTTAATTTCTTATTTCAGGTTTTTAAATTTCTCAGTTTTAATTTCTTATTTCAGGTTTTTAAATTTCTCAGTTTTAATTACTTATTTTCGGTTTTTTAATTTCTTAGTTTGAACCTCTGAAAATTTTCTTAGTTTGAACCTCTGAAAAAGTACATGTGTAATATAATATAATTATTATTTATTTAAAATTTGCTATACAAAATGCACAAAATGAGAGTTAAAAATACAGGCATAACAATAACTAATATGAATTAGGTAATTATTATGTATTTTATAATAATATAAGCTTAAAATAATTATAAGCAGATATAAATATTTATATAGAAATGTATATATTTGCACGTGAATGTATATAAATATAAAAATACTTATTGATGTTGTTGTAATGTATATTGTTATAGAAAACTTTGTTTAAATAATATTCTCACAATTTTTTTATAAAGACTGTATATGTTTCCATAAATGAGATTAAACAAACTTATAATTAAAAAGATTAAACAGATTTATATTTGCAAATTAAAAAAAAAACTTGCGCAAAAAGAGCGCATAAGTAGTACCTATAGACAGGGTTTGAAAAGTAAACAATTGTTTTTTAATGTTAAATCTAAGAAGGTTTACTGTATAGAACAGGCTGAATATCTTTAAATTCAGCCCTTCCAGTATTTACAAGGTGTGTTAAAGCCTTCCACACAGCATTATCTTTATCAGTTGATAATTTTAAAGTTACAAAAGAATGTTTCCAACGCTCGTTTGGAGCAAGTTTTTCCACTTCGTCAGTATTATAAACACGCAATTCAAAATAATACTTTCCTACCCTTCCTGGATCTGACTGGAAGGTGTGGCCAGTAGCTACTCGCTGAGTGAAGCAGCTCTTTAGGGTAGCAGCACGAATCAGCGGTCGAGACGATTCATCCTGAAATACATAAAAATAACTAGTTTTAATTAAAACAATAAAGCGCGAATTTTTTTTATCTACGTTGTTTAATCTATTACTACTTTAATTATAGATAATCTATTAGAAAGTTCATATAAACTCTTATGTCCACAAACAAGTATAATTTTAATGGATAAAATCACCCACTAAAACACTAAATAATATGTTCATGAATGTTTAATCAATGAAATGATTAACACGTTTGAAAAAATACCTTACCTCAGAATCTGAAGCGGTGATATTCCGCTTTCTTTTTGGAGCTGATGTTGCAACAATTTGCTGTCCGTCGCTATCAGACTCTGTTTCTGAAGCGAATGGGTTTTTAGAAAGCAAAGCCTTCTTTTTTTGAGACACTTTTTTGTCTCTCTTCACAGCTTTTTTTTTCGAGCTGCCGCTTATTTTTTCTTTAGTTGCTCGAGATATTGGAGGGGTGGAGTCGTCTTCTTCAACCCAAAAAGGATTATTCGTCGACTGAGCCCTGAAGACATAATTAAAATGCTATAAATATTTTTGTTATACCAACATTACTAACAACATGAAACAATAAACATGTTTCGAATATCGAATAGGGAATAATATTTTAACAGTCTAAAAAAAATTGCTTTAAATTACTTAGAAATCGACCTAAGGCCTTGTATTAATTGCTTGTTATACCAATCAAATCAAAATAAGTTAACCTCTATGCGCGTGTGTGCCAAATTTCATGAAAATCGGTTCAGCAGTTTTTGCGTGAAGGAGTAACAGACGAGCAAACTTTCGCATTTATAATATTAGTAGGAATAATTAATAATATGAAACTAAAAATACAGCGCCAGTACATAATTTAAATAAAATAAAATACTCACATACTTTTTCTGCAACACACCCAACAAAAAAAATAATCACGATACCACAGTGAAATGCTTTTCAGCACAACGATGACAAAATGTGAGGAATAATCTCAGATGCTTATTTTTGTAGACCTAAATTCTAAAGCCGTAGTCATAATGTTACTTTCCACAAATAATTACTTGAAAAATATAATTCAAACTATATTTGTTAATAGAATTTCATCTCTATTACCGGAGTACTTAAAGTAGATTTTATTTTAATCATTTCTCGTAATGAAATCGCGCTGTGAATGCTTCCGAATACTCTCGTTAAGGAAAGTGCTCTCACAGCATTTTTTCCTTATTCGAGTTTTTAATGCAACTGGAGACGAAAATCTTAAAAGGAATGATATGTCAAATAGCTTTGGTGGAATAGAAACAAACATATGCGAAAACCAATAAAATGAGATCTCCGCTAGTTATTTGCTATGTATGCAGAAATGCTGGCTTATTCTGTAAAGTCTCAAGTCGTAAAGGTTGCGTTAGATATAGCTATCCTGCTCATTTTAATGTTAATAGAAAGAGATGTCAATGGATTTCAAAGTGATATTCCCTTATGCAACTCTTATTTGATATTACAGAATTAGGGTGCGTGAATAGGTATTGAACTTTGGTAAATGAAACAAACAATTTTAGTTTTTAAATAAATTAATAATAAATCTGCTTTGTATTAAAATAAAAATATCATAACACATTATTTCTAATATGTTTGAAAATTCAACTAGAAAACTAAAGAAAAACTATTACAAGATTTTTTTTTATTTTTTTTTTTGCATTTTCCTCCCATCATGTCTCAATTTTATACAATTTGGACATTTTGTTTGAATGTGTCATAAGTGAATGAATGTGTCATGTGAACTCTATAAAAATAGGGTCAAATCTAAAGGGTCAAATCTAACAATCTTCAAAGCGATCCAGTATTTTGTCACATGTTTGACGACACGTTTGGCGCGTTGATTAAGAACTCTACTCGCATCATCACAATGTAAATATTAGTTCATAAGTACTAAATGCACCGAGTGTCGCGGGTTCGATTCCCGCACGGAACAAAATAAGTATTTGTTCCGGTCTGGATTTTTATACACTTTTCTCATTTTTTTTCTCATTTTTTTAAATATGTGCTCCGTAAGAATTAGATAGGGTTCCTTCTGCTGTCAATTGCAAAATTGAAAATCGTTAGACCAAACAATAACATACATAATTATGCAAGTAAATTGTTGAACTAATCCCGTTGCTCTCAAACGATATTGGTAAAAAAAAAATATTGCGGGGAAATGTCATCGAATTAAAATAAATTTCTAAATAAAGCGTACCCGTATCTAAGCACCGATGACATTAACTTACGCGGCTGTTAATATGTATTGAACGTTGTAGTGCGCTCCACATGTCGAACGATGCGACAAGCAGATGATGTCATTACACGTTATCCGCTGCCCGCTTATCTGCTTTGATGCGTCTAATAGTGGACATATACACTACGAGAAATCGTAACGATCAGACTGTACAGTTCGAACGGTACCTATAAATCGCTACATGTATGTTATAAAACTGTACAGTTTCGGTCGATTTTTTTAAGACTGTGCAGTCGAGCGGAACAGTATGAAAATTTCAATTGATTAAACGGAATCGGACGAACAAGCCAGGTGTAAAGTAAGAGTAGCGCCAGCGATGCATGGCATCGGTCGGAATTCATCCAGAAAACAGATCAGATCAGAATATCAGTAGGGTATAATTGGGGGTTTTTGCATCACGCAGCTCGAGCGCGGCGAGAGCAAGTGATGCAGAACCCCCAATTATACCCTACTAAGGTCGCGTTAATACTTACAAGAATTATGGTAGATTTAAGTGATGAATTTAAAATTTATTTAGTCTAACATTTTTAGTTTTTTATTTAGTTTTTAAATATAACTACTGTAGTTTTGTGATTGTGGAAAATAAAATACACTCGTTTCACAGAAAACTTGGTTGTATTTGTGTTGTATTTTCTTGATAACATCCTACAATCCATATTAATATTATAAAGGCGAAAGTAACTCTTTCTGTCTGTCTGTTACGCTTTCACTACTAAACCACTGAACCAATTTTAATGAAATTTGGTACAGGGTAAGTTTTAACCCCCAGGAAGAACGTAGACTACTTTTTATTCCACGGCCGTCATTTATGCGAACATAGTCGTGGGTAAAAGCTAGTATACACATATTTTTGCATAGCCCAACCAATCTCTCTTAAATTACTGCCTGCAACAATAACAGTGAACTCACCAAACAGAAATTCAATATTTATGTATATCTCGTTCCAACATTGTTCAATTAATTTGAAACAAAATAATTCTCAACGCCACATTTTGTATAACAATTAAATCATCCACACTACCCTTTTCCAACAGTACTTGTTTTACCCGGACGATATTCGAAATACCCGGGTAAAGTTAACACATCCCGATCCCTGAAGTTCTATTGTGAGTTTAGTCTCAATGGAACAGGATTATAATTTAGGGCCATAACTGTGTATGTTTAATTGTTATGTTAATTACCAAGCCGGAGGATACAAGGGGATAATTAGTCACTCAGACGGTCCTCTGTCCGGCCCTGTGTTTTTAGGGCGCAACTTGATTGCTGCGTAGAGCGTGCACGGATAGGCCACGTTAAAAATATACATAATTATATTTTCTACACACATTTTTATTTTTTACACACATATTTTTTTTTTTAAGTTAACATTTAAAAAGTTATAGGAAATGTCGCAGTTATATTTATTTCTTAGGTAAGTATTAAGAATAAAAAGAAGAATACTCAGAATAAGAGTATATTCTCAATATTAATGTTCATTAAATTGCCAAAATGTTGAAATTAAAATTAGGTAGAAAAAAGAAAGAAAAAAAAATGTTAATTGACACAGACCATGTGCATACAAAAAAATAATTATAGTAATGTAAAACATTATTGTGTGGCCTCAGCTGCATTACCTAGTTAGCTGCTTCGTTTATTTGTTTAGATGCGTGTGTTAACGTACCTTTTCATTTAGACGTATAGTACGTGACACGCAATACAATTCAATCGTTGTAGCATGGTGTGGATGTGTGATTACGGCCGTGATGTTATGTATAAAATGAACGTTCACTTCAAAAACCTCTCTTCACATAGTAATTTTACAGTGAAAAGCACAAAAGTTTAATTTACGGCTTCTGCAATAAACAAATGACAAAGCTTTGAACTATCGCACGTCTGTGCGAGACAGGTACCTACAGCGTATGCCGCGTTGGGCAGCGTGAGTGACACACCTGAGCGAGACGCGTTTTACCGTGGATCGCAGTGGACGATCCCGACTTGCATTTTCAAACAAAGCGAATCATACGCGTTTGTTACTTGCGTACGTGCGGCAATGAAACTGCGCCTTTATTGTAACGCTTTTGTGTGTATGCCCAATGGGCTGAAGGTATATAATATGTACTTTTTTTTTGTTTTTATAACGCCAGTGGGTTTACAGTTTTAAGCTCTGGTGTTACGTAATTAGACTTCTTTTTCATTTATTTTGGCCAAAAATCATTAATTTTTACTATTTTCCTTTTTTTTCTAACGGAAGTGAGAACATAATTATTGTGAAAAGGTCTAAAACTATACACATCAAAAGTGTCTAGGGATCAACATCCCTAACAAATGTTAGGGATGTTGATCCCTAGACACTTTTGATGTGTGTATTTGAAGGTTTAATCTAGCTTAGTCTTTTCCTAATTATACAATGTATTCTTTCCCATAACTTTAGGGTATTAATGAGACCATGTCAAAGAATCAACTGGCATAAAAATTGTTTTTAAATATATTTATATTTATATTTATATATTTTTTTCGACTGCCTCATTGGACTATTCGTCGCAAAGTGCGACTGCTGAGCATGAGATCTTAGGTTCAATACCCAGGCTGGGCAAAGTGTTGTTAGGTTTTTCCATCCTTATTTTTTAAGTAGCAGCCTCGGAGTCTTGATTTGTGCCTGTATAAAACATAAGTGGCGAAATGTGGATGTACTAATGGTACAGCTCAGTCTAACCCTTCGAGGATTACAGGCGCGATGTTGTGTATGTATGTATAAAAAAACAATAAAAAATGTAAGCCATAGCAGTAAAGAGATAACTAATTTTGACCCCACACTCAACACTCGAACCGAAATCAGGAGGCCAACGGGGTCAAGCTATAGATTCATCGTTTCCACCTTAATATCACTAAGACCCGGGTCGACGGCGCGTTCTGTTCGCGCGCGCCTCAAAGAGCTGTCAGCACAGGGACAGGGGCCCCAATAGGGGCCAAACGCCTGCCGGGGTTGCGGGACGTCTGAACAGGATACCGTGGCCCCGGAACGTAAAGGGCAACAGAAGGAACAGGGTGGTTTTTTAGTCAGTAAAAGTCTGACAGTCCCTTCCGCCCCACCCAGGACGGAAGGAGTCATTTGATGATTTTTACCACCTAAAAAAAAAAAAAAAAATATCACTAAGAAAATATGAATGGAAAGCCTATCATCCCCTTAACATCTAACGTCTGAAACAGGCCTCATCTCCATATCCACATTAGACCTACTATTTGCCGGTCACGTTTCCCCATTCAAGCCGCGCACGCGTCGAGACTGCTGATCCTAACAATCACGGTGATGTATTACCGGGGTATGCTGGAAGCTCGTTAAACGATATCAACTTTATCTGTTCCGGATAATGGGGTATTTTCGATGGATTTCGTGAGGAAGATGGTAGCTTTAGGTTTTTCTAAAAATAGAAAAGATTTGCAGTGTTATTTTTTCTAGGATATTAAAGATATTTTCAGTGCTTTTTTTCTAAGAATAAAATGGGAAGTAAATTGGGTATAAGACACCAGCAATTAATTGACGAAGGTACTTGTTATGAAATGTGAAAACGCGATTCCTCCATAGATTTTGTGTAGTAATTTTTATATCACTCATTTGATCAACTATTTATTGGTATTAAAGCAACTAAAAATCTAATTTTTCTGTTAAGTGACAATTAATCGGGTTTTTAGGACTAAAATTAAGTGTTTCTTTAGAGAAGTTATGGTGTCAACTACCCAATGAATATATATTTCGTTAATTAACAGTTTAAATGACGTTATAACTTTAACAAAATTCAGGAATTTCTCAGTAGCAACCTCGAAGTCTGGATTTGTACCCGGTTGAGGGCAATAGGCTCTCCCCCTATTACATGGGACTTAAACATATCTGGTGAAATGTGGGTGTAATAATGTGTACCTCTGCCTAACCCTTTAGGGATTACAAGCGTGATGTAATATACAATCAAAACAGACTTACAAAATTTCAACAACTAATTCCTTACTTAACAACGTAAACAATAAATCGATTGATTCCTCTAATACCTGGAACGTGTCCCGGAACAGGGATCAATGGGGCTTGAACCTTTGTAATTAGGGATACGTATCGCGACAGTTGAAATTTTGCGACCACTTTTAAAGCCCATTGGCTGCGAGTATCGTATGTAACCGGAATGATTTGAGTGAGGGTGTAGGTAAGTGTTGGCGGGTGTGAAATATTATACATTTTAAGTTGACATTGTAAAATATAGAAGTACTAGCTTCAGCCCTCGACTTCGGCTGTTACGTCTTCTGCTCTGCTCCCGTGAGTCGTGGCGTTATGTTGTATAGCCCATAATCATACTATTTCTAATAAATCTGGCTATTATAGGAAAAGACTTTTTACTAGAAATTAGCTCCTGATCGCAAACGCGGCTACTGAATATGACATATGCCCTGGGTTTGGGGTGTTAATGGATATCTCCATTATGAATTCCTCAGTAGCCACCCGTAGGTCCGTAAAACCTTTAGTCCTGCGTTTGACCTCTCGTCACGTTGATGGTTTGCCGTCCTCATCGGACTATCAGTGTAAGGGAATAGGGACTGTGTTTGCGCACATGCTTATGCCAGTCTCTATTGTGATTGACCGCAGTGACCAAAATTATTTAAGGTCAGGTGAATATTATTTTTAATGTATTTTCTTCCCCCACACCACTATTTCATAATAAAAACCATAATGTTACTGCCCTTGTTGTACTTGAGGTCGGACGCCACCGCGTCGCCAGACGCTTTAAACGACCCTCAAACCCGTCTGTACGAAGTTATGGTCCACGGAAAGTGTCTAGTAATAATGAATATTGGCTTTTAACAATATTCGATAAAAAGTAGCCATTATACTGTAACGTCAGGGAGTAAGGTATCTTTTATACTTTTTCTTATTGAATATATTATCTACTGCTAATTGCAAAAGGTTCAAATTCGTCTAACTTTTAGTGGGTCAGTTAGGTGGGTCAGGTAACAGTTATTACCGACTGTACTTGAAAAAGGTCTCAGCAATCATGTTAACAAGTACGCATACCTACTTAACTATTTTATTATATTATTTTTTATATAGCAAAGCCAAAAGAAAGGTTTTAGCTATTTGTGTCTGTATGTTTGTATTTATGTATGATCCACCATTGCGTGTAAACTTCTAAACAGAATTTAATGAATAAGATGTCAATCGATAAGTAATAATGACCCTGGGAAATATAGGCAGTAAAAACATATACATTTTGATACAAATAAATACAGTACCTATGGTGAATATTACATCCAAAAAACTGCGGCTCTCTAAAAATTCGAGTGAAAAAAAAGATTTTGAGTGGGATTGAAGAGGAAAACATTTTTTCCTCTTTCGTCTTACAGCCCACTCTAACTTATTTTTGCTATTTTTATATTAAAAAAAATATTTAAAAAAATGTTATTAAATAAGAAAAAAAATACCCAACGACAAAAACCAAACTAAAAAAGAATGGACACTAGAAAATAATTAAAAAAAAAAAACAAATTAAGAACGTCACAGCTATTTAACTTGACATAATTTTATCATAGTTAAAAATTAAATATACCTACTTTCAGTAACTGTTAACTGAACGAAACCCAATTCAGTTTTAATTACAAAAGCACGTGGAGACCAACGTTATTTGGTTTTACTTTTATTTTAGGTCAATTTTCATTTAGTTTTGTGTTTTGTAAATTGTTTGAAACAACTTCAATTTTCGATATAAGCCACTATAATTCTAAGGCTTTCCAGCGTGTCGTTCTGAGTTAAATTCTGTCCTACTGTTGAAATGTTTTGTAAAATAAATTAGTTACAAATTGGAAAGATTATTGGCTTGTTTCTATTTAATATCATGGAGAGGCCATCCCTTCCATGTTATCACTGGACACGATTGGATTATATAAAACCATTCCAGCTAGTAGATCGACTCACATATACTTACATACGGGATTTCTGATATTCTTTATTCTTTTCCATGGCCAGGCCAGTTTAAATATTATTATGTAACTAATAACAGCCAAAGGATGAATGATGTAATTAATAATTAATGTTCGACTTTTGTGGTGTCCTATAATAGCACAATCACTTTTTTATATGAAAAACTAATTTTAATTTCAAATCTAATGTTTTTTCTAAGTTTATCTTGGATATCACTAACAGCGGTGATGGAAAACATCGTGAGGAAACCGGACTTAAAATTAATATAAATCTGAAATTGTCAATCCGCCTTGAGCAAGCGTAGTGAACAATACTCGTGCCTACTTTGTATGACACCTCTTGTTATACAAAGTAGGCACGAGTTAGCAAAACATCGTAAGGAAACCTGTACTTTTAATCCAAACTAATATTATAAATGCGAAAGTAACTCTGTCTGTCTGTCTGTCTGTCTTTCTGTCTGTCTGTCTGTCTGTCTGTCTGTCTGTCTTTTCTTCACGCCTAAACTACTGAACCGATTTGTGTGAAATTTGGTACAGGGTAAGTGTGAACCCCAACAAAGGACATAGGCTACTTTTTATTCGACTTCGACTTCGTCTGCGTTCGCGATAACCGACATATACGCGGACGAAGTCGCGGGCAAAAGCTAGTTAAATATAAATTTGAAATCGCCAATCCGCCTTGAGCAAGCGTGGTATCGTCTCTGTATGAGAAATGGCCTTTGTCCTGGCCGTAGGACATTAAAAGATTATATTGTATATATACCTATAGATTATATTTGATTTTATTATGTTCTTATTATGTATTTTTTTGAAGTGGTGATCAATGCTCGTACCTTCTGTGTACGACAAGAGATCTTTGCTCTGCAGTGGGACGTTATAAGACTGGTAATAATTATTTAAATTCTTTTTTTTTCCAATCCTTCTTGAGCTTGCGTTGTGATCAATACTCGTTTCTTCATGCCTTGTAGCTGGATAATAACTGAATGATATTTTTGGTTCATAACGTTCAAATCGCCAACACTGAGGCCCCACCCACTTCAACATAAGAATCAATCGTTTGTAACATTTTCTAATAAACTATCAGAACTATCGATAAACTGAGCCCGACCCATATACAGGGCGTTCTAAAATAAATCCCTACTTCGAGCCCTAGGGATTTGTTTAACAGATTTGATAGAAATTGAAAGGAAAATTTCGTTATTGACTTAATTAATTCCGTTCAAAGGTTGTAAGCTCTTTAATATTGTGTAAGGAATCTTAATTTGCAATATTTTTAACTTTTGGTGGTGGGTTTCTTGAGATTGTTTCAATTAACTTTAGAGTAACTCCTTCTTCATTATTTCTATGAGAATTTAAGGGATTAATGATCAATTTAATGGGGTAAAATTTATTACAACAATAGGTTGTTTTTTTTCTATGAAAGCTTTACAATAGAAGCTTGTCTTTTAGGGAAGGGAGGTTTCGAAAAGCTAATAAATATAGGTGTATAAAATGAAATGAAAGTATTTATTGTATTTATTGAAATGAAATGAAATGAAATATATTTATTTTCCAGATTTATATCCAATTTCATTTAATATAATAAACACATAGATAACAATAAATAATAATAATTAATAATAATGAGAATAACAATTATGGCGAATCAGAATCCAAAAAAATAAACAGTTATTTTTAATACCGCCGGTTTTTTTGACACCGCCGTGCCTTAAAAGAAAAAAAGTCCGTTGGTTTTACGCCTGATCTCTCACCAGTCGTCTCCAACGGAATATGGGAGTTAAAGAAGCCGAAGTGCACCTTTGCTTGCCCTGTATAATATCTCTTGGGTATATATATTTTTATAAAATTTTATACCAAAATTTTATTCTATAAAAATCTATTCTTCAAGTAAAAAATCACAAAAAATAACACGATCATCCAAAACACGTTTACCGTTTTCAATTAATATGCTCAACCATAACCGCTTTCCTCCAAATAATATTTTATCGCTTTAATAAAAACATTATGACCAAGAAAAATATTAGTGAAGGCAAAAAAGGGGCCTTTTGTTCCTAAACGAGTACATTGAACGACTAAATGGTAATAATCGGGGCGATATCAAAGATTGGTTGAATCATTACCATAATGAAAGCGCTGAATTTGAAAGGAATTCTTTAGTACGATGTTTTTCACGTTGATTGTACAATGCTGGGGTTATTATGATTGGTTTATTATTTGAAAGTTTCTAAATTTAGAATTTAGGTTGTTTTTTTTTTCTTTTAACATATAATTTTATAAGTTCTATTAGGTACAGTTTAGGGGTCATAAGTGGAGTAGCAATCTCACAAAGCAATAGATTGTCATTTATTAACTTATGACCTTTCGAGCGTATTCTGAGGTGTTCGTAGGTACTGTGTTAATACATAATCACTAATACACACAGATGTAGATACGGCATGTACCGCGTGTTCACAGCAATTCAAACCTTAGCATGCTACTGCACTTATGACCGCTCACTGTACATACTGGGTGACTATTCATTCATCGGCGATATTTAAAAGCGGTATTTAAAAAGTAGTGTAAATGAACAACATTCACTATGAGACTAACACTGAATTAATATGAAAAAATTAAACAGCAGCGCAACGCGTCTTTGTCTGCGAAGACTTCAAAATTAAGCCGAAGCTAGATTAATATCTAAGTTTAGCTACAGTTTAGCTAATTCCGTTTAGTCGTATAAAGGTGAAATGTAACAAACATCCAACCACCCATATATAGGTACATACAAAGTTTTACAATTACAATAGTAGTACACAAAGAAAAGGTTATCGTGACACAAACATTTACCTCGAATTTAGTTCTTAATGCTAGACTCTAGGGAGTTGAAATTGTTCGTCTTTTTACACGACTGCCCCAAAAAAAGGAGTGTTATGTGTTCAGGGTTAATGTATGTATGTATGTATGTGAGTTTCTTTATTCCACCATAAATTTTTAACGCCTGAACCGATTTAGATGTATGGGGTAACGTTACAATCCTTGCATCGTTCCGGCTAGTTAAAAATAAAAAGAAACCGGTGTGGTCACTTTAAAACGTAAATTAATACCAGACTCAATTTATTTTTTTAATGAGTCTGGTCGTGTCTATGATCATCGTCTAGAATTTGACAAGTAGATTTAAAAAATATATAACACTGTAAATACAAAACGTCGTAAAAAAAACTGACGAGTAAACAAAGTACAAATATGTGCAATTTTTGCAGTCGTGTTTTTTAATTTTTTAATTATAGTAGCTTGTTGTTAGTAACATTAAAAAAATGTTAACGCTGGAACGTTTGATTTAGACTTTGTTGCGAATTTTGTTCAATAAAAGTCACCGCGGCCCTGAAACGCAAAGGGCATTAGGAGGAACACAGATGGGTTTTAGTCAATAATGCCGGCCATCCACGATCCTTCCTATCGTCCAATCGGCAGGACGCTACCGATTGGATCATGCCGATTGGACCGTGGATGGGAGTGGATTGGCATGTCAGTTATAATTGACGGCATAATCGAATTTCGATTCTTTTGGCATGATCCTTCCGATTGGATCATGCCGATTGGACCGTGGATGGCGGTCTGCGCGATCGTAGATAATCTTGAGGCGCAGCCCTCAATTCTTTTAATAAATTAGTATGAGAAAACTGTTTTTTTTTCATAAGACACTGTTTGCACCACTCTGCTGGAACTTTTCAACTAAACGTCGCTGCCGATTGGACAATTAAACTGATCGTGGGTGGTGTATATAGACGAACTGCAGATTGGATCATGCCTGCAGCGTCCTGCCGATTGGACGATAGGAAGGATCGTGGATGGCCTGCATAAGAGTCCGACACTCCCTTCCGTCATAAAGTCATTTATTTTGATGATTTCCCCAGACTTTAAAAAAAGGTCATGTACTGAATCCATAAATCCCTTTTCCTTTTAAATCCCTATCACCGTATGTAATAGGAAGTAGGATATTCAAACATCTTTTTTCTAGTTCTAACATCTACTTCATAATTATTATTCAGATCACGATTGCGCCAAAGATACTTTTTGCTTCAACTTCTTCATCTTTGGTTAGTTGTTGCTGTGATGGTTCAATTTTTATAATAAATAAATACTTGTTTTTTTTGTTATTTATGTTTGTTTGACAGTATTTCAGAATACACTTTTTCAAAGAACAGAATCGCCCCGTTGCCTATGGCCGTGTGTGGATCGCCCAGCTTAGCATGCCTGTCTAAACCTAGCGGCAAGATATTTTGCACTTTTTAAAACAATAAAAAATTAAATAAAAAAAAAAGATTGAAAATAACATTTCAAAAAACTTTTTGTTGTTCTTTATTCGTGTTAAGAATCACTATATACGTAATTTCCTTTACATTATACCTATTGATAAAGTATCTTCTAGATGATACAATTTCGGTTTAATCTAAATTCACAAACAGAATTAACATTTAAATAATTAATTAGTTAAGTACTTTAATCAATTAAGTCTTGCCTTTATGCATCAGACACATCCCATTACAATTCACGCCAATCTAATTTTAGCTAAACATTGATTTTGCATAAAATCCATTACATTTTCGATCGTCACGAGAAGGCTTATCTGGCTACCTTCGGGATGAGGGGATGAACGGGATTAATCACATGTGTTTCATCGTTTCATCCAACTAATTTTAATCACGATGCTTGTGCAAACCAACACTACCGCATAATCCTAACACCGGGGTATCGGCTTGTAAGGGTGATTGCAGACGGGTCGATGGATTTGTTCGAAATCCGAAATTTGGATCCAAATTCTTATTTTATTATCGAACTTCCAAATCTTTATATTGACAATTATTGGTGTTAGGTAGTTCTGCAACAACATAAAAATATACACATTTTTTCTTTTAGCAATCAGTTACATGACAAACGAATTGGTTTTTAAAGGAGTTTTTGATGGGCCACTTACTACAGTGCCCAAAGCGTCCCTACACCTGCACTCTAGAGGACGTTAACAACGCAACTGATGCCGCCATAAACATGGCCACCTACTAGGCCCAAAAATAATAGAAAAAAGGGCAAAGGGAAATCATCGACTCAAAAAGAAGGAGAAAAGTGTTTTTATGTATTTTTTTTTTGTGTTTCCAATCGATTTTTTTACCCTTTATTCCCAAAGGCAATGCTGCCAGTCTCTTGGGCACATTTCCCTAAGTTGTCGATAAAGAGAAATTTTGGACGCCATTTTGTTTATTTTTTGATGTATAAATATTATACATATTTCTGAAATCAAAAAGTTTCATATCATATAGAAATAAAGTTTACTAAAGTAATAAAAGAATTTATACACCAATATTGATATAACACACATAGGCCGCAGCTGCCTGGCTTAATCTGTAATCGGTCTGTAGTATATCAATACCCATTCAATATCCTAGTCAGCTTTACCAAATACCGGTCTGCTTGAGCCCTAATACCGGCCGATAGCTCGGTAAATACCGTCACTCTACGTCACCGCACTATTTGCATATTTGATTGGGCACAGCCCAAACATTGTGCTCATTTTGAAAATAATAATTGAATGTGCTGCCGTATGATTGGTGATTGTGATAATAATGTAATTAAGGTTTGTGATGATGGAAATTGTATCGTAATGTTTATTTAAAAAGGTGCTTATTTGAAAAATCTAAATGTTACTTTAAACAGGTTTACATACTTGCAATGACATCTCAGACAGGATATAATTAAATTACCTGTCCCGGTCTGCGGCTAATCAAATCTTACAAGTTTAATTTGACCTACTTCCCGGTTTTCCCGAAATTTTGTGTCAATGTGCAATATAATGATATCATAGTGATGTAGCTAGAAGTTGGCCGTAAGAATATAATCAAGTCTTATTTTTTTTATACTTACTTTTAAAGGTAAAGATTTTTTTCTGTAATGGATTCATTTCATATAGGCTTGTAGCATAGACATAAAACATCCAATTCGGTCCTCCAGGGACTTCAAATGTTTCAAAAATTAAAATGAATAAAGAAGTGTAACGTTTCATGACTAAAAAATGAAATAAATTAAAAAAAAAAAACGATACTCTTACTAACTTGGAATTCTAAGTACCTTTACGTGTGTTGGGTTAAGTAAAAATATACCTAAAGCTTTAACATTGTAGTTTGATTTTTATTCGAAGCGAGTACAAAACAATTTATACCTACTTTCCTACCAACTTCTACACAAAATTCAAGTTTCCATCACTCGAACCTTTACCGCTAAAGAAAAACGTGCCTAACCTACAAAATAAAACTACTCGCGAGGTCATTGACTCCACAAAATTTTCCTCAAAGAGAACTTTTATTGACGTGAAACATCTATGGCATCTCTTTGGCAGTAAAATCGACCAGTCGACCAGACCAGTTCAACTATAACCTGGTGCAAACTGTAACTATAGATTGGTTGTTTATGAATAAATAAATAGTTTATTTATTTATTTAAACTTTATGCAACAAAAAGGTACCGGCGGACCGGACCGGCACCGGTACCGTGACGGCATGATGGCTACCGCTGTCGACTCCCATAAAGGTATGTGTGCGCTCGCATACTATACATTACGCTGTTTCTCTGTTTGAGCTACTTTTTTAGCGACTTCACAAAAAGGAAGAGAATATTTTTTTGGAGTCGGTGCCAAGACCGAGGATATTATATTTCCAACCGTATGGCACCGACTCCAAAAAATTGTTAAATTTAAGTATAGGTTAACCGTAGGTTAAGTTAGGTTTACTAATATAGGTAGGTTATAGTATTATTTTTAACTTTTTAGTGCTTTTTAATACTATCTTATTTATTTTTTTATTATTGGTTTTTAATAAGAAGTTTGTATAATATTCACTGAGATGTTTCACATTAATTGTTTTGTCGGGCGTCTCGTGTCGGCCATTTTAAATTTAAATTCATTTCGTTTCTTTTCAATAATTGCTGATTGATATCATCGATGTAGGATTAATAGTGGATGAAAACGTTCGAGGCGCCAACAATTTATCTTTGAACGATAAAGTTAACGAAGTTGCGAAAATTGATTTTAAACGAAGTCAAAGAAAAATTGTACCAGTCTGAGTTTTAATCAAATTGCATGTCTCTTGATCTGGGAGGAGAGAGAAATGGAGCAACGAGTCTTATCTGTGAAGGGTCTCGATTAGAAGATTGGATGGTTTATCATTCAGTAATGAAATTGAGATCCGTTTTGTTAGGTGCAGCACTTAGTAAAATAGTAATTTAAAAGAAAAGTTAAACCACTTTTTTTTAAACAACATTTCTTTTTGTAAGGTGTTAATAATAAAATTAAAAACTTGGTACTAGATTCGTCCAACGGCCAATCAGTCACCCATAAACATAATTATAAACTTACATAAACCAACAACCAGACCCGGAACAAATTCTTATTCGTCATACAAAATATTTGTTCCGTGCGGTAACCAAATCCGCTACTCGCAGCGCAGTAGGCAATCGCTAAGCAACTGCACTATCATCATCATCATCATCATATCAGCCGTAGGACGTCCACTGCTGAACATAGGCCTCCCCTACTGATTTCCAATAAGACCGGATGGAAGCGGCTTGCATCCAGCGTGATCCCGCGGTTTTTATCAGATCGTCCGTCCACCTTGTGGGTGGACATCCTACGCTGCGCTTGCCGGTGCGTGGTCTCCATTCGAGAACTTTACGGCCCCATCGGCCATTCGTTCTGCGTGCTATGTAGCCTGCCCACTGCCACTTCAACTTGCTAATTCGCTGGGCTATGTCGGTAATTTTGGTTCGTCTACGAATCTCCTATCTCTTACTAACTATAACCCATCTGTGTTCTCCGTAATGCCCTTTGCGTTCCACGGCCGCAGTAACTTTTTCGAGCAAAGTCCGCAACGCACTTTTATAAAATACCTGGCGCTACATTAAAGTCCCGATCAACAGCCAATCACAGCCACTTAAATCCAGTAGTAGGTAATAGAACAGGAATCTAATAACCTGACACAGAACGATATAATCTAAATATAAGTTGAACGAGCGCATTTTATCCGAGCACCTGGTGTAGCGGTTTCATAATGAAATGCGATATGCACTAACATTTGCCGCATGAAGCTTTGTACAGTGGCCAAGTGATGAGATTTTGGCGAGCGGAGAGAGAGAGAGAAAGACAAACTGCTATCAGTCTCATAGTTTGTATCTTAAGAATTTCTTCATAATTTAAAACAATTTAAACTTCTTCTTACAGTAAATGGCGATGTAACATGACGTCACGCCTGTAATTCCAGAAGGGTTAGGCAGAGGTGTACTAGTAGTTTTTTTCTTATATTTATAAGTAAAAGTAACGCACATTTCATAAAAAAATATTGTTTACAAACGCCTAAAACAAAAACAAGTAGAACACAAACACAATTAAATGAGTAAAAAGAATGCTACAATATGGAAAAAAGTGAAATTGAGTATAAAAAACAAAACACAAACTTCGAACGTCAAAAACATAATGCTTTTGTTTCCAAAGCTAAATTTAAAATAGTTTTTAAAATTATTAAAACAAAATAACATAATATCACGCCTGCAATCCGCAAGGGGTTAGGCAGAGGTTTACACATTAGTACAGCCACATTTCGCCAGTTATGTTTTTAAGTCCCATGTTATAGGGGGCGAGCCTATTACCATCAACCCGGCACAAATCCAAACTCCGAGGCTGCTACTAAGAAATTCCTGATGGAAAAACCCAATAACACTTTGCCCGATCTGGGAATCGAACCCAAGACTTCATGCTCAGCAGTTGCGCTTTGCGGCCACTAGACCAACTAGGCAATCAACAACGTGTACAAAATATTGTTATTTAGAAATCGTAAGAATGGGGTTGTTGTTCCACATACAAAATTACTTTTTGGAAAGGGCATCAACTAGGATCAATTCTTTTTTGTCGTTCAAAAGTGATTTTTCTAGCTATGATTTGACTTTGAAATATTTTAGACATCACTACATAGTATAAAACAAAGTCGCTTCCCGCTGTCTGTCTCTATGTATGCTTAGATCTTTAAAACTAGGCAACGGATATTGATGCGGTTTTTTTTAAAGACAGTGATTCTAGAGGAACGTATATGTACCTATCTACATTGTACCTGTGCGAAGCCGGGACGGGTCGCTAGTACAAAATAAGTTAATGCTTTATCGTTTCTCGCATAGTTTATCACTTAACCCCCACCCGATATTTCAGTACTTACTATTAAAATATTCACTGTTGCGTTTTGAGTTATAAATCACGGATTTAACCCGTACGGAACCACAACAAGTGATCACTTTAATATACCGCTGTTACTTGTGTTTAAAATTACACTATTAGACACGTGGGAATAAATACATAATTAGTTTTAAAACTACATGAAAGTTAGTAAGGAGTTTAAATGCTTTTAGTTGTTTTTATTGTACTCTTTTGGGATTATGTTAAACTATTTAGGAATTGTCTTTACATTATTATTCAAAGTGCAATTTTACACATACATTAATTTATATAACATCACGCCTGTAATCTCTAAAGGTTAGGCAGAGGTGTACCAATTAGTACACTCACATTTCGCCAGTTATTTTCTAAGTCCCATGTAATAGGGGGCGAGTCTATTGCCATCAATCGGGCACAAATTCAGACGCCGAGGCTGCTATTGAAATATTTAACTTTTTTAAAAATTTTACTGTGTCTAAAAACTATTATTATGAACTTGATAATTATAATTTTTAAATAACTAGATTAATGTTAAAACTTGTCAATCGTTAGAGCTTGCCAACCCGATGTCAATAAATAATTATTTTATTTTATTTATAAAAAATTGTCTACCCACCGTAAAAAGTAGGTATATTAGATAAGCTTCGGCATTAAAATAGAACTTATTTTGATCACAAAATAAAAGTGACAGGTTTTCGTATGAAAAAAGATACGAGTAGTTTGACGCGTTATCTGTCATATTATAAAAGTTACCAATTCTTCAGACCTTCGTCAAAGTACAAGAATGTAATAAATATGTAATTACAAAAGAGTCACGTAACATTATTTTATTTGACAAGCAAATCTATAAATAAATTCTTTTGTACGTGAAAGTTCTGAACTTGCTGTATTGCAAAATTTATATTCTTTTTCATCTACTGCTCGTAGATTGTCATCTAAAAGTTATTATTGAGTACTTAGCTTCCGCCCGCGACTTTGTCCGCATCTTGTTTTTTTTTCACTGCTTTGCTCCCATGGGTCGTAGTGCGATGTTATATAGCCTATACAATCCCTAATGAATCTGGTTTTCATATAACAGACATGTTTCAATCTGACATACATACATACATAAACTCACGCCTTTTTCCCATGGGGGTAGGCAGAAACCACAGAGTCAGAATGTTTCAATCTGACTGCCAAAAAAAAGGCTTTCTATTTTTTTTATATTAAATATAGATTAAAAAAAATACAGAATAACTCATTGACAGCCAGCAGAATTAAATCCACAAAAACTTTTTAGAATTAAACATTCCAAATTCAAAACCTCACTTCACTAATCACAACGACATTTATCACAAAAATTCTTCCAACAAGATTTAAAAACAGAAAACCGAAATAACCAAACTTATTACCCAAGTCACAGACAAAGATAAAAAAAAAGAAAAAAGCAAAACGGATTAACAAAAGAACATCGGATGCCAAAAGGAAAATACCTTATTTCGATTCAAATTGCGAAAATAGTTCTAAGAAAATCGCTCGCGAGACAGTAGCGATGCTTAAGAAGGCCGTTTGTTCTAGAATAAGAAACAAATCTTTTTGTTTTAAAGGAAACTTTTAAGAAAGTGGAGGAAGGAAGGCATTTATTGCGCTAAAAGCCCCGCCGGAACTAACTTTAAAATGGATTCAACTTTGTCCGTTGCATTTAACTTGGCTGCGTGTGACACCGTTGTGTAATTATATTTGTGAAGTTGACATAACGTATTATAAACACATGGTCAGAATGTTACTTTGGGAGAATTCAAATATGGAACATGTACTACAAAGTAAGTAATTTTTTTAAATCATTAATTTCTTAATTATTGTGATATCACTACATATAAATTAAATTCCTCCGCCGCGTCTGTCTGTCTGCTTGTGGTAAACTCAAAAACTACTGAACGGATTTTCATGTGGTTTTCAGCAATAGATAGAGTGATTCATGAGGAAGGTAGGCATATTATCAGAGCTTTGTGTATTATGATAAAGTGTCGGAAATAGTCAATCCGCCGAGAGCTTTCTTTGACGATTGCACCCGTGCAAAGCCGGGGCGTGTCGCTAGTTTCATTATAACTATAAAACTGAAATATTGCTGCAGTGATGGAGCTACCAGCAACCGGGCAATGTGCAAATATTGGTTGCATAATACAGAATCAGAAGGTAAACTACAGCTCGAACAACAATATATTGAAAGATATTGAAACCAAGCAATTTTCCAACGTTATGCTACGATTTTAACCAGATACAGAAAATTTCACGATATTATGCTACTGGCTTTTGTTTTAAAGTATATTGAATAGTCATGTTCATAAATATTTGAAACACTAATTGGTAATGTATTATAGAGACTCTGGCTGGTCTAGCCAAATTGAACCTTATTTGATTCTTGATTAGTACTCGTATTAGTATGAGATAAACTCGCCTTGATAGTCCACCACGAGTGCTGTCATGATCTATTAAGCTATATAAAAATAAAGCAAAGTGTTATTGGGTTTTCCATCAGGAATTTCTCAGTAGCAGCCTTGGAGTCTGGATTTGTGCCCGGTTGATAGCTATAGACTCGCCCCTATTACATGGGACTTAAATATAACTGGCGAAATGCGGGTGTACTAATGGGTACACTTCTGCCTAACACTTCGTCGTTTAATGTTAGTGTGTTTATGTATTACAGCTACAGATTGCCGGGAAAATATGGCCTGTTTAGAAGCGCCATTACATTGCGGTGTGACAAACATTATGACAAACAAAAGAAGATTTCGCACAGTCCTTTGAAAGCAAAGTCTCTTTAATCTTATTGTTCTTTACTATTTTCCAAGCGTTTTCATTGATATCAAGTTTGGTCGATATCTCTTTGACTACAGCCTCAAGTTCTCTTTGGACGTTTAAAATGGTCTGGTGCTGTTGTTATTAGATAACCGTAGGCTATTCCATATAAACGACTACTTTCTGACTCCTTCCGACTTCTTTTCTACTTCGTCTGCATAGAAGTCAAATAGTGTGGCTATCTATCAGTGAAAGATTTTCTTAATCTGACTCTTAGAAACAAAAAAAAAATAAAACAAACAAACTTTACCTTTTTATAATCTTCTATCTAAATAAATTATAAAAGCGAAAGGGGATGAAACTGGGGCCCCACTTTTTGTAATATTAAAACTTTTTAAATTACAAAATGTATATACTTATCAACAATATAGGTAACAGGATTCTAGTGCAAGCATGCAGTAATGTGATTAGTATGAATCACAAGCTACAACGTGATATTAAACAAATCCCCACGAGTTTATCGTACGGATGTATTGGAAAATATAATATTTCACTTGTTGCACGACTTTGCGTCGTATCGCAGTACAAAATTATGTTAATACTGGATTTTGCTGACGGATTCTGTTGCTAAGCTTAAAAATACAAGCCATATTTATGTTGGATTTGCTGTTTTTTTTTTCTGTGAATACTAGTGTAATTTTTGTATTGAAATTAAAACAGGAATTCCCGGTATATGTATGTATGTATTGCTCGGGTTAAATCTCTCATACTGCGTGCCCTCACCGCGCCTTATGCTCTTCTGGATACCAGATCGGACTGTCATGTGTTTGCAGATGAATGGAAAGTGATCTTGTCAGAATGCTTGAAGTACTGAGAGAGGAATGCATTATAAAATAAAATCGGTTCTGCCGTTTTGTAGATTAGCCGTAACAAACAAACAAGCAGCAACAAAGAAAGATTAAAAAAAATGTTTTTTGCCTAAGCATTTTAATTTTGTAAAAAGCTGTTATTTTGAAATAACAAACAGACATTTCAATTTTATAGAATATAGATATAGATTATTTAAATCATACGATACTGATCCTTTTACACACCTTTAATAAAATAATCCTTGGTAAAAGATGAAGTAATTACACGACTGCCCCAAAAAAAGGAGTGTTATGTGTTTAGGGTTGATGTATGTATGTATGTATGTATGTATGTATGTGAGTTTCTTTATTCCACCATAACTTTTAAACGCCTGAACCGATTTAGATGTATGGGGTATCGTTACAATCCTTGCATCGTTCCGAGTAACATAGGCTATTAAAAAATAAAAAGAAACCGGTGTGGTCACTTTAGAACGTAAATTAATACCAGCCTCAATTTATTTTTTTAATGAATCTGGTCGTGTCTATGTTTATCGTCTAGAATTTGACAAGTAGATTTAAAAAATATATAACACTGTAAATAAAAAAACGTCGTAAAAAAAATTATCGAGTAAGCAAAGTACAAATATGTGCAATTTTTGCAGTCGTGGTTTTTAATTTTTTAATTATAGTAGCTTGTTTGAGATAAGCTGTCAATCCATTAGGTAGGATGACAGCTTACCTTAAACTCACTTCACCGACGAAGATTATAGAACACACCAGCTCGTTTTATGATTCACCGAATGCTTTAAAAGCCTCACCACAGTGTAAGTAGGTCGCTTGTAAAATCCCCCAAACTGGATTAATAGGATCACAAAGAACTTCGTCGAATAAATTAGCACCTATTATGTATGCGCCTTTATAATGTCTGTCCATACCTCGGAAAATTAGTTCGGGACGCTGTCAATAGGGGGAGCTATTGTTAGGGCATTTTGAAATATGATCGTCGTATAGGCGCTCTGCAGACAGAGCAACTTTAGTTGACAAAACTATCAACTTTTAAAAAGTTGCAGAAACAAAAAAGCCCGATTTTAAATTAACTTTTCAAATTCATAGTCAGCTATCTGGTGACTGGCGCTGCGGGGGACGGGCCGGATTAAATTTGCTCGACGCGTTGCGACTAGCGATTAGGTAAACCAGTAACTTGACATAACTAGTACAAATTTGACAGTTGCTAGTTGCGTGAGGACTTGGGTTTGATTCCCAGGTCGACCAAAGTGTTATTGAGTTTTTCCATCAGGAATTTCTTAGTAGCAAAGACTTCCTCGGAGTTTTTATTTGTGCTCGGTCGATGATAATAGGCCCGCCAGATGACATGGGACTTAAACATAACTGGCGAAATGTGGGTGTACTAATGAGTGCACCTCTGCATCGATCGGAGAGAACAGGCATGATGTTATGTGTAGTTGTGTTAAGTTGAAACTGATTCTGTCATCAAGTGCAGCAATTAAAAACTGTTGTCGATCATCGAAACTCGCAAATTGAGTTATGTTTACGCAGTTTCTTTATGTTTTATGTAAACAGCTCTTACGAGTTGCCAGTTGCCGCAATACGGAGATCAAAGTTGCTCTGTCTGCGTGGCGCCTTACCGAGTACCGATGGAGATTTTGCTGATGGAGTATCAGGCTTCCTTTCGGGCCGTGTTTTGTGCTCCAATGTTTTCGTCGTCTTTTTTGTTTTCTGGGTTTCTATGTTGTTTTGATCCCAGAAATTATAAGTTTTAATTTTTGTATGTATTCTCTCTAGAGTGCTAATTCTGTTTTCTCTTTCTAAAGGAGTGTTGTTTTTCTCTATATTTGGTTAGATTTTACCTGCGCCTTGGTACGCGAATATTTCGTTATGGATCCCTCATTTTTTGAAAATAAAATATAGGCTATGTTACTTCCTGATAATGTGAAAGAATTTTTAAATTGGTTATTATTTTTTAAGTTTATTCATTACCTACTAACAAAACAAAAAATCCTTTCTCTTTATAATCTTAGATTAGAAAAAAGTGACTCGATTTAAATCACTGGTACTCTAGTGCGTAAAAAAAAACAGAAACCTCATTTCGAACTCATTTCATGTGGGTGTGCTAATGGGTACACCTCTGCCTAACCCTTCGGGCATTACAAGCGTGATGTTATGTTATATAACTCATTTCGAAGAAAATTTTAAAAGCAAAATCGAACCTGTTCCACGGAACCAGGAAATATCAACACCATTTTTTTTTTGCCAAATGTTGAAATAGCAGTCGCTTTAAAAACAAAGGCTTGTTGAAAATATTCATCGGCCGGCAGTCACGTTGAGGCACTCATGGGCCGTTCGCCGATCGGGAGCGTGATCCGACTGACAACTGCCAATGCTGGGTCAACGCAGTGCATCAAGTCTGTTGGACTTTCTGAGAGTTTGAACAAAAAAAAATTGAACAATACAGTTCATCCTATTATTGTCCCTCTGCAATACTGACAAGACACGAACATAGATCGCCACACTTGCTGAAAACGGATTGACCATTCCAGATTTCCTCACGATGTTTTCCCTTCACCGACGTCAATGATGCCTAAAATAAACTTAGAAAGTACATATGAATTCAAAAAGTGGCATTGATGCTAGCCCGGAATCGAACCCTCAACCATGGCATTAGAGGCCTTCACCACTGGGCCATCATGGGATTTATCAGTTCAGAATATATTTTTACTTAAGAAGTCAAAGTAATCTATACATATAATAAAATTGTAGAAAAGTAGTGTCTGTACAATGGAAATATATTAAAAAAAAGTAGCAGGGGTTGTTATTATATCGATGCCGAACCCGAAATTGTAATTAAAATTTTTTTTGTCTGTTTGTCTGTTTATCGGTTTGTCTGTTTGTCTGTTTGTCTGTGTGTTTGTGCACGCTAATCTTCGGAACTACTTGACGGATTTGAATGATTTTTTTTTTGTTGTATTGGTATTAAGTCCGGGCAACATATAGGCTATAATTTATCTTGGAAACTTGAACACCTGATGCAGAACCGCAGCAGACCAGCTAAACTATAAGAGATACAAGAATGGTCCCATAGCAAAAATTGTTTCACGTGATGAGCATTTTCTGCTAAGAGAATAAATTTGAAGATCTGGAACACCTGATGTGGAACTCCAAGAGCCCAGCTACACTATAACATATATAGGGATGACGTCTTAGCAAGAGTTGTTCAGCCTGATGAGCACTCTCTGTTGTCGTATAAAATTTGAAGATCTGGAACAGCTGATGTAGAACTCCAAGAGCCCAGCTACACTATAACTAATATAGGAATGACGCCTTAGCAAGAGTTGTTCAGCCTGATGAGCACTCTCTGTCGTCGTATAAAATTTGAAGATCTGGAACAGCTGATGTAGAACTCCAAGAGCCCAGCTATAGTAAGAGTTGTTCAGCCTGATGAGCACTCTCTGTTGTCATATAAAATTTGAAGATCTGGAACAGCTGATGTAGAACTCCAAGAGCCCAGCTACACTATAACTAATATAGGAATGACGCCTTAGCAAGAGTTGTTCAGCCTGATGAGCACTCTCTGTTGTCGTATAAAATTTGAAGATCTGGAACAGCTGATGTAGAACTCCAAGAGCCCAGCTATAGTAACAGTAATTGTTCAGCCTGATGAGCACTCTCTGTTGTCATATAAAATTTGAAGATCTGGAACAGCTGATGTAGAACTCCAAGAGCCCAGCTACACTATAACTAATATAGGAATGACGCCTTAGCAAGAGTTGTTCAGCCTAATGAGCACTCTCTGTTGTAGTATAAAATTTGAAGATCTGGAACAGCTGATGTGGAACTCCAAGAGCCCAGTTATACTGAGAGTTGTTCAGCCTGATGAGCACTCTCTGATGTCGTATAAAATTTGAAGATCTGGAACAGCTGATGTGGAACTCCAAGAGCCCAGCTACACTATAACATATATAGGAATGACGTCTTAGCAAGAGTTGTTCAGCCTGATGAGCACTCTTTGTTGACGTATAAAGATTGTAGATCTGGAACACCTGTTGTGGAACTCCAAGAGCCCAGTTACGCTATAATATATACAGGAATGACGTCTTAGCAAAAGTTGTTCACCCTGATGAGCACTCTCTGTTGACGTATAAAAATTGAAGATCTGGCACACGCGTTGTGGAATTCCAAGCGTCCAGCTACACTATAACATATTATATAGGAATGACGTCTTAGCAACAGTTGTTCAGCCTGATGAGCACTCTCTGTTGACGTTTAAAAATTGAAGATCTGGAACATCTGATGTGGAAATCAAAGCTCAATTTCACTGTATAATTATAAAATAACATAAGCTGGGAGTACCTCCACGCGGTGAAGGCGGTAACAGTTTAGGACTGATTTTCGATGAAATCTCGCTCATCCCGTTGTTTTCCCGTCCCCAGGCCTTAGAATTCTACATCAGACGTTTTAGATCTTCAATTTTGACGACCCTGTTGTAGCTGGCATAAGCAACAGGATCCGCGTACGAAGTCGCGGGCAGAAGCTAGTTTATCAATACATTTCAAAGTCAAATTATTTTATTTCATTCAAAACATAAAACGGCAATTAAGCTAGAACCAGAAAAAAAACTGGAACTAGTTTAAAGAATAAATTACTCTCTTATTCTTTTAAAATGTAATAATTATTTTATTTACATTTAATATTATATTAAACTTACATCAATTATTTAATTAAACGTAAAGACGATGTACCTTGAATAAAACCATTAGGTACTACGCATAATATTATCCTAGTGACTTTGCAAAGATCGATTTGTTTGCAAAGTTAAAGCGAGACGGTGCCTTTGTGGCCAATGAAACGTAACAAGTATTAGTTCCAAAAGAGTAAACATTAACCCTTGAGAGTGTGTAATTATTGCGTAATATGTTTTATTTGAGGTCTAAATAAAAATCTAGGCAATAAATAAAACTAAAGCGAAGATATAAGATCATTGAAGTATGTCCGAAATCTGGATGATAATTTGTCGTTTAGATAAAAGAAAGTAAGAGAAAATGTATAAAAATTATATTAATATAATTCTCTAGAATGATTTCAGCCACGACGGCTAATCTCAATCGAGACTAGCCAAGTACCTACGCATTATCTATATTATAGTGCAAAAGTGTGTGTGCAACCACAGGTGCGCCTTACCGTTTACCTTGGCCATCGCTGACATCCGTGAAGGAAAACATTGTGAGGAAACCTAGACTTAAAATTAATATAAATCTGGAATCGCCAATCCGCCTTGAGAAAGCCTGGTGATTAATGCTCGTGCCTTTTCTGTATGAGAAGATGCCTTTGCCCTGCAGTGGGACAAAAGTGGGCTGGTATTATTAAATCATTAATTGCTTAAAACTTGGTATAAAATAGTGTTACACAAAAAACACTTTCGGTGGCCTTGAGCAAGGCGATTTAGATGTCCAAAGTGTGATGCGTCTGGCTGAAGATTGTCCGATCAATACATTCCATTTCTCTACATTAACCACAATAAATCAGCAAAAGTTGACTTACTGCTTTCACGATCTGCACTGTCCCAACAGACCCAGTTTCCCACTGCTCTTACAACTTGATGACGACCTCTGCTGTCCTCGATTATACGTTATTACTGTTACGTTTTACTTGTATTCTGTCACTGGATATCAAGTGTTCCGGAAAATGGGGAATTTCTCCCGATTTCCTTGTTCCGTAGCATCGAGTCCCTATTGGGAACAGTGTCGTGGAAAAGTGTTTAGTATTTTCAGGTGAAAGAATATCGTGAAAGTGAATTGCATTGTCCCTTTTCGAGGAGTGTCGATGTGTCATTTTTGTGACATAGATATTGAAAGACATTTTATTTCGCTCTACAACTAACGGACTAACACTTCCGTGTCGAAGTTGATGAATTATCCCAAAAGAACAGAAAACATAGATGGAAATTTACGTATGCGTTTATCTAGATCAGTATCTATATGTGTGTTAAATGTCAGTAAATTTCGTTCAGCCTAAAATACGTCATAGATTAACAAACATTCATCCATCCTTACAAGCTTCTGTATTGTGGTAAATTGAATACGCAGGTCGTGGGCACAAGCTAGTAATAAAATAAATTAAGAATAAAGTTTCTGTCACCATAAGACGACCAATAAAATACTAACTTCTGCCCATGACTTCGTCCGCGTGGTGTTTTTCCCAACGTTAAGTTGTCTTTTATTACTGCTGGGCTCCCGTTTGCAGCGTGATGTTATATAGGCTATAGGTACTATTTCTCTTGAATCTGAATAAACAAAATCTCTTCAGTATAGATAGTACACATTAGTATACATTACAATCATAATTCCATTCTACTCCTCCAATGTCAGTCCGCACAATTCAACCCCAAATTGATTCAGAAAACCGTCACATAATTACTACAACCTCCAATTGACATATCATTCTTAAACAAAGCAGGCCGGCCATTGTTTCCTTCGATAAAGTAAGTCATATGTCAAAATGTCGAACACACATGGACCCATGTTACGGTCCTGTCAATAACATTGGGTTATACAATGCATTTATTGTCTGCAAAATGGCCATATGATATTCATTGTTTTGCGATATTACGGTCAATAGGTCGGGTGGATTTACCTCGTGGAATTTCTGCGGTTGGGATTTAAACGGTGGTGGGCGTTGCACTGTTAATTAAATTAATTACGGTTTTTTTTTGTACAGTTCTGAACCAACGTTTCTCGAATGAAAAGTTAGTGTGATTAATTGTCAAGCGCTTGTAAAGTGCTGTGATTGGTTAAAAATAATTTAGTTACCTACTTGGACCAGCTTGTGCGCGATTGACAATTTGTCAGATATATTTTTTTGCTCAAGAAACCTGTTCAAATACTTTTAGGAGGTCCATAGTCTTATCTCAGTGGATTGTCATGGAGACAAAATAATGACAAGAAAAAACAATGATGTCAAAAATTTTTCACTTTTAAGATAGTGCAATTGTCATTTATTTTCACGTTAATAAAAAACAATTTTAAGTTCAACAATATGTTTATTATTCTCATTCACATGAGAAACATTTGGTCCATCGATTCGGATGTAATCATTTTTTGAGTTCACGCGCGACACGGTTCGCTTTGCCCGTGTACTCGCAGTGGATCGCTGCGGCAAGAGTACTCGGTCCTCCGCATTGGCAGCGAGGGCTCCAAGGATGAGCTCGGCAGCAGCGGGCGGCAGGAAAGTGGTGAACAGGAGATTTCACTTGCATAAGATCACACGGGAGGTAATCGTATAGGTCACCCCCGCAGTTCAGCAGTTCAACAGTTCAACGTCTCGTCACGAGAATGACGTATAGAAGAGTTCAACGCGTCACCACCAGGGCGCGCTAGTATCATCGTGTTGAGTGAGTGAAGTGCAAATTGTGAGTACATTCAATTTATAAACAAAAGAAGTTAAAGTGAGCAATTTTGAACTTTATTTCTTTCAAGAGTTTAACTTAGTCATTTTCTGTTGGATTTGAATACTAAGAATATTTTCGTTTAGATTTAAAGTTATGAGTTATGATGTTATTTCCGACAGATTCATTTATTTATAAAAGGTTTGTAAAATTTTGAGCAACTCTTTAGGATTGGTTTTTTGTTAGTGGTTTATTTAATTTGTTTTACCGTTAATTATTGTCTCAAACATGGAGGGATTAATTAACTTACTAAAAGGTTCCCAAAATGTAATTATTAAAGGATTAGCTAATTTCAAAAAGAGTCCTAAAGAAAGATTAACGATCGAGTACATTGAAACTAGACAAGAATTGTTAGAAAAGGAATGGGATTCGTTTAAAGAAACCAATTCTAAAATTTATCAAAATTTTAAATCAGCTGATATAGATCAAAAAGTAGTTGACATTTATGATTCAACC
Organism: Hoplodrina blanda; assembly: GCA_949316365.1. Lineage (NCBI taxonomy): Eukaryota > Metazoa > Arthropoda > Insecta > Lepidoptera > Noctuidae > Hoplodrina > Hoplodrina blanda. Next base: position 2,929,028 of record OX438590.1, read on the forward strand.
GAAGACACCTATATAATGTATAAAAGTTTATTGAAAATAACTCACAATAAAATAAGCCCAAGGGAACCAGTACAACCCAGTGATAGTGCTGCTAATACTTCATTTAGGGCAGCAAGTTCATTTGTTAAATTACCAAAGATTGCCATTCCAATATTCTCTGGAAAATATGGAGAATGGACCACATTTCGTGATCTGTTCGTATCTCTTGTTCATAACAATCAGTCACTCGATAATGTGCAAAAGTTACATTATTTAAAAAGCCATCTGTCGGGTGAAGCTGAACAACTCATCCGAAATACTCCAATAACTTCGGCGAATTATAGTCAATGTTGGGATTTATTAGACAGGAGGTACAGCAACAAAAGATATCTTGCCAATTGCATATTAAAAAGGTTGTTTGGAATAAGACGTATGCAATTTGAGTCGGCAACTTCATTAAAAGAACTTTTAGATACCACTAGTGATTGTTTAAGTGCGTTGTCAAATTTAGGCATAAATGTGAGTACATGGGATGTTATCATTATACACATCGTGACGTTTAAATTAGATGCTGAAACACGTAAACAATGGGAAATTTAAGCGTCAGCAGTAACCTTTCCAATGATTTCCCTACTATAGAACAATTAAAGTTTTTCTTGGAGCAACGTTTCCGAGCATTTGAATGTATCGAAACAAAAAAGGTTTCGGGTCACCAAGTTTCTAATCATCATACGTCTAAAACAATGCTTGCTGTTGCCACAAACGCATCATCACAATTGAAATGCGAATTCTGTTCTGAAACTCACAAGCTTTGTTTTTGTAAAAAGTTTGCAAAACAATCACTAGAAGCTAGACGTGATTTTGTACTTAATAACAAAATATGCTTTAATTGTTTAGGGAGTAACCATACAGTTAAAAGCTGTAATAAGAACACCAGGTGTAGAGTGTGCCAAAAGCGCCATCATTCGCTGTTACATCTAAACAGTGAGTCAGCAAATGAAGATCAGGACCCTGAAGCAAAACCAACTGCTGATAGTGCTAGTCCTTCGACTAGTGCTAATCAGATAGTTTCTTGCTTATCAACCGGGAAGGTACCCAAACCCAGACAAGTTTTATTAGCCACTGCGCTACTAAAAGTTGAGTCAAAGACGGGTGGATACCAAACAGTCCGAGCCTTAATTGATCAAGGTTCGCAAGCCTGTTTCATTACAGAAGCAGTAGTTCAATTTCTTAACCTGAAAAAGATTCCTATTCAAGGATCTGTTTTAGGATTAGGAGACAATAGATCAACCATGATAAGATACATGGTACAATTAACGTTAAAATCTCGCGTAGATTGTAGTTTTAAGTTTACGTGTAATGCTTACGTTTTAAGCAAGATCACCTCTTACTTACCAGAGCAAACCTTAAGCACGGATGCTTTTGACTGGTTAGAGGTCAACAATCTGTGTTTAGCAGATCCAGAGTTCAAAACCCCTAACAAAATCGATATTCTGTTGGGTGCTGATGTTTATAGTTGCATTATTAAAGAAGGTTTAATTAAGAGTCCTTCTGGTAGTCTTGTTGCACAGAGCACAAAATTAGGATGGATTCTATCTGGTACAACACACGAGAGTAACAATGTACAGTTATTATCCGAAGTTACGTCTTTGCACGCACACCTAGAACAAAACGATCTCCTAAAGCAGTTCTGGGAGATTGAAGATCAACTGCCCCATAAGAAAAGATTATTTACAGAGCAAGAACAAAGATGTGAAGAGCTGTTTGCATCTACAACAATGAGGTCTACTGATGGTCGGTACATAGTGCGATTGCCATTCCAAGAGTTAAATCCATCTTGTGTGGGTAATAATATAAGAGAAATAGCAATGCGACGATTCATGGCATTGGAAAGGAAGTTTGCAAGAGATCAAAACTTAAAAAAAGAATATACAAGGGTCATGGAGGAATATTTACAATTAAATCACATGAGGAAAGTACAGAAACCAGACAGTAAGTTAAATGAAGCTGTTTACTTACCTCATCACGCGGTAATTAGAGAAGACAGATCCACCACCAAGGTCCGCGTAGTGTTCGACGCTTCCTGTAAAAACAGCAAGGGTGTATCACTTAATGATACGTTGTTGGTGGGTCCTACCTTACAATCCGATTTGAGGCATATTGTACTTCGTTGGAGACTTTATCGCATAGCACTTATAAGTGATATAGTTAAGATGTATCGACAGGTGAGAGTGGCTGAAGAAGATGTGGCATATCAACGCATATTGTGGCGCAACAGTCTCGAGGAAGAGATACAGGATTATGAGCTACTTACCGTGACCTTTGGTACTGCTTCCGCTCCGTACCTGGCAGTAAAGGTGTTGCATCAGGTCGCATTGGATCACAAAAAAGAGTTTCCAAAGGCATCTGAGGTGGTTCCCACTAGTTATTATATGGATGACTTAATGACAGGATGTTCTACGGTAGAAGAGGGAAAGCAATTGTACCTGGAAATGAAAGAATTATTAAGTAAAGCAGGATTTCAGTTACAAAAATGGAATAGCAACAACAAAGAATTAATTAAGGAAATAGAGTCATGTGAGAGTAAGGAAGAGAAAGAGCTAATAGTAGATCATACTAAAATATTGGGACTTACCTGGTGTCGGAGTACAGACGAGTTCAAGTATACAGTGCAGCTTCCATCAAGATCTGAAAGGGTAACTAAACGCAATATTATTTCTGATATTGCGCGACTGTTCGACCCCTTAGGCTGGCTAGCGCCTAGTATAATACTGGCTAAAATACTTATCCAGAAACTGTGGTTATCAGGAATAGGTTGGGACGATGAGGTACCTGATATAATAAGACATGAGTGGGATACTTACCGTAACGATTTAACACAGCTTCATAAAGTGCGGGTTCCTAGGTGGTTAGGAGTATCAAACAAGTCTCTAGTAGAGTTGCACGGGTTTAGCGATGCGTCAAAGGCAGCCTATGCTGCAGTTGTATATACTCGTTTTGTAGATAGTTCAAGCAAAATTTATGTCACGCTTTTAGTAGCCAAGACAAAGGTCGCACCAATAAAAACCGTAAGTATTCCGCGACTGGAACTTTGTGCAGCGTTGCTTTTGACCCGTTTACCCGTCCGTTTTTAGATAAGGATGATATAATCCGCGTTGGTGGCAGATTACAACAAGCCTTTCTGTCCGATCAACAAAGGCATCCTATAATACTTCCACATAATGCGCACCTCACCAAACTGCTAGTTGCTGATTCACATGAGCGTACATTACATGGTGGTCCTCAAATGATGACCAACTTTATTAGATCAGCTTATTGGGTTATTAGATTGAAGAGTTTAATAAAAGGTCACGTACGTAGATGTGTAACGTGTGTTAAGGCCAAAGCTGAAACCTATAATCAGCTGATGGGATCACTTCCATCGGCACGTTGTACTCCAACTAGAGCATTTCTACATAGCGGTGTAGATTATGCAGGTCCAGTTCAAATTCGTACGGCCAAGGGTCGAGGTCATCGTTCGCATAAAGGATATATTTGTGTGTTCGTGTGTATGGCAACTAGGGCCATACACTTAGAAGTAGTAAGCGATATGAGTACAACAGGTTTCATAGCAGCATTCCGTCGATTCGTAGCTAGACGTGGCCATTGCGCACAATTATGGAGCGACAATGGAACAAACTTTGTCGGAGCTGCAAGAGAGCTCAGAGAGATACTTGCTGTCCATCGAGATAGTGCAGAGTATGTAGAAGCACATGGAACAACCTGGCATTTTATACCTCCCCGTGCCCCTAATTTCGGTGGATTATGGGAGGCAGCAGTGAAATCCATGAAGTTTCACCTAAAGCGTGTGATAGGAAACACTACTCTGACATACGAGGAGATGAGTACTCTGTTAAGTCAGATAGAGGCTTGTCTAAATTCTAGACCAATAACCGTCATTAGTGGAGAAGATATCAATGAACCTACGCCATTGACCCCTGGTCACTTCTTAATTGGAGAATCGTTAATTAACGTTCCTAGTCCTGATTATTCAAATTCCAATGTTGGTTCATTATCTCGTTGGCAGCACATACAAAAAATGTTACAAACCTTTTGGCAGCGTTGGTCTATAGAGTATTTGAGTGGTTTAGTTCATAGATACAAATGGTTCCGTCAAACTCCAGAGCCTAAAATCGGGAATATAGTACTAATCAAAGAGTCAGACTTACCTCCTGCTTGTTGGTTGCTTGGTAGAATCGTAGAAAAACATCCTGGTCCGGATGGCATAACGAGGGTGGTAACGTTACGCACTAGTAAAGGTTTTTTAAAGCGTCCGACGTCAAAACTATGTATTCTACCGGTAAATGACTAAAACATTGTATTTTTTTTTATGCCTTATTTACAAATTTCACTCTTGAAAGTTTGTTTAGTTATTGTTATCGCAAGTTATTGTTGAAACGTTAAACGTTGGGTTGTTTTTAGTTCATATTTTGTTAGTAAGGCTAAATATTAGATTATTAGAAAGATAGTACATGGTTGTAACATTTATTAAAATTTAAGTTCACTGTATTGGAACAGTATAAGTACATTTAACTGTCCAAGAAGTCAACTAAAAAACAACTGAATATTTAGAAGGACATTCTTCAATAATGTCCTTGATGGGCGGTATGTTCAAATACTTTTAAGAGGTCCATAGTCTTATCTCAGTGGATTGTCATGGAGACAAAATAATGACAAGAAAAAAACAATGATGTCAAAAATTTTTCACTTTTAAGATAGTGCAATTGTCATTTATTTTCACGTTAATAAAAAACAATTTTAAGTTCAACAATATGTTTATTATTCTCATTCACATGAGAATTATGATAATTATTTTTTTTGTACCGTTCTGAACCAACGTTTCTCGAATGAAAAGTTAGTGTGATTAATTGTCAAGCGCTTGTAAAGTGCTGTGATTGGTTAAAAATAATTTAGTTACCTACTTGGACCAGCTTGTGCGCGATTGACAATTTGTCAGATATATTTTTTTGCTCAAGAAACCGATGATAAGGCCGCATTTGACTGCCTCGTTGGTCTAGTGGTTAGTGACCCTGACTGCAAAGCCGGAGGTAGTGGATTCGATTCCCACCCAGGACAAACTTTGTGTGATGAGCATAATTGTTGGTTCTGTGTCTGGGTGTAATTTATCTATAATATGTACGTATTTATAAATTATATAAGTATGTATATCAGTTGTCTGGTTACCATAACACAAGCTCTGCTTAGCTTGGGATCAGATGGCCGTGTGTGAGTTGTCCCAAGATATTTATTTATTTATTGCACCAATTAAACTAAACCCAAAGTGCACATTTCAACCTTGTTCAAAAGCAATCAGAGACGTTGTTTTTAAGAATGTTCGTTTTTTAAAATAAGTAAGTACCTACGTACTATCAAAAACAATAAATAATCACTACATAGTATAAAACAAAGTCGCTTTCCCTGTCTGTCTGTCTGTCCCTATATATGCTTATATCTTTAAAACTACGCAACGGATTTTGATGCGGTTTTTTTAATAGATAGAGTGATTCAAGAGGAAGGTTTATATGTATAATACATGCACCCGTGCGAAGCCGGGGCGGGTCGCTAGTTAATGATATAATGCGATTTTAATCATTAATTCAACAACTGTTAGCTTTCTTCTGAAATTATTATCAAAAGGATCTCATTGATTGTGACTTATTACATTGTTGGGTAACGCGCCATATTAACACTAAAAATAAAAGTAACAATATTATTGAACGATTTTTTACAAGCTTTTATTTAGCTTGCACTGTTCGTATGTAAGTAAGTATGTATGTATGTAAATAAGTTGTCCTTTCAAAATTTGCAAACCATTTTTCGACCATTTGTTGTTATCCTATTGAGCTGAAATTTTGCATACTGGTCCAGTCCCCATGACAATGCATGTTTATGATAAGCATGACGTGATGCTGCTGCCAGGTTTGGCTCCAGACGAGGGAACTCCTTAACGGTTAACAGTAGGGACATGAAATTTTACATATTGGTCCAGTCCCAATAACAATGCATGTTTATGATAAGCATGACGTGATGCTGCTGCCAAGATTGGCTCCAGACGAGGGAACTCCTCAACGGTTAACGGTAGGGACATGAAATTTTGCATTTTACATACTGGTCCAGTCCCAATGATCATGCATGTTTATGATAAGCATGACGTGATGCTGCTACCAGGATTGGCTCCAGACGAGAAAACTCCTCAACGGTTAACAGTAGGGACATGAAATTTTACATACTGGTCCAGTCCCAATGACAATGCATGTTTATGATAAGCATGACGTGATGCTGCTGCCAGGACTGGCTCCAGACGAGGGAACTCCTCAACGGTTAACAGTAGGGACATGAAATTTTGTATTTTACATACTGGTGTAATCCTAATGACAATGCATGTTTATGATAAGCATGACGTGATGCTGCTGCCAGGATTGGCTCCAGACGAGGGAACTCTTCAACGGTTAATAGCAGGGACATGAAATTCTACATACTGGTCCAGTCCCAATGACAATGCATGTTTATGATAAGCATGACGTGATGCTGCTGCCAAGATTAGCTCCAGACTAGGGAACTCCTCAACGGTTAACAGTAGGGACATGAAATTTTATATTTTACATACTGGTGTAATCCTAATGACAATGCATGTTTATGATAAGCATGACGTGATGCTGCTGCCAGGATGGGCTCCAGACGAGGGAACTCCTTAACGGATAACAGTAGGGACATGAAATTTTACATATTGGTCCAGTCCCAATAACAATGCATGTTTATGATAAGCATGACGTGATGCTGCTGCCAAGATTGGCTCCAGACGAGGGAACTCCTCAACGGTTAACGGTAGGGACATGAAATTTTGCATTTTACATACTGGTCCAGTCCCAATGATCATGCATGTTTATGATAAGCATGACGTGATGCTGCTGCCAGGATTGGCTCCAGACGAGAAAACTCCTCAACGGTTAACAGTAGGGACATGAAATTTTGCACACCCATTGGGAAGACATTGGGTGATGTTAGTGGGTCCACCATGAAATTGCTGCCACCTTCAGAATTGGCTCCAAACCAGAGAATTCGTCAACGGTCGGCAACTCGGCAGTAGGGACTTGACATTTTGCATACCCGTTCGGATATGATAGACAGTTGGTGAGTTCACCATGAAATTGATGCCACATCCAGGGTTGGCTCCAAACCCAGGCATAAGAGGTATACCATGACTTGTGTAATTTGGTGAGATGGGCGTCAATAGCATTGGTTTGCAACCTGTCTAGGAGACGGAAAATGAGCAAAATACAAAAAGTAAAGTGATGTCATTCTAAATCCAATATGGCGGACGTCTCGAAATGGCGATTTATAATTTCAACAGTAGCCCTTACGATATGGGTTTCCAATAAAAGGGCTTGGTTAGCGAAACACAATAACTAAAGTGACGTCATTGCATATCCAATATGGCGGACGTCACAAAATGGCGATTTATAATTTCCGTAGTAACCCCTATGATATGGGTATCAAATGGAAGGGCTTGGTGAGCGAAGCATAATAAGTAAAATCACGTCATTCTTAATAATAATTCAAAATGGCAGACGTCTTATATAACAATGCAATATTGTTATGACATGGAGCTGACCTGATAATGGACCTGGAATATAGCACATAGCTAAAAAAAATTTCTCGTGGCTAAGTTAATCTTGACTAATGCTAAATCTTATATTGATTGCAAGATTTCAAAAGACTAAAAAGTAGAAAATAAAATATAAATAAAAAAATCTTTTTAAAAACAAGCTTTTATTTAAATGAAAACGTAACCTAAAAAAAAATATATAATGCGAACTAAAAATAAAAAAAATAAATTTAAGTGACTAAATGATGTATATGAATATAAATCTTTTCAAAATGTAAAAAATATATAAATTTTAAAAGCTTGAGGCACTGATATTGTGCAGTACACCTGTATACCTAACTGATAGCGTACATCAGTGCCTCAAGCTTTTAAAATTTATATATTTTTTACATTTTGAAAAGATTTATATTCATATACATCATTTAGTCACTTAAATTTATTTTTTTTATTTTTAGTTCGCATTATATATTTTTTTTTAGGTTACGTTTTCATTTAAATAAAAGCTTGTTTTTAAAAAGATTTTTTTATTTATATTTTATTATCTTCTTAGCTTAGCAATAGGGTCTTAACTACAGTAGGATGCGCTACACAAAGTGAATAATTAACTGTAGCAAACATTCAATAGATATCTGTATTATTTTATTTCCCAGCAAAATATTTATGTTTAAAAACAAACCATAAAATATACAGTAACAAGAATACCAGAACAAGATTTGTCATTTAAATAAAACGGGGCTTAAACACACGTAAATCCGGTTGTTCCGTGCAAAAATATCATAACAAAAACTATATTTTACGACGTTTTTATAGCTATATAAAAATCGCACCTGCGAACATACATATTTAGTTCGAATTGTCCTTTCGTTCTTGGCTTTTCTTGTATTTCTATACATTAAAAAAAAACATACGCGCCGAATTGAGAACCTCCTCCTTTTTGAAGTCGGTTGAAAAGGCTTTTTAGTATAAGAAAAATCAACAAGAATACGCATCCAACTTTACAAACTCGCATTTATAATCGTAGTAAGATAAGAGGCAAAGTTTGTTTGTTTTACATTTATTTGTTTGTAAAAGTAAATAGTAGTAACTTGTAGAAATAGTGATACGCTTACAAAAATTCTATCACTGACAGATAGCTACGTTATCGTCGAGTGCCATACAATAGAAAGCTACAATATTGCCGAATGCCATAGGTTATGTTTTTTGGTATACTTGAGTGTCACGCGAACGAAGTCGCGAGCAAAAGCTAGCCTATTATAATGCTCATTTCTACGCATAGCATATGCAGCTACAAAATTGAAATGACAAGCCGACTTTAAAATAAACAAATCAATAATTATGAACAAAAAGTATTTATTACCACAATCAAACAATATCTTTCATGCTTCCATTCAAATATTATCGTCATAATTTAAACCATAATAGCCCTGAGGTTTAATTTATGAGGATATTTTCCAAAAGTGACACACATCACAGCTATTCGTTATCACAGTTATTTATCCGTATATCGGTCGGGCCGTATATCGGTAATGCTCACTCCTGAATTCGGGCTGCCCTAGAGAGCGATACCGCGAATGATTACGGTGGATGAAACCGTAATCGCTACGCTTGGTGGCCAGATGGGTGATTACGATATAAGGCCGCAGTGACGTAGAATAAAATATGAGTCAGAAATCATCATGGTAAAGGAATTTTTTAGAGAATATTCTATTCTATTCTGCTAATTCCCCACTGTAAGGCAAAGCGACAGTCGCTTCCGCCCCACCCAGGGCGGAAGGACTCATTCGATGATTTTTACCAACTAAAAAAAAGGCAAATTATTCTTCTCATACAGAGAAGGCACGAGCATTTATCACTACGCTTGTTCAAAGCGGGTTAGCGATTTCAGACTTATATTAATTATATTATGTATAAGTCCAGGTTTCCTCACGATGCCTTTTGCCGATGTCCGTGATGTCTAAGATAAACTTAGAAAGTAAATATGAAATGAACAAAGTCACTTTGGTACTTGCTCATACAAAGTCAAAGTCAAAATGAAATCATTTATTTTAATTTATCAGACCATTGAAAGGCACTTTAGAACGTCATTTACAAGGGCAAATGAATTGAATTTAGTTGCCCCTTCCAAAAGGTAATTTCGCATGAGGAAAAATTGGCAAGAAATTCAAAAACTTACCCGAATTCGTGCTGTATAACTTCAATTCTAAACACGTGTAAATTTTATTTTAGCTTACTTTTTGTCTAAATTTATATTTAAATATTTATTATATTGTATTTATTTATTTATTTAATTTATATTTCTATTTTCCTATTGGAAATCTGTAGGGGAGGCCTATATTCAGCAGTAGACGTCCTACGGCTGATATGATGATGATGATGATATTGTATCATGATTGTTTAATTTTATAACTTCGAGCTCCCGACCGCACATTTTTTTTTTCAATCAAAGACCCGAAAAACTACAGCCATTATAAACACATTTTCTAATATATCCTTCGTAGATGTTACGTATATACAAAGGAGGCATAATATCCACGTGTTCGTTTGATATGTTCCGCTCAGAATGGCCATATAAAACGAGGCACCGGCTGGCGTGACACGCTTCGTTAGTAGTTCTTTCTCTATGGCTCGTGTTAACTTTGCGATACATTGATCTTTGTATTGTCCAACTAGATATTTATTGCAGAAAGTTGTTTAATAATTGGATACTAAGAATCCATTTCAGCTTCGATAGAGCGTAAATATTAGTTTGAATTGATATTGTAGATGGTATTGTAGATCGGTTTAAATATTATTCAAATGAGGTTTTTGGTTGAAGTGTAACATAAAGTATAATTGGTGATTGGGTTATTTATAATAATAATAATATAATAATAAGTTTATTCCATATCATATTTGGCGTATATTACATATCGAGGAGTCTCCATGTAAGCATAGAAAATGCCTGTACTTGCACATACAAACGGACAGATTTTTTTTAACATTAAACTCACATACACAAACATCCAAACCCGCAACATCTGCCCTGAAGGTGACACAATTGTTCTGTGCGGGAATCGAAGTCTACACACTCGGCGCCTGCCAGAGTTGTGGAATGCCAAATACCAGGGTTGCGAATTTTGTTCGAAAGAGTTACCGCGGGCAATGGGACGCAAACGGCATTAGGAGGATAACGAATGGGTTTTAGTCAGTAAGAGTCTGACACTCTCGCTCCGCCCAGAGCATAAACTACCTCAGTATTTCCAGGGAGCCGGGGTTGCGGGACGTCTTAACAGGATACCGTGGCCCCGGAACGTAAAGGGCAACAGAAGGAACAGGGTGGTTTTTTTAGTCAGTAAAAGTCTGACAGTCCCTTCCGCCCCACCCAGGGCGGAAGGAGTCATTTGATGATTTTTACCACCTAAAAAAAAAAAAGTATTTCCAGGAAAAAAATACAGCACTAGAATGAATTATATAACTTCTACAAAAAAAAAACGCATTGCTCGAAAATCTTCATAACCGTATGTCCCAAACAGTACCTACACACTTTACTCCGAATCATGTTAAGATATTTGGCTTGGTATTCATTATGTCCCAACTGGAACGTTTTTTGTCCAAGAAATAAATCTACAAGCTTCATATTTCTCACGACAGGAGACAGATATTTTTTGGCCAAAAATGGCCGCTTCGTGTTCTCTTTCCGTTTAAAATAGACTCATAAAGTTTTAGTACATTCTAGTATTCTGGAAGTATTCTGGTCATAAAGTTAATGACCCGTAGGGAGTGACATTAGCAAGGCATCGAGAACAATGGTTGACCGCTAACGGAAAGGTCAACCTATATGTATTTTTTTGGGTCAAAAGATACAAGCGTTGGGTTTTATATGGAAGTTGTAGATGGTAGTAGGTGGTAATCGGCGAAGTGAAACGAGAGGATAGCTAATACAACTCTCTCTCTCTCTATCGTAAGGTCTTACGACCCCACACACTCTAGTGTCAGAGTTTCTAAGCCGCCTCAAGGGCCTCTGACATGGTTTGAGTGGGACAATAAGTCCAGGTTTCCTCACGATGTTTTCCTTCACCGATGCCAGTGATGTTAAAGATAAACTTAGAGAGTACATATAATGAATTGAAAAATTCACCTTGGTACGTGCCCGGATAATGTTAACAAACACGTAATACAAGCATACTCGCATGCGGTACTCGCACGGACTCAACTGCCGGCGTGTTAGGTAGGGGTCAAGCGGCCATCTATCTATACTTTAACTATCAAAGTCAAAGTCAAAGTCAAATCATTTATTTCAATTAGGCCAATAAAAGGCACTTTTGAACGTCATATACAAAAAAAAAAGGATTGAATCTAGTTGCCCCTTCCAAAAGGTAGTTTTGTATGGAGAAGAATGGGCAAGAAGCTCCATACGTACTCTTTTAAAATCAATATTTTACAATATTTGCATACAGAATCATACATAATGACACGTACCTATAATTAGGTATACATCTAAAAATCATGAGCGCGTCGCTAACAGAAGTGTTCTAGGTTTATCTTAGACATCACTGACATCGGTTAAGTAAAACATTGTGAGGTAACCTGGACTTTATAATTAGTACTAGCTATTGCCCGCAATCGGTTTTTGCGAAGTATTGCATGCTTTTTTACCCGACTACGGCAAAGCCAAAAGGCGGGTTATGATTTTTTTACGGACAGGGAGTTCTGCTAACTTTGAGGAACGATCGCAATCTATTCTAATCTATATTAGATCTGATTCTCAATCTGACAAAAATGCCTCGAACTTACCAACATTTTCTAATATTGATCATTGTCGCTAAGATGAGATTGCGACTCGAATTTGAACGTTTTTAATTAAGCATCTTCGAATCTGTTTCAACAAAAAAAAACCATGTTGCCTTCAAATACCACAATATTTTTTATAATTTACATAAAAGCAAAATAAATACGATGAAAATCTTCGGTCAACGCAAAGAGAATAAAATTCAATCAGGGAGGCTTTTGCTCGTTATAAAAACTTCAAATACCACAGCTTAATAATGTAATTGGACGGGAAAAAGAAAATTGTGGCTGAAATTTTTGAAATATGTCCCACAGAGATAGGGGCACTTAATTAATTCCAAGTAAACGTTGAATGTATCTGGGATATTATTTAAGGATGAGGCTTAATGTATAAAGTCAATAACGCTGGGATTGGTTTAAATTATTTGATGACATCATAGCTTCTTAAATAATTTGAGTTTAAGGTAAACGCAGGTAATAACGACCCCCCTAAGGCAATTTTAAAATCAACAATTTTTTTTTAGTATACTGGTTCCTCTAAAGATTGATAGTTTAATTTTATATGCTAGTGTTATGTTTAAATAATGTATTTACTGAATCAAATACATTTAAATAAAGGATTATCCTGTAAAAAATAATTTACAAAGTGACTTAGTCGATTGTTGCTATTACCGACCCATAAAAACGGCTGTGAAGCTATTAACGATTTTTATGCAGCTATTCCCGATCGTGTATGAGAGAAGGCCTTTTTCCAGCAATGGAATGTATAAGCTAGTGATGATCTCTCTACCCTACCTCTACCCTACCTCTGCCCTACCTCTACCCTACCTCTACCCTACCTCTACCCTACCTCTACCCTACCTCTGCCCTACCTCTACCCTACCTCTACCCTACCTCTACCCTACCTCTGCCCTACCTCTGCCATACCTCTACCCTACCTCTGCCCTACCTCTGCCCTACCTCTGCCCTACCTCTGTCCTACCTCTGCCCTACCTCTGCCCTACCTCTAACCTACCTCTGCCCTACCTCTGCCCTACCTCTGCCCTACCTCTGCCCTACCTCTGCCCTACCACTGCAATACCTCTGCCCTACCTCTGCCCTGGCTCTGCCCTACCTTGCCCTACCTCTGCCCTACCTCTGCTCTACCTCTGCCCTACCTCTGCCCTACCTCTGCCCTACCTCTGCCCTACCTCTACCCTACCTCTGCCCTACCTCTGCCCTACCTCTGCTCTACCTCTGCCCTACCTCTGCCCTACCTCTACCCTACCTCTGCCCTACCACTGCCCTACCTCTGCCCTACCTCTGCCCTACCTCTGCCCTACCTCTGCCCTACCTCTGCCCTACCTCTACCCTACCTCTGCCCTACCTCTGCCCTACCTCTGCTCTACCTCTGCCCTACCTCTGCCCTACCTCTACCCTACCTCTGCCCTACCACTGCCCTACCTCTGCGCTACCTCTGCCCTACCTCTACCCTACCTCTGCCCTACCTCTGCCCTACCTCTGCCCTACCTCTGCCCTACCTCTGCCCTACCTCTGCCCTACCTCTAACCTACCTCTGCCCTACCTCTGCCCTACCTCTGCCCTACCACTGCAATACCTCTGCCCTACCTCTGCCCTGCCTCTGCCCTACCTCTACCTTACCTCTGCCCTACCTCTGCCCTACCTCTGCCCTACCTCTAACCTACCTCTGCCCTACCTCTGCCCTACCACTGCAATACCTCTGCCCTACCTCTGCCCTGCCTCTGCCCTACCTTGCCCTACCTCTGCCCTACCTCTGCTCTACCTCTGCCCTACCTCTGCCCTACCTCTGCCCTACCTCTACCCTACCTCTGCCCTACCTCTACCCTACCTCTGCCCTACCTCTGCCCTACCTCTGCCCTACCTCTGCCCTACCTCTAACCTACCTCTACCCTACCTCTGCCCTACCTCTGCCCTACCTCTGCCCTACCACTGCCCTACCTCTGCCCTACCTCTGCCCTACCTCTGCCCTACCTCTGCCCTGCCTCTGCCCTGCCTCTGCCCTACCTCTGCCCTACCTCTGCCCTACCTCTGCCCTACCTCTGCCCTACCTCTGCCCTACCTCTGCCCTACCTCTGCCCTACCTCTACCCCATATTTTCTCACCGTTTAAACCTTCCCTAGACCTCCACGAACATTTCAAAACCAAAATTAGCTAAATCATAAAAGTAAGGTGAGAAACTAAATAATCTATATACGATCAGTAATAGCTTCTTATAGTTGCTATTGCCGACCCTCATGGGTCGGTAATAAAGTATGTAAGTATAAACATAAATTGTATTACCGACTCATAAAAAAATGGTTATTTTAATTTAATTGACCTTCGGACTATAAAATAGATTATAATTGATTAATGTCACAAAAATATGAACAAATGCACACTGTTTTAAACACAAAAACAATGATTTATTACTGATACTATTCAATATCGATCCTCGAAAAATATCATAACTTTGGTTAAATTGACAACGCTAAAAGGTAAAAACTAGACAAAAAAGTTTAGTCGCTAATAGATTTTTATAAAGACTGATAGCTTAGATTTAAACTGGTCCATAAAAATACTTGTGTTAGTGTGATATAATAACATAAAAGAAAAATAAACCGGAAAGTTACTTTGCTGCCATTGCCGACTTATGGGTCGTTGATAGCTGCCACGACTAAAACTGATGAAGCTAACACCGTCCCATTTTAATTTAAAGTTTTATCGTTTCAAATTACTTTTTATTAATAAAATGTCGTAAGAAATCAAGAGTTGACACTTAAATGAATACATTTAGTAATATAAGATAAAGTATAGACGTCATTTGTTTGTATAAATGTCTTAAATAGAAAAGTCACGTACTTACTTGAAGGAACAAGGGAACAGTACTACACGCCCTGCGTCCACGCTGCCCCGCAGTAATTAGCGTATTTTATCTGTTTTTTGCACAGCTACTCACAAAAACGTAAAAGTATACGATGCTCAAGGAATAAACGCGTGTGTAACTTTGCCTACTATTATAGCTAAAATAGTTCTGGAAACGTAAAGATTTCGAATTACTTTTATAGGTCGGTAATACCTGCAGATTTTCGATGGGTCGTTGATAGCTGCGTTTACCTTAATTCGTTTATTAGCTTAGGCAGGTAGGACTGGTCCATAGGTCTTATGGCCTCAAGATCGACTGCTCAGCATGGTTAGATCTCCAAGTCGGGCATAATGTTATGGGGTTTTTTCTATTACGAATTTCTGAATAGCAGCACGGAGTTTATTTGTTAGGTCCCAGCTGTCATTCATAGATCTTTGACAATCGCTACGGGTAGCCTGAAAGTCTGAGTCCAAACAGTCTTACCGATGGGTATCGTGTTACTCAGTAACTGGGTTGTGGAGGTCAGATAGGCAGTCGCTCCATGTAAAATACTGGTATTCAGCTGTATCCGGTTAGACTAAAGACCAAGCCCATAATAGTTAGAAAAAGGCTAGGAGATGATGAATTTTGAGATGATTCACATAAGTAGGTAAGTCTTGAAAGCTGTTGACTTTATTTACTTTTACTTATCAAGGTATATTTTAATTCTTTTAATAAATACAATTAATACATCCACCGTAATTAAAAACTTTTTAATGAGTTTGTAAATAAACCTTCAAAACTAAATCATATTACCGTACACGCGTTTGCAAAATTAAGCTGTTCAATCTTGAAGCAATATTATTACGTGTATTAATACAAAAAAAAAACTCAGTTCCTATCAACTAAAGAATGAATCCAATAACAAGAAATACCAACACCATCGTGTTACGCAAAATGTCACTTAAACATCTAATAAAAACGTGTTAGATTAAGCCATAGAGATGTACTATGGAGATACCGGGTAAATGCGGGTTACTTTACCCCTTTAGGAAAACTGTAACGTGGCCGTACTAATGGGTACACCTCTGCCTCACCCTTAGGGGATTACAGGCGTGATGTTATGTTATGTTATGTAGGGAAACTTAGCCCAAAAATTAAAAAAAAATCTTTGACAAGAAAAGGCTAGGTGACACCACCAATCAATCGACGTACTTTTTATGACCTGTCAAAACGCGATTCTTCCATAGTTTTTGTATGGCAATACGAACAGTGACGTCACTTATTTGGCAACTCAATTGACTAACTATTTATTGATTTCAAATCCACAAAAAATCTAATTTTACAGTAAATTGAAAATGAATCGGGTTTTCAAGACTATAAAATAAAGTTTCTAAAAAAAAGTTATGTCTTGGTTATTATTGGTTAATGGTGTCAACACCCATTCTTTTTAGTTACTAGTTTTTTAGTTTTTACTATTTCTGTAATTTTCCAAGAGATGAGAAGTTCAAATATTTTTCCGTTCTGAGCCAAGGTTTCCCTATAGAGTTAAATTAACCCGCATTACGGTACCCTTAACATCTTAATGTATAAAGATAATATCAGTCAGAACGTGTCACGTCCGCCATATTGAGTGTCTATTATGAATTGAAATTAAGTACATAATATTCGAATAAGACGCTTCGAAACTCCTACTATTCGTCGGCCATTTTGTGTTGCAAAGTGTCCGCTTTTTTTTGTACTTAGGCTCGTCCATAAATATAAGTCAGTAAATGAAACAGTTCTTTGTGCCGAGAGATATTACGTAAGCCAGTACATGAAAAAAGAGAGACAGAACACATCTTTGACACGAACACATAACGGGCTGTTATTTAGATAAGAAAAGGCAAGGAAGTAGAAAAATATAACATAAAATAAAATCAAATTACAGAATAGGGCTAGCTACAGACTTTTATTTATAATTATATTTGTATGGCAAAGCCGGCCCTACTTAATGTTAAGTGGTCATCTATGAACATCTACAATACCAGAGGCTTCTCAGGTGCGTTGCCATCTTAGAGACAAAGTTTAAATCTATACTCTATACATTACGAGTACAAAGGGCCGGGGCAAAGCTTATTATTTTCCTGAAGAAGAGATTTTTTAGAAGTAGGTACCTACTTTTTATTCTTTGACACTTTGAGTTTTCATTCATTTCATTTTAAGATTACTACAATTACTTATTTTTATTATTGTTATTAAGTATATGGACTTTTCTATTCTTTGCTCAGTTTGTTTCTTTTTTTAATCGGAAGAGGTAATCTCCGAAACTACTGGTCTGATTACAAAAACTCTTACACTTATAGAAAGCTACACTATTTCCGAGTATCATAGGTTATGTTTGGTATACAGTTTGACTTCCAAATCGCATGCAGAAGCTAATGTCTCAATGCCTGTGGATTTTGACTGCGGTGATAGTTAACCAATTTAAACCAATTTTATTTTATCGTTCTCTACACATACTGCCTCAGACCTATGTCATTAATTTGTTTGAAAATTCTTTCATTCACAGGAAGCTACGTGCATAGCACTAAGTGCTATATTATGCCAGATTTTATAATTAAAAAATTAGGAATCCGTCAGAAATTTCACACAGACAAAGTCGCAGACAAAAGCTAGTTAATCAAGAATACTAAAAAATACCGACTTTAGAAATCGTCACAAGCATTTTTTAAACAACCCACAATATGGAGTGTCACCTTTCCAACATTGTACACTTGAGGCCACAAAAAGGGAAGGCTCAGTTATGATTTATTTCAGCCTGTTGGCTGATACGTAACGTCACTGTACACTGTCGTGAGATTTATAAGGAAGCTCAACGTTTGAGGAAAAAATATAATATACAATCCGAGTTAGGTATACGAGGAAAATTGCTTACACGGAGTAATTTCGTTTTGGGATCTGGAGATTGGCAAAAAAATTGTGTATGCATGATTGGTGGAAGTGTTTCTTTTTAATGTTGCATGTGTGTGTGTGAGTTGTCGATATA
Source organism: Hoplodrina blanda (assembly GCA_949316365.1). Taxonomy (NCBI): domain Eukaryota; kingdom Metazoa; phylum Arthropoda; class Insecta; order Lepidoptera; family Noctuidae; genus Hoplodrina; species Hoplodrina blanda. The sequence goes on from OX438590.1 coordinate 2,947,289, forward strand.
ATGAAGGTAAGGTAGGCGCCTTACCTACTTTACCCCCTTAAAAAAAAACTTTAAGCTCCTTTATTTTTCTACCTACCTAGGTAGTTGGTAAAATAATAAAAGGGTTTAAAAATACTGTGAAATCATTAACTCAATCGATTGCTCAACATCAACCATGATAATATTATAAATGCGAAAATAACTCTGTCTGTCTATCTGTTACGCTTTCAAGACTAAACCACTGAACCGATTTTGATGAAATTTGGTATGGGGTTAGTTCAAACCTTGCGCGGGCGAAGTCGTGGGCAAAAGCTAGTCATTAGTGGCGATCACTATTAATGAATTTAGGTAGTTGACTAAAAAATTAAAAGGATTTTAAAATATTGTGAAGTCATTTCGACACCAACAATTTATACTACGCTAACTCCTATTTTAGGTAAATTCGTTTTTTTATGCCAAGTTGCTTAAAATGTGTTTTTTTATATATAATAAAAAAATCGTGAAGATATATTCAAAAATAACGAAGTTACAAATGATATACAACGCTAAGTAAAGGTACTTTTTGAAATTACTCGATCTAAATTACGCTATCTATTGTTGGCGGAATATGCGCGGGGAAGGGTTTTGCCCAAAGTCCGTGTTACACTACGCTAACTCTTAGTTAGCGTAGTTTAGTGCGTTCGTGTATACCTACTGTTCGTTGTAAAATGCTCTAACTAGCGACTTTTGTGCTGTAAATACCGAATGTTTATTAGTTTATTGATGGTACCTTGACTGTTTTTTTAATGTACATAGTTATAATTACTATATAATATATTTTAAAATTATTATTGCAGCACAATAAAAATAACACTTCTTTAGCACTATAATCTCCCGTAATACACTACGCTAACTTTAGTTAGACGTGTGTAATGTGTAAAATCGTATAAAGGAATTACGTGTATACACGGCTAACTTGCGCTAAATGGAAAAATATGAATAATTAAGGAAAAATAAATATGAGAAATTACAATTAATAAATTAACCTTTAAGGGTACCAAATTTCAAATAAATATCTTAATTAATATAAAAGTTATCACGTTTTTCCCTTCAAAAGCCTCTACTGTAAAGTACACTTTTATGAGTTAGCGTAGTATAAATTGCTGGTGTCGATTTACTACATAAAAAGAAAGGGTTGAATTGTGAAATTAATTTCAGGAATGTGTGTTTTGTGGTTTTTAATTATGTGTGAATAAAGGGGAAGTAATTAATTATTCTGTGGTTGCCACGCTAGGCTGAATCTGCCTCGTGAAGTCCCAATACCTACGTACTGTTTTACTACGTAATTATGACTAACTAACAAAGTTAGGATTCTAAGTAAAGGCTGCCTAGCAGTAGGCAATACTAATTTCTATAACAGGGTACCTAACAAAGAAAATACAGTATTTGAAATTCGAGTTAATTACTTTTTAATTCGGTTTTTCTTAAAACTGACAGGTTTATTTATATCAGATTTATTAATTTAAATTATGTCAATACAATCTGCTTTTTCGAACATGGAACTGCTACGGTTTTAAAACCGCATGCAACAGATGTTGTATTAAAAATCAGTTATGCATAAATAAACGGTGTTCTATGCATGACAATGGCTACAATGACTCTTTTTCATATTATATTGCAATATTGTGAGCATCAAATAAAAGCCAATGCTTCAATAAATTTGTATGTTTATTTGTTTTGTGAACATTTTATTTTTAATCTGTTTAAAACGTCAATTGGCCCATTTTACATGCCACCAAGTTTTAAACTACACAACTACAAACGTAAACCACTAAAATAAAAAACTAAATAAACTAAAATACATACATCACATAACTTCACGTCTTTAATCCCTGTGTTAGGCAGAGGTGTACCCATTAGTACACCCACATTTCGCAGGTATGTTTAAGGCCCATATATAGGGGCGAGCCTATTGCCATCAACCGAGGCTGCTAGAGATAAACTACTATTATAACTTGACGCTCCCCTCCATATTACTATTTCAATAATAATGAGTAATTAATGATGCCGCTAGTCAAGCAACAATAACACGCTGATTTGTTTTTGTTTCGAGAGCCGTCTCAGTACGCACACATGCGTTGTGAGTCTTGTAAATACTTTCAAAGGTTTTGAATTGTGGAAAGGCGCGTCAATTTATCGTAGTTTATCTCTACAAAAAAAAATCCTGATGGAAAAATCAAATAACACTTTGCCCGTCCTGTTGTCACGACCTCATGCTCAACAATCGCGCTTTGCAATCACTAGACCAACGAGGTAAACGAGGGAAACTAAAATATTTCCTTAAAAATCTTCTCACATAATAAAACACCATTATTGTGAGAGAATCAACGATTCCATGGCTTTTTTCCCACTTAAATAAAACATTCTTTATAGGGTGGAATATTTCACGATGACGGAGGCACTCATTAATAATGCCGGGTGTACAATGACGACAATCGCGTTATTCATCGCTAGGCGACGATTTTAATGATAGTCATCTATTACGTGATTGAGTAGCCGTGTAGTATTTGCTGTATTTTGGTTTTCGTGGTAACGTGCAGTGGCGTTAATGGGTTTATAACTTCATTTTCGTATTTGGTGTGTGCGAATGTTAAGCGGCTTATAATATGCTGTGATGCAAAAGTGCGCTTTAAAATTTTAATAAAATATGAACTTTCCCGATTTTTGTAAATTCTTTTAAGTACAACAAGTAGTCTATGTGAGTAGACTAATATCTATCTGTCAATTTTTCGTCTTTGGAGTTCTCTAAAAAAAAACAACGGCCAAAAACGGATTGGACACCCACGGTACAATAGAAATTGTGAGTGCAAGGAAAAGTATAAAAAAAACCCATTAAGTATTAAGAATTACCCTTACATAATTTGACCCCACGGTACAAGTGAAATTGAAAGTGCAAGGAAAAGTTTAAAAAAAAACCATTAAATATTAAGAATTGCCCCTACATACTTGACATGATAGTATGGGTAACTAAATAGCTATAAACATCAAAGTAGGTATCTACTTCAAAAATTCCTAACTACAAAGGAACAATTATTTAACTCACAAAGAGTTATCCAAACAGTTTTGAAGTGCCCAACACTAGCAGCAATTCGATATTCGATAAAATTGAGCACTTCACACAAGAGAATTTTCCAACGAAAATAGAAAAAAAATAACAAAAAAGAGTTTTTCGCTTTATTACATTTGCAGTATTTTATTTGGCGGCACATTGTTCTTTTATATTTGTTTAGGCTTTGATATGTTAGAAGGTTTATTTAAGTAAGGCAATACAAATTGTGTCAACAGCTCTTTGATTATTGTTTATGGGTTCTGTACACTTACTTATGGTACCTACAAAGTAGTTGATACTTTTTTTGTAATGATTTATATTAAGAGATATTCTGTTTTTCTGTAGCTTGTTAGAAATGTTATTTATTTATTTGTTTACACACACAATAATAATTATAACCTAATGACAGTAAAATCAAAGCTATACAGTAACTAAAGTAGTTAAATTACACGATGGTATACAATATTTTAACTATAATATGTAATATATGAATGCTTAAATAAATAACAATAATAACAGCCTTTTATTGTGCCGAGTCCTCTTCTCATACGGAGAAGGCACGAGCATTGATTATCACGCTTGATAAAGGCGGATTGGCGATTTCAAACCTATATCCTTCTTCCTACTAATATTATAAATGTAAAAGTTTTTTGAAGATGTTTGGATGTTTGTTACTCAATCGTAAACCAAACAGATTTAGATGAAAATTGGCACATATATAGACAATTTTCTAGATCAACACATAGGATACTTTGTATCGCGGTAATGTGTTTCGTTGGGATAATAGTCCAACTTACTTAACGAAAAGTTAATTTTTACGCGGGCGAAGCCCAGGGCAGAAGCTAGTTAATTATAAGTCCAGGTTTACTCACGATGTTTTTCCTTCATTGATGTCAGTGATGTCCAAGATAAACTTAGAAACTACATATAAAATCCCCACAGCCTCGTACATGAGACAACCGAAACCAATGGGCCATTGCGACGTATTAGGTATACAATATTTTTATTTTTCAACGCGTACAGTTTTTTTTGGCCAGCAGTGTATTTAATAAATCGTTTGAGCTAAAAATGTTTTATAGATCTCTAAAAAATTTTTTTCTACATGTTCAATTTACGAGCAAAAGTAAAATGTTTTATATACGAGTAAAACTATTGTTTTTATTTTATTATTATTTTGACTTTTTCCATGAACTCTGAAACAAGAGATTATAGAAGCGAGTACCTTTTTTTGCCAAGCTCTGTTGGGTTAAGTTTCTAAAACTAATAATAATCTCTCGACCGAATTTCGGTCACAGCGGCCAATCTCGATGGAGACTAGTCGAAAACGCAGCAGATATTATAGTGCACAATGCGCAAAAACAGGTGCACTTCCTCTTCTCTCACCCTCATAGTCCGTGCGATCGGGGAGATATCAGGCGCAGGACAAACGGTTTTACGTACTTTCTGAGGCATAGGGGTGTCACACCAGCAATTTACAAACTCCGGACTGCTAGTCAAACGGGGTGAATAGGGATGCAGGGGTGAATCGGGACAAAAACGTTGAAAATAATATAGTTTGTAACTAAAAAAACGCTCAATGTTTTTGCGTAATTATAATTTACGATTTAGTATCATTGGTAGCATTAAACTATTATTATTTCAACGTTAAAATCCCTTTAAAAGTTGCGTCAAACGGGGTGAATAGGAATTATTCACCCCGTTTGACTGTACTGAGATATTTCAAAATTCGTAATGGACTTTTTGCCCACCTTTTTGCACAACCTATGAATCGAAACCAGGACCCCACGCTCAATAGTCACGCTTACCATCATAAGACCAACGTGGCAGTCAAATTCTAGAAATACTTTCGTATTAACATAATAGAAAAAAAAAACTACAAAACTGCAATTTGATACAATAAAAACAATGACCAAAGTGCGTGTCATTCCCTCATTTTACCTAGCTATAAAGGAAACAGAAAAAGCTATTGTATTTTCAACTCAACCGTAGTTGTAATAAGGAACTTTGAAAGTAAGTAATAAACGGTAATTGAAGTTTCTTGTATTGTTTTACTAGTCTTTTTACTTTTGACATTCAAATTGTTAACAATTTGCTTTTAGTAAAAACATTAGCATACTCAAAGGTACCCTAATTTGCGTATAAAAGCAAATTCTGCACGACATGGCTTTTAAGGTTGTCCATTGGCTTAATATTGCGCTTTGTTGATTGCTTCGCTTCATGACATGAGTATTCGTTGAAAGAAGAAATTGAAGAAATAGTAAATTTAAATAATTATAATAAGTTCGCTGTTTCTGTTCCTAAACGTAATATGCTATGCAAATGATAGGTAATATAGGTATCTCACACATCAAAATAATGTTTAATTAACCTGTTTTTTTTTTCCTAACTTTTTATACAAGATGTTGTTTTGCATCCTCGTCAAATTTCAGGTGGTTCTCCTAAAAGACATAAAGAATCAATTGAAAATACAGTACCGGGCAATAACTAATAAGCGCACGCGGGAGCGCGAGCGTGGCTAGGCACGTGCGCGAGTAGTACCTACGAAATTATTGAATGATCGTTGCGTATGCGTTGTGTATGTATTGTTTGCATTTGTTTGTGTGTGAAAGCGCGGTTATAGCTAGTAACAGACGGGCCGCTTTTAAATACGGCTGGTTTACAATTATGGATTTCAGTAAACAGGAAAAAGAATATAAAAAATACCTACTCATTTTATTGTTGATTTGGGTCGAGAATCATTAGCATAATTACGTCCTTGAATTTGACTAGGATGCAAATCAACAGCTTCTTCTAAAAGGGCTAATAGGAGTAATAAAACTTCATTACAGTTAGCCATATTCACTGACGTGCTTTTGTAGCACAAACACCACAGCTAATGACGCTTCAGGCGGCCACCGCGGTGGTGTGATTTCGCAGCGACTGGAGCCGCGACGCGCGGTAGGCCGCCACCGCAGGCCACGCGGGACCTTGTGGGACACGCTTAACGTGCTTTCTGAGGCACGGAGGAATCTCGCTGTGTAAAGAAAGTCACCCATCCACGGGCCAACTCCGGCAAGCGTCGACCTGTGCGGCTGTTATTACTAAACCACGAACTCCGATGAATGACCATGAATGTTGTACCAAATTAGTATTCTTATTTTTTTAAATTGTTCGTTTAATTACAGCAAAAACAAGCTAGACTTTGTTACACAAAGTTTTCTCAGTACTGTTTCTCTTAAACTTTGAAAGTTTGTATAGTTATTTTAATTGTGTATTTACTAGCTAAGTGTACATTTTGATGGCCGAATCGAATAAACGTGCAAGAGCCATTGCAGGATTTTTTTTTTGTGTTTTCGGTTCCTTTGCCCATCCTCCTACCCCCTAATTTTTTTTAAACATTTTAGTCTAAAAATAATTAAGCAATAGATCTGTTCACAAAGAAACCCGCGTTATTAAGGATTAAACGTTTTTATTTTCTCCTGTAAAGTTGACTTTTTTCACTTGAACGTTTATTTGATGCGGCCATCGATTTGTACTGTCTATGTAACTCCCGGCTTAGTAGTCAATTATCTATGATTGTCTATGATATTCTAGGTACAGTCAACAAAAGTAATTAATAACTAGACTGAAAGTTTTGAAATGGATTTCATTGATGGAAAATTACGGTTAGCAATTTAATTACTTAATAATTTTGAAGTCATTGACTGCCTCGTTGGTCTAGTGGTCGCAAAGCGCGACTGCTGAGCTTGACGTCTGGGGTTCGATTCCCAGTTCGGGCAAAGTGTTATTGGGTTTTAACATCAGGAATTTCTCAGTAGCAGCCTCGGAGTCTGGATTTGTGCCCGGTTGATGGCATTAGGCTCGCCCTATTACATGGGACTTAAACATAACTGGCGAAATGTGGGTGTACTAATGGTAAAAATAAAAATACACCTCTGCCCAACCCTTCGAGTATTACAGGCGATTATGTAGGTATGTATGTTTCTTATCAGAAAAGTACTTAATTTTATATTATTTAAATGTTCATTTACATAAGATAATGTTTGTTATCTTTTCAATTCTTCGAAAAAAAAGAAGATAATTAAACAAACTTAACAAAAGCATTGTTCATTTATTTCATACTTCAGCATTTATTCAGTAAAGTAAAAGAGAAATGGAATACTTGATTAATGACCAACGATCGTAATTATTCACGATTCTTGAAGTTATTCTGAAAAATATGGTTGTTATTGAAAACTGTATTGAGTGTCACTGTTTCTCAGAACAAAAAGAATACCTAAGGCTCATTTTCTAACAGCACAATTTCAACTTAGTAAATAATTTGCCAATTAAATTAGGGCTTTAAATTGCAAGCATCAAAACATGTTTTAAAGTGACAAGGTTTAAAGGTGACGGCATGCGGGCGGCGTGCTGGAAGCAGCTCGTTGGATTTCTCAAGATGATTCAGTTCGGGCCGTAGCCATGTCGGAGCGGTGCTGTTCCAATAAGCTATGACTATAACTGCGCGCGCTTCATACAAAAGAAGTCTTGTCATATTTTTTGGTCAATAAGTAATTAGGCAAAATCAAATTCAAATTCTTAAATAAAATTTAAAACCAGATATATTCCAGCCTACTACTGTCCCACTACAGGGCAAAGATCTTTTCTCATACCCATCCTTTCTCAAGGCGAATTAGCGAATTCAAACTTATATTAATTGTACGAGTAAGTCGTAAGTTTCTTCACGATTTATTCCTTCACCGAAGTCAGTGATGTCCAAGATAAACTTAGATAGATAGTACATAATAATATTATATATTGTAAAAGTGGTAATAAATAAATTCATTATTTCGGACAACATAAGATCCACTGTATTAGTAAACTTGTTATAAATAAGTAGTTTTAGTTAGTAAATTATACAAATGATTTAAAAAATATCATTTGAGTTCGCCTCGAGTTCGAAAAGAAAGCTCTTCACTCGTTTATCACCCCCACAAAACGCCTCAGAATGGTAATGGTACTTGCCCGATATCGAGCCCTCATGCATGAGAAGCAGACCCAAACCTAACTTCAATTTAATCCGCTCCAATATTCAAAACCATTTCCACACTAAATGCTCATAGAAGGTTTAGTACTACAGTTCATGTATGTTTGACAGTCAAGCAATTACGTGTATGGTTACCTTAAGACGAATAACGCATCCTAGATTGCTTCGACCAATCTGGTGTACAGTGATGTACAAGGCGAGTCTGATTGGATAACCACAATTGTACCACCCAGGACACTGGAAATCCTTGTGCACGGAGAGCGCTTACGATGTATTCTCGGTATTTGGTGTGAGAATTTAATCGTGCATGATGAGTGTAATCGTTTGTTTCGTACTAAACGAGGATGGGAACGCCTGACATCTGTTCCAAATATAGGTATATTATTATTATATGTATAGGTAGGTAGGTTTTATTATTATACGAACTGACCGGCCCACGCGTTGCTGTGGCTCAGGTTTGCAATCAAAAAATATTAAGACCAATAATCGAGATAAAAACTGTCCTATCTTTCAAGTTGGATCAAACTGCACACGGTGTGCTAATTTAATTAAAATCGGTTAAGTAGTTTAGGAGTCCATCCCGGACGAACAACGTGACGCGTAATTTATGTATATATTACAAAATTTTGTCTACAATTATTTTAATTTTTTTTCCTTGTTAATTTTTATTTCCTTATTTGTTTTTATTTTTTCCTTATTAATTTTTATTTTTTCCTTGACATGACATTATCATTCAAATCTCGGATTAAATTACAAATACGTTATACAAAATTGGTCCGTGTTATTAACTAACTTGAAATTAATAACGTAACCCTAAATAACGCAAATGAACCCAATTGTTTTACATTAATACAAGTAGGTTACCTAAACGTGAACTAAATAGAATTCTTCAATAAAAAGACAACTTCTAAAATTATCCAAAGTATATAGAATAGTTGGAACAGCGTCCAATTAAGGTTGAGCTCTAAAAAAGGCGGGCAGTTGGTTTTTATTGGCAATTTGGAACACAACGAAGGGGGCCGGAGGTCTCGCTGCGTTGGTAAGTGCATTCGGTGACAATGCAGCCGTGCTTACTGAAACATACGGGTTTTCAGTTTATCGAGCAATGCAGATTTGTGAAAATATTTTAAAAAGTTTTGAAGCAAAGAGACATTGATATTTTTCACTATCTAAGTAGATTGGGAAATGAAAAAACAATAAAACAAACACATAACATCACGCCTGTAATCCCCGAAGGGTAAGGCAGAGGTGTACCTATTAGAACACCCACATTTCGCCAGTTATGTTTAAGTCCTATGTAATAGCTGGCTAGCCTGTTGACATTAACCTGGCACAAATCTAGACCCCTTTTTGTATGACGTAGGCATCCGATAAGAAAGTTTTTTCCCATATTCTACCCCTTACGGAATGAAAAAGGGGGCAAAGTTTGTCTGGAACAACGCGATTCCTTGGTCCAATCTGCTTCAAATTTTCTGTAATTACGTAAAAAAAACAATTAAAAATTCTAATAGAGCCATGTTCGACTTCTGTGCGGACGAAATCGTAGGCACAAGCTAGTAATTAAATAAATAAACAAGACCAAGATCAACACACTACCTTCCCGTATAACAAGGAACTTCTATAAATGTTAGTTTTAATCACCTGCCTGGAGGCGCCCACGCCATATGAAAACACGTCCCCGAGCTGCGCTGTCGCGGCTTATTGCCTTTGTTATATTACTATTTAAACTGTTTGTTTTGGAACTCAGTAATTTCAATGTACTTGCTGATGTCATGTCTGATTATACTAGTACAAGTTAAGCGACTTAATAAAAGGATGAGGTTTTCAAAATGGTTGTATATCTTTAATTTTTACATAAAAAATGGTTTGTCCAGAATGACTGACTGTCGGATCAACGCACAGCCTAAATCGCTGATTGTAGAGATCTGAAACTTGGAGGGTGTGTTCTTAGTATGACGTAGGCATCCGTTTAGAAAGGATTTTTCGAAATTCTACTCCTTAGGAGATGAAACGGGGGTCCAAAGTTTGTATGGAGGTAATCCCCGAAGGATTAAGCAGAAGTGTACCTATTAGTACACCCATATTTCGCCAGTTATGTTTAACTCCCATGTAATAGGGGGCGAGCCTATTGCCAATCGGGCACAAATCCAGACTCCGAGACGGCTTCTGAGAAATTCCTGATAGTAAAACCCAATAACTTTTTGCCCTACCTGAGAATCGAACCCAAGACCTCGACAGCAGCCTTGCATAGCAGCCGTGCTTTGCGACCACTAGACCAACGAGACAGACCTCTTTATTATGACTCTCATTATCATCATCACATATCAGCCGTAGGACGTCAACTGCTGAATATAGGCCTTCCCTACAGATTGCCAATAGGACCGGATGGAAACGGCTTGCATCCAGCGCGATCCCGCGGTCCTCATAAGATAATGGTGCCGATTCCCTTGTTCACAACTAAACTAAAATTAGACTATTTCTATCTTTTTCTGTCCAATAAAACAAGAAAGAGACGAATGTAAATAAGAGCTATCAAATTTAGTCACGTTTTACGATGTCAACTATAATTGTATGGATGTGCCATACAATTATAGTTGAAATCGTAAAACGTGTAGGTAGATTAAAAATACGGAAAAGTTCAAGGCAAAACTAATATGACATCTCTAACTTAGTTCTTAAATGTCATCGTCCTTTTCTTTCGCTATAAGTTAGTAAAAGATGTCAATTCTCTAAACTTAGTCTAGTTTGTAAACAAGGGAATTGGCACCAGTATCGGTTTATCTAGTATCTAATTCAAGATATTATTGTTTCGCAGGATACAGCACAATATAAGAACAACCAACTTCAAAGAGTAAATACCGTTAAGCTTACACGGTTAATTAATATAATACCCACCCAAGTAATTAGAAAGGTTAAGAAAATGGTCTCATTAACAGATTCTAAGTAATTTAAAGATAAAGCAACTTAAACCAAACAAAAACAGTTACCTGAATGTAATTATTTACTTTATTTCAAGTATATATAAGGTGCAGTTTCGCATCCTTGATACAATTTTAGGAGGTTGTCATAAAAGACAATATACTTAAACAAATAAAATGATAACACCTGGTTAATCTAAATATGTATATATATAAAAGCGAAAGATCACTCACTCACTCACTTACTTATCACGAATTATCGAAAACTACTTGATGTATAAAGATAAAATTTGACAGGTTGGTAGATTATATAGTGAGAAGACGTCCACTAAGAACGGAATAAGTATCTCTATTTTATCTATAAATATAAAAGGCAACCATTACTGACTGACTGATCTATCAACACACAGCTCAAACCATTGAACGGTTTGCGCTGATGTTTGGGACGCAGATAGTAATTATGACGATAGCATGCGCTAAGAAAGGATTTTCCAAAAAATACTCCCTAAGGGTCAGTTCACACCGAGACGAGACGTGACGATACTGGAAGAGGCCAGTGATTTCGCGCTGCGCCGCGCGCCGGCGCGAGGCATTACGAGGCGTAGTGCTGCGTGGTGTAACGTATTCTAAATTCTCACAATGAAATGTGTATCTTTTCGTGTGGAAAATAAAGTTATATTTTTGTGTCGCTCTTTTAAAGTGTGCGCGCAGCGTTGAGTCGCGTTGCGTCTCGGTGTGAGCTGACCCTTAGGGAATGAAACGGGGGTCCGATATTTACTTACTTGGACGAAATCGCGGGCCAAGCTAGTTAATAATATACTTGTTTCTTATTTGTTTAAAGACAGTAGGTATTTCAGAATATACCTGTTTGAAGGAACAGAATTGCCCCGTTGCGTATGCATTAGGCAGTGTCGCGCGACTATATCACAGTGTGCGTGCGGGTTTATCACCCCGCCTGCCTAAACCCAGCGGCAAGATGACTAGCTCGAAATTTGAAAATCACCCACTGCAAAAAAAAAAGAAAAAAGTGCTTATTTATTATTGATACGTCTTGAATTTCACAAGGATGCGAAACTGTACCTTGCATAAGTACCCATAGTAACTAGATTAGTATGCTACCTACATACTACACACATAAACACGAAACTCTATCTAGGTCACAGACTAAGTAAAATTAAATAGAAAGAAATATTCGTTCATTTATTCTGGTAATTACCTAGCGCCAACTTAATGCTTAAGTAATGAAGTAAGCCAGACATATATTTTGATAGGAGCGAAGAAATATAATGATACTAGCTGTTGTTTGTGACTTCATCTGTGTAAGTCAAAATACCAATATAATAAAGCTGAACAGTTTTTTTGTTTGTTTGACTGCCTCGTTGGTCTAGTGGTCGCAAAGCGCGACTGCTGAGCATGAGGTCTTTGGTTCGATTCCCAGGTCAGGCAAAGTGTTATTGGGTTTTTCCATCAGGGAATTTCTCAGTAGCTGCCTTGGAGTCTGGATTTGTGCCCGGTTGATAGCAATAGGCTCGCCCCCTGTTACATGGGACTTAAACATAACTGGCGAAATGTGGGTGTACTAATGGGTACGCCTCTGCCTAACCCTACGGGGATTACAGGCGTGATGTTATTGATTTGAGTTTTTTTATTTATTGGTTTGAACGCACTTATCTTTGGAACTTCCGCTCCGATTCTGAACATCACGCCTGTAATCCCCGAAGGGTTAGGCAAAGGAGTACCCATTAGTACACCCACATTTCGCCAGTTATGTTTAAGTCCCATGTAGTAAGGAGCGAGCCTATTGGCATCAACCGTGCACAAATCCAGACTCCAAGCTGCTTTTTTTTTTTGAGGTGGTAAAAATCATCAAATGAGTCTGACAGACTTTTACTGACTAAAAAACCACCCTGTTCCTTCTGTTGCTCTTAACGTTCCGGGGCCACGGTATCCTGTTAAGACGTCCCGCAACCCCTTATTCCAAGCTGCTTCTGAGAAATTCCTGATGGAAAAACCCAAAAACACTTTGCTCGACCACTAGGCAACAAGGCAGTCAAATGCCAAAACAATTCTGGGTTTCCAAACAAAATCTGAAAAAAAAAAATGTTTTACAAAAGTTATGTTATAACCTACATAGTAGCTTACAAAATCTAGGCCGAATATAATTGGGTGCCTTTTTAGTTTGGGTAAAAAATATTCTGAAAGGGCAATATTACCTTAATAGATGAATAAATTCACGTTATGAGTAGGTAACTGTTGATACACGTATTTATATACACATCTTTATATTCAGATACTCGTAAAAAGTCTGCAGCCTTCAACGTTTATTGCTTACTCGTCTTTCTTCCAATATTTTACAAGTTTTGTAGAAGACACATCACATTTACCCCCTTTTAATCCTCTTTAGACTTTCACACAATCTCGTAGCTCGAAAAGTCCGTAAAGTCGCTGTCATTCGTAGATCTTCGACAGTCGTTACGGATAGCTAGAAAGCACGAAAGTCTGACAATCAGTCTTATCGGTAATTGGGTTGTGGAGGTCAGTCGCTCCTTGTTAAACATTGGTATTCAGCTGCATCTGGTTAGACTGGAAGCCGACCCGAACATAGTTGGGAAAAGATTAGCCAGATAAAGAATCTTTCATACAATCTATCCATCATTTCCTTACTCGAATTCTTTTGTCCCATGTAATAAATAGGGGGCGAGCCTATTGCGATCAAATGGGCACAAATCCAGACTCAGAGGCTGCTACGAGAAATTCCTGATGGAAATACCCAATAGCACTTTGCCCGAACCGGAAATCGAACCCAAGACCTCATACTCAGCAGTCGTACTTTGCGACCACTAGACCAACGGGGCAGTCAGAGACATGAAAACGAGGCAGTAATTTATTCATAAAATAAAATCTTTGTTAATGAACTTAACACAAAAAAAAACGGGGGAGTAAGAACAGTTATTGCCACTTATTGCCTTCCCCAAGTGATTCTGAAGGCCAAGGTTTAAAGCTCTTTTTTGTTCAGAACGGCAATAATCATGAAAAAGTTACAAAAGGTCGACGAAAAGAATCTGTTCATGAAGTTTCGTAAAAGAATGAAACTCTTATTTAGGTATGGATTTTAATGTTTTTTCTGTAATAAACACGCAATGTCTCGCAATGTGGTTTCTTTTCTATGGTGAGTCGGAAATAAAAGCTCATGTTTGGGAAGCAAGTTTGGAATGTTTTGAATTATGGAAGTTATTCTAAATGGATTGTTTCATCGGACTATGAGAATAAGCCAGAGGGAGTGCACCTGTTTTTAAGACTTGTGCACTTACACTTACACTCTCTTGAGATTGGACTCTATAGATTATTGTTATGCCGACGAGTACGATCGTAAGACCAATATGACAGATTTAATCAATGATATTTGGATTTAATAAAAAAAAAGCACTTATTGAAATACTCAATAAACCTTTTTTGTTATCTACACATTTCCTTTTAATGAAATTTGAAAAAAGAATCCTGTGTTCGATATTGTGACCTTTCATAAAAGCTGAGCAAGCCATTCTTTTTTTAAAATTGACAAGTGAAATTAAGTAATTTTGTGAATCATGGTGTAACAGTTCAGCTTGACAGTTCATTATTTTGTGTCAAAAGATTTTTTAATGAGTCTTTTTGAGTCTTCGAAACATTTTTTACAAAGGTGATTAATTATAGAAACTTTTCATGAGGTTTTGCGGATATATTTAGAATAATGTCGGTATTAATACTAGCTTCTGCCCGAGGCTTCGTCCTCGTGCAAATCAAGTAACACATATCCTATTACACTTAGTGACTGATTTTTTGTGGTTGGATTATTACTTTTAGATACCTACATACAAACACATTTATCTTTTTGTAATGATAACTAGCTTGCGACTTTGCCTGCGGCCCCTGCGGGGAATTCTTTAATTTTAAATATAGTTAAGGCTCGGCGCAAATGGGCCACCGACCACAGCCACCGGTCGCTTCTGACACTCGAAATGTGGCGGTAGCGCGCGACAGCCACCGGTGGCTGTGGTCGGCGGGCCATTTGCGGCGAGCCTGGCTCGGCGCTGGCTCGGCGCAAATGGGCCACCGACCACAGCCACCGGTGGCTGTCGCGCGCGTCTGACACTCGAAATGTGGCGGTAGCGCGCGACAGCCACCGGTGGCTGTGGTCGGTGGCCCATTTGCGCCGAGCCTTAGATTTACTGAAGATATCGGTAAAAAAAATCATGCATGCATGCATGTCTATGGAATGTATAGACAAACAGAGGTGAATTAGTACGAAAAATTAAAATGGATTTTAACGTTATACTTATAAAGTTTATCGCTAACAAGGACACTATTTTTTATTATAATTCAGTTAAAACAATAAAATCCTTTTTGTCGACAAACTAAATTATTATTTCAACATTAAAATCCCTTTTAAAGTTTCGTCCAGATTCGCCTCTGCCTTTCTATTTACCCCCTTTTACGATAGTAGATAACTAGGTTCAATTACACAGTGTTGTGTGGTTTATTACATTCTTTACAGAGCCTAATCGATACTGATATTTAAGAACAGAATACAGAGAAATTCTCGGACACGACTGTACAGAACAATATTCGGAGGCGAATGGCCGAGAATTAAATTTATGACATACTGACATATGACAACTTCAACTTACTTTCTTGAAAGTTTTATATCTTTTACGATAGAAATCTGCTCTATTCCATAGCGCTAAAGGCTATTTATTCGTCTTTGTAACATTTGAGAAAATGAAATTTTATTTGTTTACAAGAATATAGATAGGTACCTACACACATCAAAAGTGTCTAGGGATCAATATATTATTATTACCAAATACATCTTGATCCCTAGACACTTTTGATGTGTATACTTACATTATAAAATGTTTTTTTTTAGATCCCTTATTTGTTACTAGTATTCAGTAGTAATATCTACTGTGTATGTAGATATGACGGATACCAACAAATGGTTGAAAAATAGTTTGCAAATTTTGAAAGGACAACTTACATACATACATATGTACATACTTAGGTACATACGAACAGTACAAGCCAAATAAAAGCTTGTAAAAAGGAACATTATCACATTCCTCTCAGATAATTTTATAAGCATTCAAAAAAAAACCTTTTTCGTTCCAGATCATTCTCATTCTACCCTTCCCCTTTTATATTTTCCTGATTTAAACACGTGTTCAATTTATCTTCATACTCATTTTCGCCTTTCAATAAAACTTGTCAACCCTAAAGAAAGCTCGCGTACGATCGACAAAAAAAGTATGAAATTACATTTTCGTACGTCATTTTAGTTTACGAATTCAATAACGTCTGTAACATGGCTCCGCGGTTCCATTTCCTGCGTTAAATTCTGACTGTACACATTCATCATTCTAGAAATTCTGAGACAAAGTTCGTTTTGCTGGCGTTACCATTATGAGGTAGGTGTGTTCGGATGTTTGTGGAGAAAGTCAGGAGACGGTGTTGCGAGGCGTAAGTACTCGTAGTTTGCTAGGAAAATAGTTTGTTGGTTGTCGTGTGGTTCCTGTGATGTATTATCTTTGAATGGAATAGTTACCCAGCTTGAAATGAGTATAGAAACTCGGTGTAATACGTAGATAGTTTCAACATTAAACCAAATGTTCATAACATAACATCACGCCTGGAATCCCTAAAGGGTTAGGCAGAAGTGTACCCATTAGTACACTCACATTCCGCACAGTTATGTTAAGTCCCATGTAACGACGGACGCATATGGACGTTTATTGGGTTAAACAAATAGTTAAAAAATACAGTCGAATTGATAACCTCCTCCTTTTTTTTGAAGTCGGTTAAAATAGAGGTAAGAATAAAAGTCAACATAATTTATGTAAGTGTAAAGCGAAATATACTGAAAATAAACCTAAATTCCTAATAGAAAACCTAATAATCATTTCGTCGACAATCGAAACCAAGACTCCATACCCAGTACGATTACTGGATCAACGAGGCAGTTTACATAACAATATAATACGTAATATATATATTATACAATACATATATACAAAATATAACTCAATAAGTAGATATACATAAATACACGCTCTTAAACCATCGTTTACCTCACTTGTACAATAATGTAAACACAACACATGATTCAAAAGCCTTCATCAAAAGTGTTTGTATTTCTATGGCTTTAAGATTCCGTGGAACTTGGGACCCTTAGTTTGCGTTCCCTCCGAAGGACCCTTACTATTTGAGGAGGAAGTTAAGGGCCCAGTTGTGTTTATTTTGAGAACTATAGTAGGTACTATAGTTCTCAAGTATAGGTATACTTGCTTCTGCTCGCGACTTTGTCGTTGTTTTTTTCAATCTTGTTTCAATCTTGTTAAGTGATAGTCTTGGTTACTGCTCAGCTCCTGTGTGTCGTAGCGTGATGTTATATAGTCTATACTATTCCTCATGAAACTGGCTATCATATACAAAAAGAATTTTGCCAATCCGATTGGCAGTTCTACAGATATTAGGCGATTAACACACGGCACCGTGCACCGCCGCGGTTGGCGGAAAAGCGGATCTCATGTTGCATTGGCTGCTAAGAAATCCGTTGATGTGCAACACACACACACACCGCCCGACCGCACGCTCGATCGGGGCAGTCCGCTTTTCCGCCACCGCCTTCCGCGGCGGTGCGCGGTCCCGTGTGTTAATCGCCTTAGCACGTTGAAATAAACAAACAAAATATCAGCCTTATTTTATCATAGATATATTATAGACTATAAGATTAGAAACATAAAAGGTCATTTTCTTTTGATCCTTGGGAGCAAAGAATCTTGTTACGGTACAAGTTATAAGGAAAGGTTGTATTTTGTAAACAATAAAAGGTTTTTGTTTACATAAATAATAATTTGTTGCCTTGACTATGAATAGGGATATCCTCTTACTTAAAATGAGGAAGTATTAAGACAGAACTGGGAAAAAGTAATGGGTTTTATCTCCAGGTTGATACCACACGTATTGTGCTAGTAGTTAGATGACCAAAAGCTTAGATCAGCTATTATTTTATATCAGAAAAAAATATTCTTTCAGCAGAAAATGCTCACCACGTGGAACAATTTTTGCTACGGTGCCATTTTTGTATCTCTTATAGTTTAGCTGGTCTGTTGCGGTTCTGCATCAGGTGTTCAAGTTTCCAAGATAAATTATAGCCTATATGTTGCCCAGACTTAATACCTATACAACAAAAAAAAAATCATTCAAATCTGTCAAGACAAACAGACAAAAATTCTAAAAACTATATTTTTGGCTTCGGTATCGATTGTAGATCACAACCCAAGTAGTGAGAAGTTTTAATTGAATTATTGTTCTTAAAAGTAAAGTATATTTTATTTGAGGGGAAATATTTTCGCTGTACTGCAGATACGATTCCCACCAGACCTATGCCCTAGTTTAAGTTCATTTGTCGGCGCTTGAAGTTTATTAAGCTTATTTTCCTTTTTTTTCACAAGACGAGAAATAGGTATTATAAAAAATTGTTGGAAGATAAATATTTAGTCTACTTTTGAAGACATTTTAGTTTTATTTTTAGCCAAAATCTTAGATTTATAACTTAGTTTCGTGATTTTACACAATTCAGAGATCCTTTAACAACTTTTTCGCAATTCACAAATTTTTATGTAACAAAATAAGATCTTTTTAAGCGTTTCCACCATAATCTAAGAAAACTAAATGATGGAAATTGATAGAAAAAAAGTATCACCCTATTTTCACCCCACTGCAGGGCACTGATCACCACGCTTGCAATTAGTTATCTATAGTATTGTAAAAAAAAAAGAATTTTTGTTTGTTTGTAAGGGTTGATCTCTGGAAGTTCTAGACCGATTTCAAAAATTTTGTCACTGCTAGAAAGCTACAATATTGCCAAGTGTCATAAGATATCTTTTGTTGGAAACTTGACTACCACGCGGACGAAGTCGCGGGCAGAAGCTATTGTTACATAAAATAACGTACATCATAATTTTCCGTTCCCAATCCCATTCGAATTTCTGCACAAACTAAACGTCTTCCTCATCATTCACTCAACTCTCATATCTAGAAAACACAAAAAGAACGTTTTGTTCATTCATCACTAAAATGGAGAGCAATGAATGAGACCCAATTCGAAATTCGAATAATACGTGAGTACCTAGACCTACCCACTTGTGGAACGAACGTTCTGGATTTAAACTTTACCTTTTAGGAAATGTTGGGTGAATTTTTACGAACTGCTTGGCTTTTCTGCAACTATGTGTAAGTCGACTTCCAGTTTATGTAGGTGCATTTGTATTTTTATTCATAACCAGTATTTTAGAGTGACAGCCAGTGTACTCTACTTTTTTGGTGAAAATGTGCTTTATTAAATCAAATCAAATCAATTTATTTGCAGTAAGTGTTGGTACAATTTCGTTCTTAACATAGGTAATTACAGATCCATAACACATAGTCATAATAATGTGACATGCAAACATTTAGGTCAATACTTCCTTCCAGTTACCTAGACAACAAACATGGCAATTGAGGAATTTGTTATATATATTAAGATACATTCAGGTAATTTGATGACCAAGCATCCCTTATTGACCTTTTGGTGTGAGGAAAAGCTACCTGACTAGACTAGTGGACCACCGCCAGACCCTGGGACGAAATTCCTCCAGCTTAATTGCTCAAACTTTTTTTTTTAATGTAACATCTTCGTCCCGCCAGAGTATCCCACCGGTGCAATCATAAAAGATAGGTGACAGTGGGAGTCCTGTCACAACAGTCCATAATGATTATGTTGCCTAAGGACTTACGCAGAATATATATTGTGCTAACAAAGTTACGGCTTTGGTTAGTGCTCCGCTCCCATAGGTCGCAGCGTGATGTTATATAGCCTATACTATTCCTCTTGAATCTGGTTATCAGATAAAAAAGTTTTTTTTAAATCCGACTGGTAGTTTTTGAGATAAGCGCGTTTAAACAAACAAAAAAAACTCTTCAGTTTTATAATATTATAGTATAGATTGATAAAATTGATTGTTGTCTGGTGAATGATTGATTGTTTTGATTGATTGATTGATTGATGTCATGATAGTCCAGTTTTTAAAGCAAGTACCAATGTGACATTTTCAATTCATAATATCTTCTTTCTAAGGTTAATTACCTTGGACATCACTGACATCGGTGAACGAAAACATCGTTAGGAAACCTGAACATAAATAATTAATATAAGTCTTAAATTGCCAATCTGCCTTGAGTAAGCTTAGTAATTAATGCTCATGCCTTCGCTGTATGAGGAGAGGCCTTTGCCCTGTAGTGGTAAAATAATGGGCTGGTATTATTTTACTACCCTGAATACACCTAATTTATATCGTATCAACGTTAGCTTCTGGAATGTTTATTCTAAGCTAGCTTATGACCGCGACTACGTCCGCATAGATGTCGGTTTTCTGCGGGGTTATAACTTATTGACGCGGTGTATTTTTTAATTCTATCACTTTGCATGCTACAATAAACACTTTTTGTACCATCTTAAACTTGTTCCTACATTGTTGACAAATAAATAAATCTAATCTAATTTAAACCCAATTCTTTTACTAAAATAAAAGTAGCCTAAGCCACTCCTTATAACATCTATTTGCTAGTAAATGTCCCGTCAAAATCACTCCAGCGGTTTCGAGGATTAGCCGGAAAACACAGACAGACCGACAGACAAACAGACAGGCAAAAATTTTTCGAGGCTGGAATTTTCGTGTAAATACTTTCTACCCACTCATACTCATTTAGTAAAAAGCTGTTTTTAAACATAACATCACGCCTGTTATCCCCGAAGGGTTAGGCAGAGGTGTACCCATTAGTACACCCACATTTCGCCAGTTATGTTTAAGTCCCATGTAATAGGGGGCGAGCCTATTAAAGCTGTTTTTTTGACATGAAAAACGGACACTTCAATTTATTCTATTTATCAGTATAGATGTATAGATAGAAGTTATGACTATGAAATGCTTATTCCATGTTAGTACAGAGTCGTATTTGGATATGTATTCAGATTACAAAGCAAAATCGTCTAACTTAGTCTAGATTATATCTAACTTCGACCTAGTTTTGCTGTCTGTATCTTTGTTATTATGATTGAATGAATAGAAGTTGTGCCAAATGCCAAATCAGAAATAAGTATGCATAATCATGTAGATATAAAATCGTTATCTTAGTCTAAATCTTTGTAACTTGTAAAATCTAAGTAACAATTGCATTTTAAGCCAATAAATAAATAAATGTAAAAATAAAAAATAAAAGTATAAGAATAAATAAAAAATGCATAAATAATACAAGTAAAAAAACTCTTCGTGTGAGCCGAAATCGCACGTGCCCGGTTTTTATAATTATCAAATTAGGACATTATAATTATGCACGAGTATAATTTCTATGTATAATTATACAAAAGGCTTCATCATGTTTTATTGATATCGAACTGTAGGCATACATTTAATCACTCCAATGATAATTACGAATTGAAATTAATTTCGAATTTGGAACGGGAATTGTTCGGACTCGTATTGGAAGGTACCGTTCATTCTACATTGCATTCGTGCTTCCGTTCATTTGCCACCTTTGTCGGTGTTCCTAACAGAGTATGTATCAAATATTTGATAATATTTTATCCTAATAATGTAGAAATTAACGTCATAGTTTAGTTTAGGTTTTAGTAAGTACCTATCTGTGCCATGATTTATAAAAAAAGAACTTCGTAATTTTACTTTCTAAGTTCATCTTGACTGCCTCGTTTGTCTAGTACCTAGTTGCAAAGCACGACTGCTGAGCAAAAGATCTTGGGTTCGATTTCCAGGTCGTGCAAAGTGTTATTGGGTTTTTCCATTAGGAATTTCTCAGTAGCAGCCTCGGAGTCTGGATTTGTGCCCGGTTGATGGCAATAGGCTCGCCTCCTATTACATGGGACTTAAACATAACTGGCGATTATGAAGGTGTACTATTGGGTACGCCTCTGCCTAACCCTTCGAGGATTACAGGCGTGATATCCTCGAAGGGTTAGGCAGAGGTGTACCCATTAGTACACCCACATTTTGCCAGTTATGTTTAAGTCCCATGCAATAGGGGGCGAGCCTATTGCACAAATCCAGACTCCGAGGCTGCTACTGAGAAATTCCTGATGGAAAAACCCAACAACACTTTGCCCGACCTGGGAATCGAACCCAAGACCTCATGCTCAGCATTAATTTATGCATTATTTGTTATGTTTGCAATAAATTAATTCTTTCAAACTTTTATCAATAAGAAACATTTGTTTCGGCAAATCATTCACCAACTTTAATAAGCGGGTTTATAACTTAATTTCCGCCATAATTGATGGCGTCAGTGATTGATTATAATTGAAGGGCTATTTACTTAGTTGATTGATCACGTTCCAATCGATTGATGTTGATACAAATTGCACACTACTAGGTTTTAGATGTATATAATTGATTAGAGGATTTATTTGGACAAACCTCCCAATGTGACTTTTTCAATTTATATGTACTTTCTATGTTTATCTTGGACATCATTGACATCGGTGTAGGAAAAGCATCGTGATGTTTAATGCTCGTGCCTTCTCTAGGTATTTGAAAAGAGGGACAACGATAGGCTGGTATCATTATTATTTATTTGAGGATTAAAGATAGATATATTCTCTTTAGGGTCACCAGAGGGCACTAGAGACAGCAGCAATAATGCTCGAGATGTTTTTATTTCTTAAATTATTGATAAAACATTTAATATTTGCACGACCTGAATAGTGTAATAAAGAAATTGTATAACACTTGATGTTATTGTACAATCGCGGACAAATGCGGTCAACCAATTTTATATACCTTTATGCTCTTAGTAATTATATTAATAATATTTTATTTATTTATACATAAACTCACGCCTTTTTCTCATGGGGGTAGGCAGAAACCACAGAACGCCACCTGCTAACGATCGTTACATACTCCTTTCGCCTCATCCACGTTCATACATCTCGTCACACAAGCACGCCTGTTACGAGTACTG
The DNA here is from genome assembly GCA_949316365.1 of Hoplodrina blanda. Taxonomy (NCBI): domain Eukaryota; kingdom Metazoa; phylum Arthropoda; class Insecta; order Lepidoptera; family Noctuidae; genus Hoplodrina; species Hoplodrina blanda. The sequence goes on from OX438590.1 coordinate 2,970,327, forward strand.
CACACTTGACCTTTCTGAAGAACCTCACCAATAAGGTCAGTGTAGGGTCTTCCTAGGGCGACCCCTCCCACACAAAACCAAAAACTAAAATACACACAATACCATATAACTATCTGCACAGTTAACTGAAAACTACAACGTAAAGGCAATCTTCTTATCCATCTAAAAAGTTCCCTTATCCCAAAGTGATATAATCCCTTACTATAACGTCACTTCCCTTAAAAATATGGCCCGGAAATTTCATTTAGGTCACAGTAGCCCAGGCTATTGTGTGAAAATGGCTGCTCAATTTACGCGTCACCTATTTCTAGTGTGCTATGATCTAGTGAAACATCGCCCAACCACATTGGTTAGCCGAGGGCCAATGGATAGTAGAGGGCAAAAGGTTTAGTATTCTATTTACATATTATTATAAAGTAATGAATAAATAATACCAGCCTATTATTGCTTCTCTGTAGGGCGAAAGCCTCTTCTCATACAGAAAAAGCACGAGCATTGATCACCACGCTTGCTCAAGAAGGATTGGAGATTCCAGACTAACATTAATTTTAAGTCCAGGTTTCCTCACGATGATTTCCTTTAGGACTATCTTAGTCTCTTAAGTCAAAGTCAAATCATTTATTTCAATTAGGCCATTATAAGGCACTTTTGAACGTCATTGAATAGAATTGAAGATTCAATAGAATTGAATCTAGTTGCCCCTTCCAAAAGGTAGTTTTGTATGGAGAAGAATGGGCAAGAAACTCCATACGTACTCTTTTAAAATCAATATTTTACAATATTATTATTTGTATACTTAGTTTTTTAACCTCGGAGTCTAGATTTGTGCCCGGTTAATGGCATAAGACTAGCCCATTATTACATGGAACTTATAAATAAAACTAGAGAAATGTGAGTATATTAATGGGTACACCTTTGCCTGATGTTGATATTGCATTCCAAAAGTTACTTTGTCAATATACCCTCGCTTGTATTACTTATAACAGCACCAGAAAGGTACCGTAACTTCTTTCTACCTTACACAATGGCCCTCCCCCGCCCGTCCCCTCCCCCATTCCTCATACCCCTTCCTTCTTTTCAGACTAGATACCGTTAATCCTGTCCCGTATAGTGTGGACATGAAACAAATTGCTTCATTAATGTTTTTCATTCTTTCTTTTGTTCTTCCTCGCTGTTGGTTGCGTTGTGTTCCTTTTAGAGTTGGTAGTGAGCTTGGGCATCGGTTTCTGCTGTTTAGATGAGGGGCTATTGTTTTGTTTCAATGTTTAGCTTGCTTTGAATTGATGCTGGTGAGTTTAATGCCGTTGTTTTTTTACTAACGTAATTAGTGAGTTAAAGTTAATGATTAGTGTATTGTGTATCCTTATATTATCAAATCGAAAAGTAATTATCTACTTACATGATTATTTCTTAGTTATACAGAGTGTTTGGTGCATCGTTTGCCATATCGAATTGGCCCATAGGAGAGGTCATTTGCTATCTCTTCACGCTTAATAACTCATTCTTTGTCACACCGGTATTTTTACAACAACTTTTTTTTTAATTTTAATTTTGAAAAATCAAAAACTCAGCATTTACGTTTAAAAAAATGTTATTTGTATAGTCTTCTTTCATTTTAATTTTTATGTAGTACTGTTGTATGTTTCTATCAAATTTAAAATTACTTACTAGTAGCTCTTAACGTTTACTTTTTAAAAGAGTACGTATGGAGTTTCTTGCCCATTCTTCTCCATACAAAGCTACCTTTTGGAAGGGGCAACTAGATTCAATTCCTTTTTCTTTGTATTTGACGTTCAAAAGTGCCTTGTAATGGCCTAATTGAAATAAATGATTTGACTTTGACTTTTCATTTTTAATAACTCGTAAAGTTTTCGTAAACTAAAATCCTACTACTTATACTATTTCTCATTAATCTGGCTATAACATACAAAAATATTATTTCCAATCCAACTGGTAGTTCCAAAACTTCGCGCGTGTAAACAAACTAACAAAAAAACTCTTCAGTTTTAGAATTGTATATAATTAACACGGTAATTCTGAAGAATTTATACAGGGAACGTTATACTTATAGCTTAATAAGAGATCATTAAAATTCACGGCTCGAGCGTTAGAGCTGTAAGAGGCAAACAGTCAGCATTTCTTTTTAAATTGATATTTTTGTTGGGCTTTTTGTGCAGATGTTTTGTTGTGGGTACTTGATGTGATTTTATTTATACCGGCTTTTATTATAGACTCATAAGTTACAAATCATTAACATACAGACAACACAAAACATAAATTATATGAAACTAAAATTAAATTACAATAGATTATAATTATATACCTATATATCCATCAGACATTAAAATAATTGCATTAAAAAATTTAAAAAAAAAATGCACAAAATAACGTAAATACGTAATAACGTAAACGTGTAAATGTAACGTAATAGCTTTTGTTTTCGCGGACACAGATAAAATCGCGGGTCAAAATTAGCTTAAGTCCATTTTTGGTCCAAATTTTGAAGTTACGGATCTGAAATCGTTTATTGCAATCCGTAATGTACACTTACAGGTGGTAAATAAAAATAAGATGATGGTAAAGAGAAATAATCATGAACACTATCGGACACAACAATTTATCACTTTTATTATCTAGGAAACGCTGGCGTTGACTTGAAGACGTTTTTGAGAGATTGGCTAAAAAATGCCCACGCATAGAGATGAGCGGAATGTTATGGAGAAGACCTTTACTTAAAGGTACAATACAGGTTAATATAATATAAAGAAAAACCTTTATCAAAATAAAACTGACCATAATCAAGACGACCCAATTACACCCACAAAGATAAAACAAAACACAAGTCCCAAACGACTAGTAAATTGGACAAAAAAATCCTCTTAGTTGAAACCTTGAGGGTAAAATTTTCCTGAGCGCCGGTTGGCTCCCAAAAAACGTAATAGCGAAATAATCTTAGACCTTCAATAACAACTGTGACATACGGACTACAAAGGCATCGAACTGTAAAAAAGAGGTCAGTCAAGTACGTAAGTTACTAGGTTATTATATCGGGTGTTTATTTACTGGTGAAAGCAGTAGCTATGGGGTGTGTGATGTTTAATTCATTGGTAAATTGTGATGTAATCTGGATTTGTGACGACGATTATTATAGTGCTATGAATTCTGGCATTATTATTTGCCTGACTTTGCCTATTTTTTTTGTACTCTGTTTTTGTGTGCCCATGATCGGTGTCAATAAAAAAAAAATGTCATTGTGGTGCGCAAACACACCCCCACCTCCTCTTGCCTCACTCTCATTGTTCGATGGGACGGCAATCCGATACGATTTGGGAGACGCGCAGGACCAACGGCTTCACGTGCTTTTCGAGTCACGGGGGTGACAGACCACCAACTAACAAATTCTGAGCTGCTACTACAAATTAACGTAGATGAAGCGAAAGGAGTACTTATGTAAGTCGTAGCAGGTGGCGTTCTGTGGTTTCTGCCTACCCCCATAGGAAAAAAGCGTGAGTTTATGTTATGTATTACAAATTCCTAATGGAAATAGGTACTCATTTATACTTTTTATCTCACCTGGGAATTAACCCAGGACCCCACAGCACTCGCACTTACGATCGAGAAACTAACAGAGCAGTCAAAAATAGTTACTAGCCGCTAGTTAATAGCTCTCAATTTGACCATACCCTAAAAAATATGTGTATTTATTAAGATTTATTTACTCATACACTATCATTTGCTTGTAGAAAATTAATGATCGTACAATTGGGTAGTAGACACCATACCAATAATCCCACGACATATAACTTCTCCAAAGAAACACTTTATTTTAGCCTTGAAAACCCGAGTTGGCAAAAAAGTCATGTCACAGTTTGCTTAATCACAAAATCTACAGAAAAAATGCATTTTGGCATAGCATAAAAAGTATATCATTTGATTGGTAGTATACAATTCTGAAAAACGACAAAGACTTCATCGCTGCTTTTCAACATTTTCGCCAGTGTATTACCTACCTTACGATCTGCGACATAAGCGCCCTGTCATGGTGATTTTCTCCAAATCTGACGACGGAATCGGCTGATAGTGCCTCTTTCGCGTATAATCCCTGCTAATACCTTCAAGGTGACGCCTTGAGTGCGTTCCCTTGCACGGCACAGATAATACCACCCTTTTTACACTTCTTGACTTACTTTGACTTTAGGATTAGCGAGTATTTGTATTTCTTCGATTTTTGGAACGAAGTACCTTAACGTGGTTTACAGTAGGCGAAAGTAGATCATACACAGGCAGAGGTTATAGTGAGTGCAAGCCGCACATAACCACGTCGTCTCCCCTGATGGCATGGAATGCGTTAGGCATTCTCTTCGTTTAATAAAAAAGGAGTAAACTGGTAAAAATCGTCACGTAAGGAAAAAGCGTTATGCCCCTTTCAGGCGACCTTCCCTCTCTTTCTTTCGATCTCACTCTAATATACGAGTGTGTGTTTGTGCGTGCAAGTATCGAAATTTGAGCAGCACGCATTGTGCCCGAACAGCTGTAAAACCACAAATCTAAAAAAAAAAAAAAATTTTTTGACGTTTCGGTTTTCTGTTTTAATTCATACTTGATTTATATTGTGTCATTGTTGCAATTTTATAACTTCGTTCCTGGTTTTTTGCTGATAGTCATGTTTGTCTAACTTACTGTGAAGCGTTGATTGTAAGTTCTAGCAGTAGCTCTTTTGTAAGTATGATATAAAGTTCATTTTCATGAGAAGTATTCGTGGATGTAGCACTAATACAGTCTACAAAGTCTTGGTACCAGCTTAATTAAATGCACCACAGACTGCCTGCATATCGTTTCCCCTTTCTAATAAATCTGTCCAAAGCTTGTCAGTAAAAGTTCGCTTTCAGCGTTTCGACCGCCCATTGTAATTCTCTGTATGAGAAAGATCTGCCTTTTCTCTGCAGTAGAACAACAATAAGACCGGTATTAATATTTAAACAGTCATTAAACTTTAACAAAACCAAAGCTTAGAACTCGGAATTACAAAAACATTCCATTATTAAAATAAACAGAATCCAAAGTAATACGGAAAACAATTTGGAACGCCGCAATTCGTAGAACCTTTACAATGATAAATTATGAATGAAATGTTTCGTTATTATTTTATCGATTTCGTAAAAAGTTCAAAGGAACAGTCGAAATAAAAATATTTTGAAATATATTTTAAGATTACACCTATACCAACCGACCACGATTAAAACGACCGTACGATTAGACCTACACTGACCTTATTGGTGAGGTTCTTCAGAAAGGTCAGGTGCGGAGTACTCGTAACCGGCGTGCTTGTATGACGAGATGTATGAACGTAGATGAGGCGAAAGGAGTATGTAAGGATCGTAGCAGGTGGCGTTCTGTGGTTTCTGCCTACCCCCATGGGAAAAAGGCGTGAGTTTATGTATGTATGTGTGTATGTATTTTAAGATTAATGGGGAAAGTTATGAGAATGGACAGATGAATGAATATACATACATCTTTTTTCTAATATAAAAGCGAAAATTTACTCACTCATCACGAAATATCTATAACCGATTGACGTATAAAGCTGAAATTCGCCAGGGTCGTACTTTATAGTTATGATTCCGCTAAGAAAGGATTATCCAACATTCACCCCCTATTATGACATGATGATGTTTAAACCGATTTTATTTAAATCTGATGACCAAGAGACGTAAAGAACTTATCGACCTTTTAGGTTGGGCCTTACGAGGTTAAAGGTTGACTTTTAAATACTTCACATTTTTAGGGGGAGAAAGATACCTACCCATGAATACGATCAAGTTGTAATAAGGGACCAACTCAGAAAAAAATTGCTTTTCCATTTTCATCAGCCGATTTTTTATTCATATTTCAAAATTGGGCCGAAAATAACAATATTTTTTTTTTCTTGAGTATTTTGACCCCTTAAAACTTACATTGAAATTAAAATAAGCCTGTAATACATAAACTTTTTTAATTGATTACATAAATCATTTGCCCTTTCAAAAACTTATAGTTTTCTCAAACATAAAACAAAAGACAAAGAAAGTGAGCCAAGTTCAGTGTACCTAATCAACTGTGTCCTTGACCTTAAGGAAAAGAACAAATTAATTAGCTCCGAACCAACGGAATGTTCTAAAGAGCTTAGATCAGGGCCAATTAATACCTGATTAATTAAGTTTAGTGAACTTTTTCTTGTATTAATGACTAGTTTTTGCCCGCGACTTCATCCTCTTACGGATTTCTATTTTTGATTTATTTTATAATTTATGTTACTCCTTGAAATTGTAGCATTCTTTAGGTTAATTTTTTTGGACCATTATTTTCGGAGCTTTCCTTTTAAAGACAAACAAACTTAATCTCTTAAAAAGTAGTATGATGTATTACTAAGTTAACCTGAAAAGCAATAATTCTTCAAAACCGGACTTTCAACCCTCAAACATCTAATATAATTAGTATCTTATCTATGGCCTTTTCCCAGGCCAAAAAAATTTGCATTTCCATACAACGTGGCAATGCTGTCAGCCTTTTGTGCACTTGCCACACTGACAGCGAGGCGTACGAAATTTCTGATGCCCTATGAGGTTACTCCTTTCTGTCTTTTTTATAAATTGTACATATTTTATAATTTGATAATTACTCTTACGTTAATTATTGTATATTGTTTTAAAATGGTTAATATTTAAATTCTATACGAATGAATAAAGTTATAAGTAGTGTATTCTTAGTAAATAATTAGGCATTCAAAATCAATAACACAGTCCCCACGTATAGACAAGCCATTGACAAAGTTTTCATGCTGGTCAACAAGCTTACTAACAGAACTACCCTACACCACAACCATTTAACATTGACCAGTGTAACTATACACTTCAACTTTATCCCAATAGTCATAAGGTTTAATTTAGAACGGTCAAAAGCTTGTTTTATACTGGTCATGACACTGACACCCGACTAAGTTAGCTGTGTGCTGTTCACTTGTGTTCCTTCTACTGTCCAGAGTAACTCCTTAATTAGGTCAAGAAATGTAGGGAACCGAGTGATCTCAAGGGTAGGGTAACACTTTTTTTTTCGGGACAAATCCTAGTTTGAATAATTGACGAGATGAGATACAACATCAAAAGAAGTGGAAGACTTGAGGGATACATTTTATTAGGACTGGGAGGTTAGTAAAAAAAAACAGCCAAGTGCGAGTCGGACTTGCACACGAAGAGTTCCGTATCACTATACAATGTTTAACAGAACTTACAAAAAAACAATTTCATAAATAGGTATTATTTTGTGATATAACTACAAAACGGCTTTCGGATTTATTCCTTTACTTGTTCTACATAGCATTGTTTTTGCTAAATTTCATGATTCTAGGTCAACGGGAAGTCCGTTATAGGTTTTGATTCCTTCGTACGTCAAAAGTGCGCTATAAACGACCTTATCTTTAGATTGAAATGACTTAAAAGTTTAATTTTTTTACTGCTTCAAGGGGTAGCAGAACTGAGTATTTGATAAAATTTCAGTTTTATACCTCCACGCGTTCCTGAGAAAAAGGTCTTGACAGACGGACAACAAAGTGATCCTACAAGGGTTCTCTTTTGCCGACTGAGGTACGGTACCCTAAAAATGTTTTCATTTTGTGTCAGATGCTTGTAAACATTCAAATGCATTTAGAATGCTGTACATACATAAACTCACGCCTTTTTCCTATGGGGGTAGGCAAAAACCACAGAACGCCACCTGCTACGATCCTTACAATCATACTCCTTTCGCCTCATCTACGTTCATACATCTCGTCATACAAGCATGCCGGTTACGAGTACTCCGCGCCTGACTTTAGAATGCTGTATCTTTATTATTTAGTTAAAAATATAAAAATCATTTGAACAATAACAACTCAATACATAAATCGATAAACGCGAAATAAGTAAAAAGAGACCTAAACCTACCTACATTTATACTTTCAACTCTGCAGATCGGTAAGTAAGTAAATATTAAAATGTAAACATAAGTGATACTACACTTCGTTCCTTCGCCATGATCGGTGGTTCCCCAGAGTAACCCAGGAAACAAAATATAATATCTTGCTTGCGTCTGGTTTCTCTCCTGAAACACTCGCGGTAGTAGAAAACGTTATGAATATGATATCATCTAAAATAGATTCTTTTAGGGTTTTCATATTACCTAGAATATTATTAAAGACTGGTTTTATTCTCGCGAAGTGTTATTGGGTTTTTCCATTAGGAATTTCTCAGTACCAACCTCGGAGTTTTGTGCCCGGTTGATGGCAATAGGCTCGCTCAGTATTACATGGGACTTAAACATAACTGGTTAGAATGTGGGTGCACTAATGGGTACACCTCTGCCTAATCCTTCGGGGATTACAGGCGTGATGTTATGTTATGTGTTGTTTACTATCTACATTAATGACATCGCTTGGTGAAGGAAAACATCAAGAGGAAACCTGGACTTATAAGTAATTAATATAAATCGGAATTCGGCAATCCGTCTTGAGCAAACATGGTGTTCAATGCCTTCTCTGTATGAGAAGAGGCCTTAAGCTGCAGTTAAAAAATAATAGGCTGGTATTATTATAACATACTGGGAAGTAGGAATGGACTAGTAGTTTCGGAGATAACAAATTCAAATAAACTATTCAGCATTATATATGTATTTAAATATAGATAGGTTTTATCACAAACAAATCTAAGATACGTAATTCTAAGATATTCGATTCTTTTGTTGCTTACATGGTATGGCTTGCCAACTTTATTGTAATCCATCGCTCAGTCAAGTCAGATTAAAGATGAACGGGAAACCAAAGAAAGATAAAGTTCTTCTTTCAAAGTATAATAAAAAGTTTAAGAAGGAAAATCTCCTTCAAGTTTTGATCCTTTGAACAAGAACCACCATACATTTTATAGCTAAGAATATTTGAGCTTTTTCAGAAAAAACAAAAAAATATTATATTCTTCTATCCAAATAAATAAAATTGATGTGCATGTTTTTATAATAATAAAACAGCATGTATACACATCAAAAGTGTCTAGGGATCAACATCCCTAACATTGATTAGGGATGTTGATCCCTAGACACTTTTGATGTGTGTATATAAAAATGTTTACAAGGTATTTTTGTAAAAAAGAAACAATATTTGAAATTTTTGTCTGTCGGTCTGTCTGTGTCTAAACGGCTTAATTGATTTTGAAGGGACTTCCACTAACATATAGCTGATAATATACAGAGTAATTATAGTGTGGCCATTAGTGCTGTGCACTCCCTGAGGTATGCGCGCGGCGAGACGGGGGGGAGAATCGGCTGCTGCGCTCTGTCAGTGCGCCGTCAATGCTCGTGGCTCTTCGCCTCCCACCTCGCCGCGCCTACCTCAGGGAGTGTACAGCACTATGGCCACACTATAGGCTCTTAAGATTTTAGAAGCACAGTTAGGATAGTGGGTTAAACCTATTCTTGGCATGGTGGATAATTTGATACGTTGTACTTTTCTAAAATCTAGAGACGTACACGATGCACAATTTATTGTTAAAAATTAAAAAAATAATGCCAATATTGGGGTAAAATGAAACCCCGTGATAACCAACATTTAGGTAAACGAAGTCGCTGGTATATGCTAGTTATGAATAATAGCCGTGTTGTAGCTAAAAAATCACTCTTTTCCTTATCCAAAGCTTAAAATTTCAAAGTCGGAATTTCTTAATATTTTATCCCTACACCTCACACAAAATTGGTACCCCTAATCGCAGCTACTTCTTGATATTTGTCGACACTTCCTTTTGAGTTTTATTGCTGAATGAATTACTGAAACTGCAGTAAAGGGTTGGTTTTATTACAGTTTGGACCCCGCAGTCAGTTTGGCTGAAAACTTCAGGAGTTTGTGGACGAAATATGATTACGTGGTGAGAGTAAAGTATTGCTATTAAAGTGTCGGTTTGTTTTTAATCATGTTTATGCGATTTTGATTCTTATTGTTGTCTGTTTAGATATAAATGTTACATATTTAACCATAGAGTTTTAAGAATGGTTATAAGATTGCAATACCAGTGGGTTTCGCTAACAATGACATAATAATGGATACAGAAAATTAAATTTAAAATGTTTCAGAATAGGCCAGTTTCCTACCAGTGAAAGAATATTTGGTATTGGACTAGTATTTCTATTTAGAAATACTGGTCCAATAACAAAACTTCAAACATTTGAAACTTAATTTAGGTAATAAGAGGTAAGACAAACAAACACGATTACAGTGGAAAATCTCAGTGGAGACTACACACGTCGCAAGAGATATTAAAGTGCACTAGACGTGTGTGCGTAAACCAAGGTGCACTCCCTCTTTCTTTACTTCCACCTCTTATTCTCTCTTCATAATATAATATTAATAAATATACTATTCAAAATTGTCCCGATGGCCTATAATATTTGAAATCCACTAAATCATTAAGAATACTAAATCTTTGACCTGTTCAGTCTCAAAATAAAACATTTTCTTCTACGAAAATAGCTCAATGCCCATAATGAAAAATCACCCAAATTAAATTGATAAATAGCCCTGCTATTTACCTACATTCTCCAACCCGTTCGCTCCAACAAATAGCCAACAGTAGCCCACTAAAATATTAAAGCTAACCTAACAATGGTTGGGGAATTGACACGCCTGATGGCAGTTCGCCAAACCGTACGCTGATAAGTTCAAATAAACGCCTTCGTTACTATGAACATTAAACATGGAGAATGTCAAACTGGAGACTAATACATAGCTGTCAAAATGTACACTGGACAGAAATTATTGTTCTAGCAGTTTTTTTTGTCATTTCGTCTTGGCTTGTCGGCCTACGTAATTGTTATTTTATTTTGAGTTGAGATAGTTTATCGCCTCTGTAGAGACAGTCAACTCCTAAAGCGTGCAGGTATCAAAACAAGCAGGATATGAAAACAGGAGTCCCATAGCTTGAGAAACAGAAATATTTGCAGTTCAGGTTGGAATTGTATAAAAATATCCAACTAAGTTGGTTTTCCTTGTAACTAAAAGTAACTAAAAGCCTAGTCGGACTAGGGTTTTAGTTACCTACTTTTAAAACGGAAAACCTGAAAAATACACTGACTCTTGTGAAGCCTTTTACAATGGATTCAGTTCATGATTCTAGGGGGTCTGGGATCATGAAAAAATCCATGGTCATAGAAATTTACAAACTAACGATTTTTTTTTAATTATTTTAACTGTCTACTGTCATGCGAGATGCCACAATGTTACCATCAAAATAACTCGGGTTATTTTTGAGTACGTTATCACTCCATTTCCTATTACTCTGTATCTGAACATTAACAGTCCGGAGCTAATGTGCCACTAGCAACTTTAATTGCCAGTTTATAACATCGTTGTCTTTAGTAGAATTCGGACTATTTAGCTGATGAGAAAAATAAGAAATTAGTGACTGTAGCAGTAGTAAAGTTAATGAGATCATAGTTACAAAACAAACATCTAGAGGATAATTCTTGTATTTGTAGAACGTTTGCATTCTAATCTCAGTCTCAACCTGTCAAAAATACTTCAATTTATATACATTTTTGACAAGTTTTTGGCCCATAATGTCATTAAGATGAAATAGATGAATGAAATATATTCTGAACATTTTTAATTACGTGTACCGTGGACCGTGTAGTCTTGTTATCTGGAGTACTATATCTTAAGTAATAAGAATAATAAGATTTTTTTTTGTTTAAATTCGCTAATCTCTGGAAGTACCTGTCGAATTAACAATTCTTGTTGTATATGATAGCCGGATTCATGGCAAATAGTAGGTACACGCTACACGACATCACGCCATAACTCACGGCAGCGGAGCAGTAACCAAAGACGTTAGTAACTTAAGGCAGGTGAAAGCTTGTTATGTATAAATACCTCTCGATCAATTTTGGTTAAACAAACTTGAGGTGAGCTCTCAATTCTTATCAAATAAAAAACTTCATTTGAATCTGTCTCAAGACCACATTTCGTTTTAGCTCAACGTAATTTTTTCTTACTTGCGCCGAAATGATAGAATATAAAAGAAACCTAAAAGATACAAAAAAATATCTCATACGTTTGGGATAGATTTATTCGAACCAAGATTGTATCGTGATTGACAAGATGTATTCCGAGAAACGGAGTAATGCTTATCCTATTTTCTTTTTAAAGGTGTTTTATGTATGTTGTGATGGCCCAGTGGTTAAAGCAGCTTTTTATGGACGAGGTTGTGGGTTCGCAACCGGGCACGGGCATATACCAAAAGTTTATCTTGGACATCTCTGACATTAGTAAAATAAAATATTGGACCCCGTTTGATAACCTTAGGGGGTGAATTTTCCTACCAGGGTTGCGGTATTTGTTTGAAAGAGTTACCGTGGCCCTGGAACGCAAAGGGAACTAGAAGAAACACGGATGGGTTTTAGTCAGTAAAAGACTGACACTCTCTTCCGCTCCGCCCAGAGCGGAAAGAATCATTTGATGAATTTCCATCCTTAAAAAAAGGGGGTGATTTTTGGAAAATCTTTTCTTACCAGACGTCTACTAACTAAAATCTACCTCCCTAGAGCGGTATTCGACATTTCGTGATGAGTGAGTGTGTGAGTAATTTTTCCTTTTATTATTAATTATTTAGATAGTAGGATAAATTACTATAACCCGGAAAATACCGTAGCCTATACAAATATTTGTTCCGCGTCAAAATCGAACCCAACGCACGGAGCACAGTACAGATATTTTAAAGCGGAATAAATTTATAACCTTTTTCTGGTTATGTGGCTATAAGGATAATAGAAGAATGACTTAATTGTGTAGGAGTATGTGTATTCTCAAATAAAATACGGAATAATAGACCTTAATGCCTGAATGATAGAAGTTACACGTGTAGAATATTTTATGAACGCTACGAATAATATACATTAATTTTTATGCTCAAAGGGAAGTCCCTTTGAACAACAACCTTTAAATAACAAGTGTTATTTAGAAGAAAAAAAAAACTAGATCATGGATTACTAAAAAAGAACATCAGTTGTTACCTGGTCTTCCAAATTCGATTATTTTGATCTTTAATGCTTCTGGCTGATGTAATAGCCCTCAGAAAGTACATATTTTAGTTTATTTAGTTATGTTTGTGTTTTTGTTTTATTTAAGGTATTTATAGTGCAGAGGTAAGTGGCAACGCAGGGAGGGGTTGCCCTAGGAAGACCTATACTGACCTTATTGGTGAGGTTCTTTATTTAGAAAGTTCAGGTGCGCAGTACTCGTAACCGTCGTGCTTGTATGACGAGATTTATGGCGTTCTGTGGTTTCTGTCTTCCCCCATGGGAAAAAGGCGTGAGTTTATATATGTGTTACAATATCTTGTGAAACACACAAGGTAGAATTTTGTATCCTAGTCAAATTTCAGAAGGTTGTGATTTTCCTCTATCGTTTGGGCAGTAAGGTCTTACGACTTCACACACCCTAGTGTCAGAGTTTCTAAACCGCCTCAAGGGCCTCTGACAAGATTTAAGTATGACAGTAATAGGCTGGTATTAGTCCAGGTTTCCTCACGATGTTTTTAAAGAACAGAATCGCCCCGTTATGTGGTAAGCAGTGTCTCGCTACTTTATCACTGTGTGCGTGCGAGTTAATCACCCTGCCTGTGTTATGTAAACCAATCGGCAAGATGATTAGTTCCAATTCAAAAATAACTTACAAAAAAAAACGGGTTGCACTCCGGGAGTGTCGGCAGAAGTGAAAACTTGATTATTAACGTTGAGCATGTTTGATATTTTGGAATGGTTAGGGAATAATTTTGCACCAATTGCTTTATCAGTATAAAAGTACTATCATTTATGTGGTAGAATACAATATTCATTTATTGCGCTATCGTACACAAACATGACAATTTATATTACATTAAAAATTTAACACACGAACATTCGCGCAAGCGCCCTGCGCTGTCTAAACGAAACAGTAGGCCCAGGCATACATTTTCGCCGCGCCGTAGAGAGGGGATAGCTGTCTACTCTCCATCCGTCTTACGCTTTTTCGATCAGGTCACGTGTCCTGACGCGAGTTTAAGATTTTATACCCATTACAGAAAAAGTGCTCAACGCCGCTAAAGAAGTTTTCACTTCAAAAAACTATTTAACATTTGAAACTTTTGTACAAGTTTTTGCTTTATAATTTATAAGTTCGTTATATAGCCTAGCAATCAGTGATAAATGAATTCAAACAAACAAATTCTTCAGCTTAATAAATTAGATACTAGCTTTTGCCCGCGACTACGTCCGCGTGGAACTTGTTTATCACTACAGTGCACGCGCCCCTTTTTTTGACATGGATGCTCGCATGCTCTACCATAGTAGAAAACAATAATTGAGATATTTTAAAAATGGGTGGTTTTAAAATGATAAAACTGAATAATGTTTGTCATCTAATTATTATTGCACACAATTATTGCAAAAGATTACAGTTTTAATAGAACATACTTAAACTAGAAACAATTTACGAGATCCAGAAAATAATCAACATTTTTGGCATGTTTGAGATCAGCTCAAAAAAAAAATCTTCTAATAAGCGATGACTGTTTTATTGGTCACCATCCTCGCATTCGATACAGACCACAACTTGGTGATCAGGACAAATCCACCTGGCACATCGCTTACACCACTTTTTCGTGGACCGATTTCGGGCTCGAGAGCACAGGCAACATTTATCTTCGCTTACAGCTTCCTGTACCTGATGTCTGTCTTCCTGCTCCATCGGTTGTACTTCTTCTTCCCCACCATCCGATTCACTTTGAATCACTTCCTCGTCCTCAAATTCTTCATGCAACCACTGAGTCACGCGAGATTCCATGACTGGGTCCATTTTTTCGCTGAAACAAAGTAATAATAGTTATCAAAACACCATAACATATTAAATAGCAATAACTATATATATTGTTCATTTGTCAAAACATAAACATTCAATTTTTATACATAATGGATTAAAAAAGTCAAAAAAGAAAATGTTTACTTACATTCGGTTTTATTACGCCAATACTCGCACGTACTACAATAGTAGAAGATGAACTTTGACACGTAATTACAAAAAAGTGCGCTTACGCTGCAAATGGGCGCCGTACTAATCCGTTCCGCGATTTTGTCGACGAGGCTTATCTAGGAGCGCGGGGGGTCAGGTGTGAGAATGAGTGAATGGCGCTAAAATAAGTAAGTGCGTTCTACTATAGTAGAGCGCGCGTGCACTCTAGTGTTATATCGTACTTGCATACAAACTTCCACCCCCCTTTTCGCCACCTTAAGGGGTGATTTCCGGGATGAAAACTATTCTATGTCCTTCCTCGGATCTTAAACTATCTCTATGCCAAATTTTATCAAAATCGATTCAGCGGTTTAAGCGTGAAGAGGTAACAGGCAGACAGACACTCTTTCGCATTTATAATATTAGTATGGATAGATATAAAAAAAGACGGCATTTTCACATTCTCATCTCTTTTCTCTCGCTGTTGGTAAGTACACACAAGGATAGAATAGAAACAAAAGCATTCCACACATTCTCATTTTGTTTTTCTTTCACCCTTAGGGTCAATAAGGGTGAAGGTTCACGATCGGGTCAAACGCAGTTAACTGCCACAACTTGTGAGATAAATTGCACGTCTTGATAAATTCTCTTTATGTATCAGATCATGTTCGAAGAATAACATACATAAAATTACATTTTGATTTACTTCTGAGTTTATTACGTAAATATGAGCTACTGTTTTGCTACAAAATGTTTTAAGAATTACATAGGTTATTATTTGGAGAAGGAAAAATATCGTGAGGCAACCTGGACATATCTATACAAATAAATAAAATTCAAGTGTCTGGGTGAAATTGCATGCATTTTACAAAATAAATATGAAAACAGTACTTACGGAAAAAAAACCAATATTTTTTTCTGTCGGTTTGTTCCTACAAATCTCCGAAACAGTGGGACTGATTTTGACGCGAATTTCACTAGCAGATAACTGATGTTTAAAGAAGCAACCAAGCTGCTTTTATTTAGGAAAAGAAACTCGACTACAATAGTACAATTTCGCAATAAACATGCTTTTATATCACCATTGTAAACACCACAAAAAATAATAAACAAAGTCAATAAACAACAAACGTACCAAAAAAAGGTAACACCATTCATACTCGTCCAACCACAACTAAACCAAACTAATCATACACCGTATCCCAATTCCATTACTTACACCAATAACTAGAAATATAACCCTCCCATACCCAATCAAAAACAAACGGGGGAATTCTCGCAATTTCTTACAATCCGAGTATCGGGTAACAATGACCATAATTCACGTTTACGCGTGATGTCCACGAACGCGAAGCCTGGCTTTCGGCTTTGCTCATGATTTATGACCGGTCAGAAGATTGTGGGCAGAGAAATAAATCTGAGATATTAATACCCTTCGGTCGATAGAGGTTATGAAGAAAATTATGAATCGTCTTCTGTCGCCTTTGATTTTTCTGGTGTGAATGATTGACGTTGAAGTGGAGGGGTTGAGATTGGATTTTTGTTTGTTTTGTGAGAGTATTTGGGATATATAGTGCAAATAAGTACTATTGGCTGTTTGTTAATCCTAATGAAGACTAGATTACTGTTTTGTAAGACTAACACAATAACACATAACATAATATCACGCCTGTAATCCCTGAAGACTTAGGCAGAGGTGTACCCATTAGTACACCCACATTTCCCTAGTTACGTTTAGGTCCCATGTCATAGGGGGCGAACCTATTGCCATCAACCGGGCACAAATCCAGACTCCGAGTTTGCTACTGAGAAATTCCTGATGGAAAAAACCAAAAACACTCCTAAAGCGTTGACGGAAATGATAATTATGGTGATACAAATATAGCATTTTTGTTACCAGACTTTTGTGACTTTTGTGTTTTTGTATAACCGTTTTGGAAAACAAAAATTACCTACTAAATAAGAATGATTACAAAAAAAGTACAACATAATTTATTAACTTAAAGCTGATCTAGACGGTGCGAGAAATATCGTACAAGTTGTGGTACATTTCCGTCGATGATCCGTCACTTATGACACGACAGCCGCGCGGTCCCGCAATATACGGCAAATCGCACGACATTTCTCGCATCGTCTAAATAAGGCTTTATTCTCAAAATATGACTGGGCTAATAGCCGTCTTATATTTGCTATACTTTTAATATATTTGTAGCGACATCTATCGCGCAACATGCGAACTACAACTGACAATTCTTACATCGCGCTATTAGATTTTGCCGCGACATAAGGATATAATATACAAAATCCTGACAACTGTCGGGCAGTCAGCCCGCCAGACATAACACCCGCTTGGTCGGTGGATCCTCCCTTTTCAACTGAGGATGAGAGAGTTTACACCCAGTTTCTCATTTCTCTAAATATTTTTCTTTTTAAATGGTTTTTTAGTGGTTATAAATAAAAAGTGGCACGTATAAATATTGGCCTGACGCAATGATCGTAGTAAATTACCCGGGGTACGCTACGGTCATACTTATCCAGCCCTTTTCCAGTACAGTGAACAGAATTTATGGCTTGTGTCTACTTTGTGTCGCCAATAGCCGTCATGTCTGTGGAGTTTTACCAGTTAGGGTCGGTTCACATCTGACGGAAGATACGTCGAACGTATCGTCTTTAGTATGGTCGACGCACTAACGCATCATAGGTTATGTGTGTGTGGTTGGATATTTTATTATCTACTTGATTGTTTCTGCGTTACGCGACTGACGATACGCGGCGTAGCTTCCGTCAGATGTCTCTTAATATATAAGTGAAAAGTTAGAGTAATATATAAAATTGTAATTTCTGTTCGTAGTGTCAAAATAAAACAGCTTTTTACTAAATAAAATATGAAAAATTGTCTGTCTTTCTGGTTGTCTGCTTGTACCGGCTATTCTCGGAAACCGCTGGATACGGGCCGCGCAAGACCGGTCATTGTGGTTATTATTAGGGGTAGCCTATGTCCAGCAGTGGTCGGCGTTCGGCTGATATGATGATGATGACTTATTACTTATTTTAGGGCTGATTTTTTAATAGTCAGATAACTTTTATCCAAATAATAATTATGACAGTTTCACATATTTTCTACACAAAAGCTGTCAAATCGCCACATTTATCCCTCCGTTAAGAGTTCAGGGTTCCTCACAAAAAACCTCCCAAAGAACTGACTTTCAAGCAAACAAAGTCACGGTCATAACCTAGTTAGTCAATATAAATATTTAATACGGAAACAACAAACATCCAAATAAAAGGTCGCCACGTAGATAATCACCACAAAAGCTCTAATAAATGTTAATTTATTCGTAATCCATTTAACAAGTGGTATTACAATATTGGCACTGCAGCTTGGCTCACCCTTTATGACCAAGATTTACGTGAACGTATGCACATAATAATATTTAGTTTGTGGTCAATCATGGCAAATATCATCGACCTAGTCATATTGCCTGTAACTTGGACTTAATTAGAATTATATACACATCAAAAAAGTCTAGGGATCAACATCCCTAACAAATGTTAGGGATGTTGATCCCTAGACTTTTTTGATGTGTGTAGTTAAGCTTAACTAATATTGTAACCAGGATTTTGTAATAACCTAGTTGAAAAGAGTGTTAGAGTTTCTTGCTCTTTCTATCCATAGAGGCCTACCTCCGTTTTGGAACGAGCAACTAGCTTCAACTTTCTGATCAACTGACCGACTCCTTGACAATTCAAAAGTGCCTGTAAATGGTCTAATTGAAAATAAATGTTTTGATTATTTTTTGGCTAAATCCAGTTTTTAGGTACTGCGACACCACACTTCTGAAATAGTCGCATTTAGTTTATTTAAAAGCTGGCTAACATTTGGGATCATTTGAGAGCCAAATTGATAATTTTATTACGGATTACTAAATTATTTTTCAGAAACTTTTCTTTTTAAAATTTTCAGAGGGGCCATTCTACAAACTTTTAGGGATGATCGCAATCTAATCTTAGTCTCAATCTGTCAAAAATACTTTTAATTTACTTCTCTTTTTGACATTAATCGTCGCTAAGATGAGGGTTTTTGAAAACTTTAGTAGAAAATTGGCCTTGAACTAAAAAAAAATCATACAAAGTGTTAAGTCAACAATCGTAAATATTGTCCCATAGTTCGATCGATGGCGTTGCTGTTTAAATTCGCGTTATGGTTTCGTTACGTTATAAGGAACGAAATTTTATTCAATAAACATGTAGGTACTCAAAATAGAAACGTTTTGTTTTATTACCAAAATTCATGGCATGGTAAAGCATCTTGGTTTGGCTTTGTTCATGATCCGGTTCGAAGGACCAAAGCCAAACCAAGATGCTTCACCAAGCTTTGAATTTTAATAGCAACGTCTTGTTTTATTACCAAAATTCACAGCATAGTGAAGTATCTTGCTTTGGCTTTGTTCACAAAGAAAAGCGCAAAGTCATATTCAAAATTTCAAACACACTCCACAAACATCACAACAACATTAAAACTAATCTAACTTTCTAAACAAAATTAAATTTTCCCCCCATCCTCCCAAAAAAAATCTATTACTCCCCCAGGCGTCACACATAAGAGTCCCCCATGAGATATTGCTAGAAGATATATCACGGCCCCATTTTCAATTGGACCCGAAAAAGATCTGACCTCATTAACTGGGGTAGCATATGTGGGGAATGCTGGGGATAAAAAAGTTCCGATTGACCGGCTCCGTCGTAAAAACATGATGTCTAAATGTGGTGAATACTGGGTATCGGGTACTTGTGTTGTTTAGGGGAATACTTGAAAGAGGGTTGGAATGACCGAATGAAATGTGAGAGTTCTTTTTGATACTTAAAACTGTATGTATGTTGTTCTTTCGCACATGAAGGGTTTCGTACCACCATAGGTTAGGCAGAGGTGTACGTATTAGTACACTCACATTTCGCCAATAGTCCCATATAATTGCTATCAATCGGGCACAAATCCAGACTCCGAGGCTGCTACTAAGAAATTCCTGATGGAAAAATCCAATAACACTTTCCATTTAACTAATTTCCACAAATCACTTTTTGCAACTTCTACAAGCACCCATTTCATTACCCTATCTGACCCTTTAAAGTACACTATTGCCCTCAATCGACACTATATTATGTAATTTAATTCTAGCCTTAACGACTTTTTGATCACAGCAATTAACAGCTGGCGATCAGCACTGAATATAAAACAAAGAAGGGACGATAATTTATTTAATACATGAGGCGCTGAATACTAAATTGATTCATTTATAAAGTACCTAACTAGCTTTTGCCCGCGACTTCGTCCACGTTAAAGTTGATTTCTCCTAAGGCTTATCTAGGGTGGGGCAGGTAGGTTACGTACCCTGGGCGCCTATCGAAGGGGGGCGCAGAAATAGCCTACTATTCATTTCAATTTGTGAAAGCATACTCTATGAGCTTTTTATTAATTCGTGTTTCCTAAAATTGGTGGAATGCTTCGCAGAATTACTGCTTTAATTGTAAATTCCGTTTTGATGCCGCTATGAATTGTTACTTAATTGATACGTACCTGTTAGTGGTTTTCACTGTAAAATCGCTCGATCGATTAATTTGGTCCGAACAATTTGGTTCATTTCAGTTATGATAGCAGGGTTTACAGTCCAAAGATTTCCATATTCATATAATTAAAATACATTGCATATGACGAGGAACACGGATTGGATTTAAGGCGGAAACAGACTTATAACACACTAAGCTACCCACGCGTGCTTATTGGCCAAAAGACAAAAAGTAGTTTTACGATATGAAATGTGGCCAATAAGTACGCTTCACTGACGTGGCATGGCGTAGCGTGTTATAAGTTTGTTTTCGCCTTTAGTCAGAAGGAGTCTGACTCGGAAGAGGTCATTTGATGATGTTCCATCAATAGGTTCATCTTATAGGCTCTTGTTTAAAAAAAAACACACTGATGTTATAAATACGTACTTACATGAAGTAATATCATTAGTATTATAAATTAAGTTGTCAAAGAGATTTTTTGTTTTGGGTTTTTGTCTGTATGTATATACTGTACAATTTTAACTTATTTCTAGAAACAATCCACAACGGTGCTACGTTTATTACGCTAAAGTTTTCATGATAATATAAAACACACGATAATGAATACGAAAAACGAGATTTTTTTTCAAAACTGTCGAAGAACTAATGGAAGAACATTGAATTAAACATCAAATATAAACGCTACGGCGTAGCGTCGTAGACTCGTAGAAATATTCGTAGCCTCGTAGCGGAAAACGACAATCCGTAGCAGAGCGTTTGTTTTATTTACAGAACATAAATGGATTTACTTTGGCCAAAGGAACCAACCCACATCAAAATTTCTCCCATTTTTCAAAGTAATTGTAATTTAGGACTTTTAACACTGATTTATTTTAAATCTACTTTAAGCATGAGTTTTGGATGTACATTCAACAAAACGAATAGGTATGCAGGGTCGTCAGATATAGTTGAAATTTTCTTAGAAACCGATGAATGGTTTCAAATGTAATTTAATTTAAAAAGTAGAGAATAAACAGTTCATTACTTAAGTTAAGTTTCAATCAAAGACATCCATCGGTTCCTAAGAATACTTCAACTATATCTGACGACCCTGCATACCTATCTGTTTTGCTGTGTGTACATTAATTGCTATACAGAGTCAAAGCTTGGAATTATTGTTTTAAAATTTTGCAACTATCCAATTGTTGACGCTCCGACGGAGGGATCTCGTGGGTATAGTCTCATACTCTTATAGACTTTTCATACATACATACATAAACTCACGTTTTTTTCCCATGTAGACTTTTTAATACAAAGAATTTTATTTTTATCTGACACGGTCCTAGTACGGTACGCCGAAATGGGCACACACCTTTACTATCACACAGAAACTAATCAACTAATTACTTATTTACATCCTTTACACATCGCAGACACTGAACCATGCACAATACCATGTTTCCAGTCCAACAGAACACACAAACAGGAAAACAAAGTTAGTTTTAGCCAAGAACTTGGGCCAAGAACATGGGCCAAGTTTGTGTGTTCCCGCCACAATATCGCACACTATCGATCGAAGTTGATCCCGGAATTAAAAGACAACAAAGTGAGCTTTGACTTGGCAGGGGAAGTTGAAAAAGTGCAGCGTTGACTTGGACACGGGAATGTATGGGGTTTGAATTGAATTAGATTTTAAAGCTTACGTAGAATTGTTAGATGTTGCCAAGTGTTCGGTGAAATGTTTTTCTGAAAACTTGGAATCAAAATGTTTTGCGCGCTGTTCTGTTGTTGTTTTAGAATTCCGTATCCAAAGGGCGCCAATTGGGACCCTATTACTTAGTCTCTGTTATCTGTTTGTTCGTCAGAATATTACAGGACTGTATCACTTAAATCGTATTAGGAAGATACTAGAAATTTTCACAGAGTGTGTACCTATTAACGTAGCTGCAATAACAAAAAATAATCATCATCATCTGCCTATCCTTTTCTCAACTATCGGGGTCGGCTTGAAGTCTAATCAGATGCAGCTGAATACCAGTATTTTACATGTAGCGACTGCCTATCTCACCTCCATAACCTGGGTAATGCGATACCCTTTGGTAAGACTGACAAAAATAATCAAAACAAAATAAATTCAAAAATTGAAAGGTGCACTTAGGTAATAATATGCCATACATACAACAATCGTTTGTTTTTGTATGTAGTGTTAAATATTGTACCATGGTACAAAACCATTCAAGTGTGAGCCCGTCTCGCAATTGGCTGTTATTTTTATAAAAATCAACTTTGTTATTTCTCTGTACCGGCCTCAATGACACTTTATTTTCGGGCACCCAATGCGCGGAGATTTTTCTTGTTACAACAAAATAAATTTCTTTCATTTTATTCCAAGAAAACATAACATCACGCCTTTAATCCCCGAAGGGTTAGGCAGAGGGGTATCCATTATTTATAGTATACCCACATTTCGCCAGTTACGTTTAAGTCCCACGTAATAGGGGGCGAGCCTATTGCCATCAACCGGGTACAAATCCAGACTCTGGGGCTGCTACTGAGAAATTCCTGATGGAAAAAACCCAATAACACTTTGCCCAAGAAAACAACGTGTAAATCACCCATAATCTAATTAGGCTATTAAGTACCTACCCAACAGGTACTTATTTGGCTAAGTATTTTCATAGCCCTTATTTCGTTAACAGTATTATATTCGTAAATCTTCTTAATACGAGTCTGGCTACCGTTAGGTTGATAGATTATTATGTTTGTTACTTTCTTACGATTTATTATTGGAGTTAAAACAGATGATATTTATTGTATGTGGAATTATATGTAGGTATTTGGCTCTATTTTTTACATTAATAGCAACTTACAGGATGTTTCAGAAAGTATAACATGATTATGTTTGTAGAAAAATTTTAGTTAAAAATATTGTGGTTTTATTTTTTATTTAACATTTTTTTATTTATTTACTGGCTATTCCCGGCCAAGTTTTGCTGTATGTCAGTCTAATAAAATAATAAAATACACTGTTCTGTTAAAATGTCAATCAATCAATCATTTTTTTGCAATAATACAGGTTGAGTAGATAGAAGTGAGCCATGTACAATGCGTCGATTAATTTTGAAGTTTTGCGGACACAAACATACGAAAGCTGAATTTTTATGTATGAAGATTACTGACCATTATAGTATAACGTCACCCTTCGATCAAGGCTACTCTCTTGTCTGAATACTGTTAATTATAATAATGTATCAAATTTAAATTATTTTTAATTATTTAGCACTATATTTAAAAAAAACTATTATTTAAAAATAAAATACTTCACAAACTTCCTAAAATACAACTTTGTAATACCGTCTAAGTTGAAACAACTTGAACAAAATGAACAGTTTCTAAAACAACAACATTTTATAGAAACATGCAACGCGCTACACAGGAGTGAAATATAACGTCATTTCCGTGTGCCACACGCCCCCTATTTCCGCTGACAAGTGCAAACATAGTTGACGGTACTGGATTGAAAGGGGGGTGGGAGTTGTGATGGAAGAAAAATGTTTGGGTCAATGGTTTTGAACAATGTTTTTTAGTAATTCAAGCAACAAGTAATATAACAGTAATAGTTTTAGTAATTCACAAGTAATTCGCATCCACTTCTCATGCATAAGGTTGTGAGATCGATTACGTTTAAGTACTAATGTAACTTTTCAATTTATATTTTACTTTCTAAGTTTATCTTGGACATCTGTAAAGGAAAACAATCTGTACTTAGAATGGATATAAAGTCTGGAATCGCCGATATACCGATGCATGATGTGCAAAATTATAGGCCTATAATGTAAAATGTGACAATTATAGGCTCAAATCATTTAAATAAATATAAAATAATGTTAAGGTGGATGCGACGACCCCTCCGTCCATACATTTTTCATTAGAGTTTTACACTAAACACAGACACTCTTTCTTTAAAACTAATCATTTTATCACTTCTTTACAATAAAATGTGCTCGCGTCCGAAGTTTTTAGCCAATAACTTCATTATTCACTGAGAAAAACAATAGTGAAATCTCGGCAAAAATTGACACTTCTTTAGTAGTGTGCGTGACACTGCGGGACTTTTGAGTACTTTTGACAAGCAAACGAAAGGCGAAGTTTAAAAATTGGCACACTAGATGGCGTGCAAAATAATTTCTGATAAATCAATATCTTAGTTCAATAATTGGATTTCCTTTCCAACCGTATCAAAACAAGAATAAAATAACATAAAACTAATGACCTTCGACATCTATGTTTTTTTAAACAATTTTACTTATTATTTATTATTGTTGTGTGGCAACATAAATACCAATACTCGTAGTGTAGGTTATAAGCAACGTTGCCGTTCTTTCCTAAATGGAATAGGTACGTTGACAAAAAAAGCGTTGCCAAACTTCGTTCACTTGTTGTTGTTTGGGACTTGATAATACCTATGATAGAAAAATAATTCCTAATACATTCTGATTTCGGTTGTCACGCGCTATGATTTGCGCGCGGAATTTCTTGTGTATTTTTTGTATGCTATGCATTTTCATTGATTAAAATTGCAATTTTCCTCCAGTATGTATTTGAGACTATATTGTAACTAATTTATCGTAGGTATAGTAATTAATTATTCTAAATACGCAATTATATTTTTGGTGGTATTAGAAACTAAAAAACAGCATGTTGGCCCGTGATTTTTTGAAATATCGTCACAATACTGATTACCTACGTCATACGTGTCAGTGATGATGAGTCAGTGTTTCATATTTGAATGTGTTTGAATATGTTTTTGGTCAACCATTATAAATCGGTAAACTAGGTACCTACTAAAGTAGTCACAAAATTAAACTTGCAAACATTTGCTAAATACCTATGGTTTTGCCGGGTTACGATAAACATCTTTTACGCATTTTAAAATACTTAGTAAAAAAAAAAATAGTTTCAGACAGACAAACATTATTATTAGTTTGTTTTATTTTGTAGTAGGTAGGTACCTACTAAGCTCACGTTCACGGTAATGGTGCGTTCAGAAACAAATAATGTGTGTTGTTCATTCCAGGGTGACTTGAATTGTGCACAGCGTTAGTAGGTCTGTATGGTCGAACGTGTGACGTAGACGTTTCGCAGAATATTGAGAGTGTTGGTACCGGGTAGGTATGACGATTTTCTTGAGATGAATAATTATAATAAATTGTTTGTATAATAATAAAGCGTAATTTTAGCTCCAGAAATCAAGTTTCCGTAGTGTAGCGGTTATCACGCGTGCTTCACACGCACAAGGCCCCCGGTTCGATCCCGGGCGGAAACAGTTGCTTTTTGTATTTTATTGCCGATCATAAAAAGTATCTTCACGCTTTTTTATTAATTGGGTGATCAGAGAAATCTGAAAAATAAACATTTTGTTAAAATAAAAGTAAACTACGTACTATTTCTCGCCTTGAAACTTACGTTTAGAAATCTATGATTGTTATCAAGGCCAAGTATGCCGCAAAACCAAATTATTTGTCATATCAGATTACGATAGCTCACTTTGTTATTTTTTTTTGTTGCTTGATTTTTGTTGCTTGTTGATTTCAAAACGTAAGTTTCAAGACGAGAAATAGTACGTAGTTTACTTTTATTTTAACAAAATGTTTATTTTTCAGATTTCTCTGATCACCCAATTAATAAAAAAGCGTGAAGATACTTTTTATGATCGGCAATAAAATACAAAAAGCAACTGTTTTCGCCCGGGATCGAACCGGGGGCCTTGTGCGTGTGAAGCACACGTAATAACCGCTACACTACGGAAACTTGGCTTCTGGACCTAAAATTACGCTTTACTAAGTTATGACTGAAGTTTTATCAGTCTGCTGTCAGTCTAGAATGAGCGTGTAACCGTGTTTTTCATCCATCATTCTGGCATCAGTCTTAGCCGGACCAGACTGATTGACCAGAATGACGCCAGACTGAGCGTGTAACCTTTGAATTATGAACTCACTAATAAACAACAGCTGACGAGTGCGCCGCCCCTTTGCGTTGCGTAGGTATCGTTACGGCCCGTTCACGACCTTACCGCTATGAACGGCGGCTAAGCGCGGGGCGGCGCGGCGAGCGGTAAAATCAAAAGTATAAAAATGTTTGAAACGCCGCTCATCGCTATGAGCGGCGCGGCGTCTCAAACATTTTTATACTTTTGATTTTACCGCTCGCCCGCCCCGCGCTTAGCCGCCGCTCACAGCGGCAAGGTCGTGAACGAGCCGTTAGGTAGGTATCTATCAGATGGTGGCTTGTGATCGGTGTAAACAATGAGTTCTCTTCCATCGAACATTTTTCTGAAGTGTTTGATTGACATACCTACCTACCTATAAATTGATAAGTAGGTAGGCTAATAACTCTGTCGAACGTAGACCGTAGGTATAGGTACTGTATGAACTGTATCGCTGTTGTGTTTCGGAGAATTTCTTTGAGAAATAGGTAGGTACCTAGCCAAGCAGTACTTATATTTCTTGTTTACAAGTTATTGAAGGACAGCTCCTGCGCAGGTGTTCGTTGCGTCGCACGTGACTACGTGAGGGAGTTGGCGTCGTCGGTTGGTGATGGAGATGGATGAGCAAACTAAGCTGCGTTTTGTACCTATGCTAACTTTACATAACTCGAATGCTTGTGAGTGTGACGCTTCTGTGTTCCACTTGATCTTTGTTTTATCTCGCTTCTTGGAATTGTGCAGGACCGCGTTGAGCGGTGCTTGTAAGTACTTATGTGATCTGCGTTAGGTACCTACCTACCTACCTACTATGCTGTCACGGTAGAAATTTATCATGCCGATAAATCTACGTACCTAGGTAGGTCTTGATCTTGAATCGTCTCGGGTCTGGGGTAAGCAGAGATAGCAGACTTTTCCTTGTGGTGGATTGATTCCGTTGCTTGACACTTCATAGACCAGGAACTTGAGGTTTTCTTTGCCGAAGACGCATTTTGATGGATTTATAGTGATATCATACACCTCTTATCTGCGTAAGACTTCCTGAAAATCTTTGATGTGGCTTGCTTTACTTACTTCCGCCTTCCGCCGGAGGTAGTGGGTTCGATTCCCACCCAGGACAAACTTTGTGTGATGAGCATAATTATTGTTGGTTCTGTGTCTGGGTGTAATTTATCTATAATACTGTATCATGTATTTATAAATTATATAAGTATGTAATGTAGGTATATCAGTTGTCTGGTTACCATAACACAAGCTCTGCTTAGCTTGGGATCAGATGGCCGTGTGTGAGTTGTCCCAAGATATTTATCGATTTAGCGATTATTGGGTAGGTAAGTACCTACCTACCTACCTACTTACCTACGTCGTCGATGAATGGAAATTTATGCGTAGATACCTAGTCTAATCCGATAAGTAGGTAGGTAAGTAGTACTTACCTACCTACCTACTTATCGGGTACTTACTAAGTACCTAAGTACTTGATAGATGAATCGTTGGAATGTCTGTCCGGCATTCTTGAG
Organism: Hoplodrina blanda; assembly: GCA_949316365.1. Lineage (NCBI taxonomy): Eukaryota > Metazoa > Arthropoda > Insecta > Lepidoptera > Noctuidae > Hoplodrina > Hoplodrina blanda. The sequence goes on from OX438590.1 coordinate 2,998,411, forward strand.
ACCTGGACATATATTCGTGTAGGTAAACTCGAATATGCCAAAAGGTGTTGTGATGGCTGTTTTCTTGATGTCTAGCTCGTAGACTGGTAGGTACTTACCTACTTAGTTGTTGATAAGCACGGTTTAGGTCGAGTGTATTGAAGATTTTCTTGCCGTGAAGTAGGTACCTAGGTAGATAGATGAAAAAATATTGAATACCTAGCTAGTGTAATGTAATAAAATAAAACTGCGTTATATTGTAATCAAAATTAAGTGTCGTGATGGCCCAGTGGTTAACGCGCCCACCTCTCATGCATGAGGTTGTGGGTTCGAATCCGGGCAAGCCAATGTGACTTTTTCAATTCATATGTAGGTACCTACTTTGCCCTACAGTGGGACAGTAAGAGGCTGGTAGGTACTTTTTTATTTTTTTTATTTTAATTTTTTTCAATGTTGACATAATTTATTTCCCAAAATTATAAATTATGTTGCTTCAAATACTTCTGTTTTGATAAACGATTAAAATAGTGTAATGAAATAAAATAAAACTGCGTTTTATTGTAATCAATGTTGACATAATTTATTTCCCATATTTATAAATCAATAAAATAGTTTACGCCAACAAATATAACTTATTTTTACTCAGACAGAAAAATTTAAACTAGTTTTTTTTATATTCACGCCATCTAGTGTTCAATCTTCGTAAACGCAGAGGTATGTATGTGTGTGTAAACGACACTGTATTCAATGACAGAAGTTTTAAACAAGTTATGTGTCGAATTGGGTAGATTTTGAGGGAATGATATGACCTATTCAAATAAAATGTAATATCCGATAACCGCTAAGACTACTCCTATGACTTAATAATTGTCCAATTACACAAAAACTCAAATAAACTAAAAATGTTGACTTCAGCGCCATCTCTCGGGAGAATGGCTGGGAGCAGCCCGTCGGTTTCACCTTAATAAAGAAGTTTAAGTAAAGGTAATTACGTAGCTAACAAATATAGAGTAATAAAAGGTAAAAAAATAGCCTAAATGGAACTTCAATCAGGCGATTAAAGTTCTGTTATTATTTTAGAATTTCAAAATAATCAATGTTGAACAACAATTTTATTGAACATCATCATTGTTTCCTGTAACTTTGTGTATGGCAGTAACAATATTGCGCGTCCTTTGTTTACCATTAGCAAGTTATAATAACTTTTGCAACATTCGATGTTTACTGCAACATGTTTACAACAAAACAAAAACATGTTGCTGAAACAGTGTTGAGCAAATTTTCCAATGAAATGTCATGTTTTGTGTTCGTAATATTATTTTTTGATTTAAACAATTATTCAATCATATAAAAATTGCTACAGTATTAGTAAAAGTAAATATGTATTAAAAGACTTTTATGGAGGTATATAAAGGTCGTCTATTTATATGTAGATTAAACCTCTTAAGAAAAATACAAACGGCAGTTTATTGCTTTCAGGAAATCATTAAAAAAACAATTCTAAAAGGAAAGTAAATTACTTTCTTTTAAACGTCGTAATATTGTTTATAATCCCTTTTAATTAACTTGGTAAATAAAGACTTGTTTTTCGGGGATGATTGGTGTTAATAGAATTTTTATTTTAACATTAAAGTTCTGAATATCGTGATGGCACAATGGTTATGGTCTGCCTCTTATGCACGAGGTTGTGGGTTCGCAACTGGGCACGGGCAGTACAGTAGCGGTCATAAGTGGAGTAGCAATCTACAAAGCAAATCGATTAACACTTTAGTTAAACTTACGACCTTTCGACGTCGTGTGCCAATTTTGGTGTACATAGGTACTGTGATATTACGTTCAAAAGTGCCTTATAATGGCCTAATTAAATAAATGATTTGACTTTGACTTTAACTTTGAATACATCATTTATACACACAGATGTAGGTATGGCCTGTACCACGTGTTCACAGCAATTCAAACCTTAGCATGCTACTGAACTTATGATCGCTACTGTACCAATGTAACTTTTTCAATTTTAATGTACTTTCTAAGTTTATCTTGGACATAACTGACATCGTTGAAGAAAAACATCGTGAGGAAATCTGGCCTTATAGCTTATTTAAGTCTGAAATTGCCTATCCGCCTTAAGCAAGCGTGGTGATCAATGCTCGTGCCTTCTCTGTATGAGAAGATGCCTTTGCCCTGCAGTGGGACCCTAATAGGCTGGTGTAATTATTAAAGTTTGGCCAGAGGGGCTAAGGCTACTATGGATACTCATCAAGAGCCAAAGATAATTATGATTGACTAGCACATAAAGCTTTTCGACCACCCACCATTTTACTCGATCCTCCAGCTGCTACGACCTACCTTTCGATGATCTCCAGCTAGTCTAAGAATGTACTACGTTTGTCAATACTTTATCTCCGTTTAGATATACAGCATGTAACAAAAACCCTGTCCGATCCTTAAGGGTATTATTCGGCATCGTACTGCGTACACATATACGTAACCATTTAATGGATTTGAGATTATTATTTTTCCCCAGTGAAAAAAAAAAGAAGAAAGAAGAAGTAATTAAATTAAAATAAAACACTGATCTGACAGGGTTTTTGTTACATAGTGTATTCACGACAGTGCGCTTTCATGATCATCTTGCGTCTTCAATATTAAATTCATCTCGCATCAAGCGCATGCAACATTATCGTCATCAGTGTGTGCTACGGGTTTGCACTGTTTTGAACTAGTTTTATCGCATGCTTTACTGCATGCGCTATTGCGTGCATCAGAAGAAAAGGCAAGATGAACGTAAAAGCGCACTGGTGTGGACACACAACATCACAGAAGCTTTTTGGAATTCCGAATTTCTTCATTTGTTTTTTTCAAATATAGCTACCAAGTTTTTTAATACTTTTTCATGGTCTTGCTTATATCTTGAGGGAAAGGAAAAACCAGGTCCTTTTAAAGGTAATTTCTGTCCTTCTGTCACAATAAGGTTTTTTTTCCAAGGCCACAGAGGGACACTTACTCCGAGATTTCTCATCTTACCGGTCTTAAATAACCATTAGGATGCCCTGAAATGCGTGTCTGTCACAACTTATCTCACTCACAGACACCTTTTCATGTCGCGACTGTTCACATAATTTTCAGAGACACAGCTTTGGTATCGCACAGTCGACACTCGCGTCGTCTGGCGTGTTGCCACATATTTGTAACATGAACTGCTCGTGTTGTTTACGATGCCACTTGTTATAATTTTCATAAGGAACTTAATTTGTCATTTTTTGACGAGCTCAAGGACTTTTGTATGGTAAATGTTTTTGTTTATTCCTTTTTCGAATTACCGTATTGATTTATTGACTGTCTCGTTGGTCTAGTGGCCGCAAAGCGCGACTACTGAATATGAGGTCTTGGGTTCAATTCCTAGGTCGAACAAAGTGTTATTTGATTTTTCCCATCATGAAGTTCTCAGTAGCAGCCTCGTAGTCTGTATTTGTGCCCGGTTGATGGCAATAAGCTCGCCCCCTATTACATGGGACTTAAACGTAACTGCCGAAAATGTGGGTGTACCAATGAGTACACCTCTGCCTAACCCTTCGGGGATTACCGGCGTGACGTTTTATAATGTTATGAAAGATTGAATAAATTTTAAATCAGCCAGAGTGTCTACAGTAGGTCTGTACTGGTTTCACAATTTTAACATTAATTATATAAATCGTTTAAATTGAAGTTTGAATTGGTTTCTAACAAGAATTAGCCAATGTCAGAACCAGAGTTAGGTCGTAACTCTCAATTTAGAATACTATTGATTTGGGCTAGGTACATCAATTAGGAACATTTTATCATGTTATTTGTTGATTTGGGCTGATATTTCAACCGTTAATTAACTTTTCAGTCTGAAGAATAAATTGAGCGGTTTAATAATTATATTTTCTGAACAGAAACTGTTAAACTGCTGTAAGCTATACTAGCTTTTATATTACGTCTGTGTAGGCTTTAGATTAAGGCCAGAGAGTCTTCAATACCAATTAAGTTATGTATTAATAATTTAGATCAATATCCATAATAATGTGTCTTTTAACTAATACAGTTCAGCCATTTAAGCATGAAAGAGTAACAAACATCCATCCATAAATTCTTCTACCCATCCGTCCTGATAGTTTCGAATTTATAATAGTATAAGTGGGAAATAAAAGTAATCTGACTATAGAAAATTGAAATAAACACGTAGCATAGTATTTATTTTAACTTAAATCATTAGGGTCACCAAACGAGTCTATATAACATGGTCCAAATGCGGGTCGGCGCATAGGACCATGTTATCAAAGTTTGTATAGACAATGCCGAACCGAAAAGGCCATCATGGTTTATATCTATAGGCTATACAGGGTGAAACGGAAAGGGTATATACATACAAAGTGTAAGGCTTCTTTGGATGATAACTAACGATATGGCAAGAATTTCAGCTCAATATAAAATACTCTAAGAATTGATACCAAATTTTCGGTTTCAAATATTTCTTTTAAATGCGAATCATAACAAACGTGTCATCGCACTGCGTGGGTCAAAAACTTTCCACGTTACTTGCCTAATATCACGATAAATCTCTTCCGTAATTCTGCACGCCTAGTACCGCATAGTACCTAAGTAGCCTACTGCAGGCGGTGTTCTTTGTTGATCATAATTTCCGAACATGTAGAGATAGGATTAAAAAACCCTTGCCATATCGTTAGTAATCATCCAAAGAAGCCTTGCTCTTGGTATGTATATACCCTTTCCGTTACACCCTGTATACCCACGGGAGCTGAGCAGTAACCAAAGAACACGGGTGAGAAACACCACGCGGAAGAGGTCGCATGCAACAGCAAGTTATAGATAACAGTATAACCAAAGCGATGCGATAAGTAAACTAGCAAAACAACAAAAAAGAAAACGTCGAATAACACTTCAAGTCCCACGTAATGAGACACAATTGATTATCTATTGTTCTGTCATACCGGTACCTATGACAGCCGGGGCTTGAAACTAAACTCAAATAATCAAACCAGACTAAATAGGTATCGCTACTGTCGTAAAAAATTAAGAATACATTGTGCATTCATCTAGAAACTTTCTCCACCCTCGAAAAACACTCAACAACTAAATAATCATTTCCACAATAACTACTAAAACCGAAATATTCAATCATCCATAACCAACCACCCATTAATTTGTCACAACAAATTAACGAAAATGCCACAGAACAAAATGATATATCAAACAGAGCGAAACATCAAGCATGTGTCGATTTACACATTTTATGCTTGGCATAAAACACTGGCAGGATGCCAGTCGGTCTGGCATGCCATTTTATTTCCAAATTGGCGCAAGCTTATTGAGATCATTGCTTAACTTTGTGGCATAACCTAGCTCGTATGAGGCTATAAATTTAAGGGGTGTTTTAGACCACCTGGGTGCAGTGGCGAAGTTTGAAGTCTTTATTGGTTATTTTTGGTGTACTTTCTATAATGTCGTAGAGAATTACAATCTTATAATTGAGTTTAGCTCTTCCAAAATGAGCCAAACCATTATCTAACACTAATTAAATAAATTAAGCCAAAGTACCTAATTCGATATAACAAATATAATACATTACTCTTCAACAATAAAGAAACTACAACGGATGTCCAAAGCTTATAACAATAATAGGTATAATTATTACCTACTTATAATAATAAATTATTTATCAGCGCAAATGTCCAAAATCATTATTCGAAGAATTCGTAAAAGACGAGTGCTGATTTTAGCTAAAAATGAATCCCATTACGATACTACTAAATCCATATTTTAGTAAACACAGGTTGTGCGTAAATGTTGCGCTAATTCTAGTGCAATACTCATTAAATGAATTCTGTTCTTTTTTACTTCGCCATCCATTTATGTACTAGCTTCTGCCCGCGACCTCCTCTACACAGACTTCAGAATGAAGCCGAACTTTATAATCCCACGGGAACACAAAAAGCGGGATAGTAGTAAATCCTATGCTTTCGGCTAGATTAACATCTGTGTCAACTAACATCTGCCTTTCAGCTGTTTAAACGTGAACGAGTAAAAAAAAATCCATACAAACTTTAATCCACCTTTTTCCATCCTTACAAACTTTAATCAAATATGTAAATAACAACAAAAGTCACAGAGCAGAAAAGATCACTATACAGTGTCACAAAGTAATGAGTAACAACCCGTAAAACTATGATCGTGTTTGCATTTTTGAAGTACCACAAAGTACCAGAGATTACCACAGAGTACCAGAGGGTACCACTACATAAGTGCAGCCTTAATCTCTTCACGTTGGCAAGGACATGAATATTTATGAAATATTAACGCCACACCACAATAGCTAGCTTTCCTTTTTGAACTTGCATGAAAATGGCTGAAAACTTTTTTTCATTTTGAGATTAGCATTGTGTTTTTTTAATATTTCATTACGACAAGATCAGCATAAGAATAAGAGTGCTTTGTTTTCACAAGCTTTTATTTAGCTTGCACTGTTCGTATGTAAGTATGTATGTATGTAAGTAAGTTGTCCTTTCAAAGTTTGCAAAGCATTTTTCGACCATTTGTTGTTATCCCATTGAGCTGAAATTTTGCGTACACCTTTAGTTCTGATGACAATACAATGCCCAATACTCAATATTGTAATAATTTTAAATTAAAGCTTGGTTTTAAAAATAATTTTATTAAGCATAGCAATAGTTATAGCAGTTTTAAGTTTTACAAAAAATTATCAGGTCCTTTGTGTAGTCAGTCCGTCACCCAAGCAGAGACAGGCCCGAGAAGTAAGGCGCTTTTTTGGGTCAGTCCAAACGGGACCCGTCGACGTGATGGTGGTGTGTCAATACCTGCCGGGGTGCGGAAGAATGCTCAGAGCTACCCCCGTACCCCGGCCAAAGGCAGCTGGAGGAACACCGTAGGGTATAAGTCGGCAGAAGTCTGACACATCCCTCCGCTTTTCCTGAAGCGGAGGCAGTCTATAAGGATTTCCCGCGAAAAATGTATCCGTATACATTTAACGTACAATTTTGAAAAATCTAAATTAGTAAGAGTATTTATTGCTTTGTTTCGTAAAAACGATAATCTTAGATAACAATTTTAAATGGATGATTACCTGCCTGATAAATTAACGCTATAAAATATTTCTACAATGTCAACAAACCTAATATCTTTAGAGGACATTATTTCATTACGTCGGTCATTAGCTGTCTCGATGCAGAACATAAAAACTGCCTTTAAAACTGAGTGTAAGTTTTGTATTAAGAACTTTACTACAGTTGGATTAAAGTTAGAAATACAAGAGCAGGCTTTTAAGGTTTACGCTTGAACTAAAGTTTGGATTCTTTCTATAATAGGACGGTAAATCTTCAGAACATTTTGACAGTGTCTAGTTTTAAATTGACTTAAATAAAAAGATTATTTTTTAATTAGAACAATCCCGCCGCACTATTCTTATCCACTGCAACTTCTGAAAGCCAGAGTCAACAAAGACGACCACCAGAAAAGTACCGAGGTAATCAAATGAAGCTCGATGTGTTAGAGCCAGACTTCAAGTCTGACCTGTTAAAAACGCTAAGTAGACCTTCGACTTTATTTTGATGAATTTACAATTCAAATTAAAAAACCGAATGTTAATTACTTCCAAAAAAGCAATCTCACTTGAAAAGACAATATATATTTAATAAGGGACCGCAAGTGTTTCGAAGAACAAACTCGTTAAGTACATTCATTAAAACTTTCTAACTATTCAAGTAATACTTCGTATGGCTTAGCTTCTGGTGAGAATTTGCAGGACGGAAATTATCGCGAAATACTACACCGAAAAAGAATCAGGTAAATCCCGTTCTTGTGGCTTGAAAGAATAATAATATCGCCAGTGGTATTCTGTAAAGATCACTCTACCGAGAGAGATTTTTCATTCACCGGAATGAAAGTGAAGCGAGCTTGAGGTGAGTTGTTAAGCATCAGATAGGAAGGCAGCACAGCTCAAGCTTAATTTAATATACGTTTTTATAGGACATCATGTTTTCTTAAAAACAATCGCATGCAAATAGCTGAGTTTAAGTTGTCGTTGTTTTATTTGCACTTATGTATACCTTCTTACATTACACACGTTCATATTAGTACCTTCTTATTCAAATTCCATGGTAGCTCATTAAAACAAGGTGAATAATAAGAATAAAACAAAAAAAAATCCAAACGCATAATAATATGAAAACCTTGCAAACCTATACTAATCTAGACTATCCATACAAAATCCGATTTTATGGTAACCCTACGAAAGCTTACTGTTTGCGGACACTTTTGCTTGGTAATCATGATTCTATGACACGGTGAAAATGAACTTTACTCAAACTATTTAGCCTTATTAACTAAGTAGGCAAGAAATGGCGGCCGTTAAAGCGCAGGCCACACCGCCAGCTAGCGGGCGGGCGGGCTAAGCGGGCGGGCGAAGCGAACGAAGGAAACTATACAAACTACGCGAAATATTGGCGAGCTAAACTATGGGGTTCACACCGAAAACTACGGACAGACGAGCGACGGATATTTCGTTAGCTTAGCTCGTTAGGTTAGTCGGTAGCTCGCGGTGTGAACCGAAGTATGTAAAGACGTGAAACGATGTTCGCCCGCCTAGCCCGCCCGCCCGCTAGCTGGGAATCGTCGGATATTTCGTTAGCTTAGCTCGTTAGGTTAGTCGGTAGCTCGCGGTGTGAACCGAAGTATGTAAAGAGGTGAAACGATGTTCGCCCGCTTAGCCCGTCCGCCCGCTAGCTGGCGGTGTGGCCTGCGCTTAATTGTGTTTTCTTACGACCTTGATTTATTAGGCCAAAAGGTTTACTTAACTGTTTTATTGTAAAGTTTAAGGCTTTTCGGTTTAACATCGAAAAGGGTTAGTTTGAAGAACAGTTCAAACTTTAACTTTTTTTATTAAAACAGAACCTTTTAGACTTCAAGATGAAGTGGCTGAGTGCTGCTACGCGATTTCTTCACAAAACAAATATTTGTATAGTGTCCAAGTAGTTGTTCCGAGTCTAGCTGTTAGTGTATTTCTATTTACATTTATGTAAACGGACACATGACACAGGAGAAACATTTATTGTGGGGAAACGCTTAAAAAATATTTCTGCCCTGATAACAAAGAATGCAGTAATCGACATTTTTGAGATTTTCACTTTTTTCCAGAAATGGTATCCCAAGAGGTTCATGTACATGAAAAAAATATATTTTCATAAAAAAATTCACTCGAAGTATGTTTTTTATGTAATGATTTTCGCCGTATTTGCATGAAAACTGCTTCTATGATAAGAAAAAACGCAGTATTAAACATGGCCTAAAAAAGAATGCAGTACTTGCAAGAATACCCTAAAACAGAATGCAGTAATATCCACTACTTTATTATTTTGTTTTAAATTCAGTAGACAAATTGCTAAATTAAAACGCAGTACTCCACATTACTGCATTTAAGTGTAGTAAAGGCTTGCGAAGTCGTAGCAGTGCGATCCATTGCCGCGTTTTGTCTTAGTAAATCAGTTCGGCGACGTCATTCGGTGGAGTAATACGTGTGCCACGAGCGGGACTCCAGGTTAAGGTTTCTTTAGTCTCTTAGCTACGACCTCAGTTTTTACATCGTGGAATGCAAATAAGGTATTGAGTAAACTATACGGAGGTTAAAAACCTACTTCATGTTCTTATAATATGCAGCATTAGGGTGAAATATAAAAAACATGTTCACTTCAACTGTGCTAAGCACTTCAACTTAGTTCCGAGCATATAATAATGGCAATAATTACTAAAAAATAATGCAGTAATCGACTTGTGCTAAGACATAATGCAGTAATAAGCGCAAGTGCTGCATTTAGTTTTAGTATCCTGTGATTCGGAAACGACCTGATACTAAACCGAAACGCAGTAATACGTATTATAATTGCATATATTATTAAATTAAATAAAGGAAAATTATCTTGTAAAAGCTTGATTTTTTTCCGAATTTTTAGATATATATTATGACCAATAAAATACTAACATCTTGCTCAAATGATATGAAATATGTTTTTTGCGTTTATCTCGAAACCGCCATTTTGCGATTACTGCATTTTTAGTTATGACGGCAGATTTGTATTGAAATACATACAAGATTTGTTCGGTTCGCGTGTATGTCAGATTATTTGCGCAGAACCCTAATTATTTTTCTAAAATAAAAGTAGCCTAAGTCATTTCTTATAGCATCAGTTATCTGCCTCGGAGATTAGTAGGGACAAACAGAACAACAGACAGACAGTCAAATAGTCAAGAAAATCACGTGTGACTACCGTGTAAACATTTATATTTATTTTCTAAAAATCTGTTATTTTGACATTACTGTTGTAACATCACTATTTAGTATGTTTGAAATGTCACATCACTAGTCATTATATTATCTGTGTGTATCTACATCCGTTTTACTTTATGCCCGACCTCTCACCTGTAATGCTGTGATATTGTAACTGTCTGAAATAACCCTGTGTGTCTGTGAATAAACCTGTTATTATACTGAGAAAAATATATTTCATTTACACCGAATATAACAATTACAAACAGAAACTTTAACTTTATTTGTTTGTATAGATAACTAGCACTCTCCCCACGGCTTTGTTCACGTGATTTTTCTTACCGATCCCTAATTATTTGATAATAAAAGATAACCTATACCTAATAGCACACACTGATAGAGCAATAGCGCACTAGCGGCCTGGCCGCAGCGGCCAGGCCGCGGCGGCAATCGAGATACATACCTTAGTATGAAATCGCCACACAGCGCGCGCACCTTGCCGCACGGTGTGGCCGCTGCGGCCATGGCCGCTAGTGCGCTACGGGTCATAAAGTACCTTCCAATTTGCGAAAGAATTTTCAAAATCGGTTCAGTAGATCCATAGATTAACCTACAACCTCACAAACTTTACCTCTTTATAATATTAGTATAGAAGTATATCGATAATTATTAACCCAGAATAAACAATTCTGGGGCCACATCATCTATTCAAGCTTCACGGAAGATGCTTGTCAAGTACCAAACAGTAGGTATGCAACTATGTTTTGCCAAGACAAAGCAATTTCCAATTTAATTTTCCTTTGTTTCTCTTCCATAGAAGTTGCTAGGGTGGGAGCCAGGAGATATACGGATCTACACACAAGGTTGGCCTAGAACAGACTTCAGTCTCACGCAAAGGCGCTTTTGTCTGCATTTATTATCATAGTCCTAAGGTGTTAATAGTAAACTAACCTTTGTGGAAAGAGAAATATTGTTATACGATTATTATTGCCAATTAACATCAATAGTATATAAGTCTTCCCTGAAATAGCACAATAACAAAGAAAAAAATACGCAGTGTTCTTTATTTTAATATTTAAAAAGCTTTTTTACAAAAAAAGACAACCGCCTTCAAAAACTACAAAATAAAAATAACTTTAGTTTGGAAGTCGGTGGCAATACCTACATAACAAAAAACAAAACCAAAGCCGTTTTTGAAGGCGGTTGTCTTTTTTTGTAAAAAAGCTTTTTATTTTTCAATTTTTAGTGCTTGTGTGTTAATGTTTCAAATCCTTAATAAAAGCCCTTTCAAACAATACCTCACACGATATATTTAATTTAGGAAAGTGGTAGGATTGACGTACCCCCTCCCCCTCTTTCTTCAGTCAGTCATCGATACACGTATAAACAAAGCAATTTTACTTGTTACGATAGTTCTGCTGTGATCCTATGAGGAGTTCCGTTCCATATCTCCGAAGTTCATCATCAGATCATGACAATATTTCTATGGAACCTATTCGGAAGTATACTCTTTCAAACAAAAAAAGAATCATCCAAATCAATTTATAATTGGCGGAGTAATCGGGTAACATAGATTCAAAAATGCTCACAAAATAAAAAGCACTTAACCAAATTGGATGAAATTTTTATGGGACCAAATGGCAAGGATACTGCATCGAACAAAAAAAGAATCACACTAATCGGACAAGAAACCTCGGAGTAATCGGTGTACATACATAAAAAAAAAAAAAAAAATACCGGCCGAATTGAGAACCTCCTTCGTTTTTTGAAGTCGGTTAAAAAATAAACAAGATATAGTATTTATATTTTCAAGTCTTTTTAAAAATTTGTTTAAATACAGAATAAAGTATTTTATTTTTATATACTAGCTTAATTTTAATTTTAATTGACCGGACAAACCGGTATTATTGTACTAGCCCACACTGTAGACGGGGCCCGCCAGCCCTGGCGGGCCCCAAAAAAATTTTTTCCGGAATTTTTTTCGAAAGAGTTACCGCGGCCCTTAAACGCAAAGGTATTAGGAAGAACACAGATGGATTTTATAGTCAGTAAGAGTCTGACACTCCCTTCCGCTTCTCCCAGAGCGAATGAAGTATTTCAATGATTTCCTATTCTTAAAAAAAATAAAGCCCACACTGTACCACTGCTGGGCAAAGGCTTTCCTCCACTCTTAACATTTAGACGACTATAGTAGTATTTTTGCCAAGAGTTTTTTTATTAGATCAAAAATGGCTTTACATGATTCTATTTAGTTTTAGAGATATTTTATGATCTCTAAGAAAACTCTTATTCAGTAGATTTGCAAATCGCTGAGTTATCATCTACAACTTAAATAAATGCTAATTTGTAACGTTATACAAAATTAAATCATGCTTTACTCAGGTGATTTCTGATCTAAAGATAAATCAATTGCTTTACACTTTATATTTAAAGTGAATAAATATAATTTATTCTGTAAATAAGTTATAACACTTTTACATGTTGAAAGTTTGATTTTAAGCAAAAATTGTATTTCTAGTAGGGCCATCAAACCAGTTTAGGTACAATTAGGTACCAGGTAAGATACATAGGTATTACCTTAGTACTTAATTTTGTTTGTCTACGAATCTAGTTCCAATTAGTAATTGTATATCGTTGCGTATGCAGTAGGTAGTGTCGCGTGGCTATATCACTGTGTAGGCCACACAAATTATATTTGCCCCATGCGGGAATCGAAGCGACACATAGCACAGCAGCCAATCGCTCAGCCACTGCGCCAATCGTGTCGTAATTACCGTACTATTGTATTTATTTTATTATTAATTTATGATGAGAATCACTACCATAGTTAGCACCATGAGTTTGACAAGATTACAAAACTACATCTTGTATAAGAGTAAAAATATAAAAAAATGTATATGTATAAAAATAAACACGTAAGACCCGAGCGTGATTGGTAGTATTAATTAATACATTAGTACAACTGTAACCATTTAGCTACAGTACCTACCTGTACTCATTGTTCACGACCCAATTAATCTATCCCAATTTCTTCTAAACTAATCCCTGCTCCATACGATCGATCAATGAACTGACAAGAACCAGCGGCTAAACACAAAACTAATCTTATTACAACGTAATAAGTCGTAAAGTTGTTACATTTTACTAACACACGTCAATCATTGCATTTTGTACCTTATTGGAACGGGTTAAGAGTCACATAACCCGCGTTCGTAAATGGCAAGGACTATTCTGTACCACAATAGGTATTGTCAAGACGTCCAGCGCTTTGTTGACTTGATAGATGGAATTACACTGGCTATTGACAGTTTACTACAATATTGTTATTGAGAATATTTCCGGAGCTATTTTATGGTTAATAAGAATAGGGTTGACCTTCGATGTTGAATGCGATTATGTTCTTGTCGGTACGAAATTGATGGGAATGAATTGGAATATTTTATCGTGTTGATGTTTTGGGTCATTTTAGAATAACTCTACCTCAAAAAGGAAGTTAAAAGCATTGAACACACATTAGACTGGTGCGGGACGCGGGGCGGGAATGTGGTGCGTCTATTATTTTAGTATAAAGGTACAAAACATACGATATGGGAGAGCAGATCGTGTGTTTTGTTGTGTTATTGTCTATATAAATACTGGATATCTGCACCTGACCCGCATCTGACCTTCACCCGACTAGCGTCCCACCCGCACCCGTCGTGTGTTCTTTCATAAACCAGTTTAATATTAAAAAATCCGTTGTATTACGGAATACTGAATTTAATATCTGGTTAATCTCATCCCGTGTCTCCTTGAAACCTTACTTTACCATCGAACCATAAAATTGAGAGAAATGAAGATCAAATTATTCTTGTTCCTTGGTTCGAAGTGTTTTTACGAACATAATAATTATAAATATTTCTATCACGGTAAAAAGAAAAATGGAATAGTCAAAATCAAGTCGTAGTCAAATCATTTATTTCAATAAGACCATTAAAAGGCATTTTTCAACGTAATTTACAAGAGGAAAAAAAATTTAACACTATTGAATCTAGTTGGCGAAAACAGCCTTACATTTTGACAGTACTTATAGGTATTGCAGTTTTGTATAGATTTTTTCATTTATAATAACCCATGATAAATGACAATTTTGTTGAACGTACAATGTTTTAATTAGAAAACCACTTGATAAAATAAACACTTTTTTTTTACGTAAATTTAACAAAAATCCGTCCAAAGTTCCCAACCTAAACAAACCTTTTCATAAATACTAAGCCAGTAACTAAACTTCAACTAATACTCTGTTTTTACTGGTTATACATTCAATTGAAAAGTTGAAGGAACAACTTTGGCTTTTTACATGGCTTTCAACGCGGTTCTAAAAACTTTACGTTTTGTTTATTTTTAATTTTTTAAGTTTCTGTTCAATTTCGAAGCCTTTCACAACTCCCGCCATTGTTTCGGACGTAACTAATTAAATTGTATCTTTTCGTTCATTTTCATGGACTTATTTTTGCACTTATAAGCTTTTCTGTTTGGACTAAGTTAAATTTTCATTTGGCGGTAAAGAGACACATTTAAAATTGGAATAGGTATTTGTGAAGCGGTCAGTTGTCTAAAGTTTAATTTAACCTTCACTAAACTGATTTTCAGTTTTCAGTTGAAACTTTGTTATTTAAGGACTAGATTAAGCCAAACGAAAGGCATCTTTTTACTAGAAAAAATGAAAAATAAGGGAATATTTTTTTTTACTTCACTGCTAAATAAGTAAATTGAAACTTGTCTGGAGATTGGAAAAATAAAAAGTGTGTAAAAAGCCAACATGGTTTTGCCATTATTTTGAGCATTTTTTTTGTTCGGGACCATAACTGGGAATCATGTTGAAGATCAAATTTCACAGACATTTGGTTTTAGTTGCATCCTTAAGTAATATCATAACATAACATCTCACCTTTAATCCCGAAAGGTTAGGCAGAGGTGTATCATTAGAACATCCATATTTCGCCAGTTATGTTTAAGTCCCATGTAATAGGGGGCAAGCCTATTGCCATCAACCGGGCACAAATCCAGACTCCGAGGCCGCTACTGAGAAATTCCTGATGGAAAAACCCAATAACACTTTGCCCGTCCTGGGAATCGAACGCAAAAGCTCATTCTCAGCACTAGATCAACAAGGCAGTCAAGTAAATAAATAAATTAAACAAACTAGGTATCACAATACTGTTCCTTTCCAGTCTATAAAGCATTAGTAATTGAGTAAGGCATCAACACTTAAATCGTTACAGCCCATATCATAATAGTACAAAGCTCGTAAAACTTTATCCGGTACATACATGTTGATAAACTATCAAATTACATAAACCGGGTGAAAGCAAAGACATAAACTGTATTATGGTGTGTCTTATCGTTCCGCCCTAGTCGTAAAGTCCAACCATGGGAAAAACTACTAGGTATGAGATAGTTAATTTAACACAATAATATAATTATGGTGTAGTTTGTGTTTTAGTTGTAGTAAAGGGAGAGAAGTTTCCTGTGTTTCTTTTTAAAATTTTGTCGACGGAATTTTGATCACGGCAATATGAATGAAGACTAGTGACCAATACTTAAACACAAGATTACACTCATGATAACAAACTAATTTCCCAAAAAAGTATTTTGTATAATTGGCAAAGCGCTTTACCCAATAAAAAATTAAGTATTAAAAATAACACACAATCAGCTGTAATTTTAATTTTGTTATTCATTCTTTTTACTGACAAAACTATTTTAACTTTTACCATGTATTTTGTTTTTCAGTAACTATTAACCTTACGCTATTAACCAGAAGTGGAAACTCCTAGGCAAAAGCCTCCCTTCACTCCTTCCATCTATTAAGATTCTGTGCTTCATCACTCCAATGTTGGAGGAATCCATCCAGTTTATCCCGCCATCTCCTTCGTGGACCACTGCGACCCCGTGCCCTTACTAATGTTATTGCTTGCTCGGAATCATACCCACCTGATATATAGTATAAAGTTTATAATTAAGTAACGCCTTTCACTTTCATGTTTCATCTTTCCTTCATAATCATAACGAGTGGGCATTCTCCTAACATTTCGGAATGATCTCAATTTTTCAAAAATGCCTTTATTTTCTTGACTTTGATTGTCGCTGAGATGAGATTGCGATTAGATTTTGACTAAATTACGGCTTTCAGGTATGAGATTGACCAAAAACGTATTTTTATATGGAACATTGTTCGCTAACAGATTCAAGGCTTGTTGTGACATCTAACCTAACCACATTGAGCGCGGCCATGTTGTTTTACTAGCGAGTGCACGGATGTGTCGTGACAGGCTCTAACGTCATTACCTATGCGTGACAGCCTTGATGTGTTTTGTTGTGTCGTTATCACTTTGAACTTTACGGAGGGATTTTGAACTCTATTCAATTGCCAACTAAGGTATATTGTTGTATAGTTAAGAACAAGTTTTGAATTCGACTGCAGCCCTGATACAAGTCAAATCCTACTTATTATTTATTTCAAATGAACCATTTACAGGCACTTTTGAATTGTCAACGAGTCAGTTAATCAGAAAGATGCACGTTCCAAACCGCAGTCCTCTATGGAAAAGAACGAGCAAGAAACTTCTTTAACACTTTTTTAAAAGCTTTTATTTGATTTTAATTAATATTAACATTACAAAATTAGGTGATATCCATTCATGTTGAATCTACGGGTAAAATGTAATAAGTCGTGCACGTTAAAAGAGTTCTAGAGTAAAATGTAATAAAAATAGAAAACAATGAAATATAAATTTAAAATAGCCGAAGCAGCTAAGAGATGACCAGTCGTAACTAATGACGCCCGTTCACGAACATGACGTACCTACAGATCGGCACAATTTATTAAATTACTTTTACATTTATCTCTACATAAAAAATCTCATTTAGATAAAAATATAACTTGACACACACCTAGGATATTTTAAGACCCAAACAGTGCAAGAATTCAATATCTGACAGTAGAAAAGCTGAGAATGTCTAAATCGTAAGTGCTACGTCTTATTTTTCCGACCTGGGAACTAGCTGAGGCGTCTTCTATAAGTGCTGAACAAAATGTAGGCAACACGTCCGCATCATAAATACAAGAACTCAGATTTAGTAGGCTTTCATCGTGGAATGTATAGAAAATCCAATAATAAATATTAGTGGTAGAGATCGGTAGGGCGATGCTAAGAATATTACTAGATGTGTTATTCTCTTTGATGAGAGTCTTATTTTAGATGTAGGTATGGTTGAGAGATTTGTAGATATACAAATTATTAAAGGCATAAATGAGAATTTCAAGAGTTTTAAGTTGCGATTGATCTTACAAGCAAACGCAAACATAACGTCATTTTTTAAGTAAACAGGTACAAACTTTAATTATATTCGTATTGTAAAAGCGAAAGTAACTCTGTCTGTCTGTTACGCTTTCACGGCTAAACCACTGAACCGATTTTGATGAAATTTGGTAAGGGTTAGGTTTGGCAGTAGTTTTAGCTGTGGGCTGATAGGTGAGTCAGACAGTCAGGTTCTCGTTTTATATATTAGTAGCTTTTGCCAGCGATTTCATCCGCGTCAAAATTGATTTACAGAACCACGGGAACCATATTTTTTACAGAATAAAAAGTAGCCTATGTCAATGTGCTATTCTAGACTATAATCTATCTCTGTGTCAAATTTTATCCAGATTCGTTAAACCGATCTGACGAAATTAAGTAACAAACATCCATCCATCCAAACATTCACCTTTATAATAGTACTGGCTGTCCGCCGCGGTTACACCCGCATCTTTGGTTACTGCTCCGCTCCCGTAGGTCGTAGCGTGATGGTATATAGCCTATAGCCTTCCTCGATATCCAATCTATCTAACACTGAAAGAATTTTTCAAATCGGACCAGTAGTTCCAGAGATTAGCGCGTTCAAACAAACAAACAAACAAACAAACAAACAAACTCTGCAGCTTTATAATATTATAAGTATAGATTAGTTAGAGATTAGTGAGTATTTGTTAATTCTGATCAAACAGAAACCGTGTCAAATTCACAACATGCATTTCAAATAGCACAAACGTTATCTACAATAACGATTACAATACCAAACGCTATCAGTTTCCAAGAATCAAAAGCTCCATCCCATTTGAGCTTGTCATCCAATCTTCTATTTCAGACAGAATTAACAAGACTAATGCCAATTCTAGACGTTTGTGCCTCTTGTGCCATAAGTAGGTGGCCTTCTATATTCCTATCACGCACGCTACCATCGTAATTGGAATTCCCTCGGAGATTGTGATCTTATGAGCACAGATCTGCGTCAAATAAATCACGTTGAGGATGCCTTTAAAATTGTAATAGCAGTAATGCTTGATTATGAGTTGTTGTATAAGAATTTTCTTCTTTATTCGTTTGGTTTACTTCACCAATATTTTCTCAATGTAATTGGTCTTGTAAATCCCTATTGGGTTTAGGAATGTCAGATATTGATGTATTACTCGTATTGAGTGCTTTGAATTATGGAGAAAGAGCGTTATTAGTTTCCTTTTTACTGTTTAGTTATTTACTTTTGGTTGTTTTCTTCAATTAATGATTTTTTATTATTACATGCTTAATGATAATAATATTCTCCATACCGATTATGGTAACGGCAGCTAATCTCAATGGAGACTAAACAAGTACGCAGGAAATATTATTGTGCACAAGTGTATGCGCAAACACAGATGCACCCCCTCTTCCCTAACTCCCATAGTCCCATGGGACGGCAATCCGACACAAACAGGAGAGATCAGGCGCCGGACCAACGGCTTTACGTCCTTTCCGAGATTCGGGGGTGTCACACCACCAAATTCCAAACACCCGGCTGCTACTGAATAAAAAATATTTTAAAAACAAGCCTTAATTTAAAATTATAGTATTGAGTATTGGACATTGTTTTGTCATCAGAACTAAAGGTGTATGCAAAATTTCAGCTCAATCGGATACCAGCAAATGGTCGAAAAATGGTTTGCAAATTTTGAAAGGACAACTTACATACGAACAGTGCAAGCTAAATAAAAGCTTGTAATAAAAGCTTGTAAAAATTCGTAAATGAACATCGACACACCCTAACACTTTTCAAACAACCAATCACAAATGTGTTATTGAGTATAACACCATTTGTCCTACGCTCATTAGTCAATACTCACCAACCAGGTTAATCTTCCTTTTTGTTACTCAAACTTTGTTGTTTCTTCTGACAATTCAACCGTACATTATAGTTTTTGTCTTCTTTCTCCGAACTAGCTGCTAATGTTATTGCTTGCTCGGAATTATACTCACCTTTTATAACCTAAGTAAATATTGCTCGTTCAGTCCCTTTGCCAACTCTTATATTGTTTTATTTACGTACAAGTACCCGATTAGTATGTTTCTTTTGTGACTTAATATTGTGTAAAGACATTTATTTTAGACTAGCATAGCCCGGTAGTTCGTTCACGTGAAAGTTTTTTTTTCACGCGGAATCCTTATTATTTTTATAAATAAAAATAATAAGCTTAAATTACTCCTTATGACATCAGCTATCTGCCAGTGGAAGTCCCGTTAAAATCGGTGCAGCCGTTTCGGAGATTTGCCGGAACAAACAAAGACAGGCAACATTTTTAAAAATTATTTTTTTATGATATACCGTGTAAACATTCATATGCATTTTCACAGACACTTTAATTTTATTTATGTGGGATTAGATGGCAAAATAAACTAACGTATTTCTGAACAACTATTTAATTTACAATTTTACAAAAATCACATCCGTCGTCTCACCATAACTCCTCTTTCTCACACACATTTCCCTTTCTTTCATCCGTTGCGTTCACAATTAACAATAATAACTGCGTTCATGCTTCAACATTCTTACCCTACATTTATTTGCATGTATAGATAAACATCTTTTCTAAAATGTACAAATTCGTTTGAATCAGAATTAGGAAAACTAGAAACGTCAATTTGAAAATTTTTGTCTTCGAACCTGAGTTTTGTTTTAATTTTATCCACCAGTACATGACACTCACAAAATATAGCCTGAGCTCCGACGATTCTAGTGCTCAAAACTTTTTAAGTATTCTAATTAGGATTGGCATTTTCATCCTGTGTTAGGTCTAACTTTGTAACGAAGGTACTATTAGACTCGGTTTTTAGAACAAAAGACTGCGGCGCTTTCATCAATAAAATCTATTTTTAACACTGTCTGGTTTCAATAAATACTGCAACAGTAGATTAAAAAGAACAATGTATTATTGGGAAGGTAATGAAAATTCTTTTTTACTTACAGAAATGGTTATTAAAATTGATTGCAGTTGTTTGGCATTATGAAAAAGTATTGGAAGTGTTGCGTAAATAGTCTATAGTTTTTAAAACAATGCATAGGAATGCATGAAGTTTTGTAATAATTATGAGAATTTTTTTTTCTCTCGTGATTTTAATAGTTTTAATTTAATACGATGTTCATTGAAACTAAATACAGATATTATTCACATCTCAATCAATTTTAGACTTAATTGCCATGCCTGTAAGTCGAAAATAATCGTCATTTCCATCCCAATCACAATACGTGCCATGAAAGATGAGACTCCTCCTCCTGATTCCTCTGACATAGCAGTAAACTTGGCGACTTACCGGACTTAAATAGTAGACTTAAATAGAGAATTATAATACGAGTATTAAAGATGTATCATCGATACGAAAAAAGCAGAAGATTCACATCTTAATTACAATGCGAAATATTATTATGATCTTTCTAAAAAAAGAATGTCGGATATTCTTACCCATATTAATTCTTGGTAAAACATTTCCCCGTTCTTTCTCCCTTCAAAAGAAAATTCCTCATGTATTATGCAAACTAATTCATTTGGTCTTCTTGCGAAATTCACGAACTTTTTGTATTATTATTGGCTAAGTTAAGGAATTAATTTTAATAAAAAAGTACACCATCATGTATAATCTTTATTTCATTATCCAAGAGAAATACAAACAGTTTCTTTCGTATCATTACATGGTTGAATTTACTTAAACAATAATTTTAAATTTAATTTAAAGTAAAGGTCAACTGATTTGCTAAAACATGTAATTTAAAAAAAAAAATCCTAACGTTATTTAATTACAATAATTATTGAATGTCGCTATCAAAGAATTTATTTACAATTACTTTAGGCCTGCTAATGTAAGAAACGCTATTATCTCAAATGCTATTAAGTACTATTACAGTTATACCGATTTCAATATTATATCATGTCGTACAAGGTTCAGTTTTGCATTCTCGTCTTTCAGGAGGTTGTCATAAAATACACATTGCTCATTTTTTCTCTATATGAAACTATCTGGACCAACTAGATTCCTTTTAGTGGCCTAATTGAAATAAATGATTGAATAATAGGGTAGATGACATCACTAACCAATAATACCAAGACATAACTTCTCTAAAGAAACACTTTATTTTAGCCCTGATAACCCAATTCATTTTCAATTAACTGTCTGTTTTGATTTTTTATTGCTTTCTAATTCATAAATAGTTAGTCAATTGAGTCTACTCAAAAGTGACGTCATAGTTATTTACACCATACAAAATCTATGGGAGAATAGCGTTTTGACAGGTTAGAAATAGTACGTCAGTTGATTGGTGGTGTCATCTACCCTATTATTAAATACTTGTCTTTTTTTAACTTGTTTATTTTTGACAGTATTTAAAATTACACCTTTTTTTAAAGAACAGAATCGGTCTATTGCGTAAAATATACTGTAGGCAGTGTCGCGCAAGTATATTATTGTGTGCGTGCGGGTTCATCGCCCCAGCCCCTAAACCCAGCGACAAGATGGCTAGTTCGATTATGAAAATAATCTTTAAGAAAACCTGTTTATTTTATTATTTATTTGCGTTAAGAATCACTAGCATATTTACTTCTTTGAAATTGACAAGAATTCAAAACTGCACCTTAAATAAATTAAATACGAACGTATATCATAGAATTATGCAATATACTGTCTCCCTAAACACTCCAAAAATTAGTAGATACATTTTCTCGTAACCCATTTCATAACAACAGATTCATACAAGTGATATTAAGTTTTAAATACTCCGTATAAAAGTTGAAATTTGAAAGTTTTATTCGACAGCCAAAAAAATAATCTTGATACTTTTCCGCAACTTATCAAAATCAAACGCTTGACAAAACATTTAGCTTTTTTAAATCTAGAAATAAGTATATAACCAATATCTTTAGTATAGCAGTTCACAATGTAATCTAAATAGTTCTATACAGCATTATGGTCCTAATTTATACAATACTTTATTCCATTTATTGAGCTTACAATATTATTGATTTTTTGTTACATTCAAAATCATTTTATTAGGTACATTTTTTTTCCGTCGCAACATTTGAACCCTCGATGTTTAAATGAAAAAGGGTCATTGTTCGAGTAAGGTATGTTCTGATCACAATGACCGTGTACCGTATCATAAAATTAAAACGGTAAATTTTAATAAGGATCCATTTGATCAACGCTTTTTGGATGAATGTGTTGCAATATCGTCGGCCGTTACCATAATTCTTGCGTACTCGTGTAAATGAAGACCGAACCTTATTTGGTTCGACATTTTTATTGTGCTTTTGTATCACATACTCTTCGAAATACATAATTGGAAAAACAATTAACTTTTTCATTTTCAATATCTTTTTGAGGGTTCCGTACACGGGTGCTTAGGGGACCCTATTTACTAAGCCTTCGCTGTCCGTCCATCTGTATCTCATGAACAGTAATACGTAGAGAGTTCACAGAATGTGTAGGTATTTCTATAGCCGCTATAACATAAATAAAAATAAAAAATTAAAGGGAGACTCGCTTAATTTTTTTACTTTATTTTATTTTATTTGTTGTTTAATAAAAAAGCATGCTTTTTTATAGTGTTGAATATTGTACTGTGGAACGGAACCCTCGATATTCGAGTCCCAAGTTTCTTTTTAAGTTTCCAATACAGATTTTTACTCAAACATTTACATCAAAATACTAAACACAAAATCGTCTTTTCGTATAAATCATAACAGACTCTTAGGATGTCGTATTCTTGCTCCAGTTTCCAGTTTAAGATAATCTTCTTAGTCTCAGTTACGTTTCGTGTACAGCGACGTAAGGCGTAGAGATGCCAACCACTTGGCTAGAACACTGCTTCTGAGCTTGGCCGGCTTTTGGCACCAACACCAGCTGTTCCAGATCGCCCTGTCAGCAGAACATTGTGTTATAATCAGATAAGGAATGGGAGGTTATGCTTGGGGGATTTTGTTGTGTTGCTGTTTTGCAGGTTTAGTATTTTGTTAATAATTAGTGTGGTAGAAGTAGATAGGTGATTGTTGTTTTAAAACATAACATGGCACCTGTAATCCTCGAAGGGTTAGGCAGAGGTGTACCCATTAGTACACCAACAAATTTGAAATCTCTGAAATTCCGAAAACGTGGCTTAACTTCTCTGATTTTACTTTACCTACTCTGTCGATTTTATTTATATTATGAAGTAGCTGTCTTTTCGTCTGTTTAACAAAAACGACCTATTATTAGTATCTCAATAAAAGGTAAAGACTTCTTCTTATACAGAGAAGGCACGAGCATTGATCACCACGGTTACTCGACGCCATTTCATTCTTATAATAATTCCTGCGTCTGTATATTCAAACGCATTCGTCCCTAATCTCTTCAAAGTAAGTAAACAGGCTTCTTCTGGACAAGCTCAGACTAGACTTTTTCTCTGTCACCTCTGACCTAGACTAAATTCAAGGGCAAATCCATTTTATATTTAAAAAAAATATATAATAATTATAGCAATAGGCAATAGGCTCGCCCCCTATTACATGGGACTTAAACATAACTAGCGAAATGTGGGTGTACTAATGGGTACACCTCTGCCTAACCCTTCGGGGATGACAGGCGTGATGTTATGTGTTTTATATAATAATTATAAAGTCAAGGTTTCCCCACTATGTTTACCTTCACTTATGCCAGTGATATTCAAGATAAAAACTAATACATATGAATTGAAAAAGTTACATTATAAGCCTAAGCCACTGGACTGAACTTTTGTATAAACTTCATATTATCATACCTACCTACCAGAATATTATATTTAAATCCCACTCCACACCAGGTGATGATATCCCAAAATAACACCTTTTCATTTCATCTACTTACTGAATCCGAATTATGAATCATGCAATTAAGTCCTATGTAAATAAAACCCGTATTCCATTCACACGGTCCGTTGGTGAATTAATTTAATAAATCTCGTACTTACAGAGAAGAGATAGCCGATAATCAGATCAGCATCCCTGGGAGTATCAAGGGCATCTTTCTCAAGGACGTCGGTTCTTAGCCAGCGACAGTCGACGTACGCGCGTACTGTGTTGTCATCGTGCACGCTGTGGACAAAGATGGAATTGAATACAATTTTTTTTATTACATTAGGTACATTTGTACGTATTACATTATATGTCAGATAAAGTAAAAGAAATCAATATGGACCCTGTCGGGCACATAGTCCGGTCAATTTAGACATTCGAAGGTGCATAAAATCCCAGCAAGCTGAAAATCAGTAAAATTGTTCAAAACATAATTATAAATAATATTTAAAAGTTCCCCATCATTCCCGTGTCTGGAAAAAAAAAATTCAAGGTCAAAGGTCAAAAAATGAGGTTTTCGTGATTTTCAGCAAAACGGTAAGTTTTATCATAAAAGTACCTTAGAAAAAAATTACATACATACATAAACTCACGCCTTTTTCCCATGGGGGTAGGCAGAAACCACAGAACGCCACCTGCTACGATCCTTACATACTCCTTTCGCCTCATCTACGTTCATACATCTCGTCATACAAGCACGCCGGTTACGAGTACTCCGCACCTGACCTTTCTGAAGAACCTCACCAATAAGGTCAGTGTAGGTCTTCCTAGGGCGACCCCTCCCTGCGTTACCACTCACCTCTGCCATATAAATACCTTTTGTTAATCGTCTTTCACTCATCCTCTCAACATGACCGAACCATCTAAGCATACCCTTTTCTATCTTTGTCACTACATCCTCTTTTAATCCGCAACGGTCCCGTATAACCTCATTCCTCACTCTATCGTTCAAAGAAAAAAAAAAAAAATAGAAAAAAATTATAGATCATAAAATTATCTAACAGCAAAAATACTTTTCTCCACATGCCATAAAAGAGGTCGAATGCAGGGGTGAAAAAATATAGTTTTTGAAACAAACTATTTATTTCAACCTTAAAATCTCTGCATCCCTATTCACCCCGTTTGACCGTAGTATAAAACAAAGTCGTTTCCCGTCGTCTGTACTATGTAGATCTTTTAAACTACGCATTAGATTTTAATGACGTGATATGGTTTACACTTGAACCCCCAGCCACTTGCAGTATAGCTTTTACTATCTGGCTATGATATACAAACATATATTTTTCAATACGGTAGCTCCAGTAATTAGTGCTTTTAAACAAAAAAAAACAAATAATCTTCAGCTATATTATATCAGTATAGGTTTTCCTACATAGGTTACCATACAAACCGAAGTTATTCGATTCCTCTGGAATCCTTATCGAACTATTCCTGTTACCAACATTATGGCTGATAGGGTTATATACCTCCCCAGAGTATTATAGTTTCGTTGTTCAGTTCCCTATAGTGTAATTCTATGTGTGCAAATACTATCTCCGTGTGATTCGGCCCTTTTTTATAGAAACAACATTTTCGTAGTTTCGGTTCGACATTAAAACTATTTTGGTTAGGTGTCCCTTGAGGATCTTAAATGCTTCTTAATAGGTAGATAGGTATGCAGGGTCGTCAGATATAGTTGAAGTTTCCTAAAAAAACCGATGGATGTCTTTGGCTAAAACTTAATCTAAATAAAGAACTATTTATTATCTACGTTTTAAATTAAATTACATTTGAAAACATCCATCGGTTTCTAAGCTAAGTAGCTTAAAACTGCACCCAACTTCGCGATTTTTAAAGTATTTAAAAGAGTGGCTGCTTAAAAAATGTTTCTACACTATAGACGAACTATTTAAATGTAAGGGAAAAACAGGTGTTTGATGTAATATTATATAAATAATAATGTAAAACAATGTATAAATTATATACTAATATTTAAATGCTATAATACATATTAATTTAAGTAATTGAATTCGTGAATTAAAGTAAGTAGTTATATGTCAGTTGCTTAAACTACTATCATTGTGTTGTGTAACTTGTGTACGTGTTGTTATAATATATGACAGTACCTACTATTTGCATGTCAACAACCTGACAAAGATGTGTTGGCCTATATCGAAATGTTTACCATCAAATGTATTTACCACATTTTGCAGCAAATAAAAATTATTATTATTATTATTATTATTATTATTATTATTATTATTATAAGAAAAATTCAACTATATCTGACGACCCTGCATGGGTCTAGTTCACAATATCGACAGTCACTACATCGATGGTCGCTGTATCGAAAACGTTCCATCGACGGGATAATGTATCGACAGTACCCCAAATCGATGGTACGCTACATCGACAGTACCCCAAATCGTTGGTGCGCTACATCGTTAGTACACTAAAGCGACGGTATGCTACATACCTATCTGTTTTGCTGTGTGTACATAAATAAATTTCAAAGAACTTTTTTTTATTTTTACGGTTTTATCTAGCTTTGTGTCAATTCATGAATAAGATACTAATTCGATAATCCTTATCTTTACACATAAAATTATACTGCCTCGTTGGTCTAGTGGTCGCAAAGCGCGACTGCTAAGCATGAGGTCTTGGGTTCGATTCCCAGGTCCGGCAAAGTGGTATTGGGTTTTCCATAAGGAATTCCTCAGTAGCATCTTTGCAGTCTGGATTTGTGTCTGGTTGATAGCAATAGGCTCACCTCCTATTACATGGGACTTAAATATAACTGGCGCAATGTGGCTGCTCTAATGAGCACACCTCTGCCTAACCCTTCGGAGTTTACAAGCGTGATGATGATTAATAAATTATTACATCTTGCTGCAAGTTTGGGGAGACTGCTAAAAGTTTACATAAAGCTTTAATTACACGGTAAATTAAAATTGTTCAATCGAATATGAGATAATTATTTAAAATAATTGTCAGAATAAATATTTAACGTAATTCACGTTCAATTAGTGCCGCCAATTTGAAAGGACGTCATGTCTATCCTGATTTTAATTTCAACATATTTATAAGCGGATTTCACGAATGAAATGTTCTTTCATTTTCATATTTTAAGTGGATTGGGTACTGTAGTGAGAATTAAGTGCTTACGTTTCAACGTACTGCTTACAGGTAGGTACGTTATTTTAATTATATCCTGATGTGAAGAAAAGAGAATTAGTGTATACCTATTTGTTTTCTTTTAAGTACTAGGTACTGATAAAATAGTTCTATACAGCATAATGGTCCTAATTTATACAATACTTTATTCCATTTATTGCAATAAATCAATAATATTGTAAGCTCATGAGCTTACAATATTATTGATTTTTTGTTACATTCAAAATCATTTTTTTGGGTACATTTTTATTTCGTTTTTAAAACTTAATCTGATGCGGCAGTTAATTTAGCGGCCCACATAGTTTAATTTATTATAGATGTATTATCGATACAAAAAGAATAAAAATGTTTTGCTTAATTCGTCTATCAATTTCATTTCTATTTGTTCTATAACAAACAAAAAGTTTACGAATTTTAAACATCTCAGAGTTTTAAATAACTCAAAAATTTAAGTAACTCAAAATTTTAATATACCAGATCTATCAAATTACGCATCTGTCTGCCACTACTTCTAACAAAATTAAAAACAAACTTTCTAAACACTTTTAGTAAATATTTTTCATCATCATAAGCCTTTTAAACATTGGACAATAAAATTTCATTTAAAAAAAAAACATGGCAGAATATTTTAATTAAACGTCTAAAGCAGTAACATTCTCTTGAAGTTTTCATTTCGTTGCTACACACGAAATTAAATAAGTCTCATGGCAGCTTCGTAATGGTGTAACGAGATTTTCTAACTAGATCTGTGTTTATTTAAACTATGTCGTTGTCGTCATGTTTGTCTGGCGTTTCTGTGTGAGTTTTTAACTTTATTTTCCTTTTATTTAAGTAATTTAAAATGTAACAGTAGTGTTAAATTCTGAGATGTGAATGGTTTTAAGCACATTATAACAATGCGGCTCCGATACAGTATATACTTTTCCATTTAAATTCGAGCTTTAAATAGTTTTTACTAGATGTTACCCGCGACTTCGCTCGCGTCAATGTAAATATATTATGCCACGGGAAACGTACATTTTCCAGGATAAAAAAGCCTATGTGCTATTTACAGACTTTAACCTATTTCTGTGCAAAATTTTATCCAGATCCGTACAGCCATTCTGGCGAAATTGAGTAACAAACTTATATCCAAACTTCATAATAGTAATAAGAATATATTCCTTATAATCCTGTATTATAACTATTCGCATGTTTAAAAAAGCTTTTTAATGAGCAGTAAAAATATCGAATAATTATTATATTAACAAAAGAAAGCATCGTTGTTTTTTTATCAATAAAAAACTTAAATAAGTACCTAATATACACACATCAAAAGTGTCTAGGGATCAACATCCCTAATCAATGTTAGGGATGTTGATCCCTAGACACTTTTGATGTGTATATAACCGGAGACCGCACCTACAACAAATAAAAAGAAAAGCTAAGAAAGTAGGACAAGGATAAAAATATACCTGATAGCAATATGATGCCAGCGGAAGTCATACAAAGGTACAGCTAAGTA
Organism: Hoplodrina blanda; assembly: GCA_949316365.1. Classification (NCBI taxonomy): domain Eukaryota; kingdom Metazoa; phylum Arthropoda; class Insecta; order Lepidoptera; family Noctuidae; genus Hoplodrina; species Hoplodrina blanda. The sequence goes on from OX438590.1 coordinate 3,027,559, forward strand.
TATGGAGCGTGATGTCCCCGAGCCAGCATGGACCAGCCTGGCTGCCCCTCGGCCAGCCAGCTCCAGGGATAGGAAGGATCCTGTGCGTCTTCGTGACCGCAACGAGAATAAGGTTCCTTGCCCGTAGCCGCCGCTCTGTGGACGAATTCAAGGATTAGAAAATGATTTTTCTATCTGAAGTGCATCGCTGTTCTTTTGTTTCACTCTCAAGGTCGATTATAGGTCATTAGTGGGTTCATTACACCCACCCAGCACCTGATCCGCACCACCTCTTCGTTCGGTGTCCACTCGTTGTCGACACTACGGTTGAATGCCGCGTGGAACCAGTAAACGCCACATGATCAAATAGTAAGCATTTTTTTTTAGGTGGTAAAAATCATCAAGTCAGGGCGGAAGGGACCGTCAGACATTTACTGACTAAAAAACCTTCTGATGCCCTTTACGTTCCGGGGCTACAGTATCCTGTTAAGACGTCCCGCAACCCCGGAACGAGTGAGCATTACGTTGTCAACGAATAGACAAATAGTTGCTCGAGGCCAGGCGGTGCTCGTCGGGTGTCGGCACATGCATAGTTCAAAGAGAGGCGAAGGTGGTGGATGTCAGTTTGACATAGGTAGGTACTTGTATCTGACATTCGTCACGTGACAATTATGTCAAAGTGACAGGCGGTGGCCACCGTATTCATGTGAAATGGGCGTTAGTGATCTTTCTAGAGAAGCTGAATTATTATTTTTTGATTCTCTGAAATAATAATTTTGTTTTTCAATTTCTGTATAATTTAATTTGTTTACTACACACATCAAAAAAGTCTAGGGATCAACATCCCTAACATTTGTTAGGGATGTTGATCCCTAGACTTTTTTGATGTGTATATATTCAACTTTAAGAAGCCAAGTATTAAATAAGCAGTGGATAATACATAATAATTATTTTGATTTATTTAAAGCTTGTTGAATACAATGAATAATACAAAGCTTGCAATATTTTATTTAAAATTAAAGCTAAGGCTGTTTATTACATAAAATACAAACAAAAATAAACAATTTTAAACAACAATTTCACTGTTCAAGTGTTTCTGATAACGTTATAAATGTTTTATCATATCAATTCTTTGAGCAATTTACTTGGAAGCAAAGCAATTTATTATAAAGTATTTGCCTCGCCAAAGAAATAGCTTTATTTAAAAGCAATGCCAGTATTTTTATTTCTCATTTACTTTGGCATCTAGAAAGAGGATTTATTTAAAATCCGTTATTCCTTTTCGCCAATGAACTTTGGAAGCCGCGATCCGGAATAATTACGTTCATTAATGCAAATGTACGGTTAACCACTTGCACGTCGACGCTCGCGAGCTGTCATGTGGGTCTTACGTCGCGACGCCACCGCGCAATCGCACCACCGCATAACGCCGCGGTCGTCCCCGATAAAAACGTTTGCCAAAAGAAAAGTATTAGAGCAATTTTAAAATAAAAATTAACATTGATTACGTTAGCGTATAGAGAATAAACTTAAATAAAAATATATGCTTCAAACCTACATGAACATATCTAAAAAAATGTTAAATTTAAAAAAGTAATATTTTTTTTCTGATTTCACGTCAATTTTATTTTTCGTAATTAAATTAAGCTATCTCTAGCAGTTATAAAAATACATAAATAAAGTAGACTATATTTCCTTCAAGATGATAGCAAAAGATTTATATTACATTCATGAGAAGTATATAAAATAAATTTTTGAAAACAGAGTCCTCGAGCAAAAAAATAACATAAAAAATAAAAGCAAAAAAGGCAATATGGCCGCCTGGGACTGTGCAGACGAGTGATTTATTTTTGACTACTTAGTACTTAATAATTATAATTATTGTACTTCATGGTGTTTTTGTTTTGTTATTGTTATATTTTAATAAGAAATAAATATTTTTTTATTTTTTATTAATTATTACTTCTCAAACAAGGAAATGCAAAGGGTAAGCGAAATCCTATAACAAAAGCCCGTCTGCTCAAACCTCTTTTTTACAAACGTCAGTGGGTACCACAGTAACCAGGCACTTGAACGCTGCGTATCGTATTACTCATTTCGTTGAATTTGTTAAAAATATGAACTTACTTGATTTGTTGTCTTTTATTTATTATTCTAGATAGTTTTCTTCATGAAATTAGGGTGTCATTTCTCTTGCACATAATTTCTACAGTCCGTAAACAAACCAAAAACCGATCGTAATCATACACAAACGGCACTCGAACACTTTCATTTGCTAAATTTATCAACGTTGGAGAATAATAGAGTATGATTATTCTACACCATTGTAAAGGGTACATTGTCTAGAAAAATTTAATATATTACACTTTTAGAAATAAGCAATAAAACAAGAGTATTTACGACATAATCACGGCAACGATTTCACGCACTCACACACGAAACACGCCTGACTTCAAGTCGTTGTACCAACCACAGAGTGTTGAATAATGTACCGCACTTGGTTTTAGAGCCATCTGTAACTATTCCTCTGTACTAAAAACCATAGCCCTATACACGAAAAAACCGTAATCAACTCGTAATTCATGTTTCCGTGCTTCCCTCATAATTGTATCTGTGGTATCCATGACGTGTGTGACAAGATTTTTTTTTGTGACTATGGTCACCCAAAACGTGCAAGTGGTTATATAAAAAATCAGACATACTATTGTTTTATCGACATGAATATGATAATTAAAATTATCATTCAATAACAGCTTTTAAATTATTTATTTAAACTTTATGCAAAAAAGGTAAAATGGCGGACTTATTGCCTTAGACATTCTCACAGTCAACCAAAGGTGGTGAAGAGATAACATGGTAAGTGCAAATTATCGTACAAGCGTAAAAGAACAAAATAAGTATAAATAAGATAACAAAATCATACCTAAAGAAAGTGTACACAAGTAAAAATAATAAAAATACCTACATATACAACGTGTAACGTTAAATGCGCAAAACCTGAAAATAGTTTGATCAGAATAACGAGCAGAATCAATTGAACCACTTTTTAATATAGGTCACATTTTCCAGAAAATCTTCATTAAAAACGTTGCCGCGTCTATTTATTAGTAGGTCAAGCCATCCGGCGCGCAGCGGCCCGGTGACGACTTCTCCTCGATAGAGCGTCGTCGCAGACGCAAGAAACGATCAGAATTGCCAGTAAAACTAAATCAGCACATAAAACCTTTACTTTTGTTTTAATTACTTTTTTTTTCTCTGAAATAGGTCAATTTAATTAAAAACCAGTTGGGGTGTCTGAGGTTTTGCGCATTTAACGTTATTTAACGTTACACGTTGTATACATATATATATACATACTACTTATAAGGGGGGGGGGGAATTATGCTAGTGCTTTTTTTAGTAATGATGAATGATTTAGACAGACGGGGCGGTGTACAAACTGCCTACCGCATACGCAACGGGGCGATTCTGTTCTTTCAAAAAAAATAGTGCATACAAAAAATGCAGTCATGGGGAGTGACGACAGAAGTAAAAACTTAAGGTCATAATAAGCATGTCGGTGACGCGGTCACGTTAAATTGTCATGTCGGTGAGGCGTACCCATAAGTTTTTGCTCTACCAAAAATCGCTCAACCCGTCAAAAGAAGCATTCACAAAAAAATATCGTATTCAACTTACCTCGGGCCGTAATCTCAGTGAGATGAATAACGTGAACTCTCTAGGGAAAGTCTTCCCTGCTGCGAACAGTTCAGATGACGCGATCCAAATGTATGAATTAGGCCTAAGGCTAAAGGCATGGGGTCGATCTGACACAGGCCCCCATCTAGCTTGTGCGGGGTGAAAATTGCGCCTAGCACCCGGCGCCAGCGGGTTTATTGTACCTGCGAGGAATTAAATTATAATGTATGTTGACGTTATTGCTGTGCTAGCAAATTAGGTTCTAAATTAATGTTGCTTGTAGGTACTCATATTGTGTAACTAGCTGACCCGCCGCGACTTCGTTCGCGTGGTATCCTACACTACCAATACCCCTACCCTAACCCTGCCTTACCCTACCCCCTTCCCTACCCTACTCTACCCCTATCTTACCCTACCCCTACCCTACCCTACCCTACCCCTACCCCACCCCAACCACACCCCTACCCCTACCCTACCCTACCCTACCCTACCCCTACCCTACTCCTACCCTACACTTACCCTTACCCTACCCCTACTCTACACTTACCCTTACCCTACCCCTACTCTACCCCTACCCTACCCTACCCCTACCCTACACCTACCCTACCCCTACCCCTACCCCTACCATACCCTTGACACCGACTTCCCGACTTCATATTAAAAGGGCTGTTTTTAGGGACTTCGTTCGCGTGGTATCCTGCCCCCACCCTACCCCAATCCTACCCTTACCCCATATTTTCTCACCGCTTAAACCTTCCCTAGACCTCCATGAACATTTTAAAACCAAAATCAGCTAAATCGGCCCAACCGTTCTCGAGTGAGTTTTAGCGAGACTAACAAACAGCAATTGATTTTATATATTATATAGAGATAGAGATTGATTTCGCCATAACTTTCAAACCAAACGTCCAATTTTAATGAATAAAAGACTAAATATTATCTACATAAACAGTACTTTGTGACAAAATAGTTTATTTTGATAAGGAGTAATGACATGTGTAAAATAAATGCGTTTAAATGAAGTCCTAAAAAAATTCAAGATTTTTAAATAAAAAAATGGTTGTTGTGTTTAACTCGAAATAGATAGGTATAGTGTGTCGCGGACTTTTTTGTAGATATTTTTAAGGTCTTTAATTAATTGGAACATTTTTTGGTTCTATCTTTTATAGTTTAGGCGGCGTACGCCAAATAAGGAACTTTTTTGGATGACTTTTTACACCTTGGGTCCGAAAAACCCAAATATCTTACGGACCCCTACTTTTTTTAAAATAAAATATAGCACTCAGTGATAACGTAGCTTCCAATTTCCGAAAGAATTTTCAAAATCGGTTCAGTAGATCCGGAGATTACCCCCTACATACAAACTTACAAACATACAAACTTACAAACAAATTTTACCTCTTTATAATATTAGTATAGATTAATTTTCGTAAATTGAAATAAGACTTTCGATTAAAAAGTGTTTAGCAGAGGTACCGTTGAAAGGGTTGATTTTTCAATCGTCAGATAACTTTTCAAAGTCAAAGTCAAATCATATATTATATCAATTTAGCCATTTCGTACATTTTTCAGATGTCAAGGAGTCAGACAGTTATTTAGAAAGTTGTGAAGAATCTCTATGGAAAAGAACGAGCAAGAAACTCCATGGAACACTTTTCAATTAAGTTTTTATAAAATCCTGGTTATATTATTGTGGTTGCTTCTTATGTGAAAACAATGTGAGAGGAAGAACAATATAAAACAATAAGAAAAATAATAAAGTTATATAAGAGATGACCAATCCCAACTGACAGTGTTTTTTATCTAAAGAATAACAATTTAAAATGTTTTCTTTACTAAATTTGCCAAACTATCATATTTATTTCCCCAAAAAGTTATCCGACCATTAAAAAATCGACCCTAAAATGAAGTAACTACCCTTCATTGTTAGTCGCTCCAACTATGCTTGAACATACTCGTTAATCAAAAAGACAATACCTATGTACAGTCAGCAAAACAGATAGGTATCCAGGGTCGTCAGCTATAGATGAAGTTTCCTTAGAAACTAATAGAAGTCTTCGATTGAAAGTTAACTTAATTAATGATCTGTTTATTATCTACCATTTAATTTAAATTACATTTGAAAACATTCATTGGTTTCTCAGAAAACTTCAACTATATCTGACGACCCTGCATACCAATCTCTTTTGGTTACTGTACAAAGTCAAAGTCATTTAAAAATATTCTGCAACAAGCTGTTTTGACGCTAAAATCACTTAATCATAACGTCACCAACATCCTGCATGTTTGATAGACTAGTAGTTGGGCTACTTCCAGTCCACCTATCGATTTCATGCTGCTACGATGTCAGCTAACGAGCTAGTCTGGAAATAATTTAAAATCCAATATTCGTTTACGTTTAGACGGGGAGCAGTTTTCTAGTGATGTGGAACGTTTACTAAAATGTTTGCTTTTAAAGTTTCTGAATTGAGTTTAGGTTTGCGGTATAGAGCTTAAATTGAAATTGATTTTTAGTACAGCTTGTAGGACTTGATAAGATGCGTTTATATCTATGTATAATTTGTGTTAAATACGTTATGATATATTTAAAAACTGCAGGATGCTTTTTCTTAAAATTATAGAGAATATCTGTATCTGAATTAAAAATAAAATCTGTATTTCAGACATCAGTGCTGTTTGGTGCTGTTCCATAATTATGATGACCATCACAAAGGAGATGTTTCAAAATGTATGGAGCCCCGGCCAGGTCTTTGTACACCATACTAAAAAACGGGGAAACATAATTAAAACAGTTTTCAATCATCCAATTACTATAAATTGGCTTTGTTTGGTAGTAAAGCACAAGAATGTACACTTGAAATTGCAACACACAACAAAAACCCGTCATGGCGGTAAGCTGTCATGTTGATTGATTATTGACGTTTGACATGTTTATTTCTGTCATATTACATTGTCAAAGAGAATCACTACGTTACCGTACTTTTAGTCTTTTGTAATATTGTTTTAAAAACACGATCGACAACGAAAGCGACTGAAGTGACAGTAGACAGTTCACGATCTATGATCAATGATCGATCTATGGTATACTGTCATTGTTTTTTAACCACAGAGTACCTAAATTGGCGAGACGCCATATTGAAAGTCGATAAAAATAATTGATAAATATCAAATGATTACAAGAAAAATATGCATTTATGCAAATTGCATAAATGCATATTTTCCCGTTTATATATTATCTGTATTATTCCCGAATTCCAGGGATTTTTCTCGATTTTTCGAGGTACTGTACATATACTGGGCCCGTTTTGAAACATCTCCTTTAATAATTTATAATCAAACCGGAAAATACCATTTATACTATAGTAAAAATATAATATCAGCCTATCACTATCCCACTGCTGGGCAAAGGCCATACAGAGAAGGCACGATGCATTATTCAAGGTGGATTGATGATTTTAGACTTATATTAATTTTAAGTCCAGGTCCAAATTATAGAAAAAGCTTTAAAAATCATTTTTTAAAAGGATTTCTTTCTCTTTTTTCTTCTTTTTTTATGGTTTTGACTGCTTGGCCTTACCATGATATAAAAGAGTTCCATATTTATGCAAGAACATACATTTTGCGTTACCACCCAACGTCCAAGCTTCTCAGTAATAATATATTAGTTGAAATAACAGCCGGTCTACCCAAAAAGGGTTTGGAACAAAGCGAAATTAAACAATAAACGCGTTTTAATCCTTAAAGTCTTATTTCAAAGTAAGTTCGCATTTCGTTCGTGTTGTAATTACAGGAGAAATCTACTTACCTTCACAGTTGAAAGAGTTACATGCCCTTCCTTGCTCTCCATACCCCTCGCAGGTGGGTTTCGAGCAGTACCTCCTGCGGGTCTGCCGCCCCCCTCCGCAGGTCCTACTGCACGCCCCCCACTCCCCCCAACCCGCCCAGCCTGCAATATTGATAGATGAACTCTCCGCTGGGAGTTATTGCAATAGTTTTGCGTAGTTTTGTTTGTGGAGAACTTTCGTACGAAGCTATGAAATTTCGTTTGTGAAGCTTTATAAGGTGGTCCAGTCTGCGTTTGATGGGTTGCTAGAAGTCGAGTAGTGGAATTTAATGGCGATTACACTTTTATGTCTTACTAGCTTCTGCCCGCGACTTCGTCCGCGTAAATGTTGGTGATTGTAGCCCCGTTTCATCGCTAGCAACTAACAAGTAACTAACGAAGCTAGCCATTTATAGTTTGTAATTTAATCTCGCGTTAGCAATTAACACTGAGTTACATTTTTGTCACCAGTGAGCTTAAAGCCGCGTTTTCACTAGAGACATTTGTCCCGCGACTCTGTTGCTCGACAAGAAATCTACGTGTCTCGCGCGATGTCGCCCGATGTCGCTTGCGACATCTACGGGTAGTGGGACTTGCTGGATAGAGCGACATACTATTCATCACTGGATAGTGTGAACAAGGCAAATGTCGAAAGACATTGTCCCACAAAGTCTAAAGCCAAGGATACACTAGGGGACAAATGTCGTGCAACACGTGTCGCCAGCGACGTTGGGTGAAGTAGCTCGACGTTGCCGGACTTCGGTCGACATGTCGGGCAACATCGCGCGACACGTGTCGCCAACTACATCGAGTGACGGACATAAGTCGCGCGATGTCGCCAGATATGTCAGGCGAAGTTTCGCGAAGTCGCACGACTTCGTCTGACGTCGCTGCGGACATAAGTCGCGCGTTGTCGCCATATTTGTCAGGCGAAATCGGCCTGCTTCGCTTGACATGTCGCCGAATGTCGTGGCACATTTGTCCCCTAGTGTATACTTGGCTTCAAGATATACCACGTGATGTTGAGCGGTTTTTATATACCTACCTATTCCCATCTAACGTAACAGAAATACTTATCAAATCATTAAAACTTTCTTATAACAATCCGTGTTTTGTTTTTCATAGTGTTTCTTATAAATGGGGACTCTAGTACTGAAAATACAAACTCATTTCTCTTCAAACTTCACCAGTAAATTGCGAACTTCGTTCATCTATTTCTTTTACTTCGCAGCATAATTAACAGGTAAATTTTAGTATTCATTAACGGAATTCACGTAATAGCGTTCTGTCTCCGGATTGGAATTGAATTATGTGGCTACGGAATAACATTATTTGGATGAATAGAATAGATACTAAATTAGAAGTTACAAAAGTTTAATGTCTATTAAAATGGTTGGAGACTGAAAAAAGACATTGACAATGTTGTGAAAGACGAATCTCCTTTTTTACAAACAAAGATGAGAGGATAAGAGGTTCAAAGGATAGTAAAAGATATTTTCCAAACAAAACAGACTTCAATTTTGGAATTTAAATAACACCTAGCACACGGGCACTCGTGCTAGACCCCTACCAGGGGCGTGAGAAGTACGTCAAAGTCAAAGTCAAATTATTAATTTCAATTAGGCCATTACAAGGCACTTTTAAACTTCATATACCCATTCAAAAAGAAACAGAATTGAATCTATTTGCCTAGTGTAAGAAAGTCGTATTCCCAATTCGAAAAACGACTCCAATTGAATACTTCTACGTTTGCGCGCTCATGTTTTATCCTCAAAAGCATTATAAACAAAAGAAGAGTGAATAAATCAGATATCTTACCAACAGCGTTCCATATAGCTATATCAACGCCAAGACTCCACGGCACGGCAGCAGCTGTAGCTTCTAACCAAGGACCATCAGGCGGCGTCGTCTCCAGGTCCACAGCAGGATCACTTATCCTTGCGAACACCACCAGCTCACTTTGCGAAGGCGTCATGCTCCAATTGAAGCAGTCACCAAGTTGTGGACTTATTTTTAGGTTCACCTGCCTGTTGACAAAAAAAAATATTTTTAAAAATAATTTAAGATTATTAAATACTTATAATTAATTATTTTAATTATTAATTTATTATTATTACTTTTTTGATTATTAATTATTTTATTTATTTTAATTTTTTTTTTAATTATTATTATTATTATTATTTTTTTTTAATATTGAGTACTTATTGGAAATTGTATTGTCATCAGAACTAAAGGTGTGTATGAATAATTTCAGCTCAATGGGATACCAACAAATGGTCGAAAAATGGTTTGCAAATTTTGAAGGACAACTTACATACATACATACGAACAGTGCAAGCTAAATAAAAGCTTGTAAAAATTAAAATACCAGACTATTATTATACCACTGCAAGGCAAAGGCCTCTTCTCATACAGAGAAGGCACGAGCATTGATCACCACGCTTGCTCAAGGCGAATTGGCAATTCAGACTTACATCCATACCAATATTATAAATGCGAAAGTAACTCTGTCTGTCGGACGCTTCCAAGACTAAACTAATGAACCGATTTTGATGAAATTTGAAACGGGGTAAGTTTGAACAAAACAACAGAGACAAAAGCTGGTTAATTATATGACTCGATTTATTCATGACTTTTGGTACAGCTAAAATAGCTGTTCAAGGATGAGGAAGAGTACCTAGTAAACAAGTTAACTTGTAGGTACTTTCTTTACATCTACTTTTTTTAATATGATCTATGTGTGGAGGCTTGTAATATCATACTCTTTATATCATTGGTTTTTTAGTCTGTAAGCCTTCTGTAACATAAAATAAATAAATAAACGATGTTTTTCTTTACTGATGTCAGTGATGTCCAAGAAATTATGTAAAGTAAGAAAATAAATTTAATATGAATCGAAAAAGTCATATTGTTACTTAGGCCATCACAAAAAGTAGGTTATATTAAAATGTTTGTTCATCCTCTTCTTCAAAGGTATCTAAGATGAATAAATTATGCGATACCGTTATACGTAAACTCTTAACTAATTAGGTCACATGAGATAGGGCACTTTGAATTTTCCTTTCCTAACTTGAGATTAGATTAAAGCGATACATTTTCTTAGATAGGATGCTTTGATGAAATACGTCGCTGATATATTTTGTTATTATAAACTAATATTATAGCTGTTTTTATGATACAAAATAGGTATATACCTACAAAAAAATATCAGAGAAGAGTGTTATTTTATGGACACAATCTTTCCTCATGTCTCCTTGTTCATATTTTAAATATTACAGCTTCAAATTTTAATTTCAGAGCACTTTACAAACTTGAGGTTTTTCTCTAGAAAAATATTTTGGTTCTGTTTGGTCATTTTACACATATTTCATAACTCTTCCGTCCACGGCGGTCAATTGCAATGGAGATCAGCGAAGTATAATGAAGATATAGTGCATAAGTGTGTTCGCAAAGACACCTGCTCTCCTTCTTACTTTATTCTCATTGGCAGATTTAACGGCACCCCGATACGACCAGGGAGAGAACAAGCGCAGAACCAACGGCTTTCTGTTTTTTCCAAAACACGTAGGTGGCACGGACAAATTCCAAACTTCAAACTGCTGCTGTGAAATTCCTTAAGGTAAAATCATTTTGCCTGACCTTGAAATCAAACCCATGACACGACGCTCAGCAGTCACTTGGGACTACGATACTAACGGCATCGAGGGATATTTTATTAAACATAGTGCAACAAGTATTCCGTTTCTATTTGAAGCAAAAAAAACAAATAAAAAAGCTAAATTCTGTTTAACTACTTTTCCGTTACTTGCAAGAATGCAAAAAAGAAAATGCGCTCAAATATTTTTCTCGCAACAATCGCATTGAAACTCCATTGTTTTACAGTTAGACAAGGAACGAATACAAATGATACAATTTTACCTTTATACAAAAGCCATTATGACTCAAACGTGAACGCTGTAAATTATTCAAAGAGACAATTCTCGATAATAATGCTCATTTATTTGGTAATTACTGAGCCGAAAGTTTGTTTTAGGTACTTGTATATTGAAATTGGTCTTTTTGTTATAATAATGTTATTTATTAAGGATGTTACCGGGTGCTTTAGTATGATAAAACCATAAATTATGATAAAATGTTCAAAAAAGGCGATCACTGATTTAAATGAAATTAAAAAATTGTGAAGCATTTTGTATATTGTTAACGTTATTGTTTATCATGACCATGATGTGTCATAATGATGCATTGGTTAAAGTACCCGCCTGTCATGCATGAGGTTGAGGGTTCGATACCGTGTAGGTCATTAGGCTGGTATAATAATTAATATACGAGTTCAAACGGGTGTAAAGACATAATGAAGGCAAAATTTACGTATTTTGAACATTTACTGTAATAGTTTAGTTATGTTCTTAAATACTGTAGCACCCAGACGTGGGTTGCTACAGTATCGGGATATAATTCAATCTACTTATGATTGAAACGCGTAATAATCTGTTTTACTTCGTTTATAAATTCTTTTTAAATCATATTAATATTATATTTTTAATACTAGTTTTTCGTGTCAGGCTTGACAGCCGTCCACACACGGTCTCTCTTCTATTCTAATTATTTAAAAGTAATATTTGTCTCATAATACCAAATAGGTTGTATTTGGCTCAATCAGCCAGGGTCTCTACAATACCTACTCAGTGACAAAATAAGGCATTATGTCTCTGTTTTTACGAACAAAATAGTAGATTATTAACCAAGGGGATAAAGCAGTGTCTTCTGTCGCGGGTGACGATTTAAATCGCGAGCGTAACGAAGGACTCGAGGTTTACTCCCGAGCGTAGCGAGGGTGTTAAAAACTTAAATCACGAGCGAAGCGAGGGATTTAAGGCAAGTCCTGAGTGTAGCGAGGGATTTAAGTTCACCCAAGACTAAGACAGCTTTATCACCGAGGAAAATACTCTACTTTTCGTACCATTTGCGAAAAAATTAACACAATATATGAGATATGCATTTTAGAACATTAAGTTATTTATAAAAATAAATTAAAATAAACTTAACGTTTATGTATTTGAAGAAAACAAAAACGCGGCAAATTCCTAGACTAATATTTTTTGTCGGAAAAGCAAACGCATCAAGCTCATACGGCCTCGTCGGTTTTCGTAATTTTATTTAATAATCATAACTGCATAATAAATGCGTATTCCTTTTTCAAAAAGATGTATACTTAATGCTTTATATACAAACTCAATGGTGTAAACACAGATGTAGTGCAGTATAAATATCGGTAAGTATTCCAAATTTAAATCACATTCTCTCCCTAGAGCATGAATGAAATTCAGTACAATTTTCTTTCCCTGTTTTTAACAGATTAAAAATGACTATTGTTATGTTCGCTTTTTGTGGCATAGAATGTCACTTTTTTGAGCAAGTGGTACGAAAAGGTTTTTTATAAGTTCGAGTTTAAGCTAAAAATTCAACAACATAAAATAATTGTGACAAAAAGTTTGCTGTTGCTCCCTGAGGAATGAAATGAAAGTCAAAAGTCCCAGTTATTTGAGTTCAATCTCGAGCAGGCACGTTCAAACATGGCTCGAAAAGTTCCCAAATGGTTTGCTGATGCTAGAGATTTAAGCTTTATTTGCGTACTTCTTTTGGTACTAAGAAAACTTTTCTTAACCTACTTACAGTAAATCGTCTACCTCTGAATACGACCCTAAATACTATAATAATAAAACCAGTTTATTACTGCTCCACTACTTGGCAAAGGCCTCTTTCAACACAGAGGAGGCACGAGCATTGATCACCACGTTTGCTCAAGGCGGGTTGGCAATTTCAAACTTATAATTATTTAACAATAAGACCAGATTTCCTTACGATATTTTTCTTTACTGATGTCAGTATTGTCCAAGATACAGTACATCCTAATCCTAACTAATATTATAAATGCGAAAGTAACTCTGTCTGTCTGTCTGTCTTTCTGTCTATCTGTCTGTCTGTCTGTCTTTTCTTCACGCCTAAACTACTGAACCGATTTGTGTGAAATTTGGTACAGGGTAAGTGTGAACCCCAATAAAGGACATAGACTACTTTTTATTCGACTTCGACTTCGTCTGCGTCCGCGATAACCGACATATACGCGGACGAAGTCGCGGGCAAAAGCTAGTAATATTATAAATTGAAAAAGATTGGTACTTTCTCCGTATCGAAAGCGCAACCTCAAGCATGAGAGGTGCTTGAACTATTTGACAACTACCGGCCGGCCGAGGCCAAAGAATCTACCTACTACAACTTATTTAGGAAAAACATTATTTAAGACTAATTTCTGCTTCGCAATGATTGGACCAGCTGCTGTAGTCTCACAACTTGCTTTCGTCTTAAACAAAGCTGGTTTTATATCTTCAACAGTACACGAAAGAACTTCTACAGATAAACCGAGTGGAGGACTTCATTTTAAATTCAGTGATAAAAGTCGCAATGAACTCAGTCTGTTGTAGTGACGTAATCGTATGTTATATTTCATTGCACGATTGCTAGCTAAAAACACAACGAGTTTTCCTAGCGGAGTAAGACGGAGGATCTCGCAATAGAAAAATACACTTTTGTTGATTAATTTTTGTAAAAGATATTTTATTCTTAACTAACACTATTATTTTTCTCTTTTCCAAGAGGATTTTCCACTCAGGCACAAAAAGAAGGTAACTTACAATGTCATAATCATATCATCCATATAAACTAGCAGTTACCACTTAGTCTTAAAAACCTAACTTTCAGTAATAAAACAAATGAAATTTTCACAACAAAGCTCCGTTGATAACACTAAAACGTTCATTTTCTTCGTTTCTTGTTACCACAAAACTTACATTTCGTTATGTTACTTTTAATAGAACCTGAACATACCCGCATCGTGAATCCAAAAAAGGTACTTGGCAAAAACTTTTTACGACGAGCTTACGTGACTTCTTTTCGTGATACGAGCCCAACATGTCCTAAATTGAGTGGGAATCCGACTAAATGCCTTGTCAGAGCGTAGCTTAGGTATAAGACCGCAGTAAATTGAATCTGTAGTCACTTTTCGTAGATGATTGGACTCGTAGGAAAATAAATATTGTGTCATGTTAGTTTTGACGTACAATTTAGTGTTGCTTTGTTTTGAATATGAAAGTAAACGATTATTAATTTTTATATTCGTGTGTTACAATTCTATTTTAACTTCCAGTACGTTTTAGATGTAGTTACATAAAAAACATTACTTAGAAAATGTTTAAAGAAGAAACGGGACTATCTAGCTAGCAATAAATTCTTTAAAGCAAAACATTTCATTGCTTTCAAAAGGTAAAAAAGGGAAAAACAAATCTTTCACTCAATCGTTACCCTCAAAGCATTCGCAAGGAAACTGCTTTCCATTATTCTGTATCTTCAACCTTATTTCAATAAAGCTGAGTTTGCGAGCGATAAACACCAACGCCTGCATCCGAAGTACATTCCGATCACGCAGCACTTTTGCTGGGAAAATTTAATTATACGGATCGCGATCTCTCAGAAACTTCGTTGCTTTAATTGAGTTCCGCACTAATCTTTAACTTGCTTCCTCTGTGTGGCAAGACGCAAGCGATAAGCGTTTATCGGTTGAAAGTTTTAAAGATGTTTTCTAGAATGTTCGATAGTTTACGATTTCCAAGTTTGTAAATTACAAGCGAAGTGGTTTTCTAAAGTCCTTTGTATCAGTGGTTGGGGAGTTTGTTCTTTGAAAGACTTTGTAAACGTATTTAGGTACTTGTTGTATCATGGAACACAAATAACTTGATTTTTTATTTTAAATGTTACTATAACAAAGGAATTTAATTGCAATGACAATGTTATAGAGAGTAAACTAAAATCGATCATTAAGTATGTCAAATTCATCTCTTACTTGCAGAATTAGGTACGCTTTGATCATTTGAATTAGACAACCCAATGAACTTCGAAATTCATTGTAATATTTTTAAAAAAATATATTAACATCCGTTTTTCTCGCAAAAACTCGAAAATGGCTTGACGGATTTGAATAATATTTTTTTTCGTTTTGTTCGCCTGAATCCTCAGGGTGTATTTTTTCTCAAGTATTTTTGAGTCTGACGCATGGCAGTTTTTATATAATATACACTGTTGATGAACATAAAAACTATATTACCCTATTTACAACTTTCATTCCATTACCGACAGCATTGTCAGCAACATTAAACTGACAAATGTAACCGTTACTCAAAGCCACAACTTGCCACAATTACAAGAACTTCTTACTTAACATATCCGTCACTACGCTTATAATTTAGCCCATACTGCTAAACTTGTGCGTGTTTACTCCGGTTTTCTTGGGCAAACTTCAGCACTTTCAATACCGCCGCGGTGGCTTTCACTTAGTTTGTTTTGTTAACCGTTTTACTACGCTATACGGTAAGATTGAGGTCTTACATGGCAGGGTGCTCTTCTTCAATGTAAGCGAGATGATTTGTGACAGGTTTGCGGTGAACATCGTCTAAGTTTGCTAAGGAAACATTTGGATAAAGTTTCAAGTCAAATAATTTAAGAGAAACTAAATGGCTCTGTATTTAACTTAGTTGGAATTTATAAAAGCCAGGTTTTAGTGAAAGTAGATTAGCAATTAAAATAACGTTGTGTATTTTAATTCTTTTTTTCGTCTAGCCTAAACAAAGAACAGAAGAATTAGAAAAACCCTTTTAAGCTTAAAAAAAGGTTTGTTTACCTTTTATACAATTCTAATCTTTAACTGAAATATAATAAGACCCTCGAGTGATGATCAAAAGATTTATCAAGAAAATACTAATTCCTTTTACAAAGAACCCTTATGTCGTTATATTCGAGGAGACGACAATGTTATTAGACATTAAGGCACAAATAACAATTACTACGGCGTATATTGTAGATGGGAAGACAGGAAAGTCAAATTAGCGCGTTATGTGTAAGATGCTAATGAGACAATCATAATTAAATCCACTATCATGCCTCCGACGACTTTCCTTGTTATAGAAGATGGATGAAATTTAATTTAAAATGACGGAAAGTTAAGGCCTATTTCCTGTAGTTTGATGTAAGATCATAAGGAGTCAAGTAAATATATAAAATATTGAGTAAGCTTTACCATTTCTTTAAAATATTAGGAATCTTTTTTATAAAATGAATTTGAAGTGTTTGTTTGTAATGCCAAAATACCAGATTTTTTTTATAAAAAAAAATATGAATGTTTACACGGTACTCCTAGCAAAAACACATTTTTGTCTATCTATTTGTTGCTGCTTATCTCCAAAACGGCTGCTCCGATTTTGAAGGAACTTTCACTAAAAGAAAGCTGATATTATAAACTAACTGTGGCAACTGTAACTTTTATTTTAAATAATTAATTGATTAATTCCACAACGTTGATTTGATAATGTAATAATGATCCATAGATTAAAAATATCTTTTTTTAATAACCTGTTATAACGACTTAATAAGGTCAGGGGGTCATAATCATTAATTTAATCACGATACTTCAACGTCCTTGAGAGAACTCATTATGGAAATGATCATTATTTTCAATGACATAATTAAGGCAAAAGAATAAAAAATCAAACTACATAATTATCATTTTTACGCAGAACAGTGTCACGCAATGTTATAATTGTAGTGGTTATTAGGGTTCCGTATTCGAAGAATGCAATGAAAAATTTCTAAGCCTCCGCTGTTCGTCTGTCTGCCCTTCCGTCTATCTGTCAGAGGGCTGTATCTCATAACATCACGTCTGTAATCCTCGAAAGGTTAGGCAGAGGTGGACTCATTAGTACACTCACCAGTTCACCAGTTATGGGCTGTATCTCATGAACTACCATGTAGAGAGTTGAAAATAAAATGTGTGATGGACAGACAGACACAAGTGGTACTTTTTTTTTATTGGGAAAAGCCCGCCAACAGTGGAGGCCACCAGAAAAGCGCCGAGGCAATGAAGCTCGACGAGTCCCAGAGAAACGATTAACTGTCTTGGGTCCCGCAACGAAATTAATCAGAAAAGAATAGCGGAGGAGTAAGAAAAAATATAATTTCCACTTCTCTCCAAACAAGCAGGAGACAGAACAGAACAAGGCCAATAGGCACAAAGGGATGCTTGCAACGGGGAGAATCCCAGATTAAGAAAAAAAAAATTATAGTGGTCCTATACAGATTCTGATATTACTTACCTATCTGTTGTATTATACGGTGAACCAGCATATTGACTGATGGAAGCCAATTCAACGCCCCCTCTGTATATTGAAACTAGAGCCAAGTCTAGCGTTTTACTCTGAAACAAAAAATAAAAAAGTTAATATAAACATGGACACTGATCCAGTATAGTCTCCCGAGGTCCCGGCGTAAGTGTGGAAAGGGAACACCGGGGTGCTTTTTAGTTAGTAGATATTTTATTTTTTTGTTTTGGGACAAGCCCGCCTAATATTCCCATCTACTGCAACCCCTGAAAGCCAGAATCAACAGTGGGGACGACCAGAAAAGCGCCAGAGCAGTGAAGCTGTTTTGGATTTATCAAATAAGAACAGTGGAGGAGTAAGAAGAAGGATAATTTCTACTTCCTTCCTAAAAATCAGGAGACAGAACAAAACTAGGCCAATAGGCATAGAAGGAAGTTCACAGCTGGGAGAAGAGAAAGAGTCTGACAGACCATTATGCTCCTCAGGGTGGGGGACATAAGTGAGGATTTTCCATCACAGACACTGATTTCTGGTAACATTTATAATTGACTAGCTTCGTCCCACGACTTCGTCCACGCAGTTTTTTATCCGCGTTCAGTTATGTCTTTGATTACTGATTCGCTCCCAACGGTCGTGGCGTGATGTAATACAGCCTTCCTCATGAATCTGGTTATCATATACAATCCAACCGGTAGTCTCAGAGATTTACGCTTATAAACAAACAAACAAGAAGCTCTTTAGCTTTATAATATTAGTATATACATTATAAACTGTCTGGAGGAAGTCTGAAAGTGGCGCCAGTGACAGAAAAGTTGAAAGTGAATCGTTTGTCTTGGTATGGGCATGTGAAGAGGAGGGATGAAACGCATGTGACCAGGAGAGTTATGAATATGAATGTAAATGGAAGACCAAGAGGAAGACCAAAGAAAAGATGAATGGATTGTGTGAAGAATGATATGAATGAAAGGGGAGTCAGTGATTGCATGACGGCTGACAGGACAGAGTAGAAGGGGAAAACGTGGTGCCGTGACCCAAGTAACATGGGACAAGGGCAGGAAGATGATGATGACATATGAACTGGCTTACCGATATGCCTGTTCTGCCTGTTTAATTATGTGGAACCTAAACGTAATAATATTTGATTTTAATTAATTTATGTTTACATTTTTTAACAATTATTTACTTTTATACATGAAAACCTTTTAGGAAAAAAATGTAAAGTTCAATATTAATTAAACCTTCATCAAATTATTCTCCTGTATAAAAAAATAATTGAAGATAAAAAAGGGGTGTTTATTTAGGCACCTTGTTATGTTATACACGCGTCATTAAACAATATTTATTAAACTTTATACAGGAAATTGTAATTTTGTATAAATCCTATATTGAGTTAATATTTTTGGAAAACCTTTTTATAAATGGTAGTTCGGTACATATTTACATATTACGACTTCAAAGGAGACCTTTGGTGTCAACGGAACCCTATTATTAAGGCTCCACAGTCTGTCTGTCCGTCTAGCTCAAAACTCAAGATAGTATCTTGTTAACGGCTAATTTTTCAATCTTCAGATAAATCAAATCAAATCAAATCAAACGGAACACGGACTCAACTATAATACTCTATAACTCTTAACGGAGAGATAAAAATGGCGATTTGACAGCTTTTGTATAGAAAATATGTCAAACTGTCATATTTATTCTTTGGATAAAAGTTATCTGAATATTGAAAAAGAGAGTACTTAATAGGTATTTTCTTTTTTACTTTATTTTATTTCTCAATACAACAATTTTTTTTAATAAACTTTAAAAAATAAAACAAATATGTAACGTTAATACATATATTGTACGATGGTACGGAACTATTCGTGCGCACTTGCCGGTTTTTTCTAGTATTATTTAATTACTTCCTACACAAGAAAAAAGCTTATTACTTAACAAATTATAAAACCAAAAAAAAAGACAGCCCTAATTTGTATTACTGTCTATCCGCAGATTAAATTAAGAAAAATAATAAAAAAGCCAAGTGTCCTACTTAGCTCAGAGGAATAAAAGAAACGCCCACCACCAACCAAATAATAAATTACTTCATCTTGTTAAGCAAAGCCAGCATTTTGAAGTCGCGTCTTAGAAAATTATAATTTCACACAAAAATAAAGTGAGTACAACCTTCTGAGAACAAAAAAAAGAACACACCCACACTTATTTGTCTTTGTGGGATAAAGATACAAAATACGGATTTACCAAAATGACTGCGACATATCCATAAAACGTGAAGATAATCGTCCAACGAGTAATAAAACTTTGCACGTGAGAAACCCTACCTTAGAAGTACCATGATAAAGTTTAGTTTTCTTTGCAGAAAAACAAGGAAGTTTAGGTAAGGGTTTGTATCTGTCTTTTCTCATACGTTTGGTCGAGAAATATTAATATTTTCGCTTGTCTCTGGAATATTTCTTTTCTGCGTGGAACAAAGACAAAGTTCTTCTTCCGGGGCGTAAGTACCGGCCCCTGGGACGGTGCAGTTGCAGGGAAAACTTATGTCTTTAAGAACACATGTTTATGAGGTTAAGAAGAACATATTTTAAGAAAGCAAATTAGGGTCTTTTAGGTTTATATTGTCACGCGTTTCCGAAAGTAATGGCTAGCCTGGTCGTAAAGCGCGACTGTTGAGCATGAGGCCTTGGATTTGATTCCCAGGCCGGGCACAGTGTCATTGGATTTTTCCATCAGTAATTTCTCAGTAGCAGCCTCGGAGTCTGGATTTGTGCTCGGTTGATGGCAATAGGCTCGCCGTCTATTACATGGGACTTAAACATAACTGACAAAATGTGGGTGTGTTAATGTGTACAATCAGCAAAACAGATAGGTATGCAGGGTCGTCAGATATAGTTGAAGTTTTCTTAGAAACCGATGGATGTTTTCGAATGTAATTTAATTTAAAACGTAGATAATAATTAGTTCTTTATTTAGGTTAAGTTTCAGTCCAAGCCATCCATCGGTTTCTTAGAAAACTTTAACTATATCTGACGACCCTGCATACCTATCTGTTTTACTGACTGCCTCTGCCTAACCCATCGGGGATTACACAGGCGTGATGTTATGTTAATATTAATAATAATATCCTCCTTGTCGTATTCCCGTAGGGCGGCCAATTCAATGCAATCCAAAACTCCCTCTTCTCTCAGTCTCACAGTCCGATGGGACGGCAATCCGGCACCACCGGAGAGAGATAAGGCGTAGGATCAATGACTACGTTAGTAGTTTATTATTTCCATGCGGGTGCCAATCTAAAGGGATAGATTTGAGTGGGTGGGGTTCATTTATATTATTAGTATGGGTGTAGACGAAGTTTTGTAGAATCCATGGTAATATTATAAACTAGCTGCTGCCCGCGACTTCGTCTGCGTGAACCCAGGTGACTGTCCAGGTGTTCCAGATCTTCAAATTTATTATCTCAGAAGAAAATGATCATCACGTGAAACAATTTTTGCTATGGTGCCATTTTTGTATCTCTTATAGTTTAGCTGGTCTGTTGCGGTTCTGCATCAGGTGTTCAAGTTTCCAAGATAAATTATAGCCTATATGTTGCCTAGACTTAATACCTATACAACAAAAAAAAAATCATTCAAAGCCGTCCAGTACTTTTTGAGTTTATCCCGGACATACATTTGACTTTCCTACCATTTATGTATAGATGCGTCAGCGATAACTGACATTTACGCGGGCGAAGTCTCTGGTAAAAGCTAGTTATTTATAAACTATAGCTAATGACTGTGGCTTTGTCCGCGTGTCTCGCTTATTGGTGAGCTTCTTCAGAAAGATCAGGTGCGCAGTAATCGTAACCGGCGTGCTTCTATGACGAGATGTATGAACGTGGACGAGGCGAAAGGAGTATGTAAGGATCGTAGCAGGTGGCGTTCTGTGGTTTCTGCCTACCCCCATGGGAAAAAGGCGTGAGTTTATGTTTGTATGTTTGTCCGCGGGGTATTTTTCACCCGCGTTAAGTTCTTCGACTTCATCATGCTCAAAGTCACAGGCAAATACTAGTACAGAGATGCAGAGATGTTGTATAATGTCATTAATTAAAACATAACTAACATTAGAGTTTCCCATACAATGACATAATATGTCATAGCATATCGCAGAGTAGTTCTAAGTGGAGAGCAAACTTTGGGCATGGAGTTATAAACTAGTTTAGTACACGACGCTCTGTTACAAGTTTTTATGGGACGATATAATTATATATACCTACGTATATCAATACCTATCAAAATATAAGTTTCATTATTATGTAAGATGATTATTTTTTTGGGGTGGTAAAAATCATTAAATGGGTCCTTCCGTCCTGGATGGGACGGAAGGGACTGTCAGACTTTTACTGACTAAAAAACCACCCTGTTCCTTCTGATGCCCTTTACGTTCCGGGGCCACGGTATCCTGTTAAGACGTCAAGCAAAACCGACAGTCCTTAGCGGCAGAACAACTTTCGATCATCTCTAAATACATACAATACATCATATTTTCCCCTGTCATTCCCATAGCACTGATCCTACATACATAACATCACGCCTGCAATTCCCGAAGGGCTAGGCAGAGGTGTACACATTAGTATGTCCACATTTCGCCAGTTATGTTTAAGTCCCATGTAATAGGGGGCAAGCCTATTGTCATCAACCGGGCACAAATCCAGACTCTGAGACTGCTTCTGAGAAATTCCTGGTGGAAAAACCCAATAAATCTTTTCCCGACGTGGGAATCGAACCCAAGACCTCATGCTTAGCACTTGCGCTTTGCGGCCATTAGACCAACGTGGCAGTTTTACTGATCCTAAAACACCTTAGAATCTACACTTCCACACAAAATTACTTTGAACCATAACATCATAGGCACGATAACCCAAGATTACCTATAACTCCATATCTACGATCCAATCCATACCTTTATTGAACTTGAAGAATAATAAGAACATAGTACCCCATAAAATTATACGGCAGGTTATCGTTGCAAAGTAATATTAACCTTATGACCTTAATCGTAAGGTCGTGATCTGATATTCGCAGTAATAAGTATTAGGTGAAAATGTGTTCAGTAATAACAAGTTCACGCATGCAATCTGATTGAAATACACATTTATATTATTAGAAAAGTTATTTATTGAGTTTAGTTGAAAGTTATTTACTGTTCGCAAGAAAAGTTTTTAAATATTTCCAACGATTTTAAATAGAGTTGTTTTAAGGCTTCTTTTTGTCACTACGATTTTTCAGTAACAGATAGATTTGTGCCCGGTTGATGGCATTACACTCGCCCCCTATTACATGGGACTTAATCATAACTAGCGAAATGTGGGTGTACCTACTAATGGGTACACCTCTGCCTAACTCTTCGGGGATTACAGGCTGGGGTGTGTGTGTTTGTGTTTATGTTTTTTACTCCTGGTCTGTGTTTATACTCTATCTCTACAAACATCACTAATACATTGGACAGGCTTTTATGGGTACATAATTATAATTATTATATTACTATAATTATTATCTTCAAAAAAAAACTGCTGTTCAGTGAAATTAATATTTCAATAACCCAACCTAATAAAATAGGGTAGGTACAGCTGATTTTTTTTGCGATCTCGACATTGGTTCCTTATTAAAAGTTGTTCATTTTCATAAGTACTATACTCTTTTGAAGTACAGTCAGCTACAAAAGTCGATTAACATTTAAGATGCTTAAATCGTAATTATTGAGCACAATATTAAAGGAAATACAAAATAGATATAAAATTAAGATAGAATAAACCCTTAGCTATTGCCTGAAATTCTGAGAAGCAGTGTTATTTTGTATCTATTTAAATGAAATAAAAAAGTAATCATGTTAATCGACTTTTGTTGCTGACCGTACGTCCCTCATTCTACCTAACACCTTATAAAGCTATCACAAGCTAAACAAGATAGTAAAATACATAAAATATAAGCTTCATATATTTCAGTATGAAGTGAAAGTCATAGCATAATTTGCAGGAGTAACTTTTTATTGTTTAATTTTGCCAAATTGCTTTTGCGCCAGACTGGTGGCAATGTGTCTGCTTTATTTTATTATGGAATTTATGCTTTTGGGTGGATTTTGAAATGGCGTCTGTGGACTGTCACGTGATAAGTAAGTAGTCTGTTTATCACTACATAGTATAAAACAAAATCGCTTCCGTCTGTCTGTCCCTATGTGTGCTTAGATCTTTAAAACTACGCAACAGATTTTGATGCAGTTTTTTTTAATAGATAGAGTAATTCAAGAGGAAGGTTTTTGTAATTACATTGCACCCGTGCGAAACCGGGGCGGGTCACTAGTCTATATAATAAAGCGTTAATCTTTGGAACTATCAGTCGATTTGAAAAAATCTTTATGAATAAAATAGCCAGATTCATCCATACTAATATGATAAATGCGAAAGTAACTCTGACTGTCTGTCTGTTGCGCTTTCACGCCTAAACCACTACACCGATTTTGATGAAATTTGGTACCAACAAGTTAAGTTTGAACCTCAACAAAGGATACTTTTTATTCGACTTCGACTTCTGCGTCTATGATAACCGAAATTCACGTGGACGAAGGGGCGGGCAATAGCTAGTAGGCTTTATAATAAAACTAAAGAGATTTTTTGTTTATTAGTTTGTCGGTTTGTTTGTCGGTTTGTCGTATTACCCAGTTACTGGGTTGTGGAGGTCAGATAGGCAGTCGCTCCATGTGAAATACTGGTCAGCTGCATCCGGTTAGACTGGAAGCCGACCCCAACATAGTTGGGAAAGGCTAGGCAGATGATGAGTTAGGCGGATTGAACAAAATGTTTTTGAAAATAATAGCCAAATTAATAAGTTATAAGTTATCACGCTATACAGCTCTCGGAAGTTAAGCAGTAAGACATAACTTAAGGCGAGTAAATTCGAGATCGCAGGGAGCTAGTAGAAAAATAAAAACAATGTTCAAGCCGACAGTACCTACATATATTTCGACTTTTAATTCTATTTAGTAACTTGACAGATAAAGCGAGTTTTGACAAAAATAAGATAGTGAGGTGGTGTAAAAATGAACGAAATTGAATCAGCTTAAATAATGTGGTAACTTAAACTTGGTATTAAACCATTCTTATACTTCGTTCCTTACGCAAAATCGTTCACTACCCCAACACTATTTTAGTTGTGGTATGGTAACATTATTTTTCTTTGAACTGTCAAGTTACTAAATAGAATTAAAAGTCGAAATATACAGTAAAACAGCAGTTCATAATTCAGATGCCTCGCCTAACCATGGTAATACATAAACGTATTACAACTAGCCTAATGTCTGTGGCCATGACCACCTACTATGATAACGCAAAAAAACTTATTGCATATTTAGAACACGCTGTATGTCACCGGCTTACCGGCTTTATTTTTTTTTAAGGTGGTAAAAACCATCAAATGAGTCCTTCCGCCCTAGGTGGGGCGGAAGGGACTGTCAGACGTTTACTGACTAGAAAACCACCCTGTTCCTTCTGTTGCCCTTTACGTTCCGGGGCCACAGTATCCTGTTAAGACGTCCCGCAACCCCGAAAATCTCCGCAGTTTTCCACCTCTGCCTATGGCTGGGAGTGCGGGATTCGCATAAACATTCACCACTTCGGTCGCAATATGGCCTAGACTAGAGTCAAGAGCAAACAATCTAAAATATCTAAATATATATAACTCAAATGTGTCTGACTGACTGACATAGTGATCTATCAACGCACAGCCCAAACCACTGGACGGATCGGGCTGTTTGGCATGCAGGTAGATGTTATGATGTAGGCATCCGCTAAGAAAGGATTTTTTAAAATTTACCCTCTAAGGGGATGAACGGGGGTCCGACATTTACGCGGACGAAGTCGCGGGCCAAAACTAGTCTCATATTAACAAAAAAATATCACCTGACAAAACAAGATTTTATTTTAATCAAGATAGGTTTGGTCTTAACTCGTCTAGTCTAGGTCAGAGGTGACAGAGACAAAGTCTACGATGGAGTGAGCTTACCTAGAAGAAGCCTGTTCACTCTTACTTTGAAGAGATTAGGGTCGAATGCATACGGAAATATAGACGTAGAGACTTTTAGGCGCTTTGCATACAGAGCAACTATTGCAGCAACTGGCAACTAGCTGTTTACATATATTTCAATTGGACTGCGCACACATAGCAACTCGAGTTTCGAGTTGCGGCAATCGTCAACAGTTTTCAGTTGCTGCAATCGATGACTAAGTTAGTTGCTAATTGCTGCAACTAGCAACTGGTAAATATTATACCGGTTTTTAATGTTGCCGGTTTCCTCAACCGTCAATCGCAACGCGACGGGTGATTTTACATCCTCCCTCCCTCTCCCTGTGCCCGGCAATGCCAGTGTCGCTACGGCAACGTTGCTCACAGATTGCCGTAAAGTTGCGGCAAACGTTATAGCAACTATCAACTTTTACAGGAAACTTTTTAAGAGTTGATAGTTGCCTCAACTTAAGTTGCTCCGTGTGCAAAGCGCCTTACTCCTTTCCAGTTGGTGGGCAGTAGAAACAGCTACTGTACTTCCCCAGGACTATGATGATACCTAACTTATTCATAAAACTATCTACGTAGCGATGTGGCCAGAAACAACCATACGACGTATCCTTGCACCGGCGCCAAATTCTGTACATCGTAACAGTGTCATTCACACAAATCTGGTATAACATTGACTTGGCAAAGTCCGGTCGTTAGCTATACTCCGCTGCAACGTTTAGTCGTATGGTTGAGCATTTTAATATTTTAAACTAGTGTAGTCGCTTTGTTAGGTTTGTGGTGAAGCAATGGTTTTTGGATTTTGATCTTTTTAATGTAACTATGTAAGTATATGTGGTGTAAAGCCTCGCCTACTTAAGGGCTGTTATTAAGAAATTCCTAATGGAAAAATCTATAGTCCGATCTGACTAAGACCCCACGCCTAGTAGTCGAGACCAACGAAGCTGACAAAGTCAAATAGGCATAATAAGAAAATTAACATTTTATACGAACACATTTTGACTTAGATTGATGGATTTTGTGGATTCATTATTTGAAGTAAAATAGATAATAAACACTCATTATTTATAAGATACCTAAACTAAATAATAGAAATAGACATTTATGTTGATACTTAAGGGACTGACCAGCTTAAGGTGATGGCACATTATACCGGCACTGCAACGGCACCACTCTAAATCAGCAATTCACTTGTCATTCAAATTAGAGCATTAAATCGTGTATATAGTATAATATAGTGTCAATATGAAAAAGACAACGGCGAGCAGTCAGCGTGCTTTCCGCTACCATACAACTCGACTCGCAGTCCGCGCGCTGCAAGCTAGCGGACCGCGTGCTTACAGTGCACCGACTCCGAGTTACTAGCGAAACAACGTCGTTATTATGAAAACGTGCAAGTCCGGTAGGGAAAGCCATATACAATTATTGTGTTCGCGATAACAGCAAGCTTGCGCCTCGCGGCCAGCGCGCGGACTGCGAGCTTGCGTCTTGAGAACGACGCGTAGTCAGCACGCTGGCGGCTAGCCGTAGCTTAAATTCGAGGCGACGCAACGCCGTGCTTCAGCTGTGCAGTTTCGGTGTTGGGAAAATATGCCATGACCTTTAGCCATATTCAACCTTATTTTATTAGTGTACTTGCTTTTGCACGCGCCTTCGTCCTCGTCATGCGACCACTAGACTATAATACCTATACCATAATTAACTAACAGGATGGCAGTAGTCTCTCTTGTCCTGACAAAAACATAATGCGAACACCAATCACCGTCAAGCGATTATCACATTAAAGGGAAACCGGGTAACAATCGATTTTCTATTATGTCTACCAGGGTGTTATGGCTTAATTTTGCTAATCGTGATTATAACGGTAACATTATACTCATGAAATAATTTTCCCCGCCTATGAGATTATTAGAGGTTCTATTACAATTTAGTAGTATTTTTTGTTTATTAATTGTGCAGAATAAATTATTTTTCTATCTTTTTTCTTTAGGTATTAGGTAAAGGAATATTTTATGATTTCAGGTTGGTAATCACGACGATAGTCAGAGAGTAGGCTTTCTTGAGCGATTTTTGGGAGGGGAAAAGCTTGTAGTCTCGCGTCACCGACATGCTATGGTGACTGCGACACCAATATAGTAATGTGTCCTCCGTCACTAATATGCTAAAATGACGTGTCGCGCCAGACTGGCGACAGTTAGTTAGTTTTCACTTCTGTCGGAAATCGCGTCACCCTTATGCTAATGTGACATATTGCGCACGACCGACAACAGTCATTCCAAAGTTTTAAGTTGTCACTTGTGTCGGCAGACCCCATGACAGTTTATATTTCCCCTAGATTATGCTGTCCCACTCCTGGGCAAAGGCCTCCCCCAAGACGTACCTACCTACCAGAACCTCTTTTCTCGCGCCACCTCGTGGTACGTGTCCAGATCACCTCACCATTTCTTTTTGGGCCGTCCTCTGTATAGGAAGAGGAAGCTTATATTTCTACAAAAGTTAAGTTTTTTTTATATAACGCTGGTGAAAAGGTTTCGTAGAAAACCAACAGTAATTAAAAATAAATCCCCAACGTCAGCGGCAGTCGGAAAGGTAGATTTTGCAGTCGCTCTTTATTTTGCAAACCATGTTTGTGGTCTGTTTGAACAGACAACGAAAAGTATTATAGAATTGCTTTTTTAATTATTTTTGAGTATTTTTCGGTGTATAAGTTTCCTAAATTCGGCCCTGTTATGAATAAGAAGTAATAATATTCTCCAGACCGATTTCGGTAGACGGGACCTGCTAAGGCCAGTGCTTGCCAGGGTTGCGGAATTTGTTCGAAAGAGTCACCGCGGCCATAGAACGCAAAGGGTATTAGGAGGAACACAGATGGGTTTTAGTCAATAAGATTCTGATAATCCCTTCCACTCCGCCCAGAGCGGAAGAAGTCATTTGATGATTTAAAAAAAAGACAAGACCGATTTCGGTCATGGCCACGGCGGCCAATCTTAATGGTGACTTGTAGAAGTACGTAAACACAAGGAGTGCACTTGTGTAACTGTTCTATAGATTTTAATTCTTTATACTATAGTGCATTTTAGTAGGTAACAGCTGTTTTTTTTTAATATTCTTATTATATTCACATAGAAAAATAAAAAGAGTACTTTCACTTAATGAGAAATGGGCAGTTAATTATAAGCCAGCTCGTAAAAAAGGTTAATTAATAATTAAATATCTTTAATGATAGCTGTATGGTAAATAAAATACATAAACAATCTGACTTTGTACCTTATAAAATATTGAGTAAGGCATTCATTAATTCTTTTGATTTTCTTTACGTGCGCTTTTTTTACTTGCATTCCCAGTCCTTTCAACAGAAACATTAACTTCTATACTCACACTATCTACTTCAACCAAAACCTAAAAACAAACAAAACAAAAAACAAACTCAACTAAAATTCAAAATTATCAAACAAAATAAAGGGTCGAGAGGGTTAAAATGAAGTCCTAATTACCACAACCCTTGACTACGAGCTATTCAAATTGCCTCATTATTGTTTTTCATTTGTGATACGGAGTTCGCCTCGCAAATAGCGGATCTCTGCCAAGCCGACAGTGGACCTAATTTGTGGGATTGTGGCTGCGGACGCCCGTAAAGATAGCCCAGATGTTAAGGGGAAGTTGTTTAGTTCTAGACTTTTTTTGCTATTGTAAACCTAGATTTGAAAAAGAGAACGGAACTGGGACCAATTCTACTAAGTTTTAGGAATTATCGTAATCTAATCTATATATTTGCAAAATTGCGTCAAAACCTCCTGCTTTTTTAGAATTTTGATAAAAGATTGTAAGTTACATAATTTTGTGATTCGAAATTTTATGATTTCAGGCTGGTAATTATGGTAAAAAAAATACTATCGTCAACGGTATAAAAGTTTTAGGGTTTTTTACAAAACCAAATTATCAAATACGAGTAATAAAATTATTTTGTACACTTCTTCACCTTCTCTGTATGAGAAGAGGTCTTTGTCTCGCAGTGAGACAGGATAATAAACTGGTATTATTATTATTATAACACATACCTTCTAGAATATAGTTAAAATAGTATTAAACAAAGTCACTTCCCGCCATCTGTACCTACGTTTAGATCTTTGAAACTACGCACGGACTTAATGCGGTTTTCATCAATAGATAGACTGATTCAAGAGGAAGGTTTATAGTTAGTATGTCTTTTTCACTCGCGCGAAACCGGGGTGAGTCGTTAGTAGAACATAAGTAAAGAAAAGATTTTCATTTTCAGATCTCTTATTATAATAATTTCCAAGAAAATGCTTCAACAGCCTCTAAAGACTAGATCAGAATTAATGAAACAAATGGTATTCGTAGTTATCAGAACAAAGCCTTTCATTCGTTTGCAATTTATACAGAACCCTATTTACGAATCGGCTTTGAATACTAAGCTACGAAAACGTTTGAACATTTTGTATAATAATTATTATTTATTGTTGAAATCGTTTTGTTGTCTGAAATTATCTTGTCGTCTTAACGTTTCCTAGACTATTTATTGTGGCCGGCCTCCATTTCGGATATTAATTCAAAATAATGCTTAAATTGTGCCTATAGATACCGGCACGAGTGGTGAGCACAATTAATTTCACCTGCGTATTTGTTATATTTTCGGTCTTTGGTAATTCATTACGTTTATTGTTTTTTCTTATTATTACGTATAAGTTGTTTTTTTTTTAATATAATTTAATTTCGTCATTTCGTATTTGAAGTGTTTTTTTGTTTAATAAAGTTCTTTTTTATTATTTCGTTTTATAAAATTGTTGTGTTTTAAACTTTTTTATTTTTTTAAAAGACATTGAAAAGCTATATTATTATGTCTTAGTCTTTATTTGGCCAAAAGTGTACATGCGTGAAATCCTACAATCTGTGCTCACGACTCGTGCCGGCAATTATAGGTACCTCTATTTATCTTGGGGGCGTAAACGTGCCTCCGATGACCTTGGCTTTATTTCGAAACTAAATTATCTTTGTTCACATTATATTTAACTAGCTTCTACCTGCTACTTCGTGCGCGTCAAAGTTGATTTTTCCATACAAACTTTGGACCCCCATTTCATTCCCTAAGTATGCGAGCACACGGTGCGTTGCGGCGGCGGTCCGACGCCGGAGCGGTGTTGCTGCGTCGTTTTACATAGAAATATCTGTGGCATGTCACACGATGCGTTCCGGCGCCGCACCGGACTTGCAACCACCAAGACGAGGCGGGGAGGGGTGAATGCGTTGCGACGTCGGAGCGGCACCGCTCAGATGTTTTGCGTCACAAGGAATTACACACGCTCGCTCGCTGCTACGGCGCCGCTGCGTTATAACAACGCTGCGGCGCCGCACCGCTCGTGTGCCCGCTCACACGGTGAAATCTTTGCGGTGCGGCGCCGCAACGCACCGTGTGCCCGCGCCCTTATTGGGTGAATTTCGGAAAATCCTTTCTTAACGAACGTCTACTAACCATAATTATACCTCCCTACCGAGTTTCATATTTATACGACAACCGTTTTTCGATATGTCGTGGTGAGTGACCTTTCGCTTTTATATATTTAAAGGATGCCTTATTAAAGTAACTTTGTATGGTCTTTATGAATGGTTTGACTTTAGCTTTGTATAAATAATTATTATAAAAGCTGAAGTAATTAAGTTCATAAGTAATTATTTGTATTTTTTACACTGTAATTATGTTCCTATTTAGGTGAATAAATTATAATTATAATAGCTAAGTTTAGTACCTACGTCTTTAAAAACTGAATGTTCAATTAAGTTGCCGTATAGGACCCCATTTATTCCGCTTATTAGACCTGCTTTCAATTTATTTTCAAAGCAGCACCTAACAATAGACAAATAACTTTAGTTATATCAAACCCACGTCGAAATATCTCCGATTTTTCGAAGTAATAGTAATGATTTTTGAATATTAAAGGCTGATTGCTCTTACACTATTATAAATGCAAAAGGTCGGATGGATGTTTGTTTGTTACTTAATCACGATCTGAATCTGGATGTTTGGTACAGATATACCGGGTGTAAGGGACAGCCCTCCGCAGACCGATGGGGTGATTTCAGTATACCATACTAAGAAGACTGATACATGAAATTGTTTCAGGAACGTTATGAAAATCCAAAAAAAACTGATTTGTTTTAAAACCTCATACGCAATGTATCGTGACCGCGGCAATCGCATAGCGATCGGCAAGCGCAGCTAGCCTTCGGCCGTAATTCCGTAGCTAGGCAGAAAGTGAACAGCTGATTTCACGCGTCGATCGTTACGATTATTTTAACATCCATTGCTGGTTTTTTGATTTTAGCTGTATTATTTATAAAAATTAAGTGCTGCGTACAAAAAATGTAATTTTACATTGAAAAAAAGAAAAAGTAACTGAAAAAACGGTAAAAAAAAAAAATCCTGAGAAAAATTCGAGTGAAATAATTATGATTAAAAATAAGGAGCTGAATGCACTCTATCAGTTTGCGGAGGGCTGTCCCTTACACCCGGTAGATTATAGTATGAAACAGCACAGACGCTTATCCCGAAAAAATGTACGGTTTTAAATAAATTCAAAGTATAATTCAGGGATGTACAGTCAACAAAAGAGATAGGTATCCAGGGTCGACAAAAAGTTTTCTTAGTAACCGATGGAAGTTTTCAAATTTAATTTAAAACTAAATAATAAACAGTTCATTTATTACACTAAGGGCCTGTTTCACGACCTTTGATTAAACGCTATTCACCAGATACTTTCAAAAACGGAACAGAATTTGTATGAAATAATCTGCCAAATAATTTAATCGGAACTTATTCGAAGATTGTGAAACAGGCTCTAAGTTTCAATCGAAAATATACATCGGTTTCTAAGAAAACTTCAACTATATCAGTCTGTCGACCCTGAATACCTGTCTCTTTTGTAGATTGTACATTATTTTAATTATTTTTTCTGCATGATATTTGCAAATTGAATCAGTTTGACATAATTAATTTAATTAGGCAGGTCGGCTTGATCTAACTCTAGCTGCTGCTCAAATAAGATATTAGATTCAATGAATTCAGTACCTATCAAGGTAGACATTCCCAGTATTACTAACCTACTATATGATTGTCGTGTCGTGTCTTTATGTCGTGCCCGCCTCTCATGCATGAGGTTGTGGGTTCAAATCCGGGCAAGTACCAATGTGACTTTTTCAATTCATATGTACTTTCTAAAGTTTATCTTAGACATTACTGACATCATTCTGTGCCTCGGAAAGCACGTTAAGCTGTTGGTCCCGGCTGTCATACGTGGATCACTGACAGTCGTTACGAGTCGTCAAAAGCTTGAAAGTCTGACAACCAGTCTTACCTAGTGGTACCGTATTACCCAGTTACTGGGTTGTGGAGGTCAGATAGGCAGTCGCTCCATGTAAAATACTGGTATTCAGCTGCATCCGGTTAGACTGGAAGCCGACCCCAACATAGTTGGGAAAAGGCTAGGCAGATAATGAAAATATGTCTGTGCCAAATTTTATCCAGATCAGTTAATGAAAATCAGTGTGATTGTATAACAAAAATCCATCCATCCATTTCGCATTTATAATAGAAATAAGATTGTGTTCAAATCAGATTTATCTACTTTATGATTATGATACTGTTAAAAGCTAAAGTATACTAAGCGACCCTAACTTGAACAAGTTTATCAGACTATCGTCGTACTTAATTAAAGTTACAGCAAGCTTCTCATATATTAGGTTATCGCCTCCATCCTTCATAGGGGACCGGTTTTCGGAGAATTCGTTGTCCGCGTGTCGCTTTTCTCATTAATTTGGCTTGAGTTGAGTTTATGATGCCATTAGTGTAGAGGATTCTGTTAGAACTTAGGGGCTAGTTGCCCGAGCTATCTTATATGAACGGGTTTTTATTTAATAGCCTATTGAAACTGTTTTGCAAAAAATAAATAAAATATTTACCTTAACGTTGGTGAAAAAAACCCTAAAAACACGAGGACGAAGTCACAGGCAAAAGTAGTATTTTATATTTCTTTTTATTGCTAAGTAGCATTTTTTTTACTTCTTATTTTTGTTTTTTTTTTACGCTAGGACGCTAGGAGATATAGATAAGATATTCCAACTTTTTTATCTGCGTTGGCAAGCGCACCTACAATACCTAATGTATTATGGATGAAAGATGGCGTCAGTAACCTCCTACAATCAGGTGGGCCTTGGTAGGTACTACAATCCATCCTTACTAATATTATATATGCGAAAGTAACTCTGTCTGTCTGTCTGTCTTTCTGTCTGTCTGTCTGTCTTTTCTTCACGCCTAAACTACTGAACCGATTGGTGTGAAATTTGGTAGGTACAGGGTAAGTGTGAACCCCAACAAAGGACATAGGCTACTTTTTATTCGACTTCGACTTCGTCTGCGTCCGCGATAACCGACATATACGCGGACGAAGTCGCGGACAAAAGCTAGTATTTATTATAAATGCAAAACTGACTCTGTCTGTCTGTCTGTCTATTACGATTTCACGACTAAACCACTGAACCGATTTTAATGTAATTTGGTACAGGGTATGTTTGAACTCCGACAAAAGACATATTAGGTATGCTACTTTATATTCGACTTGCGACTGCTTCCGCGATAACCGACATTTACACGAAGGAAGTCGCGGACAAAATCTAGTTTGTAATATTGTCAAAGTCAAGTCAAGGTATATAAAGGGCACGCAGGGTGTTTAAAAATACATTTACAAAATGTTCATGAGTAACTTTAAGCTTTCTTAAAAAGTAATAAAATTGAATTTCTTAAAAATCTTGCTTGTTATTTTTTTTTTCCAAAATAACTGTCTAAGATACCTTTGAACGTAAATACTTGTAAGTCTAAGATTATCTCGATGAAGATTTTTTATTTTCTATGTTAAAAAAGAAAAGATCAAAGATAGTTGTGTCGATTCTATGATGTCCGAACTAAACTTAATTTAGAATATTTCTATCTTTTTCTCTCCAACAAAACAAAAAAGAGACGGTCATAAATAAAAGTTGACAACTTCAGTTGATCTAAGTCTTCCATACAACTACTTATATAGTTGACATGTCTAACATAATTTTTAAATGTCACCGTCCTTTTCTTTAGCTGTACGTCAGTAAGAGATTCTTTAGACCAGTAGTTTCCGAGATATGCACGTACAGACAAATTCTTCAGCATTATAATATTATTCAAAAAGTACTAAATCTAGGCCATATCTACAAGAGTACCTACCAAATACCAATTCTATTAAGCTGTCAAACCGTAATATAAAAACGAAAAAAAAAACCGTTGGTAACAAATTCATTATTTCTGAAACCTCCTCATCAAGCTTTCGTGAAACCGAAAAGCGTATTGAAATTAATTGGACCAACCGAAGATATTCATATTTACTATAAATATAGGGTGGTTGGTAATTAGTGTACGATATACTCATGATAACAAACTAATTACCGAAAAAAAACAAAATATAATAAATGAGGGGTTATCGACCGGCCTCGTTCGGATCAGCTGTGTACGCATTCCATAAAAAAAAGAGTAATTAATGTTAAAAGTTGAATACTTTTGTTTGTAAAAAGGGATAACTAAGTTAAAATACCACTGATGGAGTGTTTTTTTTTCCTATGTCGTATTTTTCTCCTTAATTTTTTTAATTTTATATAATACGTACGGAACGCGTGCTTAGCTGATCCAAGCGAGGCCGATCGATGACCCCTCATATCTTTTTTCATATTTAGAATATTTTTTTTTCGGTAAGTTGTCTGTTATCATGAGTACAAAATGTGTATAAATATCGTACACTAATTACCAGTCACCCTATATACAGACATCAGACGAACACTTTGACTCCTAATCCGTGGGTTAATTAAATCTTAAACATTATTCAGTGAAACCCTATGTTTGAAGTATTAGAGATCTGAAAGGGAATCTGTCTGTAATTAGGTTCGTAGAAGGATTTAATCAAATTAGTAATTAGAGTTTAGTCTTAGATGTGCTTTGTAGTCAGTTAATCTATGATTATCGTAATTAACACATAATATTATTAATTATAGCATTTACAGGTTTGCTTGAAGGTCAATTCTACTAATTAGTGAGGTCGAAACCTAGTCGCGATCTCATCTTAGCGAAAATCAATATCAGAAAATTAAAGTATAAGTAAATTAGAGGCATTTTTACTAGATTGAGACTTTTTTTGAGGTGGTAAAAATCATCTAATGGCGGAGGGACTCTGACGCCCTACAACTTTAAACTTAATTTTCCATTTGCTAATTTATTTAATAAAGTCATTTACTTAGCATAAGGTGATTATGAACCTAAATAGTTCTTTCCCCGTCCATATTGACCCGTCTAGGTCATCTCACCACCTCTTTCTGTGCATCGACGACGCCGTCCATCTTCAGTTTAATTAAAAAAATAAAATTGTTCCTTCCAGCAGCGCTTCAGACAACATCTCGGTGTATTTACAAAGCTTATTGATTGCTTTTGTGCTCCTTTGAGACTCATACGATGCAATCACAAAAATTTAATCATAAAAGAACGTCGATAAATATTTTTAGACCGAGGAAAAATAATGGCACGGTACGCATGATATAAAAACTGGGATTGGTTTAACTACACACAATTTCGTGTGTCTGCCTCGTTGGTCTAGTGGTCGCAAAGAGCGACTGCTGACAATGAGGTCTCGGGTTCGATTCCCAGGTCGGGTGAAGTGTTATTGGCTTTTTCCATCAGTAGCGGAAAGTCCTTGGAGTCTGGATTTGTGTCCGAATGATGGCAATAGGCTCGCTCCCTATTACATAGGACGTAAAAATATTACAAAAAAAAAACTGGCAAAATGAAGTGTACTAATGGGTACACCTCTGCCTAACCCTTCGGGGATTACAGGCGTGATTTTATGCACATGAAAGTTTGGTTAAGCAACCAACAACCTCAAAGGTTGACCTGTGAGATGCCAATCCGAAAAAAATAGTCTTCATTGCCGTTGTGACCGAATTTCGGTCGTGAGAATATTATAATAAAGTATTTACGATCACAATAACTTAAAATAATTAACAATTTTCCGCATTATTACCACAAACCAGACGAATACAGCGTTTACTTTAAAGTATCATTAATTAATTGTTAATATTTCACGCAGCTTCACCAAATTCTGATTTAATTTTATTTCATTTACTGCATTTAATTAAGCAAACCGCTGAAGTTTGGTTTGATTGTCAATGGTTGTGAGTTCAAAATAATTTATGTATTGTATGGTAGATATTTACTTTTCGAAACAGTACCACGACTGGGATAAACATATTACATTACATAAACATCACGCCTCCAAAGGGTTAGGCAGAGGTGTACCCATTAGTACACCCACATTTCGAAAGTTATGCTTAAGTCCAATGTAATAGGGGACGAGCCTATTGCCATCAACCGGGCACAAATCCAGACTCCGAAGCTGGTACTGAGATATTCCTGATGGAAAAACCCAATAACACTTTTTCCGACCTGGGAATCGAAACCAAGATCTTATGACCACTCTGACCACTAGACCAACGAGGCAGTCTTTCTGATAGTTTAATAGGTACACATAAACAAAATAACCAATCATAGACACACATACGCGAAACAAAACACACATATTAAATACATAATCAAATACACTATTAGAAATCTGTATGAAATAGGTTATAGCCTGGAAAAGCACCTAGGCTATTTTTGATCCCTGAAAAATATATGGTTCCCGTGGATAATTATATAAAAACCTCCAAAATGTAGTACTAGTATAAAGGTGAAATTTTCATTCAAAACAGACAATTACTTGCTGATAATAAACCTGTCTTAAGTCAGTGATAAAATTAGACATCGTTCTCTTGATAAAGCCCCATTGTTCTGAGAAGAGAAGACAAGCAAATTCAGATTAATCTCAATGATACTAAAGACTTCTCAATTAGGATTTTGAGACCTCATCTTTGATAGTACTGTGAAGCAGTATAATTTTACGTCATATCTTTGATGACGTCATAATACGGGGTGTAATAAGACATGTTTCATAGCAGTTAACTACGCATACTGGTCATCAAACTAAGTAACTTTGAGCGAATGAAACGAATTTTATGTTTGGTGTGAAAACCCCTTTTCAACCGACTTCAAAAAGGAGGAGGTTCTCAATTCGGAGCGTATGTTTTTTTTTTTTGTGTGTATGTTACCTGATTTCTCAGCCAATTATGAATAGATTTGGATGATTCTTTTTGAAGTGAAAACTTCTTTAGCGGCGTTGAGCACTTTTTCTGTAATGGGTATAAAATCTTAAACTCGCGTCAGTACACGTGACCTGATCGAAAAAGCGTAAGACGGATGGAGAGTAGACAGCTATCCCCTCTCTACGGCGCGGCGAAAATGTATGCCTGGGCCTACTGTTTCGTTTAGACAGCGCAGGGCGCTTGCGCGAATGATAATTGTAATAGTTTTAAAGTTAAATTTTTAATGTAATATAAATTGTCATGTTTGTGTACGATAGCGCAATAAATGAATATTGTATTCTACCACATAAATGATAGTACTTTTATACTGATAAAGCAATTGGTGCAAAATTATTCGCTAACCATTTTTTTCTTTGAAAGAGTATACTTTCGAATAGATCCCATAGAAATATTGTCATGATCTGATGATGAAATTCGGAGATATGGAATGGAACTCCTCATAGGATCACAGCAGCAATATCGTAACAAGTGAAATTGCTTTATTTATAGGTACGTGTAGTCGATGACTGACTGAAGGAAAAGGGGGAGGGAACGTACGTGAGATCTTGTGTTCAATTCCCAGGTCAGGCAAAGTGTTATTGTGTTTTTCCATCAGAAATTTCTCAGTAGCAGCCTCGGAGTCTGTATTTGTGCCCGGTTGATGGCAATAGGCCTGCCCCCAATTATATGGGACTTAAACATACCTGGCAAAATGTGGGTGTACTAATATGTTTACCTCTGCCCATTCCCTCGGGAATTACAGGCGTGATGTTATATTAGACTAACTTATTGTTAAGTTTTACTAACCGTTGACCTACTTCTGTCAAAATTACATATTAACAATAATCATTACACTATTGTACTAACCTAAGCGGTAAAGAAATAATTACAAGCCAAAAACATTCCCTTTTGTATGTATTGTATTTACAAAGTTAAAGACATCTAAGTACAGTCAATAAAACAGATAGGTATGCAGGACCATCAGATACAGTTTAAGTTTTCTTTAAAACTGATGGATGTTTTCAAATGTAATTTAATTTTAAAAGTAAATATTAAACGATTCATTAATTAAGTTAAGTTTCAATCGAAGACATCCATCGGTTTCTAAGAAAACTTCAACTATATCTGATGACCCTGCATACCTATCTCTTTTGTTGGCTGTACATAAACAATGTATAACTTAATATTCAAATTAAAGTGTCTGAGTTCTCGCATTTTAACACGTTGTATAACGTTGCTGGCAACACTTCTATTCTATTAAACCCAGCTCTTTCAGAGCTTGTGAAAAAAGAAAATCAACTGGCATTTTGTTGTTCTTTCATTCCAGATAAGAATGAGGAGTGAAAGAGGGAAAGAAAAATATAAACACTTTTTTAAAAACGTCAACTCGATGGAGATTGTAAACTCTAACATGTATAACATAATATATGTATGATGCTATAAATAAATTTGTGCTAAAATTAGATTCACAGTTATAGTAGTCAATCTACTATAACTACGTAACATTACGCCTGTAATCCCCGAAGGGTAGGGCAGAGGTACCTATACCCATTAGTACACCCACATTTCGCAAGTTGTGTCTAAGTCCCATGTAATAGCCTCGAATGTGTTTTTGCAACCTAATTTATATTTCTGCTCACGCAAATACTTGCCTGTAATATGTATGTGTTTAGTTCTAAGTTAGTAGAATCTAAGTTAAATAAAATAAGTTTGCTATTATGTAATGTTAGATATTAAACAAAAAAATCTACTGTCCTACATAATATAACATAATGTTGGAGCTCCTGCAGTATGTGATACAGGATTATCCTAGTACAGGCACCTCACATTATTATACATAACATCACACCTGTAATCCCCAAAGGGTTAGACACAGATATCCCCATTAGTACACCCACATTTCGCAAGTTGTATTTAAGACCCATGTAATAGGGGGCGAGCCTAATGCCATCAACCGGGCAGAAATCGAGACTCTGAAACTGCGACTGAGAAACGGATGGAAAATCCCAATAATTCTTTGCCCGACCTGGGAATCGAACCCACGGCCTCATGCTCAGCAGTCGCGCTTTGCGACCACTAGACCAACAAGAAAAAAACAAAAAGAAATAATAACTCACCTGATAATGTGTTTGTACGACCACCGCTCTAAAAACTATGGTCGCATCTTGAACTCTTGTCTCGAGTGGCTTTTCCGCAAACTTTGGACACTGACTGTCACAAACTATTGTCCTGCACAAGAACAAAACAACCACCAACAAATCTCTGTTCGTGAATCTACCCATTGTTGGCCAAAACATTGCTAAACCCATTTTGAACTTTAACATCGTTGTTATAAATTACATTTTTCTATGGCACGTCCATCGCACGACACTAATTCTCTTCACTCGCCTTTTCCTCTGACGTTTCCTGGCTTGCATTTTTTATCTGTAACAAGGAAATATGTATTAAATATTCTGATGTTTTGTTCCCTTTGAGTAATGAAGAGATTAATGTTTTATGAGGAAATATTAGAGCGTCAATCCACGAGCTACTTTTGCAGAATTGCTGTCTTGTATTTATTTTATGTAAATTCATTTACTTTGTACTGTTAACAATTATTTTACGTTTAACTTGTTCTAAACAATAAGAATACCAGCCTATCATTGTCCTACTGCAGGGTAAAGGCCTTTCCCCTTAAAAGACGAGGCAAGGGTATTGATCACCACGCTTGGTCAAGGTGGATTGGCGATTTCAGACTTATATTACCTGCATCCGTCACCCATGTCAATGATGTAGATAAACCTAATGGCCTAGATAAACTAAAATAGTACATATGAATTGAAAAAGTCACATTCATTATGCACATAGTATTAAAACAGCACACCATGCTCACGTACAACGCTGACAATACTAACAAAAGACGGTATGATATAGTATGCACTTCTAATGCAACCTCCAAATATGTCTTTGCGAGAAGATTCTATTCATTTTTAAGCCCATTTTTGTACAATAAATTAAATAGAAAACTAAGTATATATAAGTTAAACTATACACATCAAAAGTGTCTAGGGATCAACATCCCTAACAAATGTTAGGGATGTTGATCCCTAGACACTTTTGATGTGTGTATTTTAGCTGTAAAAAATCTTTAATTAACTATTTAAAATCCTTGTCTTATGCACAGACAGAAGAGTTACTGGCTGTCTGCATGTAAACTGT
Source organism: Hoplodrina blanda (assembly GCA_949316365.1). Classification (NCBI taxonomy): domain Eukaryota; kingdom Metazoa; phylum Arthropoda; class Insecta; order Lepidoptera; family Noctuidae; genus Hoplodrina; species Hoplodrina blanda. The sequence goes on from OX438590.1 coordinate 3,068,742, forward strand.
TACCACGCTGTCTTCTGTATTTTTATTTTGTGTTAGTTATTATTTTAGTACTTACTTTTTTCATTTAATGTTAATTTATTTACTTTAAGTAGGTATGTGTGCATCTTGTAGCCTGAAACACAGGTTCAACCTAGTTCAGGCAAATTAGCAACTGTGCTCTATTTTTAATTGTCAATATATATTACTGTAAATGTGCCCCTTTTTATAAATAAATGATTATTATTATTATTATTTGTACTTGCTCCTGCTAGCGAACCTACAACGTCATGCATGAAAGGTGGGCGCTTTAACTACCGGGCCATCAAGACATTTTTACTTATACTGCTTGTAGGTATCCAAAAAATACTGAACAGTAATCAAGAGAGCACGTATGTACAAATGCGATGTTCACACAAAGTGAAGTTTAGAAAGTTACATTAAAAATACCTTCAAACTTAATTATTCATTGACCTAAAAACCTGGAAATTCTAAAGGCTTTTAGAACAATCTAAATTCAAAAGTTTTACCGTTAGCTTAATGACGTCAAACAATTATAAAAACATTAATTACGTGACTAACTAAACTAAAGTATTCAACAATAACCGAACTACATTTAAAATAATGAGTACCTTCTGAAAACCTTCCATTTTGATAAGCGATGATTCTATAATTATTTTTCATGGAGACTGTAATTTAAAGTTTGTTTTACGTTAAAATTGAACAGTTGAATGGCATGCTACCTTTTAAACCTGCAATTAACTCTTAGTAATTAATTTTCTATTAGTCTTTACCCGTACATTATGAATTCTTGACGAAATTTAGATTGTGACGACATGTATCGCGTGTATTATGTTCCTTGTAAACATAATATGTTCTAAGTAGAACACGTACTTATTATGTTACATTATATTGAGATCTTGTACATATAAAGTTAACAAGAAAATTTTCTAAAAAGAGAAGTTTAATGTATGACGAAACATTCGTTAAAATAATGTTGATAAAAATTTGAAATATTACCTACCTATAGGACACAGATCTTTGTGGAGTATTAATTCGTAGGGAATTATATTGGTACTTATGTAAAAAAATAATAAAGGGTTTTTGAAACTTAACAATACAGGTACTTAACAATATTTTATATTTTTTTTATAAATAACTGCAAAAGTTAAAGTTAAAATAAAACAGACGAATAAAATCTACAACATAAACCAGTCTTATGCCAATTACAAGTCTTCACAGATGAAATGTATAAAAAATTAACTGTTTATTTATTCCTAGTACATACTTTAGCTAGAAAACAGAATAACACGACAAATAATTCACACTTCTAGCTTTCTGCAGAGTTAACAAGCAATACTGCAGAACAGGACTCGTGTTTTGACACACTAATCCATTTGCTCACAATTCATCGGCTTTACAGCCAGTAAGCGCCGTAAATATTTCACAGAAATGGAAATTAATAGACTGTAATGAAAATGAATGTACAATCAATGCGATTAAGTCTAAAATCCTGTGATTACTGTTGAAATGGACAATAAAATTTGATTTTGTAATGAAACGTCCATTCATATTGTTATTACTATCTTATGCCCGCGACTTCGTCCGCGTGCGGAGTTTTAATATACGGACCTCTATTCTAAAAAGCTCTTTTAGAAAAAAATAAAACCGCCTTCAAAAACTACAAAATAAAAAAAAACTTTAGTTTTTAGTTTTTTTTTGTAGTTTTTGAAGGCGGTTTTATTTTTTTGTAAAAAAGCTTTTTATTTTTCACTTTGCTTGTGTGTTAATGTTTGAAATCCTTACAAAAAGCCCTTTCAAACAATACCTCACACGATATAATTAATTTTGGAAAGTAGTAGGTTGACGTACCCCCTCCCTCTCTTCCTTCAGTCAGTCATCGACTACACGTATAAACAAAGCAATTAAGCAATTTTACTTGTTACGACAGTTATGCTGTGATCCTATAAGGAGTTCCGTTCTATATCTCCGAAGTTCATCATCAGATCATGACAATATTTCTATGGGACCTATTCGGAAGTATACTCTTTCAAACAAAAAAGAATCATCCAAATCTATTCATAATTGGCTGAGAAATCAGGTAACATACATACAAAAAAAAAAAAAAACATACGCGCCGAATTGATAACCTCCTCCTTTTTGAAGTCGGTTGAAAATAAAAGTAGCTGATAGTTACTTCTGATAGCATCAGCTATATGCCCGTGAAAGTTTTCTTCTTTAAATCCAACTATCTACTTATATACGTATAAACCTTCCTCTTTAATGACTGTATTATTATTATTATTTTTATCTGAGATGGGTTTGTTCTCGGCTCTAGTCTGTGACAGAGACCAAGTCTACGATGGTGTTGCCAGAAGAAATCTAATCAAGCCTGAGCTTGATAGGGGCCAAATGCCTGCCGGGGTTGCGGGACGTCTTAACGGGATACCGTGGCCCCGGAACGTAAAGGGCAACAGAAGGAACAGGGTGGTTTTTTAGTCAGTAAAAGTCTGACAGTCCCTTCCGCCCCACCCAGGGCGGAAGGAGTCATTTGATGATTTTTACCACCTAAAAAAAAAAGCCTGAGCCTGATCCGTCTATTGATGAAAACCGCATTAAATTCCGATGTTAAGCGGACAGCGGGAAGTGATTATACTATGTAGAGAAGGAGCACGCATGTTGGCGGCAACACTATACCTCTACTCAATATTAGTTATAGAAGTACCACAAGGGCTCTCAAATTAGAATTCGACCTACCCGCCCACTCATACAATTACAAGTTGTATTGTATATCGAAACAAAATTGGATCTAAGGGTCACGGCAAAAAAGGTTTGGGTACTGGTTGCTTGCTGTCAACATTGAAGAGGGTATTTGTTCATTGTTTTTGCGTTACATGGGAATTGTAACATAATAATTAAGAGCAATAATTTGACTGTATCAGAAAGGTTAGATAAAGGTTATTCTAATACACTCATCTCTGTTACAAGGAATGTAAAGTTCAAAATGGTTGAACGTCTTAATAAATTCGTAAAGTAACACAGAGACAATTTTTATTGCTGTTTAATCAGAAAGTGCAGTGCCAATCAAATCATTTACTGCTTTGCACAGGTGCAATGTGATGTGATTCATAAATCTTCCTCTTAATAACTCTATATTCTATTGATGAAAAAATTAAAATCCATTGCATAGTTTAAAAGATCTAAGCATAAAGACAGCTGTAAGTGACTTTGTTTTATACTATGTACTTTTGAATTGTGAAATCTTTAAAACAATCTGCTCGTGATATACCTGGAGGCTTAAATAATAACTAAGAAGCACCAATTGTGGTTATCTCAAAACCAGACACAAAGCAACAATTGTTACACAACAATATACCAAGTTCTAAACACAAAATCGATTCAACTAGAAACTAACATATCCCAAATCCTTGTTCACATAATCAGAATCCCTACAACTAAATTTGTTGACAAAGGTATTAGAGTCGATCATTAAATAGGATGAACTCAATCTGCAAAGCATGAGTAATCCTTCAAACACGGCCTACTTAGGGGTCTATATCCTGTTATATGAGCCCTTAAGCTTCGAAGAGTGCCACTCCCCTTCTCATATTCGGAGATAAACGAAAACCTTCTTACAGCTGTGCTAATAATATACTAGAGGTTTTGTGTAACAAGATCCTGATGTATGTCAAGTATATTTGAAATGTTAAGTGTGTTGAAGATGGTAAGTATTTACACGATGTTATGGTTGACTGAAATGTAACATACCATTTTCTTCTTTATGTAAAGAATGAATTTCAAAGTGGCAAGGACTTTTTATTGATCTGCCATGTTTTGAAAATAGAATGTAATTTTTTTGTGCTCTATTTATACAATTAGTATTATATCATTCGTGATTCGTCGTGTAACGATGGCCCATCTCTCGGGCAAGTACCAATGTGACTTTTTCAATGCATACATTATCTACTTTCTGAAAATCATCGTAAGGAAACCTGGACCTAAAAACAATATAAGTCTGAAATCGCCACTCCGCCTTAGGCAAGCGTGGTGATCAATGCTCGTGCCTTCTCTGTATGAGAAGAGGCCTTGTAGTGAAATAATAGGTAATAGGCTGACAGTAAGTCAAAGTCAAAGTCAAAACATTTATTTCAATTAGACCATAATATGCAGGCACTTTTGAATAGTCAAGGAGTTTGTCAGTTGGCGATTATCACACGGCACCGCACGCCGCTCCGGCATGCGGTGGCGGTGAAGCGGATTTCGATGCGGTTGTCCGCACGGTGATGCGGTTCAACCGCATGACCGTGCGGATCGATTTTGAACAGTTTTTTTTTTAACCAGTTATTTTTTACCGGTTTTGACCAGTTTTCAGGGTGTCCAGGTTGGGGTTTTTTTTTCCCCCAATTTGGGGAAAAATTTTGGGGAACTTTTGGTGAAATTAAAACTGCGGAGAAAATTCTGGGAAAAAAATAAAAAAATTCTGCGAATCCACTAGCGCGAATGCAGATATGCGCGAAGTATATTTTTATAAAGGATAATGGGCAAAATTCTTAAAATAAGGTTCCGTACACATACCCACATCACTTTATCTATTAGATAAAATTCATAACGGCTAATTACCTACTCGTCATGGGTGTCGTGTTCATGGTTTTCGAGGGTGCTTCAATACCATCAACGATTTGTTTCATTCAATCCAATATCACTTTGTGAGCTTTGGTTAACTAAAGTATTAAACTATAGTTTTATTTTTGATTTTACTAATTTCGTTTGTGATTCATGTAGGTATAACGTTCTGTTTATTTTTTATAATGCACATAATATTACAACATGTAAAATAAATGTTAAGCTAAAAAAAATGCCTTAAAGTTTAATTTCGTGATGCAAAATAATTCGTTTGCATAGGCATCTATATGATGACCCACATCACTTTATCTATTAGATAAAATTCATAACGAGTAATTACGCGTCATGGGTGTCGTGTTCATGGTTTTCGAGGGTGCTGATGACGAAAATGAGGTCAAAATGAAAATCCAAGATGGCGGCCGCAAAATTTTACAAAATATGCTTCATGGGTGTCGTGTCGTGGCATATTTTGCGGCCGCCATCTTGGATTTTCATTTTGACCTCATTTTCGGCACCAGCACCCCCGAAAACCATGGACTCGACACCCATGAAGCATATTTTGTAAAATTTTGCGGCCGCCATCTTGGATTTTTATTTTGACCTCATTTTCGGCATCAGCACCCCCGAAAACCATGGACACGACACCCATGAAACATATTTTGTAAAATTTTGCAGCCGCCATCTTGGATTTTTATTTTGACCTCATTTTCGTCATCAGCACCCTCGAAAACCATGGACGCGACACCCATGAAGCATAATTTTGTAAAATTTTGCGGCCGCCATCTTGGATTTTCATTTTGACTACATTTTCGGCATCAGCACCCTCGAAAACCATGGACACTACACCCATGACGCGTAATTAGCCGTTATAAATTTTATCTAATGGATAAAGTGATGTGTGTACGGAACCATATTTCAAGAATTTAGCCCATTATATCCTTTATAAAAATATACTTCGCGCATATCTGCATTCGCGCTAGTGGATTCGCGGAAGTATCTATCGCGCAAGTGTAGGCGCACAAATGTCTATCGTGGAACTGTCATTCGCGCAAGTGACCTATCGCGCAAAGGGAGTCGCGCAAGTGTCTTGGCGCCGAAACGTCCATTCGCGCAAGTGTCCGTGCGCGCAAAGGGTCTCGCGCAAGAGTCTTGCGCGCAAATGTCTTTCGCGCATGTGTCCTGATACCCACTATGGTGCTAGGTCAACAAATAAAAAAAATAGATTTAAAAATATAAGAAGCCAAAAGTCCCTAAAAATACACTTAAACATATAACGCCCTTTTAAAAAATTATATTACCCCCTAAATTTGGGAAGAAAACCCCTAAATTGGGAACCCTGCACGATGATCCCAAGGAGGTTAAAAATATAGGGAGCGAGCGCTTGGAACATTGTAACTGTTCCTCATTTTTCTTAGAAAGAGAGGCACTGAGTTCTGTATTTTATCTCGTTCTGGCATTGTTAAGTGTATTAGAAATTGTGTATATTATATTATATATATGTATATATTATATATAATATATTATTATTGTGTGTATTAGAAAGAAACAGAACGCTTAACTCGGTGCCTTTCATTCATTTCAAGGTCACCGAATTAGGACCGTTTCTGTAGTATGAAGCGAGCACTCCCTATATTTTTAACCTCCTTGGATGATCCGCACGGTGATGCGGCGCCCCGTGTGTGAAGCACCGCACGACCGCGCGGACGTCCGCACGGTGATGCGGTTGTGACGAGAACACCGCTCGACCGCGCGGTCGTGCGGTGTTCGTGTGCAAGGTTCAAGCGGATTTCATAGAGGCTAGTGCGACGTGAGAACCGCATCACCGCATGCCGGAGCGGCGTGCGGTGCCGTGTGTTAATCGCCTTAGTCCGAAAGTTGAAGCTAGTTGCTCGTTCCAAAACGGAGGTAGGCCTCTATGGAGAAGAAGTATTATTATCCATTAATTTTCATGAGTACATATCCCCAGTTGAATTACCAAATATACAAGGCTGAACAATGGTTTCAGTGTTAAAGACAGTATATACAATATAATAATGGCCTCAAAACAGTATGTCATCAAACTTAAGTAGGTACTCCAGAGATAGTAAACATTTCCACAAATGTAGACACACAATGACATTTATTCCCGCTTAGTCCTTATACTCCAACGTCTTAAATCAAAGTCGTATCAAAGGACCAAGAGACAGGGTTCAATATATCAGCATTATTACTTTAACAAAGGTTGAGGACGTCATTTACCGATTCTGTTTCACTGGCCAAGGAAAATTGATTTATTGCCCGATAAGAGTGGCTTGCGGTATCTAGGAATACGGTCCTTTTTTAAGAGTGTGTATAGATTTTCTTTTGAGGACTCAAAGTGATAAAGAAAGGTTCTAGTGGGGTTAAGAATTCGGTTCATTTTTAAGTAAAGATGATAACACATATAACACAACTTTTTTATTTTTTTCGCGAGATGGTTGAATTAGTTTGGAATTTGTAGGTACTCGTGTTATGTAAATTTTTTTTTTTAAAAGTCTGACAACCAGTCTTACCTAGGGGTACCGTATTACCCAGTTACTGGGTTGTGGAGGTCAGATAGGCAGTCGTTCCATGTAAAATACTGGTAATCAGCTGCATCTGGTTAGACTGGAAGCCGACCCCAACATAGTTGGGAAAAGGCTAAGCAGATGATGTTTTGTAACAATTTTTGCTTTTCATTAGTAGTCTTGTTTTAACGCCCGAATCTTACTACTGTTATGCGAAAGAATGGATGTTTGTTATAACAATAATTATAATATATAATATAATTAATAATAATAATTAATTATAAAATTTGGCACAGAGATAGATTAAAATGTGGAAAAGAACATAAGCTACTTTATATCGCGGGATAATGTACGGTTTCTGTGGGATAATATGTCAACTTCGACGCAGACGAAGTCGCGTGCAGAAGCTAGTCATTCATAAAGAACGAACATTGTAACTATTATATTTGTAATTTATCTCGTGAACAATAAAGAGAATCCTTTTCTATCTCTTAAGTGATTAGAAATTCTATTCCATAAGCGATTATATTTGGAAAACATTTTCCATCTTTCAGAGTTCAATTTTCGTCAGGATTATTTCGAAGAACCAAGGTCAACAGTCTTACAAAAGGCTTAAAGGTATTTAGAAATTGTATTATCAACCGGATGTAAGCCTGTCTTCAAGACAAGATGGTGCTTCCCGACATTTTGAAGAAGGAAATCTTATTTTAGACAATAAGTAAACCACTTACGATACTGACGTACACGTACAAGAACCTGACGATAAAAGTACTCTTGATTTTCTTCCAAGCTTCTCAGATAATAATCTAAAAAGAGCTCACATCAAATTACAGCAAAACTCGTAAAACAATGGAGAAATGTAATATCACAATTTAATAATAAAATAGGGAAGCAATCAAATCTAATATAACTGGCTGTTCAATGAAGAAACCACAAAAATGAAACTGAAATAAATTCGAATGATATAATATCTGTAGACTTTAGAAGCCTTAGGAGTTTTATACTATTACCAAGGGGTATTGTATTACCCAGTTATTGGGTAATGGAGGTCAGATAGGCAGGCGCTACATGTAAAATACTGCCCGCCTCGGAAAGCACGTTCAGCCGTTGGTCCCGGCTGTCATATGTGAATCTTTGACAGTCGTTACTGGTCGTCAGAAGGCCGAAATTCGGATAACCAGTCTTACCAAGGGGTATCGTGTTACCCAGTCACTGGGTTGTGGTGGTCAGATAGCTCCATGTAAAATACTGGTATTCAGCTGCATCTGGTTAGACTGGAAGCCGACTCTGACGTAGTTGGGAAAAGGCTAGGCAGGTGATGAGGAGTTTTATACTATTATCGTGGAAATATTCCATTTAATCGTGGCATGGAAGAAGAACCGTGTTCTGTGTCATGTTTCATGTCATTTTCTTATGTGTTAGCCTGTTATTGGCGATTGTATAAAGCCTTGACCAATAATTAAATTGTCATACTTAAGATCTGATGCACACAGAACCTGTTGGAAAACCTTAATTAATCCATTCTGACATTATAAATAAGAAAGCATCTCTGTCTGTCACGCTTTCACGACAAAATCACTAAACCAATTTTGATAAAATTTGGTACGGGGTTAGTTCGAATCCTAAGAAAAGACATAGGCTACTTTAAAAAGTAGCCTAAACGAAGTCGTGGAATAAATTCCACGACTTCGTCTGCGTCCGCAATAACCACGCGGGCGAAATCACGGGCAAAATCTAGTTATTAAATAAAAGAACCACCTGATGGAAATCAGACATGTTGGTTATATTTTAACAGAAAATTGAAATTGAAACACTTCCATTAAAGATGAGAGCCATAAAAATTAAACATTGCTACAAAAACAAACACACAATTTGAAATTGGAAAAAGCCTTCTCAGAAACACTGGACTAAGCAACAAAACTGAACAGATTTGACCAAAACTACTCAAAACAACAAACGGATTCACAACAAACAATAAAGGAAATAACGGGTCATATTTCTAAAGGAGGTAGGGGGAGGAGAATGGAGGTATTTATATGGCAGAGGTAAGTGGCAACGCAGGGAGGGGTCGCCCTAGGAAGACCTACACTAACCTTATTGGTGAGGTTCTTCAGAAAGGTCAGGTGCGGAGTACCTACTCGTAACCGACGTGCTTGTACAAGATGTACCTATGAACGTAGATGAGGCGAAAGGAGTATGTAAGGATCGTAGCAGGTGGCGTTCTGTGGTTTCTGTCTACCCCCATGGGAAAAAGGCGTGAGTTTATGTATGTATCATCATCATCATCGTCATCATATCAGCCTACGGCCGTCCACTGCTGAACGTAGGCCTCTTCCAAAGAGCGCCAGTATTTTGTATGTGTGTATTTATAAAGGAAACCGAAACAGATGAAAATGTATGGACAGATATTCTTGTCGTCGGTAACATTACAACACAGCTCAGCATATTTCTCGGTACATTAAGCACTTGAGTTATAACCAAACAAATGGTCTGACGGAGGCATATGGAAGGAAATTAAACTAACATTTTTCAACATTAGGATGAGTTCAGAGGTTAACAGTAAGTGGGAAGAGAAGGGTGGCTGTGTGATGGCAGTAATATGTTTTGAAATATGACAGAAGGTTATATTATTTAGGTGTTGGTCTCACAATTATTCATTGGCCTTTTTACCCGACTGCGGCGAACGCCAAAAGGAGAGTTATGTGTTTGTCTTCCATGTAAGTATGTCTGTTCCTATGTCTGTTCATAACGACTCAACGGTTCAATCGATTTTGACAAAACAAGAACAGTAATTTGTCGTAATATTATTTTCAAATTATTTTTTTGTGCCGATTGAAGTAGTAGCAGTGATTTCCAAATCTTTATCTGTACAGAAAAATAAAAATTAAGTATCTGTTACTAATGTTAAAATAACAGCGTTTAACAAAATAAATATGAATGTTTACACAAAACTAACATGAAAAAAAATACATTAAAAAAATCTCTGTCTGTTTCTTCAGACTAATTTCTATAACGGCTGAACGGATTTTGATGGGACCTTCATAACAGATAGCTGATGTTGTCAGGCTATTTTTATTTTAGGAAAATAATCTGTTAAAACGAATCGGTCGTGATAACCGACATTTATACAAACGAAGTCGCAGGCATTAAGCCAGTTACTTATATGAACTCCAAAAACGTAACAGAATCTCATCACTCACAGCACCACTAAAACCACACAGGTTTATCCCATGTCAACCCCGACATTTTTTTTCTCTTTCCTACTTAAAAAACGACGCGTCGAGTAGTACACGGAAAATTAAGCTTGCTAATTCCGAAACGCTGACTTAACGCATCTGAACACGGCGTTATAAATGGAGTGATTTAACTGGATAACAGACCTTTTCAGTGTAAATGTGAAAAGGGTTTTTGAGTTGGCAGTTTTCGTGTGTGTGCCACATATGGTTTTGGCACAAAAAAAGATGCGAAATTAGTTGAAAATTACTGTGAGAGAAATTATTTTGCTGTGAATAGAGCGCTTTTGTCTTGGGATGAGGGATATAAATAAAGCAGATAATATATTTAATAGTAATCTCCTTTAGTCGAATAGATCTTCTTAAAGAGTCTATCTTTAGATAATTGGTTGTGACAAAGGAATAATGGAAGTACTTATAGAAATATGATTTAATTGGTTCAGTGTTCTCAGACAAAGTAATTACGTATTTTCGTTTATTTGATAATGCCATCTAATTTTGCTCGTCTGTTGGCCTGGAAATTGCTTAAGCTTGATTCACACGTATTGGTGATAAATTATTCTTTTATATATTCTCAAAATAGGTATGAAAACTTTTCGATAGGCAAGTTATCATAGACATGTTTGTTAATAAATTATATTTGATAAAAAATATGTCTCATCAAGTTATCTGATGGGTGAAGGTCGATTCCACGGCTATTAGGCTACTACTAAAAGTGCTAAAAATTCTTAAGAATCACTAGCATAGTTATCACCTTGAATAATAAATAAATTGGAGCAAATCTGCACCTTGTATAAATATACTTCATACCTAAATATACTTACATATTTAGTTAAGTACAAGAATACTAATACCTACTTTAGTTATGATTTCATACACTGCCGTACAGATAGGCAGTCGCTCCATGTAAAATACTGGTACTCAGCTGCATCCGGTTAGACTGGAAGCCGACCCTAACATAGTTGGGAAAAGGCTAGGCAGAGGAGGGAGGACACTGCCGTAAACACGCATCATTATATAACCCATCATTTTCATAAACAACAATATTTCAGTACAAAACTATAAGCCACCAAAAAAAATAAACCTTATGCTCAATTCTCATGGTGAAAATGATAAAAAGGACAATGCATCAAACAAATTGAAAACAAACAAAGATACTTCAAATATCATGTGAAGAACTGAATATACCCTTGGACCCGACCTTCATGACTTGGGATTCGAAACAAGACCTCTTTGTAATAAGAAAAAGGTTTTATATAAGTTATGGAATAATCTATGAAGTGTGGAAAGCTGTGATGTAGGTACAGAAGATATGGATGAATGAATAAGTTTCAGATTTGATACAGTATTTTATATCTTGTTTGAGCAGTGAGAGGCTTGGATATTGAATGGTATTGAGTTATAAAGATACTATTTGTTACTGAGGTATTTGTTAATAATGGTTTAGATTTAGAAATGACGAGACTCAGGGTTCTACTTATAATAATAAGTAGAACGCTATATAAGTCAAAGTCAAAACAGTCATTTCAATTAGACCAATTACAAGCACTTTTGAATTGTCAAGGAGTCGGTCAGTTACTCAGAAAGTTGAAACTAGTTAAAGGGTTAAATAATGGGGCAACGATAACTAATAACTATATACTAATAATGTAACACCAGCCTAATATTGTCCAACTGTAAGGCAAAGGCCTCTTCTCATACAGAAAAGGCATGAACATTGATCATCACGCTCAAGGCAGATTAGCGATTACAGATGAATATTACTTACTCGTCCAAGTTTCTTTGCGACGTTTTTCTTCATCGATGTTAGTGATGTCTAAGATAAATTAAGATAATTGAAAAACTCGCATCGGTATCTACCAGGTATCGAACCTGTCACCTCATGCATGAGAGGAAGGCGTCTTACTACCATACCGCCTACTCCATAGAGACCTATCTACGTTTTAGAACGATGCACTAGCTTCAACTTTTTGACCAACTGACCGACTCATTGACAATTCAAAAGTTTCTATAAATGATTTAATTGATATAAATGTTTTGAGTTCCATTTAACCACTAGTCATTAGGATAATGATGCCTATCTTTTTGTTCGTTTACTTTAGTAATGACTGTCCGACTTGAAACGCTTTGGCGTAGTCGTTGACGAACTGTTTCCATACCATCATGTCATCGGCTTTTCTCAGGGCAGTAGCAAAGGTAAGTCCCGTCATTGCCGTGATCTGATCAGACCAGAGGATAGTTGATCGCCCCGTGGTATTTTACCATCTACTTTTCTCACTTTAACCAATTTATCAAATCTATCTGGTTGTCTTTAGGCGATGTGGCCAAAGTAGAATAATGACTGCAGGAAAAATCAAATAAGATAAGAATAAAGGAAGCAATATTGGTGTAGACAAGACTTAAATCGCTGACTATGGAAATGAAAACAAAATCATACAAACATTATTCCAAGCTTCAAAAGTTCTACAGGGACAAAGAAGATTTTCTATACAATGTAAAATAGGTAACCCTTATGGAAACAACAGTCTTTGCTGATGCTCCTAGCTTAGCATAGAATATGTTAATGCTCCACGCGACAGGTGGCGTTGACTCTTACGGATTTCAGAGAGAGCTACATACTACATTCAGAATTTATATTTTAGCACAAGACTTTCCTTAAGACGCTTTCCTTCATCGTTTATAATTGGTGATACATTTTAATGAGGCATTTTACGTATGTGAATTTTTTAAAGGTAGATTCGGTTTTTTTTATGTTTCGTGAATTTACTATGTACCTTTTATGTTTTATCGTGCATTCTGTTTGTAATACCTATATTGTTGCGTACCTGTCTATATTATAGTGATTGGTTGAATCCCTTTAAGCTATAACATTGTTAGGATGTACCATAGATAAATTCATTACATCTACCGATGTCCGCGATACATCGTAAAGTGCCTTCTAATATCCCAATTGAAATAAACGATTTGACATTGACTTTGACATAAATTCCTACATTACCAAACAGTAAGAGATGTCTGAGGTTTATCTCATTGCTTACATCCCCTATCGCTCCAACTACGCATGCGTAAAGTCCAGATACCGTGTAACCCTAATCAAAACTAGCTTCAACAAACACAACGTACCTGCCTTGTTCGTATTAATTGATGTAATCACAGCAAGTGCTCTGTTATCGCCTTAATTGTTCCCAAGTCTATGTTTATCAGATTGTGAATAAGTAATCATCTCCTATTATAGCTCTATTAGCCAATGGATGATGTCTAAGGTCAGTAGATTAGGGTCGTTTATACGAGTAAAGTTTTGTGTGGTGGTGAGGGAGTTTTGTTGCGGGAATATTTAGGTCAAGTAGAAGCCAGATAATGTAGCCAGGATTTTGTGAAAACATCACTCCTGTTGTAAACCCCGAAGGGTTAGGCAGAGATGTATCCATTAGTACACCCACATTTCGCCAGTAACGTTTAAGTCCCATGTAATAAGGGGCGAGCCTATTGCCATCAACCGGGCAAAATCCAAACTTCTAGGCTGCTACTGTAAAATCCCTGATGAAAAAACCCAATAACACTTAGCCAGACCTGGGAATCGACCCCAAGATCTCATGCTCAGCAGTCGTGCTTTGCGACAAGTAGACCAACGAGGTAGTCGAATTTTGTAATAACTTCATTGAAAAGAGTGTCCGTGGAGTTCCTTGCTCTTTCTTCTCCATAAAGACCTACTTACGCTTTGGAACGAGCAACTAGCTTGAACTTGCTGACTAACTGACTAACTCCTTGACAATTCAAAAGTGCCTGTAAATGGTTTAATTAAATTAAATGCTTTGACTTTGACTACCATCGTTTTTTACTCCATTCTTAATGGTCAACTTTTAAAACTTAGATGGTTCTCTTAATGTTTTAATTAAATTAGGTGTCACGGACGTCATCGCTTAGATAAGAAATAGTATAAGGATTGATTAAAATAAAGATCATTTTGAAATTAGGGTTTAATGAAACATTGTAAGTCGATTAAGGTTGTTTTTATTATCCCTTAGTGTTGGGAAGTACAGCAATCTAGAATCTAAGTACGTTAGGACATAAGAAAACCTTATAGGTGATTTTGTAGGTATACTGTGAATAATTTAGGGTAAACAAGTCAGTAACTATTTTAGCATGATATTAGACTACTCAATTAAGGTAGAATCACAGGGTTTAGTTAAGTTTTTGTTGGAATTGTTTAATTCCTTTGTTTACTCAAGGTCAATATATATAACTACACATACACCTAAGTATATGTAAAGCAAACGTAGGGATAGGATTGGTGGAAAGATTTTTGTTTGTGAGCCGCTCGCCACTACGTCCACCTACGGTCTGAGGGAATAAATTAAGCGCGGCTGAGAGCCGCAGCGTAGTCTCGCAGAAGCCCTCTGACAAGGTGTTACTCTGCCCGTCCGCGTAGCGAAAAGTGTTTTTTAGTGTTTCTTAGTATTGCTAGATTGTCATTACCTTTTGCTTTGTTTTTTCAAGTTTATATTAGTCTTTGTTAGTAGTTCAGTTTAAAGTCACTATTGTTAGCTAAATTAAATCAGATTAAATCCAGTGAGAAAAACCTATGTTTCATTTAAATACAGTCCACCTTGATAGCTGGTCCTTCGAGCCGGATCGTGAACAGTGAACAATAGTGAACAGTGAACAATAGTGAACTGGACTAGTGAACCTAACTGTGATACTAGGATCTGGGCAACGTCTAGACGTTAATTAGTGCCGCCGCCCGATCCTAATAACTAGACAGTGCCGAATCGAACAGTGTTGATCTGAATTAGAAGACAAGATCGAATCAAGCATGGTGGTCACCCGTAGCCAGTCAGACTTGGCTGAGGTGGAGAAACAGAAACGTGTCCAGGAGCGAGAAGCCGCACGCCGCAGAGATGAAGAGCGGATTGAGAGAGAGCGACTTCGAAGAGTCTCCTTGGACCCGCCAGCCTCGCCTTATTCAAGGCCAACAGAAGTAAGTGTGGCTGGACCTTCTGGAACCCAGACAATGGCTACCACGCAACCACGAGTGAGATCGCCCACACGATCATTGAGGTCACACCGATCGACCACTAGCGTGACAACACGGCTGCGGCTAGCGGAATTAAACGCCGCAGAGAAGTTGGCCGTCATACAAAAGAAACAATTAGAGATGGACGCGGACATGAAAAGGAAGCAACTAGAGATGGACGCGGACATAATAAAGAAGCGACTGGCTGCCGAAGTGTCTGCTATCCAAGACGAGGAAAGCGACATCGAAGAACACCACCAAAAGGTGGACGAGTGGTTAAGAAGGAACCCGCTCGATTCACGGGGGGAGGAAGAGGCAGCAAGAGGCAACAGAGACGAACCACGGCAAATCAGATTTGAGACGCCTCGAGCGCGGTCACCGACGCCGACCAGAACCCGAAATAGTATCGAGCTATTGACCGCTAGTCTCGAGAAGATGGCTAGACCTAGGCCACGTCATATCGACTTGCCAACCTTCACTGGAGCCGCCAACGAGTGGTTGCCTTTTAAAGCGGCCTTTAGAGACTCAACACTCATGTACCAGATCACAGCCGCAGAGAACATACATAGGCTGAGGAGCTGCCTTAAGGGAGAGGCAAGAGACGCAGTTGCTGCGTTGTTGCACACAGCCACCGATCCAGAGGATGTGATGAAAACTTTGGAACAATGTTTCGGGCGACCCGAGGTAATTATTGACCGAGCCTTGGAAGATCTTAAGAAACTCCCGAAACCCGGTGCATCGGCAGCCGACCTCAACAGCTTCGCTGTGAAACTGCAGAATATTATTTGTGTGTTGAAGACTATAGATCAAAGAGGTTATCTATTTAATCCGCTGCTAACAAGGGAAGTGCTGGACAAACTGAGTCCCCATATACGATCCCGTTGGTGCGACTACGCCTACGATAATGAAGGTACGACCGACCCTGAAATTGTTGTGATATCCCGATTCTTAATGAGGGAGGCAGACAGGGCCTTAAAATACACTTACGCCCCGTCTACATGTGCTACCGCAAGTCAAAAGAGGGAGACGCGACCCGTCGTAACTCAGAAGAAGAAGGCAACGGTATACACCACTGTCGACGGGACGAATGAAGAAAAGAAAGAAAAGTGTTTGTGCTGTGATGGTGATCACGAAGTACCTAAATGTGCAAAGTTCCTGAAGATGGCTGTCGATGAAAGATGGGAATGGGCGCGCACCGCAAAGGTATGTTTCAAGTGTGTGACAAAGCGCCATCGACGTGAGCATTGCCGAGCAAAACGATGTGGCGAAGGAACGTGCAGCCGTCCGCATCATGCGTTGCTGCACAAGGAACGTGAGACAAAAGAGACGTCGCAAACTGAAAAACCAGATAAAGCGACCGACGCCGAGAACTTACAACCAAAGGAATCGGTGATGACCGTCTCCGCGCCAAGCAAAGCATCGCAGCGAGTATTATTGAAGATGTGTCCCGTGATATTAAAGGGGCCCGGCGGGCAAGTGTCGACGTTCGCCTTAATGGATGAAGGCTCAACAATATCGCTCATCGACGAAGAATTGACGCGCCGTATACAAGTGACTGGGCCGGTCTCCACTTTACGCATACAAGGCGTGAACTCACAACAACGCGAGGAATATAGTCAGGAGGTCAAGCTACAGATACGCGGCCAGAGCGGTGAATTTCAGGAATTGCGAGCACGAACAATGAAAGACCTACGGCTTCATGGTCAAACGGTGGACAAGTCGATGTTAAGTAACTATCCACATCTCCAGGACATACAAAGAGACGCGTTCTTTGAAGAAGCCACACCAAAGGTGTTGATAGGTGCCGATAATTGGCACCTAATAGTCACGCGTGAATTACGCATGGGCAAAAGGAGTGAGCCCGCAGCTTCGTACACTCAGCTAGGATGGGTGATCCATGGGACTGCACCGCGCGCAACGCTGAAGAAACAAGAGGGGCAAGTTGTGCTTCATCTATTCGATGTGTCTGCATCAAGGCAGACAGACGATGTACGTCGTATAGAAGAATTGATTAAATCACACTTCAGGATTGATGCCCTCGGAGTCTCTTTGGCAAAGAAGATCAAACCAGAAGATCAGAAAGCGATTGACACAGTTCAGGGCACCTTGAGAAAAGTCGGTGATCACTTCGAAGTCGGGTTACCATGGCGTGATGAAGATGCTACGATGCCCAACAACTACAACTGTGCCTTCAGAAGATTGAAGACAATTGAAAGGAAGATGGATTTATCGCCAAGCTTCGCAGCACAGTACAGCGCTCTGGTTAAAAACCTATTAGACAAAAGGTACGCCCAGGAGTGCAATGGAACAGAAGACAAAAGTAAGAGAGTATGGTACCTGCCGCACTTCCCGGTCGTCAATCCAAATAAGCCAGGGAAGATGCGGCTGGTGTTCGACGCCGCACACCGATATAGTGGAGTGTGCCTGAATGATTACCTACTGGAGGGACCTGATCTCTTGAAGTCACTGCCAGGGATCCTGTTCAGGTTTAGAGAGCGCCCAGTAGCCGTCACTGCAGACATACAGGAAATGTTTCTTCAGGTGAAGATAAGAGAGCAAGACCAAGCTGCGCAGATGTTCCTATGGCGAGGTGAGGAACGCACTAAGCCACCGAAGAAATACAAAATGACTTCAATGATCTTCGGAGCTTCGTGTTCACCCTTCATCGCACACTCAGTACGAGACGCCAATGCGAGATTGTACGCTCGAGAATACCCTAACGCCGTGCAAGCTATAACGTCAAGTCATTACATGGATGATTATGTAGACAGCTTTGCGACCGAAGGCGAAGCGATCAAGACATCGAGTGAAGTGATCAAGATTCACCAGAATGCGCATTTTAATTTGAGGGGATGGTGCTCGAATAAACACAATGTGCTGAAGAGCATTACACTGGAAAAGCAGGCACACGACACAGAAGTGAAACTCGGACAAAGAGAAGAGAACACAGACAAAACTCTGGGTTTACTGTGGCAAACAGGTTCAGACGAGTTAGGCTTTAACACGGGAATGAGTCGGTTGGCACCCGAAGTGAAGACTAGAGACAGAGTACCGACGAAGCGAGAAGCCCTTGGAGCTGTAATGGCAGTCTATGATCCTATGGGCCTCATCAGTCACTTCACAGTTGCCGGGAAAGTCTTGCTCCAGAACCTGTGGAGGCAAGACATAGGATGGGACGAAGCAATCCCAGAGCAAGACGCGCAGAATTTCGAAGAGTGGATGCAAAGCTTGAATGAAGTAACGAAGCTACGCATACCCAGGTGGTACGGCAAGGGCTCGGACGACCTTATGGACCTGCACGTATTCTGCGACGCCAGTGAGCAAGCTTACGCAGCGACCGCCTATTGGAGGATCCAGAAGTCAGACGGAAGAGTAGACGTGAGGCTGGTCGCTGCAAAGGCACGCGTGGCCCCTTTGAAGCCTGTAACTGTCCCGCGACTGGAGTTGCAAGCGGCAGTGATCGGCGCACGACTCGCGGAAACAATATTAAGAGAGCACCGAGATAAGCCTAGAAATGTGACTTATTGGTCAGACTCTCAAACCGTTTTACGATGGATAGAAAAGGACGCGTTAAAGTACACACCGTTTGTGGCGCATCGCCTGGGAGAGATT
The DNA here is from genome assembly GCA_949316365.1 of Hoplodrina blanda. Taxonomy (NCBI): domain Eukaryota; kingdom Metazoa; phylum Arthropoda; class Insecta; order Lepidoptera; family Noctuidae; genus Hoplodrina; species Hoplodrina blanda. The sequence continues at coordinate 3,087,725 of OX438590.1, forward strand.
GCGGAGCTAACTAACGCCAGCCAGTGGAGATGGGTACCTACCGAGCATAACGTGGCAGACGACGCCACACGCCCTAAATATACCACACACATGAAGCCAGACGACAGATGGTTCACCGGCCCCGCATTTTTGTACGACAACGAGGAGTCCTGGCCGAAGGAGAAGGTCAAAGATGACACCGCCAACGACGAAGTAACCTATGTGGCAGTTAAAGAAGAAAGAGAATGTCCATCTCACCTGCCCGACATAAGAAGGTTCTCTTCATACGAAAAGCTACTACGAGCAACCGCTGTGCCCTTCCTGTTCAAGGAAAAATGCAAGGACAGGACCAGCCAGATGACCGTCGACCTTATAGAGAAGGCCGAGAAACTATGGCTAAAACAAGCACAGCTCGAAGACTACGCCGAAGAGATACAGCTACTCCAGAAGGGGAAGCCGGTACCCAAGTCCAGCAGTCTATATAAGCTGGACCCTTATCTAGAAGATCAAATCCTTAAAGTCAGAGGAAGGATCGGACATGCAGCTGTAACGGAGACGAAGAAGACGCCAGTGATCCTGCACGGCAAACATCCGTTCACGCGGCTACTGGTAGAGGAAGCACATCGCAGAGCCGGTCACGCTAACAATGAACGCGTGATTAATGAGTTGCGGCAACGATATTGGGTGGTCAATCTACGCCCCACGGTACGAGCGATCGCTCAACGATGCCAGCTCTGCCGCGTCAGGAAGGCCACACCGGTGAAACCGACTCCAGGGGATCTACCCCTAGAACGCTTAATGGAGACGCAGCGACCCTTTACGCACTGCGGAACCGATTATTTCGGACCGATGACCGTAGTGATCGGAAGAAGACATGAAAAACGATGGGGAGCCTTGTTTACCTGCCTAACCACGAGGGCAGTTCATCTAGAATTGGTGTCGAGTTTATCTACCGACTCGGCTCTAATGGCGATACGACGGATGGCTGCGCGAAGGGGTTGGCCCAGTGTCATGTATTCAGACAATGGCACCAACTTCAGGGGAGCGGACGCCGAGCTACGCATGGCTTACAAGGAATGGGCCAAAGACTTCGCTCACTTTGGGCTAGAGCACCGAATGAGGTGGAAATTCATCCCACCAGGGGCGCCGCATATGGGGGGAGCGTGGGAACGCCTAGTACGCTCCGTAAAGACAGCACTGGGGGCGACCCTGCATCTCAGAGCACTGAAGGAAGAAGTGTTGCTGACGCTGTTGACAGAGGCCGAGCACTCAATTAACTCCCGGCCTCTGACCCATGTCTCTGTGGATCCCAAGGATCCGGAGGCAATCACACCTAATCATTTTCTTATTGGAACCTCCTCAGGTCTTCCCTGTACCGGGCCTTGTGAGGAGGCCAGCCGCAAACACTGGAGGGCTGCCCAAGCGCTCGCCGACCATTTCTGGCGGCGCTGGGTGGACGAGTACCTGCCGACGCTGGTGCCCAGGGGGGCATCTGACGATCAACGACGGCCCCTTCGAGTCGGCGACCTGGTCATCATCATCGACCCCACACTGCCACGAGGAACGTGGCCCCGAGGCGTCGTGGAAACCACATACGTCGGTCCAGACGGCAAGGTGCGGTCGGCGGACATCAGAACTCCGGCGGGCGTCCTACGGCGCCCAGTCACGAAGCTCGCCGTCCTCTGCGTGGAGGATAAGGCTACGGTAGCCCTGCGCCGGGGGGAGGATGTCACGGACGTCATCGCTTAGATAAGAAATAGTATAAGGATTGATTAAAATAAAGATCATTTTGAAATTAGGGTTTAATGAAACATTGTAAGTCGATTAAGGTTGTTTTTATTATCCCTTAGTGTTGGGAAGTACAGCAATCTAGAATCTAAGTACGTTAGGACATAAGAAAACCTTATAGGTGATTTTGTAGGTATACTGTGAATAATTTAGGGTAAACAAGTCAGTAACTATTTTAGCATGATATTAGACTACTCAATTAAGGTAGAATCACAGGGTTTAGTTAAGTTTTTGTTGGAATTGTTTAATTCCTTTGTTTACTCAAGGTCAATATATATAACTACACATACACCTAAGTATATGTAAAGCAAACGTAGGGATAGGATTGGTGGAAAGATTTTTGTTTGTGAGCCGCTCGCCACTACGTCCACCTACGGTCTGAGGGAATAAATTAAGCGCGGCTGAGAGCCGCAGCGTAGTCTCGCAGAAGCCCTCTGACAAGGTGTTACTCTGCCCGTCCGCGTAGCGAAAAGTGTTTTTTAGTGTTTCTTAGTATTGCTAGATTGTCATTACCTTTTGCTTTGTTTTTTCAAGTTTATATTAGTCTTTGTTAGTAGTTCAGTTTAAAGTCACTATTGTTAGCTAAATTAAATCAGATTAAATCCAGTGAGAAAAACCTATGTTTCATTTAAATACAGTCCACCTTGATATTAGGTTTTAATCTAAAGAATTACCTTAACAATCAAAACGTAATATTGGATACTCTACAAAACAATTCTCAATATTGTTTTCAATAATATTAATTTAGTTTTTGTCAAAATGTAATACAATTCGGAATACTTTATTCGGAATATTTCTCAAAATTGCGTCCGTAATTGGAGTACCACGTTGAAGGCCGAACCTGACTGAACTTGGTTTTGTATTCCGCATTCAAATTATTATTTATTTTATCTTTGGAACCGTTTTTCTGTGCAAAGAGAACAAATCATTGTGCCTTTTCTAATGAGTAAAACTCACTATATCCGCAAAAGAGTATGTAGTGACAAAAATAAAAGGAGGATGCTTAGTTGGTTAGGTCATGTTGAGAGGATGAGTGAAAAGCGGTTAACAAAGGGAATTTGTATGGCAGATGTGAGTGGCAACGCTGGCAGGGAACGCCCCAGGAAGACCTACTTTGACCTTATTGGTGATGTCCTTCAGAAAGGTCAGGTGCGCAGTACTAACCGGCGTGTTTCTATGACGAGATGTATGAACGTGGACGTGGCAAAAGGAGTATGTAAGAATCGTAGCAAAATTCCTGATGGAAAAACCCAATAACACTTTGCCTGGCCTGGGAATCGAACCAAGGACGTCATGCTCAACAAACGCGCTTTGCGACCACTAGACCTACGAGGCAGTTCAAAAAGGAACACTTAGTAAAATTAGGTATCTTATTACATTTACTAAAACTAAAACTAACATAGGTACTAGTCCTAAATCATAAAACAAACGTTTCTGCCAACACGAGTGCTCGTTTTGCATTTAAAACTAATATTTTCACAGTTACCGATGTTTTTATTCATGTGCACGCATGAATATTTTTTGATTGCTATTACTGCGTTGAAATATTTTAACTAAAACGTTTTAAAACGTAAATAAAAAAAGATTGATGCGCAGTTTCCATCACACTACACGTTAAAATAATTTGAAAAACAAAATTGTCGTAAAATTACATATTATTATTTGGTAAACTAGCTTTGGTCGCGTGAATGTCGTGTGTTTTGCGCTGAATTTGAATTCTTTTTATAAAATAAAAATAGTGTAAGTTACTTCTTAGAACATCAACTATCTGCCAGTGTAAGTTCTGTCAATATCCGTCCAGCTGTTTCGGGGATGAGCAGCAACCAATTTGAAAGACACAAAAAAAATGACAGTTAATTTGTTGTCGTGTTATTTATTTATTTAAACTTTATGCAACAAAAGAACAAAGGCTGACTTAAACTTGACTTGACTTGTAATTATACAGTCTTATTATTTAAATATGTTGTATCTTTAAATTATTGGTAAATAGTGTCGAGAACTTAATTAGGACACTCCAGTAATTAGGCGCATGGTAAAACCAGTATCACATTTCTCAAATATTGACTGCACCTGACTGAGCAACTATCTTCAACTTTATGACTAACTGACCGACTCCTTGACAATTCAAAAGTGCCTGTAGAAGGTTAGATTAAAATAAATGCTTTGACTTAGACTTTGCCTAAAATTACAGATCCAAAGTTTGTAATTTAAGATTTTATTTTTTTAAATTTATTAAATCCACTTGATTGATAAATTGCCCGATTTCAGGTTAAATAAAATGTTATCTTTACAACACTTTTAAATTTTTATGTTCAGAATTTCAGCTCCGATAAATCATAGGCTCGATAATTCAACCTTAATAAATAATATCGTAAAATTCCAACTTAAATTTTCGCTTTATATACATTGCTGTAATACGATTCTAGCGTTTTTACTCAAACCTCATTTAGGTACTTTTATTGATAATAAATAAAGTTTAATTGCAGAAAATAACGACGCTTTTTTGTTTTAATGGTCGAATCAATATCTGTATCAGATTTGGCAAATAATTTACAAGAGCTATCTATGTGGTTAATTGGAATATTAAGCCGAATTTGTATTTAGTTTATTTAGTTTATTACGTTTACAAATTCGTAATTTTTTTGTATAAAGTATTCCTATTTCATAATATTACCTATTATTTTTTATATCTATTTCGCAATTACTTCAATTATATTATTAAGTATACTGTGCATGTATCTTAAAATACATAAATCGATTGAAAATAGTAGACGAGTTTTTTTTTATTATCTTTGGTTATCGACTCGTTTTGTATAAAAAATTAGGCCATCGAGTGCTTGAGTTCAGTAAATATCACGTTGTGGGCGAAATATTTGTTTTAAGCCAAAGGTTGATGTAAATTTTGTAAAATAACAATAATATCTATACAAACTAATAAAAAAAGTACCTGTTTATAAATGTCAAAATAACAGCTTTTTACAAAATAAATATTATGAATGCTCACACTGTACTTACTTACAAAAGAAAATCTTTTTTATTTTTGCCTGCCTGTTTGTTTCTGGACCGATTTTGACGGGACTTTCATAGGCAGATAGCTGATGATATAAGGAGTGACTAGGGCCACTTTTATTTTAGAAAAAGAATAAGGATTAAGCGAAAAAAAAACTCCGTGATAACTGACATTAGCTAGTATTCAAACTAATCCATACTAATATTATAAATGCAAAAGTGTGTCTGTCTGTCTGTCTGTTAACTCTTAAACCGCTGAAACCATTTTGATGAAACTTGGCATGGAGATAGTTTAAGATCCGAGGAATGTCTTAGGATAGTTTTCATCCCCGAAATCACACCTTAAGGCGGTGAAAAGGGGGGTGGAAGTTTGTATGCAAGTACGATATAAACAAGTTCCACGCGGACGTAGTCGCGGGCAAAAGCTAGTATTATAGATCTGTCTGTCTGTTCGCTTTCACGACTAAACCGATTTTGATGAAATTTGGTACAGGGTAAGTTTGAACCTCAAGAAAGGACATAATAGCTACATGTACATTGTACATTCCGCGACTTCGTCTGCGTCTGTGATAACCGACATTTACGAGGACGAAGTCGAAAGCAGAAGCTAGTTGTTTGTAATTTTGCTCGAAAACAAATCCGCTAGCAAACATTACATTCTTGACCAAACTATCTACCCTATGAAACAACAATTGCGATATCGATACAATACAACAAAATAGTTTGTTATATTGTATTGTATAAACAATTGTATTGTATGTAGAAAGTTTGAAAGCAAATTCCGGCTTCCATGATCGACTTCCCCTCTATGAATAGACCCGATATCATGCAACCCGGGTCTGTGCAATTCAAAACGAAATATTCAGAATCATTGAGGTTCCCATTTGGTAGGTCAGTGTCGGTTACATGTTCATACTGGAATTTGCAAGGAATTTAGTCGTTTTGTCCGTTTCTGATAGACAATGGTGCCGATTCTTTTGTTCATAAACTAATCTAAAAGTAGAATATAGCTATCTTTTTCTGTCCAATAAAATAAGAAAGAGACTAATGCAAATAAGAGCTGTCAAATTGAGTCAATCTAATACATCCATACAATATAGATTAATACGAAAAAGTTCAAAGCAAAACTAATTTGACATCTTTAACTTAGTTCTTAAATGCCACCGTTCTTTTCTTATGCTGTATGTTAGTAAGAGATGTCAATTCTCTCTTTAGTCTAGTTTGTGAACAAGGGAATCGGCACCAATATCCACCAAAACGAATTTTCGGTCACGTCGGCCAATCTCAATGCAGACTAGCCTAGTTATCATCTGCCTAGCCTTTTCCCAACTATGTTGGGGTCGGCTTCTAGTCTAACCGGATGCAGCTGAATACCAGTATTTTACATGGAGCGACTGCCTATCTGACCTCCACAACTCAGTAACTGCATGGGTAATACGATACCCCTTGGTAACACTGGTTGTCAGATTTTCGGCCTTCTGACGACTCGTAACGACTGTCAAAGATCCACATATGACAGCCGGGATCAACGGCTTAGCGTTACCCTAGTACCTATGCAGGAGATATTATAGAGGACAAGTGTGTCGCAAACATAGGTGCATTCTCTCTTCCCTTACTCTTATAGGCCGATGGGACGGCAATTCGATACAACTGGGGAGAGATCAGTCGCAGGATCCACGGCTTTAAGTGCTCAGGCACGGGGTTGTCACACCACCTTTATAAATTCCGGGCTGCTACTGAGAAATTTCTAATGACAAAACCTAGTATCACTTTTTGCCCTATCTGGACATCGAACTGGTCTCGTGATCGCAAGCACGTTGACCATGGGGTCCCGCCATAAGACCAACGGATCAGGGTCTGAAAGATACTGATATAATGACGGTGGCTTTGACAACTGTTAGCATTAAAATAACCACTTAAGTGTTATCATAAGTATTATAGGTGTGGTTTTATCTAGTTGTGGAAAGCTGTTTTTATTTTTTGAAGGGGATTTGTGCAAAAAAAAAATCACCTCTGACAACCGACATTTACGCGGACGAAGTCGCGGCTATAAGCTAGATTATTTAAATAATTAATCGTTTTCAGCTAAAACAAATTGTGCAGAACAAAAACACTGAAAATACAAGTCGTTCCTTCATCCGAGAGCGCACGAAAATTGAAATTCCGCGCAAATACTTTTAAAGCACTCATCAAAGCGGAATCGCGTTCACAAATACGATGGGAATTGTAATTTATATCGCAAAGTCAGGAATACATAATACTAACAAAGCATTTTAGGCATTCAATAACTTTTTCAATTATTATCAAACATCGAAGTAACTTTTACAATGGCATACGTATAAACGTTTTGTTCCCATAATACGGTTTTGAAATCAGTTTTTGTTTTGTAAATGCCGCGTTTGAGGACAAAGGGGCAGAAATTTTGAGAATAATGAAGTGTTTTAGGCCAAGCGTGATTGTTGAGTCCTTTCGACTTTCGTTTGTGACGACAATTTCGGTGATAATAGCTTTCATTCGTGGTATAAGCAGATGAATAATTTTGTAGTCATTTATTTTTAAGTTACATAGGTTTTTATGGGGCCATTAATGATGACGTGATATTGGTATAGATAAAACTACATTGATTTTTATTTAAGTTCCGAAATATTTATAATGGCAGATGTGAGACCTACACTGACCTTATTGGTGAGGTTCTTCAGAAAGGTCAGGTGCGCAGTACTCGTACCCGGCGTGCTTGTATGACGAGATGATTGTATGATTGTGGACGAGGCGAAAAGAGTATGGAAGGATCGTAGCAGATGGCGTTATGTAGTTTCTGCCTACCCCTATGGGAAAAAGGCGTAAGTTTAGGTAGGTATGTATGTATATTCAAGAATATGTATGATTCCCAGACCGGGTAAAAAGTGTTATTTTCGGAGATGGTGGTGCGGAAACCCCGTGCATCGGACACCACATAAAACCGTTGGTCAATACCTATCATCATCACTATCAAGTGATGATATCGAAATTGATAAGGTGACTTGTATCGTCGAGTATACAGTCTATTTTGTATTAAATATTTTAAATCATTGTCACAAAAAAACGAACACCTCATAAAATGTAATAAGTCGGTATTTCTCCAAAATCCAAACGACAAAAAGTAGCAAGTGTACATCATTAGCGTCCGACCCTCACACCGAAGCGAACTTTCATATTACAGTTATTGCGCTTCGAAATTCCCTCGATCTGTTCTACCCAAGTTATATAAACTTTGATGGAAAAGGTGCTGCAATAAAAAAATCATAAAACCCTTTCTGCTAACTCTGTAAATTACGGTTCGTAGCACAAAAGTTGGTTCTGTAGAAATACGAAAGCAGTAATCAGTTTATAGATAAAGAAAGTACTGAGTGTTTTGTTTGCTATTTTATTTTAATCTTGATTCAGTTGAGTTTTGAAAAGCCGTAAAGTTGATCGTCATTTGATTTACCTTTGGTGGCTGTGATTGGTACTTTAACTGTGCACTGCGTTGGAAAGTCTTAAATTATGGAACGTAACGAAATGGAAGCTGATGTAGACGATTACAAAAGAAGAGAAATTCAATAATAATGTCTAAATGATTCAAATGTTGTTGGCTTCTTAAAACATGATTGTGTCAATAAGCTGTGTGTTGTTTATGTACACTTGGAAGGCATCGTAAAGAAGATTTTTACCATAGACTCAGTAAATGATTCTAGATCCATTACATTTTTTAACATAACATAATTTTGTTATAGTATTTCGACGCAAAAAGAAATGTGTTACAGCTAAACTTAACTGATTTTAAATTTTCCATAGAAACGGAGATTTTCATTTATCTTTTTTGACTTATGTAACCTGCTTAGATAGAAGCGTAAGAAATTTCACTAAAATCGGTTCATTCATTTCGACAAAAAAAGGACTTGAAAGTTGGTAAGAAATGCTGTACGACGTAAACCTTCTTAAAACATCAAAACCTTCAAAGAACACAACGGTGTAAAGACAATCCAACAAAGATTAATGAATTAGACGCTGTTGTTACAATAGAGGGAGCCACGTTAACATTACCAATGAAAGTTATTACGTCTACCATTCAGACTACCAATTTATTACTCGAAAAGCACTTTCAACTATTGTTTCAAGTAGCCAGGACCGAATCAGACGGAACAATGCTTCAGTTTCTGAAAGTACTATGTCTTTGAACTACTATAATATTTGAGACTTGGAATCAATTAGGACTTGAGTTTTGTAGTTTTGTAGTACCTAGAATTTGAGGTTTTGATCTAATTGGCTTTCTTAGTTTATACACAACATCACGCTTGAAATCGCCGAAGGGTTAGGCAGAGGTGTACCCATTAGCGCACCCACATTTCACCAGTTATGTGTGTTAGTCCTATGTAATAGGGGGAAAGCCTATTGCCATCGACCAGGCACAAATCTAGACTGCGAGGCTGGTACTGAGGAATTTCTGATGGAAAGCCCCAATAACACTTAGCCCAACCTGGGAATCGAACCCAAGACCTCATGCTCAGCAGTCGCGCCTTGCGACCACTAGACCTACGAAGCAATCTGTCAGTTTTTAGTTTATATGCCCTGACAATTCAAAAGTGCCTGTAAATGGTCTAATTTAAATAAATGTTTTGACTTTGACTTTGACTTTGACTTTGACTATAATATCAGCTTATTACTGTCCCACTGCAGAGCAAATGCCTCTTCTCATACAAAGAAGGCATGAGTATTGATCACCACGCTTGCTCAAGGTGACTTTCAGACTTAAAATAACTACTAAATCATATAAAAAGTAGCCTATGTCTTTTCTTGATGTTCAAACGTAACAGACAGACAGACAGCATTACTTTCGCATTTATAATATTAGTAGGGATAAGTCTTGGTTTCCTCACCATGATTACCTTCACCGATGTCAGTAATTAGGCCATTATAAGGCACTTTTGAACGTCATTATAAAAGAAAACAAATATAGTTGAATCTAGTTACCCCTTCAAAAAGGGAGTTTTGTATGGAGAAGAATGGGAAAGAAACTCCATACGTGCTCTTTTAAAAACCATGTTTTAATATAAACTTAGAAAGTACATAGGTACGAATTAAAAAAGTCACATTGGTAATTGCCCGGTATCGAACACGACATCATTTGTATAACTGGCGGGCTCCTCAACCACTAGGCCATAGGCCACTACAATAGTAGGCTGGTATTATTGTTATTTACCTACAATACAAAAACACACACACAATTACGTTTTGTATTCAAAACGGGGCCACGCATGAAACCTTATGGGGTAGGTACCTACGGAACGCCGTAGGCAGCAATTTCTAACCGTTGTGGAACATTTCACTAGCCTACTTTGATTTCATAGTTTTCCTTCCTATGATAAGATCTTTTGTTTTGATGTTGCGGTAGCTTGGACTTATTTTGATAAATGAACTGGTTTTATTGTATTCTTTTCTTTTGTTGAAAACTTAACTCAAGGTTCATTATTTTACAATTTAAATGACATACACTATAAATAGTCTAGTGGTCGCAAAGCGCGACTGCTGAGCCATGAGGTCTTGTGTTCGATTCCTAGGTCGGGCAGTGTTATTGAGTTTTTCCGTCAGGAATTACTCAGTAGTAGCCTCGGAGTCTGGATTTGTGGATAGTTGATGGCAACAGGCTCGCCCCCTATTACATGGGACTTAAACATAACTGGCGAAATGTGGATGTACTAATGGGTACATCTCTGCCTAACCCTTCAGGGATTACAGGCGTGATGTTATGTTTGTTTGTTTTTTATTGTCAAAGTGGCCAGTGTTATAAATACATCGCACACTCACTAATGCTTACTTGTGCAAGTACAAGTTTGCGCAAGCATATCGTTATGCATGTAACCTAAATTATGCTGCAAAAACACTAGCAAAAAACAATAAAGTAGAAAACAATTAGTTTCATACAAAAAACAAAACACAGATACGTTCTGTATTTAAAATTATCTCTACAAAGCATATTAATTGAACAAAACACGATCAAACAATACCAATAAATAATTTAAATACCCGTAATGTGTTCAAATGTTTTCAGTGAGCGTATTTCACGAACCGAAATACAATTCTGTACAAATTGTAAGCGAATAGAGTTCAAAATCAGCTTTGTTCTAAAAACAACGAAGATTATATTATTTGATTTAATAATTTTTCAGTCCATTTAGAGTTTCATCGCGGTGTTTCCGACTGATATTTTAACAAAGACTTGTTTTAGTTCGTTTGTTTAATAGTATTTTGATAATAGTTAACATTGTAAAGTTTATCTTTAAGATTATCAAGTTTATATGCTTTGTTGAGAAGAAGAGGATTATTAGATTGACTAGCTTTCGTTTGCAAGACTTTTTTTTCGGATTCAAAATTGTTTTGAAAATTAGTAAAGCCTAAATTAGTACTCAAGGATATCGTAGTTTCCTATTGGCGAAATAATTTTTAGAATCGGACTAGTACCCTTTTAACAAAAGGTATTTATATGGCAGAAGTGAGTGGCAACGCAGGGAGGTGTTGCCCTAGGAAGACCTACACTGACCATATTAGTGAGGTTCTTCTGAAAGGTCAGGTGCGCAGTACTCGTAACCGGCGTGCTTGTATGACGAGATGTATGAACGTGGATGAGGCAAAAGAAGTATGTAAGGATCGTAGCAGGTGGCGTTCTGTGGTTTCTGCCTACCCCCATGGGAAAAAGGCGTGAGTTTATGTAATAAGACTAGTAGTTCCAAACATCGTCAGACATCGTTTACCATTTAAAATTACTACATAATTATAAGAACAATCATTTCCAAGTCCACATAATCATAGGTATCAAATCCAGTAACTATTTCAAAGCACTGATCACCCCTTCGCATGTCTAGAACAAATAACTGAAATCGATACATCAGTAGGTACGTTGAATGTAGTTTTAGAAACACCATTTTAAGCCAAAACAACAATTTCACTTGTAATTATCATTAAACTATTGTAGTTTGTATTATAAGGCCCGTTTTCACCAGTCAAGGTTAATCTTTAATTCCAAATTAGTTGCTGACACGGGCCTATTATCCATATTTTCTACCTATATATTTTATATTATAAATGCGAAGGTAACTCTGTCTGGCTGTTACGATTTCATGACTAAACCACTGAACCGATTTTGATGAAATTTGGTATGGCGTAAGTTTGAACCCCAAGAATAGACATAATGCTACTTTGTCTTCGTCTCTGACGTCTGCGTTCACGATAAATGACATTTACACGGACAAAGTCATGGGAAATAGCTAGTTCATAATAAATAATAATAATACCAGTTTATAATAATAAATCGTTATCATCCATTGAAGGCATCTTCTTATGCAGAGAAGGCACGAGCATTGATCACAACTCTTGCTCAAGGTGGATTGGTGATTTCAGACTTTTATCAATTATAAGTCCAAGTTTGCTCAAGATGTTTTCCTTCACCATTTTCAATGATGTGTAATAAACTTAGAAAGTACTTAAGAATCGAAAAAGTAACATCGGTAGGTACTTGCCCGAAATCAAACTCATTATTTATATGAAATGTAATTTCAACTTAAGCCATTAAACGTGGCAATGCTGTGATGTCAGCCTTTTGAGCACTTGTTCCATTATTGTCAGCAATGTGGATGAGTTATTGGCCGCCCTTCTTATAAATTGTACATACATAACATCACGCCTGTAATCCCCGAAGGGTTAGGCAGAGGTGTACATTTGTATCTACACCCACATTTCGCCAGTTATGTTTAAGTCACATGTAATAGGGGGCGAGCCTATTGCCATCAACCGGGCACAAATCCCGGCTCTGAGGCTGCTACTGAGAAATTCCTGATGGAAAAACCCAATAACACTTTCCCCGACCTGGGAATCGAACCCAAGACCTCATGCTCAGCAGTCGCGCTTGGCGACCACTAGACCAAGGATTATATTGTACCTACATAATAATATTATTTTTATATCCTTTCCTACTACTATTATAAACGCGAAAGAATGTGAAGATGATTGGATGATTCTTACTATTTTACGTTTCAATGGCTGTACGGAATTTGCTGAAATCTGGCACACATAGGTATAGATATTGATCTAGTTTAACACATAGGATTTTTATCCCGTTTTCATGTTCCCGTGAATATAAATAAATAATTTAGGACTATTACTTAATTCTGAAGTTCACGCAAACGTATATAGTAGCGTAATTTATACATCTAATCTAAATATATAAAACTGAAAAGACACTCACTCATCATGAAATATCGAAAACCGCAGAAAGGTAGATTATAGTGAGTAGACGTCCGCTAAGAAAGGAATAATCAAAATTCACCCCTAAAGGAGATGAAACGGTGGTCCAAAGTTTGCATGGAAAAATTTAGAAGAAAGGTAGGAGTAAACTAAGTTACCGGAATTTAACGCGAGCAAAGCCTAGCCTGTAAGCTATTTCTGTTTAGAATATAAATTGTAAAATAAATTAGTATTATTTAAAGCACGTATTTGCAATTAACCTTGAGTTAAGTTTTTGATGCAAACAGGCCTCAGATTTTTTATTTACTGGTGTCCGTCCGTATTCAATTATACGATTGTAAGGTTCGTTGGAATCCCTTTGCGGGCATACCAATTTACCGTTTGGTTTCAGGGAGCCAAAACATGACGGAGCCCAGCGGTCTAATATAATGAATAACGTGCCTAAATACTTTGAGGTTAGTGGTTTCACATCTGACACCTCGCAGGGGAATATGTAGGTCCCTCATTTTGTTTAGGTACCGACATGTTTATCATAATTAAATTAAAAAACAGTATTGTATACAATACCACTGTATTACTAATACCTACAATACATATTTTCTGTGCGTCTATTATTTTGCTTTGTTCTCTTTTTTATAGATGCTCTTGTTTGCTGTATAAAGTTACAACAGCTGCATTATTTTATGTGTAATTTCTGATGAAATTTTTCTTGATGACATTTTTAAAGAATTTTTTTTTATTTCATTATCTTTCATTAAGTTCTCTGTGAGATATCTTTATTTAATTAATATGTACAATATATACAGGCTTAATTACAAAAACAAAAAACCATCAAAATAAAAAAAAAGGAACTAAAACTAAATGGCATCAAAAAATTCATACGCATCGCCGTCCACTGGAAATGTGCACAAAACTTTAACATAACTGGCGAAATATGGGTGTACTAATGGGTACACCTCTACCTAACCCTTCGACGATTACACGCGTGATATTATGACTTTTATATTTTTTAAACGTCAAACGTAAATGCAACACCATAAATATGAGTTTTAGTTAACCTCGCAAATATTTTTTCCTAGTAAAAAAAAACCTATGAAAATTTTACCGTTGAAATACTCAACTTGCATGAAATACACGCCAGATGCGAAAAATGCAGTCTCGCTTGCAGTTGAAAAGTTGATGTCGCCCCCGTTTTTGATCCATGGCCGTTCTTATTTTATTTTTGCAGTTTCAAATTGGATGCCTAAAGTTTCACTGGGTGATGAAGGTAGGTAATGTTTCATTTTTCAGTAAACGAAGGCTTTGTTTACTGCTTAGCCCATGGTTAAGTGGTACTGATACCCACATATGGGCTGTAAAAAAGACATAAGATAGGCTTTAATTACGCACACTGCCAATCAAACTAAGTAACATTGAGGTAAAATTATTGGTGAGAAACGACTTTTATTTTTATTGAAAAAGTGCAAGAAAAGGCACTTCTGAACGTCATATACAAAACAAAAATGAATCTTGCTGCTCTTTACATAAGGTAGTATTAAATTTGAAAGAAAGAGCAAGAAACTTAATCAATTTTTTTACAATCTATCTACTATCTAAATATATACAAGCGAAAAGTCATTTACTCACTCATCACGAAATAATATAAAAAGCGCTTGACGTGTAAAGATGAAAAGCAGGGAGGTAATTTATTGTTAATAGACATCCGCTAAGATTTTCCAAAATTCACCCCCAAATGGGATGAAATGGAGGTAAAAATTTTGTAAAGAGCAATCACCTTTGACGCGAACGAAGTCGCTGGTAGATGCTAGTGTTTTATATAAAAAAGTCAATTCAAGAACTCAATACCATCATTTTAAAATTCTTATAACAAAACCAACTCCTTTATCCAGTAAGAAGCCAATATTGCAAGATAAAAGACTAAGAATCTGCATAGTAAACACAGCCCGAAGATAAAACAAACAACTCTTCGCTTAACTCCAAAGTAAAACCACACAGACTAAAAGCACTACTTTCAAATTCCAGTCTTATAAACTAGTTCCTCTAAAACAGCTTCTTAGTACAACAAAATGTGTGGAGTGCAGGTACATTATGCATAATAATATCAAAATGAGCTTAAAGTAAGAACTGTGAACTTCATTAAAGTCAAAGTCTCCTAACTGAAACACTACCTGGTCTGAATGTGATTTACATAGTTTGTTAATTAAATTGTTGTGTTAAAAGCGTTTGTGCCGTACGGCAGATCATACGAACTTTTATGTCCTTATTTTTTTAAATGAATAAGCCGATTTTAATGAAACTTCCTACATTTGCGAAATGTCTTATTAAAAAAAAAGATAATTGAAAATCTCTGTTTCTTGCTGTTGATCATGAAAATAATGTTATTTTGTAAAGAGAAATAATAATTATATTATTATAATTATGTAGGACTTTGGCTTAATTGTGAAAACTATACAGACGAAGTCGCGGGGAAAGACTATTTTTTTTACAGTCCCAGTCATCGCAACTTCTGAAAGCCAGAATCAACAGTTTCAATCACCAAAAAGCGCCGATAACTCGGAGAAACGATTCAACTGTCTTGACGAAATTAATCAGAAAAAAACAGCGTAGAAGTAAAAATAAATAGGTACATAAGTTTGACTTCCCTGCAAGCAAGCAGGAGACATAACATAGACACAAAGGGTCGTTAGGAAGAAACTAGTTGCTTCATATTTGAAGAAATTGTATGTTCAAGAACGTAACAAACACACCACCGTTGCCAAAGTCAACTTTTCTATTCGTCAACTCTTGTTGCTACATATGAAAATAACGAAATATGTTCCAGCAACCAGTTGCGAGCATTAACGAGATCCAGAATCAGCAATTTCCTATTATTTGACCTTCGCAATTTCGTAGGATGTTAGCATCCTTCCCTTCTTTTATTCCGAAATCAGGACAGAGTTCCGGTATCCGGTCCCAGGATAACATGTACCAATTACATACCTTGCAAATTGTGCGAGTTGATTAGTTACAAGCCGGCGCAATATTCACACATGGTTTCATTGTGAGCTTTTTAAATTGTTTATACAGAATATGTCTCGCTTTGTTAGATATGCCGTGGGGCTAGGAAGAACCTACTTAATTTTGCCCCTTTGTCAAGAGCCTCGCTTATTATAAATAATAGGCCATCGGTATTGGATAGCCTGCCGAAATTTGTATCTGGAGCGCAATTAAGAAGATATACAAAGACTGATTAATTATTTTTATTTTTGTTATTAAATGTGTTGGAGTAATCTGTAAGATGTTGTACTCATTGTTATGATTAAATAAATAAATAAAACGTAGAACATCAGAATGAAACAGAGTAACATCCAAGTGAAAATGTGATGCTATTCCGCAAAACAAAGGAACATTTATTACCATGTCCTGCGCAGCCCACTACCTCCACCATAAAAGAACTAATAGACGCAATTGAATTTTTTATTTGCAAAACATTATTCGTAGTTGCCAGACCTGTAAACCGTCTGGCTGAAGTTATGGCCTTCGAAAAGTGTCTGGCAATAACACATATTGGTTTTTAACAATAATCGTAAAACATAATAAAAGCCAACCGTCCCACTTCGATGCTTACGCCTTATTCACTTAAGTAAGGTACTTTTATTACCTGATACCTGAAAAAGGCCCAGCATTGAAGCTTGCAAGTACGCATACCTTCTTAACGACATATTCCTATATAGGTTATTTTTTTGGGAAAAACTCGCCACACTATTTCCAACGATTTCAACTTCTGAGAGCAAAAAAAAACAGTGGCGGCCACCAGAAAAGCGTCGAGGTAATGACAAGTCCCGGAGAAACGATTCAACTGCCTTATAACCCGCAACGAAATTAATAATAAAAGAGCAGCGGAGGAGTAAGAAAAATTCTCGACAAATACTCGTATATCCTCAAAATTTCAACCATGTTATTTTGATGTAGGTGTGTCGAGTCTGGATTCTTAATCCGGTTTTCTACCTGTTCTATATCTAGCCAAGTGATCTGCCTACCTCCATTTTAGAAGCTCTGCTCTGAACCTAAGTCTTACGTCGCCTCTGAGTTGCAGACTCAGTCTCAGTGGCTTAACATAGCACGCTCCATAGCCCTTTGTGCAGCATTATCTTAGTGTGCGTCCATTTTGATGTAATGATAATTACTAACTGCTAAAAGTTTGATAAATTCATTACTGCTGACCGTAATACTTGATGCTATTTTCTGGCCATTATATGAAGATTTTATCAAGTCCCGAACATGGTAACTATTATGTTTGGTTGGCTGTAGTTACAAAAGTCAATGATGTAAGTTGACCTATGATTTGTATAAAAGATACAATCGAAATAACTTCTGAAATGAATGTTGCTAAAATACGGAACCATAGTGATAAAAATCTGTAAATGTTAAAAGCTGCCAATTTTGTTCCATTTGGCCGCTTGGAAATCGTAAAGATAAATCAAAATTACTGTTGCAACCCAATCTAAATAGGTGCTCGAAACGCAAATGTTGAAATATTGGTTCAAAATATTGAAGTACTTTAGCATTGGGTCAATTTGTTATCAAATTCGTTTGCGTCGTATTTGGGGCGCAAAATAAATGTTCCGTTTTTTTTATAGCGAAGCTTTCGATGATCGAGTTTATTGGCGGTATTTTGTTACGTACCTGACATGAAAACGTAATATTATTTCGCCCAAGGGACAGACGTTATATCAAATAACTTTCAAGTAGCACGGTCTTTGTTATTATTATTTTTTAGCCAATGTTCTCTAGGACGAAACTCTCTCTTTCTCCTTTCCAATCCTCTCTATTCTGAGCCAGTATGAATCAATCTCAGTCTAGTCTTTGTTCCGCAGAGTCTAATGATAGCAGAACTACGGTACATTCTTTTCTTTTCTCTAAATATAAAAAAAATAAAAAGAAAGTGTTTTAATGACTGTTTAAAATTAAAAACTAATAAGATTATATTCAAGATACAAGATATTTATTACAAGACAAAAAAACGTTGGTGTGATGCTTAGAAATGTGTTTTGGAAATTTGCTAGAAAAGGTAACACACAGGTAAGAGTGGAAGAAAGATTATAAGGGATACTGTTGCCCAGTTTTAGGACAATACAAGTTGAGAAAAAAAAGGACCAAGGCAAAACCATCACAAAGCCGAAAATGTCCGCATCCAATGAATTAGGGACCGAAAATAAGGCTTGTTGTTCCGAAAATGATACAGCATAAAATAATTATCACATTAATAAATTGTTTTACATTACCATCTGTTTCCCATCCGCAATTAATCACACGTTAAAAAAAACGTGCGTAAGTAATTAGCCGTGAAAACAAATTATTCAGGAAAAAATAAAAACGCTACTTACTTCTATGGCAAATATTTAGAATCCCCTTTTTATCACAAACACAAAAAAAAAGTTAGATCACTGATTTTTATTCACAGTGCCACGCTCCCGGTGAAGTTATTACAGATTAGGCGGGTGATCGCTCGGGACGTGCGACCTCCTCAACGCTTGAGCCACGACTGAAGCTCCCTCACACAATCTAGATACGAAAGGGTGTGAAGTAACGTCCTATCAACCCCTACATTATAGGGACATTAGTAACTCCCTGATCAGTTAATTAACGAAAACTTTACAGTTAGTATAACGATAATTTTGTAGGAAATTATACGGATTCGAGTTATACTCGAGATTGTCGGGTAGATGCTGATTTATAGATGACACGATTTCCTGTTTTGTAGAAATATGGTGTGGTATGACTGTTCAAGATTGGTTCTAGAATTTTCTCTTAGACGAATAAGCAGTTACGACTCACACTATATGGATTTTTGGTGCATCGTTTGCCAAATTGAATTGGCCGTTATGAGAGGTCATTTGCTATTTCTTCACGCACAATAACTTATTCTTTGCCACACCGGTTTTTTTATTACGAAAACTTTACAAGTTATTAAAAATGAAAGTAAACGTTACTAGCAAGTATTTTTGAATTTAATAGAAACATACAATAGTACACATAAAAAATAAAATTTGAAGACTATACAAATAACTTTTTTTTTTAATTTAAACTTATATGGTAAGTTTTAGATTTTTTTAATTTAAAATTAAAATTTGTAATAAAAAAACCGATGTGACAAAGTAGAGTTATTAGGCGTGAAGAGATAGCAAATGACCTTTCCTATGGGCCAATTCGATTTGGCAAACGATGCCCAAACACCCTGTATATTTCCTGTGTATCCTGCTTCTTATAAATCCTTCAAGTGAGAGTAGGTACTTACCTGTTTTATAAAATTCAGACTAAAATTTTTGAGCACACCCGTTTTACTTGGTCGTAATATTTTTACGTGTCACGTTCCAATTTTATTTAGTTCCTGAGCTGTATTGCATGGTATTATTTTTATATTTAAGACTTCGTAAGACTTATGGATGTAGACAAAGGTCACTGTTGGCTTGCAATTATTTTATGTACTTTCTAAGTTTATTTTGAACATCGCTGACGTCGCTAAAACTCGTCGTAAGAAACTTGGACTTGTAATTAATAAGGCTGAAATCGCCACTTCGCTTTTAATAAGCATGGTGATCAATGCTAGTACCTTCTGTGTATGAAATGAGATTGTTGCCCTGCAGTGTGACAATAAATGGCGGAAAATAATGAAATTATAAGTCCAGGTTTCCTCACCGATAGTTTTCCTTCACCGATGTCAGTGATGTCCAAGATAAACTTTAGAGAAGTACATATGAATGGAAAAAGTCACATTGGTACTTATCCGGATTCGAAACCACAACCTCGAGCTTATGAGGCGGGCGCCTTAACCATTCGACCATGGGCTTGCGGACGGCGAGTATTGGGTAGCTCGCCGTCCGATCAAGGACCATGCCCGGGTCGACGGCGCGTTCTGTTCGCGCGCGCCTCAAAGAGCTGTGAGCACAGGGACGGGGCCCCAATAGGGGCCAAACGCCTGCCGGGGTTGCGGGACGTCTTAACAGGATACCGTGGCCCCGGAACGCAAAGGGCAACAGAAGGAACAGGGTGGTTTTTTAGTCAGTAAAAGTCTGACAGTCCCTTCCGCCCCACCCAGGGCGGAAGGAGTCATTTGATGATTTTCACCACCTAAAAAAAAAAAAAAATACCATTCGACCATCACGGCACTTATATTAATAAATATAAAACCATTTTAAATCATAATCCCTATGCCACATGGGATTAAATTCAATTCCAATTCATAAGCAAAAGCAATTTTGTTGATGGCCTTTATCGGTTTACATTAAATTGATGAACATAAATCGTTTTGATAATTATCGGTTTTTTAATAACTGAATCGTTTTAATTTTCTGCTGGTTCAATTAATTTTATTCGGTTCATTTTAATTATGCTTTGATGGATTGATTGGATTGGAGAAATGTTTACAAAATGTAAAGGGTTAAACTCTTTTATGTTTTGTACTAGCTTCTGTTCGTGACTTCGTTTGCGTAAATGTCGATTATTGGACGCAGGTGAAGTTGAGTTTTAAAAATATGTCTGTATCTATATCTCTGGGCTAAAAAATATATACGTACAATAACTATAAACTAATACATATTTAATAAAAAAGAATTTTTAAAATTGGACTACTCCGTAAAAACTTATGCGTCATACATAAAAAATATACCTACAGGGTTATTGAAATTTTACCCGAAACCTGAAAAAGGGTCATTGTACTCATTATTTTGAATAACTTTTACTATGGGACCAACCTTGAAATCATGAAAAAAAATCAGCTTTTCCATACATTACGATCGTGTTGTAGTGAACGTTTGTAGGGAACAGCTGATTTTTTTTTTCAATTACCCTGTATATAATTACATGCGTCGACTTAAAAACCTCCTCGTTTTTTCGTCAGTTAAAAAGCAATCTTAAAACTACTGCACACGAAGTGGCGGCATCGTGTTACGCTGCGAGGTGCGATTTTAATATGTGTAACAATATGGAATTTTCCCAATAGGTGCTAATATTAGAACCTACACATTTTCAACGTCATAACAATAAAGAAACAAAAACACGTACGTACCTACTTCTCTACTAGCGTTACATTCTCGAAAGCCTATTCACAAAACCCTGTGGTTTATACAAGTAATCTAATATTTTCAGTATACAAGCTTATTTAGCAAAAATATCAGTATTTTCCCAGCCTACACAATGCGGAGGCGTATAAAAATATAAAATATAAGAAAGAAATTGATAAGGATAGTAATGTAGGTGTTGGTGGGGAAATGTAGATACGGTGAGGGGGGGGGGGGGCTAGATTCACGAGGTGTGGTGTAGTGGGGTTTTTAAAAGAACGTTGTGCTTTTGTTTTGTTATAGTTCATACAATTCATGAAAGCGGAAGCGCCTTTTGGAATTAAGTTCCTTAGCCTGTCTTACGGTAGGAGAAGAAATCATCACGTAAGGAAAAAGCGTTATGTCCCCTCTAGGCGACCTTCTTTCTTTGTCTCTCTGTATCTTTAATATATTATACTATAGGTACTTTCTATTATTACCTTTTTATTTTATGGCCTTAACGTACTATAATTTATACAAGTTATAATTGAATAAATTGAAAACCCAAAAACAAGGGGGCATTCGACTAACTTTTAAGAATGAACTTAATTTAATCTTCAAATTTACCTATTTTGACATTGATTTTCGCTTAGATGACCTTAATAAAAGATAAACCAATTTATTTTTATGATTTCAAAGTTGTTTATAATAATGTGTATAAATACTCCATTTCGGGTTTTCAATTAATTAATTACACCTTGTATACTCAGGAGTGTATCATTGTATTTTATTCTATTATTTTTTGTTCTTTGTAATTATCTAAATAAAAACTAGTAAAAGAAAACTCGAAGTTGAAATAGATATGAAATGCAGAACAAGAAATATAAAACAAAAGCTCATCGAAGCCGTATGCCGTATCACAACGACGCGGTGAGCCCCTTACTTACAGTAGAGATTTACAGTACGATTTCTATAAACTCGTATCGCAAAATCTCGCATTTATCGCAAAGGTGCGAAGCCAAACACCCTCATAGTTGGCGTAATTTATCTAAAGTTTTATAGTTTTAGAATTGAATTAAGGTTTTGTCTTGCAAAGTAGTACTCATATGTATGCAGCGTAGCCGGGTAGGGCTTGTCCTAGTCTCGTAGGCACCGTCGTAGCCGCGTAGGCAACGTCATAGCTCCGTAGGCTGCGTCGTAGCCCCGTAGATAGTGTCGTAGCCCTATAGGCGGCGTCGTAGCGCCGCAAGCAACGTCATAGTTATGTAGGCAGCGTCATAGCCCTGTAGGTAGCGTCGTAGCCGTCGTAGTCGTAGAAAAAAGTATTAATTAAAATTATTTTCTAAAGTTTATCTTGGACATCGATGAAGGAAAACATCGTGAGGAAACC
This sequence comes from Hoplodrina blanda, assembly GCA_949316365.1. Classification (NCBI taxonomy): domain Eukaryota; kingdom Metazoa; phylum Arthropoda; class Insecta; order Lepidoptera; family Noctuidae; genus Hoplodrina; species Hoplodrina blanda. Next base: position 3,110,165 of record OX438590.1, read on the forward strand.
TGGACTTGTAATTAATACAAGTCTGGAATCTCCAATCCACCTTGAGGAAGCGTGGTGATCAATGCTCATGCCTTCTCTGTATGAGAAGAAGACTTTGTCCTGCAGTGGGACAGTAATACGCTGGTATTATTATTTTATTATTTAAAGACCACTCAATAAAATATCTTCGGCGTACAAAGTATGATTAAACATTTGCTTCTTGGTTATTGTTTATCAATTAAGATAAAAGTAAAAACATTTAATCTGCCGGCTGTATTGTGTAACTATTTTCCTTTTAACTGCAAAATTAATCCGACCACTATAAAATGTCCACTCTTAATATTTTTTCCGGGGCTTTTATGAAAAATTCGTAATCTTTATTTATATTACAGGTCCACCTTTGTACAGTATTTTTTAATCCTTCTTTGTATAATATTTATGATGGAAAAGAGATTAAGGGAACTCTCGGGTTCAAAACCAACAAAAGTTGTGTAACTTTAGTGTTATTTTTTTATTAATTTACTAGTGACACGCGCATGCTTGTGGCAAATCTATTTATCTATTGTAATATATATAAATTACGCGTCACGTTGTTTATACGGGATGGATTCCTAAACTACTCAACCGTTTTTTTTGAAATATGGCTAAACTCAACTATGTTCAAACTTAAAAGATAGGATAGTTTTTATCTCGATTATTGTCCTCAATATCTTTACTTACTTTAGGCTACAGCAACGCGTGGCCAAGTCAGCTAATATAATCCTAACTAATATTATAAATGCGAAAGTAACTCTGTCTGTCTTTCTGTCTGTCTGTCTGTCTGTCTTTTCTTCACGCCTAAACTACTGAACCGATTTGTGTGAAATTTGGTACAGGGTAAGTGTGAACCCCAACAAAGGACATAGGCTACTTTTTATTCGACTTCGACTTCGTCTGCGTCCGCGATAACCGACATATACGCGGACGAAGTCGCGGGCAAAAGCTAGTATAATATAAAAGCGAAACGTCATACAATAACTCATCACGTAATATCAAAAACCGCTTGACGTATAAAGATGAAAGGCAGGGAGGTAGATTATAGTTAGTAGACGTCCGCTAAGAACGGATTTTCCAAAATTTACCCCATAAGGGAATGACACGGGGGTCCCACATTTACGCAGAAGAAGTCGCGGGCAAAAGCTAGTAAATGATATACAAAGACATATCACATCCTGATAACTATGCATTTTTAGTCCACCTTGAATGTAATGGTCTATTAGTGGTTTCATATAATTTTCTTTCTAAGTTAATCTAGATCATTACTAATAGTTTGAAATCACCAATATACCTTAACACATTAACCGCCGCGTAGGGCATAATATGTGACCTACGCTAGTGGAGGTTTGACCTTCAACAGTTTTGGCCCGGCGGTGAAAGTGTTAAGCAAGTATGATGATCAATTCCCTATTAGCAAAATAAATAATACGAGTATAATAACTAATTTGTCGAATTTTATACTACTATAAAACTGTTGAACTGCTACAAAACTATTATAAAACCTTAACATGTCTGTTAGTTGTATAATTTAAATACCCTTTACAACTTTTTTGCTATTTGGGATACTCATGCCTCTGTGTGAGCAGAAGTCTTTGACCTGCAGTGAAACAACATGTTCTGTAATCATTTTTTGTTTTTATAGTCCTCCATATCGATTCCGATAACGACGACCCTCTGAAATTATGCCCTACTATGTACCCTAATATGAGTCGCTAATTGCGGCGGGTGTCTTTTATGGGGCATATAAATACTGCGCAGTAGGCGTTTAGAGCCTCGTTGACCATTTGTCTTATTAGGACTAGTCCACACCACCTTTATCGTATTTCGTATTTTATACAAAGAATAAAAAGAATTATCAAACATTTTAACAGCTCCTAATAGATACCGGACTGTTTGTATTTCGTGCGACAGAGATAACGCTCTACGAAGCCGAAATTTGCCGATTGTCCCTTTCCAAAGGTCGATGTGCAATATTTATCGCCGGGCACTGTACTATCGCGGTGGTGTAAAATATCAGGAGTTGGAGTATGGAGTTTTTTGCCCATTCTTCTCCATACGAAACTACCTTTCAGAAGGGGCAACCAGATTAAATTATTGTTTCTTGTACACTACGTTAAAAAGTACCTTTATATGACCTAATTAAAATAAATTATTTGACTATATCTATGATTCCGCAGTATTAGTCACATGAAAACCTCCCTAAATCCACCCAATAAAAAAGGTTTTCTGAAAAAATGCTTACTCATTTTAGTCACATTTTTACAATATTCAAAATTAGAACGAACTTCATCAGACAAGAATAAAACGGTGTATTTTTGAACTAAAATATATCCATTCCAAACTTTTACATTTATTGCCATCTAAATGCACACTAGAAGAGATCCACTTGACAAAATGGCCGCTCTATTTCCACAAAATCTTTGCACAAGGAGAACGGTAAATACAAAAAGAGACAACTCTATAAATATGTGGGCACATTTTAGGGGTCCGTGGCACCGTCATTATGCCGTAATCTCACACGTTCAGTCTTCATCCGAACTTGTCGGGTGATTGATCGAACCCAGTCGGGTATTGTCGGGTTTCGTTCTTTTATTAACTTTCGGTTCGATCCTTTGCTTTTTTATTTTTCGACCAATTGTAGTTGAGCTTTGTTTTATTAGTACGGATTGTGTTTTTTTTTTATTATGTGTAGGTTTTGTATTGTATTTTTTAAGGATTAGGTGAAATGTTTCGTAACCCAATATATATTTTTTCCTTCACCTACAGTGAAGAAAAAAATATATATTGGGTTACCAACCCAAGCTTGATTTTTGACGATGAATATTCTGGGCCGGTTTAGAAAAATAATAATACTACCAGTCAGGTACTCTTCTTGTACAGAGAAGAAGTTAGTCAAAGTCAAAGTCAAATCATTTATTTCAATTAGGCCATTTTAAGGCACTTTTGAACGTCATTACAAGAAAAAAATAGAATTGAATCTAGTTGCCCCTTCCAAAAGGTAGTTTTGTATGGAGAAGAATGGGCAAGAAACTCCATACATACTCTTTTAAAATCAATGTTTTACAATATTATTATTTGTATACAGAGTCATACGTAATTACATGTGAATGCAATGTACCTTATATAAAAACTACTTTAAAATAACACGCAAAAAGAATTTATATTACAAATTAAGAATTTAAGGTGAAAATATATTTAAAGTTACATAGTGTTCACATGTTAACAAATATTGGAACTGTAGACGACCACTTTCAACATCTCAACCAACAATGCAACAGTGTGTGAGCCTGCGCAATCCCATAGTAAAAAAAAAAAAACAAATAGAAAATAAAATACAATAAATGTCAAAAAAAAAAAAAATAATATTAACAAGCTTGATTTTGTCTAGAATTAATAGTAATTGTCCTATGGAGCAGGACCAGCATGTTTCCAAGCAGTCTTATCTTGAATATAATCTTCTAATTTGTAATATGCTTGGTTGCAAAGTGTACTTTTAATATGTGTCTTAAATTTTCTTTCATTTAATTTTAATATATCAGGAGGTATTTTGTTGTAACATTTCACACAGTACCCCATAAAAGATGTATTTACTTTAGACAATCTAAAATATGTCAGTAATATTAAATAGATATGTCTGTTTTGCAAAATATCTTTGGGTGGATTTTGATAGCTTTAGGTGAGACTGTCATCATGATGCTCGGTATTGACATCTCACCTTCATCTCACTCTACCGAAATTTACCGAGGGTCTTTTTTAACAGAATAGTACTTCTAGACTACCTCATTTGTCTTCAGATTTGATCGTAGATCAGGCAAAATCTTACAGAGTTTTTCATAAACAATTTTTTAATAACATTTCGAAAAGATTTCTGTCTCTATCGTAGTCTTTCGATTCTCCAGAATAACAACCTGAGTATTAAAACTAAAGGTGCCAATCACAGTCCCAAGTGGAACACAAAATCCGCACCGGTATTGGCAATCTATCTTAACCCCGTGATTGGCGCTCGCCGTACCGCTCAACGGAATCTACCGGCGACAGTTTAAACGACCACACCATTGAACAATCAGTTTATGAGGTGGATGTTATCCTAGCAGATTGACTTGTGGCTGGGAAGTTACCGAACGTACTGCGGATATGACGATCACCTTATTTTAACATTACCGGCAGCGCGCACGTTGCTCGCTCGCTAGGCTTGTCAGTGTCGTCGGAACGAGCGGATAGGTACTATTTTTTTCGAAATTTTATGGGCCATGTCTACCAAGGACGTTTTCGGCTGGTTGACCAGATTTTTCGGCCCAAAACCTTTAAACTAAGCAACTACACGCGTGCATTCCCATCATGTTGGGTATGGGCTTTGGTTTAGGGCGCTACTGTTACGCTAACAGTCATTGCTTAGAAGAGGCCTGCAGAGGCGGATCGACATCAGTTGGGGATTGCCAAACGCGCGTACGCTCCCGGGATTCTTGACATAAGTGTGAGTAGGATTTTCATTTTAGATAAGTAATGTTTGTTTGTTTTTTTGGTTTGTAGGAGGTAAACTCTGGAAACACTGATCCGATTACAAAAATCATTCACTAACCGAAAGCTCCTTTATCTTCAAGTGACATGGGTGACCTTTCGTGGTACCCATACACATTATAGGTACCACGAAAGGTGAGACTTGACATACCACACAAACTTCATTATTTCAAAATAAATATTTTAATATTGTTAAGAATTTTAATCTAACTGTCATCGAAAAGTTCCTGAATAGAAACACAAATTATGGAGCACTATTACGTACTCACATTCATACCTGCTTAAGTTTCCCACTACTGACGCTGGTCAAGTTTCATCTTTCGTGGCGCGTATGCATATACCATGCAAACGAAATCGTAGGCAGAAGCTCACAATACTGAAAAAGCCATCATATATTTCTATGAACATTCCATGAACACAACCCACTACGATTTATAACTAGACATGGCCTTCGCTTGTCACCTTCAAAAAGATTACAACAGCTTTCTTCCTACAATAAAAAAAAACGTAAGAAAAGTCTAGCCATTTTTAGACCAAAGCGCCAGAAAAGAAAATTACACAAACATACCTATTCAACTTTATCCCCGTCTGTGAATACAACTTCGCACTGCGTAAACACAAAATAGAACGGTATAAAAGTTTCAATAAAGTACAATTTCGCTTCGATCTCGTAACAAGTCTGTTCGCTTGTGAAGCGTAAGGTCGCCCACGCAAGTTGTGCTGCACCAAGTTCTTATTTGCGTTAAGCCTGACGTGTTTATGTTGAGCTGTGTACTGAAATGATGTTATGTTATTGCAGTGGGATATTGTTGGAGAAAAACGAAGTAGGGTTAGGAAATATAGCATTTAAAAAATTAAAAACTCGACTGCGTAAAAAATTACTTTAATTTAACACTAAAAAGAAAAATACAAGTAAGTACTAAGCATTACGTATTAAGTACTAAGTAAATACTAAGTAACTATTTAGTACTAAGTATTAAGCATTGTAATCTAGACTTAAGCAGTTGGGAGCCATTCAAAAATCTAAACAGGCTTCCCAAAAGTAGGTTAATTCTTTATTTGAAATTTTTTTTTTGTTAGAATCAAAAATGGCACTTGTGTAAACTGATCTTAAAAGCGACCTTGAAACAATGAATATTTTAATGACACTTTTTTAATTATTAAAAAATTAAAATCCTTTTTTATACTTTTAAATAAACTCTACTACTAATAGTTTCGACAGTAGGTACTACTAAAGGCAAATCGTATTACCGCAGATAAACAAGTAATATTTTAGCGTGAGGTACTAATTTACAATTTTAGTACCTATATTCTTTAGCCAAGCCACGTTCAAAGAAATTTGTTTACATTTTCACCCATCAATTTATCCATTCACTACCTTAAAATATTCATACGTCGAGTTATCCATTGTTGGTGCGACACATATCTTGCTACATAATAAATTAACATCGCACACAAGGAGTGTTCACCACTAAGATGTGGAGAGGAATCAAGACGAGCACTAATTAGTCGTGAGCTCTCGCCGTGTGTTCTTACATTACAAACGTATGTTTGTAAAGACATCTGCATTATTTGCAGCGATTGCTATAGAGGTATGTAGGTACACGGTGATAATAATTATCTTAGTGTAATACAAGAATACATTTAATGATTATATGAAAAGATGAAGGAGACAGACATCATTCCGTGCCTCGGAAAGCACGTTAAGCCGTTGGTCCCGGCTTTCATACGTGCTGGATCTTTGACAGTCGTTACGAGTCGTCAGAAGCCCGAAAGTCTGACGATCAGTCTTACCTAGGGGTATCGTTTTACCTAGTTACTGGGTTGTGGAGGTCAGATAGGCAGTCGCTCCATGTAAAATACTGGTACTCAGCTGCATCCGGTTAGACTGGAAGCCGACCCCAACATAGTTGGGAAAAAGGCTAGGCAGATGATGATGATGAAAATATGAAGGAGATGCAAGACAGCTAAAACATTCAAGCTCCATAGCTTGCATACGCTTTTCCGATGATCGCCACAGTTTATTCTGTATTTCAGAAATTGTAGTATTTGGGACTAGAGGCGTGTGAAATTGTACAAAGAAAACATAATAATAGGATGGATTTTTTTATTAATTCAGAAATCTATATTATATAGTCCTGCCGCCTGACAAACTTTATAGTTATCTTTTTTTTTTTTTTTATAGTTATCTAATAGCGACATAGTAATAACAAAACAAATGACAACAGACAATCAAACACTCATTTTTTTCATGTCATAATAACGGAAAAAGAACCAAATATTGCTATAGAAGATCCACTAGACAAAAATATACCCGAAAATAGAAACCGTCATACATCTGCTCCCGAAAGAAGACAACATTTTAAAAATGCTGTTTCTATACTTTGAGCACCTGCGCCCATATGAATTACTAGACGTGGTTTGTACATATAAATATGTACTATATACTGAACATTAGTATTGCGGTACTGAATTTCAAAGCGACACGTTTTTAATGCGCTCTTTTATGGTACATAGACCATTTACGCATTTTCTATAGCTCAACTTTTAAAATCACTTCTAAAAGCCAATTTATAATAATTATAAACGTTAAAAATGTAGTCGCAATCTCATGTCAATGTAACTAAGAGGTATTTAGACAGATTGAATTTTGATTAAATTGAGATCGTTCCTATGTTTGTAAAATTTTACAAACATTAAATAAGTACTTAGCCGCGTTTAAATTAGTTTCTTCAAGAACAAAACCACTATTCATTCACTTCTTTTAGACGTATATAACGATCCCTTAACTGTCGACATCCATCCAGCCGTTTAAAAGTTACGACGACGTAAAAAAACTTACAAACAAACATACATAAGTACACGATACGCGCGAAAAACATAACCCTTGCTTGGCAGTCGAGTATGAAGAAATAAATTATCCCAAAGAGTATTTTCAAAAGAATCCTTTGCACTGATCACTCCATATCCTCACAAAGGGATGCTATATGCAGTTAATAAGCCAAGAGCGAGGAATCTCCCTGACGATGCAGAATTTCTGAATGCCATTACTGACAATACAATGAGAAATCTTCAAGTGGAGATGGCGAGGGAACTTTGTGTAGCCTTTCAACTTAAGCTTACGTTGGAATTAGATTCATACTCTGATGTTTCTAGAGCTGAAATTGTGGAAACTGATGATGTCATAAACATTAAATTTAGTTCACAAAACAGGAATTAGTCGTGTTAAAGCGAACTATCACACAAAATTTCTCAAAATTTCCGTTGTATTTGTTATTTACGCTGATTAAATAAAAAACTATTTATAAGCATAAGTGTGGTTTTACTGACTGACTTATACATATAACATTTGACATATTGAATTAGTTTAATTTTTGGGAGTAGGTTGGCTCGTTTGGGTAGTACTGAGCCTTATTGTTGTAAAGACAGTGTGACTACTAAGGTTTCTATCGTTGCCTATGTATATAAAGTACTAACAGTTGTAGTAAACAAACTGGTTAGTCGAAAATAATTTAAACAAGTGAAAAATACTGCGAGTCAGATGCCAATGCATGCCCAATACATAATACCAACAATGCACTGCAGGCAGTCGTAGCTTAGCTTACCCACGTCACAGCAAACAATAAATACCTACACTTCCTTTACCTTCACACTTGCATTAAAGTAAAAAATGTTTTATAAAATTCCCAACTGTCTTGTACATAAGACCGATGACATCAATTATTCCCTCGACAAACTCAAATAGTTTAACCCAATTACAAACTACACGTATTAAAGTAAAACATCGATAGATCATCTCGACGACTGGAGACGTGACCCATTACAGTAAGAAACCCTAATAAATAATACTTACATGTCATCTGAGTAATTAATCAAATGAGTATCGACTGTATTTAAAGACAGGTTTAGATTGGGATAGTGAATGGGCGAGTAGCAAGTGTTTTGGGCTAGTAAGATTTTACTACGAGAGAGTAGTATGTATGGAGTTTCTTGCCTATTCTTCTCCATACGAATCTACCTTTTGAAAGGGGCAACTATGGGGTTCGTATGGAGCGCTCAGGATTCCGCTATCAAGAAATATCCTCTTAAAATAACTTGTTTACTAGCTCCAATATTTTATTCACTAATTGTGTAGTATAGGTGAATGTGTGGGTGTATGAGTGTGGGCTTGCATATTGCAGAATTTATAACAAAATAACAAACTCTTACAAAAAAAAAGCTTTTTTACAAAAAAAGATAACCGCCTTCAAAAACTACAAAATAAAAAATAACTTTAGTTTTGGAAGTCGGTGGCTTTGGTTTTGTTTTTGTTATGTAGGTAAGTATTGCCACCGACTTCCAAAACTAAAGTTATTTTTTATTTTATAGTTTTTGAAGGCGGTTATCTTTTTTTGTAAAAAAGCTTTTTATTTTTCACTTTTTAGTGCTGTGTTTGAAATCCTTACAATAAGCCCTTTCAAACAATACCTCACACGATATATTTAATTTTGGAAAGTGGTAGGAGGGGGGTTGACGTACCCCCTCCCTTTTTTCCTTCAGCCAGTCATCGACTACACGTATAAACAACGCAATTTGTCTTGTTACGACGGTTCTGCTGTGATCCTATAAGGAGTACCGTTCCATATCTCCGAAGTTCATCATCAGATCATGACAATATTTCTATGGGACCTATTCGGAAGTATATTCTTTCAAACAAAAAAAGAATCATCCAAATCGATTCATAATTGGCTGAGAAATCAGGTAACATACATACAAAAAAAAAAAACGGGTTGCACTCCGGGAGTGCCGGCAGAAGTGAAAACTTGATTATTAACGTTTACGTTTACGTTTACGTTTAACATACACGAACATTCGCGCAAGCGCCCTGCGCTGTCTAAACGAAACAGTAGGCCCAGGCATACATTTTCGCCGCGCCGTAGAGATAGCTGTCTACTCTCCATCCGTCTTACGCTTTTTCGATCAGGTCACGTGTCCTGACGCGCACGTGTCCTGACGCGAGTTTAAAATTTTATACCCATTACAGAAAAAGTGCTCAACGCCGCTAAAGAAGTTTTCACTTCAAAAAAAAAACCGCGCTGAATTGAGAACCTCCTCCTTTTTGAAGTCGGTTGTAAAGCAATTTACCTCTTCATAATGTTAGAAGTATAAATACATTTTAATATGATTTAGAAATCATTTCTATGGATCATTTTTATAAATTAATGAAACTTATCAGCATTTCAATGCTATGTATGATCATTGCAATGCATGTGAGACTCCCAAGAAAACCACATTGGTTGTTACATTACCTATCTAAAAGCAAGCAAATATTATATCCTGACAATCTTGTTACTTTTTACCAAGGCCGCATAATATTTACAATAAAATATTATTTTGTTCAGCAACACGTTTTCAAGCTGCAAGTTCGCGCAATGTAGCTTAAGACGTGACTTCCTAATGCAAAATGCAGGAGTACCTACCTCACCCGAGCAACTTGCTTTAGCATTGTAAATCGTTCAACAGGTCGGTCAATTTATTGCTCGACATTTGTCGTCCTTGATCAAGATTTAACCAACAATACAACAGACTCATGCAAACAGCTGTTAGTATCGGTTCTCTGTTGTTTTGGACCAGGGATGGTGGACCAATGGCTTAGTACACACATCAAAAGTGTCTAGTCTAGGGATCAATATATTATTATTACCAAATACATCTTGATCCCTAGACACTTTTGATGTTTTGTGTGAGTTAATTGAAAATGAAAAGCAGTGTAAAATAATGAATTATTGTTATCACCCGTGTTTAAATTACTTACATATGATTTGGTTTTTTCACACACTTTTTATGAGCTACCGAAACGCGATTCGGCCGTAGTTTTTGTATGGCAATAGCAAACTATGACGTCACTTATTTCCCAACTAAACCGATTAACCATATTTTTAATCTGTATGTTTTAAATTATTGTCAACTATAATTGTATTAATGTGTCAGATTGACTAAATTTGACAGCTGTTATTTACATTCCATCCCTTTCTTGTTTATTTGGAGAAAAAAAGAAAGAAACAGTCTAAATTAAGTTTAGTTCGTGTTTATAGAATCAACACCATTGTATCTTGAAATTATTGGACGAGTGTCAGCTATCCAATTGTGAAATATCCTAAATTATTCCATGAGAAAACAAAAAAACGGATACACGTTTTACCTTTTAATATGGTTCGATTGCTTTTCATTCTGACCTACTCATAATCTTCTTATCTTCTCTGACGCAATTAATTCCGGATATTACCGGATTAACCTACAAGCTCAATTATTTTCAGTTCGTCCGGTCTGCATTATCCGTCCTGATTGGAGCCATGTTTAATTAAATTATTTAGCACGTGTGTTTATATTGAAATCTGGTTAAGACTCTGCCTGCATGTTGTTTTAATATACAACTATATCTTTGACTAGCCTTTGCTCGCGACTACGTCCCCGTAAATGTCGGACCTCCATTTCATTCCCTCAGGGAGTCATTATCTGCCGAGCCTTTTCCCAACTATGTTGGGGTCGGCTTCCAGTCTAACCGGATGCAGCTTAATACCAGTATTTTACATGGAGCGACTGCCTATCTGACCTCCACAACCCAGTAACTGGGTACTACGATACCCCTAGGTAAGACTGGTTGTCAGATTTTCGTGCTTCTGACGACACGTAACGACTGTCAAAGATCCACATATGACATCCGGGACCAATGGCTTAACGTGCTTTCCGAGGCACGGAGGAGTCTCGGTGTGTAAAGATGGTCACCCATCCACGGACCAACCCTGGCAAGCGTAGCTTAACCTGACGAATCGACCCGTGCGGCTATTATTACTTAGCCACGATCCCCTCAAGGAGTGAATTTTGGAAAATTCGTTCTTAGTGGACGTCTACTAACTATAATCTACCTCCCTGTCCATCTTTGTACGTCAAGCGGTTTTCGATATTTCGTGATGAATGAGTGACCTTTCGCTTTTTTTTTTAATTCAGTCGCTCCATGTAAAATGCTGGTATTCAGCTGCATTCGGTTAGACTGGAAGCCGACCCTAACATAGTGGGAAAAGGCTAGGCAGATGATGATATGTCAAAATAAAGAATACTAAGAAAATACTTCATCAAACATACTCGACCAAATCACTATCCTAATCTGAACGACTCTTTACTATCAATATAAATCAGTCATGTAGAGTTCCAACAAGATAGATAGCGTAATATCTTTGGGTCATCTTAATTGTCTCTGGCGAGAGCCAATCAATCACTTGTAAAAACAAGGTGAAAGGTTTTTGTAGCCAATCACAAGATTGCCTGTAGATAGTGAATATTAAAACAGGATTTACGATGATAGCAGTTTAATGCTTCCATTTTTAAACATTTATTTTATAGTCTTGTTTATTTTGCGCTGACCTTTTGAGATTTATGTCGAGATTTTTAATTGATGTAGATTTTGGCTGCAGTGACGATTTCTTATTTCTTTCAGCACAATCTCGCCGCTCGATATATTTGTGTTGATACCACATTGCGTTGCCCTATTAATTCATTGGGGACCTGCACGTGGGCAATGCAAGGCAAGCGTGCGCGCAACGGGCGGTCACCGAGTGGTCCACTCGCCATCTACGCGTGATTAGCCCGCGGGTGAGGCGCTCCGGAGTTGATGTAGTGAGCGTATACCCATAGTACTCCATGCAAAGAATACTAACCGCTCGAGGCGAGGCAGTGCTGGTTGGGTTGTGTAATACGTAGTTAAATAATGGAATTAAATAAATAATTAAAAACTGAAATCGATGTATACGATTTACGTACATTCACATTACTCACAATAAGCCAACCGATCGATTCACTTATTGTTACATCATAGCGCTGGTCAGTGTGCATTTTATCAACGCGCGTAACAGACGTATGTAAGTATCACCAAACTTTAATGTGTACTGAACCTGAAATCAACGTGAAGATCACACCCACCTACTTAACACTACCACTATCAAACCTACATATAAGTATAGTGTAGGTACAATTCAATCCACTGTACACAATGGTTGTTTTGTATATTAAAAATTCACACAAAAATCAACCAAAATAAATTCCTAGGCAAAGCAAAATACCAATATCACAAATAAAAGATACCTGAATCGCAATCCCGAAACATAACCGTCTAATAAAAAATAAAGGTGACAATACCATTTTGGCGACTGTCAAAAAAGCTAAATTTATACCAGACTGGTTATACAGTGCCTACTCTCTATGCATTGTGTCGCTCCCTGACTTATCGTCGCTTGGGACTTGTGACGTTCTTTTTTTATTACAGCTTAATGGTTTTTTGAAATGTTCCAGCGCTAAGGGTTGGTTTTACCACAGTACGACATTATTGATAGTGGGGTAATTGTGTGATCGAAATAATTTGAAACATACTCACAGAAATTAATAATCCATGGCTTAATAATTATATTTATAAATATTGTCTGCATGGCAACGTAAAAATATATGTATAAAAAATAAACCCAATTAAAACTATTGTGTATTCACTTAATTTTTTATAATTGCCAATTTACTTTGCCCACTACTACGTCCGCGTAAATGTCGGTAATCGCGGACGCAGAATAACTCGCAGAATAAAAAGTAGCCTATGTCCTTTCTTGGGATTCAAACTTACCTCGCACCAAACATAGAAATCGGTTCAGTGGTTGAGACGTGAAAGCGTAACATACAGACAGACAGGATTACTTTCACATTTATAACACTATACTAATATGAATCTGATCTATTAAAAAATAGAACAGAAATCTGTATGAAATGATGTTCCAAGTTATTTAATCTGAACTTCTGAACTTCTTCTTCTGAAGGTAGTGAAACAGACCCTTAATTACGCCTAGACTAAATTATTTTAATTTTAATTTTATTCTAGTTCTAAATTGGGAATCACTGAGTAATAACAAGGTAAAAAAGTGCTAAGGTAGCCACCACGACTTGGACACTTGATTGAAATACAGACATTTTAATTGACGTGCTCACTACGGCAGCCTAGCTCTTAAGTGCTCATAGTATACTAAAAAAAACCATCGCTTATTTTTAAAATTCGAATTCTTTCTGGAATTCGAAAACTTTTAAATCTTTTCGGCCAGACTTACTTTCGACTAGGTTGCATTAACATACAACCTTTAAAGTAAACTCTGTAGATTCAAGGTTAGTTGAAAAGATGAAAAAAAAAATGCGGGCAGAGTTTGAGTAAAATGGTTTTTTCTGGGTATGTTCACTCCATCGTCGACTTTGTCTCTGTCGACTCTGACCTAGACTAGAATAAAGAGCAAATGCAACGAATATAAAAAAAAACAAAAACATCTGAAAAAAATATTCAGACGAGACACAATGATAATGCGGCAACTGCATAAAATTGCGGTCACCCCTAAATCCATGAAAGGTCATATTATATTATGACCCACTTATCTGACACTCACGAACGCCCTCTGGTGACATATAAAACGAAATAATTTAAAGATTAGACGTCGAATTTTTATTATAGTCCTTTTTTTTATCGGTGACTGTAAAATTTTGCGTTTTGAATGCTTTTACGTGTCGTGTTGCCGAGTGGTTTAACTGAAAAATACATAATTTCATTATGAAATAGCGACTGTTGAGCATGAGGTCTTGGGTTCAATTCCCAGGTCGGGCAAAATGTTATTGGGTTTTTCTCAGTAGCAGCCTCGGAGTCTGGATTTGTACTGTTGATGGCTTTAGGCTCGCCCCCTTTTACATGGGACTTAAACATTACTGGCGAAATGTGGGTACACCTCCGCCTAACCCTTCGGGAATTACAGGCGTGATGTTATGTTATGCACAAATACCACATAGAACAAAAAAACATAACAGCACACAGCACAGCACAGCATGCACAGCGTGTGAATAGCACATGTAACTGGGATATTTCAGTGGTAGGTTAAGTACCAATACAAAACATTTTTGGTTAACTGGTACAAAATCAACTTTAAAATGAAATCTATGTGAATTAAAAAAAAATCGTTTGCTTGTTCGTGTGGAAGTCAAATATCCCACAAAACATATCTAATACACTTGGTTTTTATCATTGAAAGAATTTTTGTAATCAGACCAGTAACCTCAGTTAACTCTAATAACCAGAAAACAAAACGAAATAACCTTTACCACTTTACAATATTAGTTTAGACTCAAAAAAATAAAATAGTAATAACAACTAAAAAAAAATAAACAAAGTCGTATTTTGAAAAGAATAAAAAAAATATAAAAACGTCAGCACACAAAATAAAACAAGAATTTAACAACTCTATTCTCTAAAACGAAAAATGCCTTTTAAAAACTAAATAAAACCTAAAAACCAACTATTTTTATAAAGCCCCACTAAATGGCTAGGCATAACAATAAAAATAAAAATCTGACACTAACTTCGAAACATTTTGTTTTTATGAACAAAGATAAAAGGGTAACATAAGATGCGAAATATTCTTCTTTTAGGACCAAAGGCGAGCCATTTAATTCTTTAGAGACTTACTTTTCACTTACTTAGGCTCCTTCTAGAAGTTTTTGCATGGTAAAGGATTGAAGGGCTTTCGTATCAGATGTTTGACACGCTATACATTCGTATTTGTGAGTGCTTTTGTCATGTTACTAGCGTTTGCTATAAAAAACGAAAAGTCGCTCACTCGTCATAAAATATCGAAAACCGCTTGATGTATAAAGATAAAATTTGGCAAGGACGTAGTTTATAGTTAGTAGACGTCTGCTAAGAAATAATTTTTTTTAATTCACCCCCTAAGGGGATGAAACGGGGATCCAAAGTTTGTATGGAAAAACTTATGAGTAAACTAAGTTAACCAAATTAAACGCGAGCGAAAGGCGCAAAAGCTAGTATACAAGTGCTCAAATATATTAAAAAAAAACATTTGCCTTTTCTTTCAGTTTAAATTCGTTCTAGAATTCACCTGAGTGTTTAAATAAAAATGATAAATCTTTTCGGCCAGACTGACTTACGGCCATTTTGCATTGGCAAGCAATAAAACCTTTACAGTACCTATTTTGTACAAGCCTTATTTGGGAGTGTGTGATCCGTTGCGTAAGCAGTAGTCAGTTTTCGTCACACGACTATATTACAGTGTCATCGCCCCGCCAACTTTAACCCAGCGGCAAGATGGCTATAGCTCTAAACTAAAAATGACCTACTAAAAAAAGTATAAAAATAGTAAAAACTATCCTGGGGCGAACAAAATACCCACGTACCTACCTACTTACTTACGTACATTCGTCTATCGCCTACTCTATGTCCTTTTTCCTCTCTGTTACTATAATAAACATTTAATTAACATTTTTTCGTCTTAAGAAACAAATTCTATTTTTGTATATTATTCGTCTGTCGCTTTCAAGTCTCCAGAATCAATTTAAGACCATCCGTAATTCGTGATAATGAGACTCATTAGCAAAAATTCAATCATATTTTTCTTCGTAAATATTCCTTTTATTATCTAATTTTAGACCTCTAATTAAACATTAAGAAGGTACATTTTTCTTAAAAAAGATTTTTCAAACATTCTGTTGGTGACTTTTGTTTTAGGTATATTTATAAACTTTTCTTGTACAATCGAATAAAGTGTTTGATTTATAACAATACTAACCAAGAGAAGGCACGAGCATTGATCACCACGCTTGCTCAAGACGAATTGGCGATTTCAGACTTAAACTAATTAATGTAAGTCCAAGTATATTCAATTTTATGTCTATTCAAAGCTTTTTAGTTTTAATTTACCTGTTGTTGCTAATTAGTAATGTAACACATTTGACAGTAGTATTGTATAATTAAATATAATTTATTTCAATTTTGTAAATGTGAGTACCATGGAGCATTTTATTTATTGAGTTACTGTGTTTTGACTTAATGAGCATGGCGGTTGAGAGCTTGTCATGCTCACTCAAATATCTCGCTGATGGTGGCGCGTGTGTTGGATCATTTGGCTCCCTCCATAATGGTTGAGCTAGGTGGTGCTGATCCATGCGTCATGCTCGTGAACGGGTGCTGTCAGTTGGGATTGGTCATCTCTTAACTGCTATGGCTTACATCTTTATTTTTATTATTTTTAACCACTGTTTTATATTCATCTTCATTGTGATCACATGTAGAATCAACAAGAATAATGTAACCAAGATTTTATAAAAACCTAATTTAAAAGAGTGCCGTGGAGTTTCTTGCTCGTTCTTCTCCATAGAGGCCTACCTTACGTTTTGGAACGAGCAACTAGCTTCATTTTTCTGACTAACTGACCGACTCCTTGACAATTCAAAAGTGCCTGTTAATGGTCTAATTGAAATAAATGTTTTGACTTTGACTTTGACATATTAAATTAGGACGTAATTAATTGACTTATTGAGATCATTTGTGTTGGCTTGTTTTGGTAAAATTAAAGCTCAATTTTCATGTAGAAAAGCAAAGGCGAATTATAATATCTATATGTATAATTACTTACCATAGCATAATAGTTAGTAGAATCCTGATCAAACGATGGCCCACTTACTGCAGTGCCCAAAGTGTCCCTAAACCTGCACTCTAGAGGACGTTAACAATGCTACTATTGCCGCGATAAACGTGGCCACCTACTGGGCACAAAAACTATAAATTAAATTTAAAAAAAAAAGTGGATTGTCTTATATCATCGACTCGAAATGAAGAAAAAGAAGTAGAATTATCCTCTTATATTCGGTCGTATTCATGTAACAGATTCTTAAAATATTTAAGCAACGTCGTCGTTTCATTAAAAGCGTCGTCGTTCATCTACTTCGATATTTTCAGGAGTATACTGTCCTACTTTTCAACGTTCTGATTAAAAAGGCAAGGGGTAAGGCTTTGTCTCAGATCTGAGACAGACTTGTAATCTGGAAGTTGCTTCGCAAACTGGCACGAGGAGCTATAAAGAATATTTCGTTGGAACCGATAAGATGAATTTTAAGTTCAAAAAGTTTTTGATGTGGACAGCATAGATGGACAAGCTTTTTATTTACACATAACATAACATCACGCCTGTAATCCCCGAACGGTGAGGCAGAGGTGTACCCATTAGTACACCCACATTTCGCCTGTTATGTTTAAGTCCCATGTAATAGGAGGCGAGCCTACTGCCATCAACCAGGCACAAATAGATAATAGAGAAATAACATAGCAGATACAAATTATTGTACGAGCATAAAACAACAAAAAAATACCTCAAAATAGTTACATTATACATAAAGTGAAATGTGCACAAGTACCAAAATGATTAAAGAGGTAACTATCAATAGATTTATAGTTTTAATCGAGTAAAATATTGGAATCAAGTGAATTTTCTTTCAACTCTGCTAGGTACACTTTTAGATTGCAAAAAGTGTCTATAGTAATATTACTAGTACATTACTTTCTCAAAAATATTCTGCACAAAGCAATTGAATAAAAATGAAGGTGGTGATTTTAATATTAATATTTTAGAAAATAATTCAAATAGCAGTAGATTAATTAGTCTCTTTAAATCATTCAATTTGTCATATGTGTTTCAAGAACCGACACGAATAACTTCGACTACTGCTACATGTATTGATAATGTGTTTTGTTGCTGCGACTACTTAGCTAAAGATATAGTAAATTATCTTCCTTCGGATCACAGCGGACTAACCGTCACATTTGAGTGCGACACACCATTACAAAAAGTGCAGATACAATCGAGACCAATAACATGTGGTAATTTAAATAAATTTAATAGCATTTTAATTAGTAAGTTATGTGTCCAGGGTCTTAATATGAATAATGGTAATACTTTGTATGAAGAATTCTGTTCAGTGGTGCATACAGAGTTTAATAATATTTTTAAGAAAAAATCTAAAACTATTTGCCCTAAGTTTGTATTTAGCGACTGGGCGACTAAAGGTATCAGAAGAAGCAGAGAAAGACTTTTTGAGCTGTATGGCCTTAAGCCTTATATAAATACTGAAACTTTTAATAAGCATGTTGCTACTTATTCAAAAATTTTTAAAAATGCGTGTAAGGTAGCTAAAGCCTTGTACATTAGCAACAAAGTTAAATCAGCAGAAAATAAAATAAAAACAGTTTGGAAAATCATCAATAATGAAACAAATAGGAACAAGAGACATAATACTGATTACACTCTGGAGACTTCCCAAGGTGTCATAAGCAGTAATATCGATGTTGCGCAGGAATTTGCAGAATTCTTTACTAATATCCCAATTAAAACTACTGAAATGTTAGATTCCTCACCCTCACTTGCTATTGACTTACTAAGAGTGAATGTTTCGGCCTGCCCAAAGGAATTTAAATTTAAACATATTAACCCTGTGGTCGTTATGAAGGCTTTTAAACAACTTAAGATCAAGGCTACCGAAGATCTGTGGGGCATGTCTACTAATGTTTGTAAATCTATTATTGAGACAATAGCACCCTATTTAGCTTTAATATTTAATCTGTGCGTTGACCAAGGGGTATTCCCGGATTTAATGAAGTACAGCAAAGTTATACCGCTCTTCAAATCCGGAGATAGCAAGGACACCAATAATTACAGACCTGTTTCGGTTTTGCCGGTTTTCAGCAAGGTGTTTGAAAAAGTGATGCTCAATCAAATGCTCAATCATTTTAACTGTAACAACATCCTACACGATCAACAGTATGGTTTCACCAGAGGACGTTGTACTACTGACGCCGGTGTTACTTTAATTAAGCATATCTTTAATGCATGGGAGGACTCACAGGATGCTGTTGGCATTTTTTGCGACCTCTCTAAAGCGTTCGATTGCGTGAATCACGAAACACTGCTCCTAAAGCTTGAGCATTACGGTCTCGGTGATCTAGCACTTAGCTTAGTAAAATCGTATTTGAATGATAGACTACAGCAAGTTCAAATAAACGGTGTAAATTCATCAGGCTTAAAAGTAAAGATGGGGGTTCCGCAGGGTTCAATACTGGGTCCGTTCCTCTTTTTAGTATATATCAATGATTTACCTCATTTACTAGAAAACCAACCACAAATGGTGTTATTTGCTGATGATACTTCACTCATTTTTAGAGTAAATAGACAAGCACAGCACCTTGACGACGTAAATAACGCCATGCTTAAGGTTCACAATTGGTTTACTGTTAATAATTTAGTGTTAAATGAGAAAAAAACAAAATGTATAAGATTCGCTTTACCAAATGTAAGAAGTAGTAAATGTAACGTTATATTGAACAAGGACTTGCTAGAATTCGTCGAGAAGACAGTTTTCCTGGGGATTACGCTCGATTCAAAGCTGCAGTGGGGTCCCCACTTAACATCTCTTGCAGGGCGGTTAAGTTCAGCCGCTTACGCTGTCAGAAAAATTCGACAATTAACTGACGTGGATACCGCTAGACTAGTCTATTTTAGTTATTTTCATAGCATCATGTCTTATGGTATTTTGCTTTGGGGACGGGCTGCAGATATTAATTCTATCTTTGTTCTGCAAAAGAGGGCTGTCAGAGCCATCTATAATCTTGGCAGATGCGAGTCTCTAAGAGAATTGTTTAAAAAAATTAACATCATGACGGTACCTTGTCAATATATATATGAAAACATTATGCATGTTCGGAAAAACCTTCATCTTTTTAATAAAATTAGTGATAGACATAATTTTAATACTAGAAATAGGAACAAATTAGATCAACCAAGTTTCAGATTGTCAAAAGTAAAAACTTCTTTTATGGGGTACTGTGTAAAATGCTATAATAAAA
Organism: Hoplodrina blanda; assembly: GCA_949316365.1. Classification (NCBI taxonomy): domain Eukaryota; kingdom Metazoa; phylum Arthropoda; class Insecta; order Lepidoptera; family Noctuidae; genus Hoplodrina; species Hoplodrina blanda. The sequence goes on from OX438590.1 coordinate 3,130,434, forward strand.
TACCACAGGATATTCTCCAACTAAATGAGAGAAAATTTAAAACATGCATTAAACGCACGCTATGTAGTCAAGCATATTATAAGTTAGATGATTATATCACGGACAAAAATGCTTGGCTAAATGCTAGTCCTGCTCCACAGCCACTCGGGCTCACTAAATAGGATTGTTTTTAAGAGAATGATGTTTCTAACCCTCTTTTTTGTCGACCTGAATAACTTGTACCGTTATCAGTACGATTACTTTTTCTTTTTTACTTACCTCAGACATCTAACCAATAAGTACACCGAAAGTGTTAGTATTGTATAATTTTAATATCATTTATTTCAATTTTGTAAATGTGAGTACCATGGAGCGTTTTATTTTTGAGTTACTATGTGTTTTGACTTAATGAGCATGGCAGTTGAGAGCTTGTCATGCTCACTCAAATGTCTCGCTGATGGTGGCGCATGTGTTGGATCATTTGGCTCCCTCCATAATGGTTGAGCTAGGTGGTGCTGATCCATGCGTCATGCTCGTGAACGGGTGCTGTCAGTTGGGATTGGTCATCTCTTAACTGCTATGGCTTACATCTTTATTTTTATTATTTTTAACTACTGTTTTATATTCATCTTCATTGTGATCACATGTAGAATCAAGAAGAATAATGTAACCAGGATTTTGTAAAAACCTAATTTAAAAGAGTGCCGTGGAGTTTCTTGCTCGTTCTTCTCCATAGAGGCCTACCTCCGTTTTGGAACGAGCAACTAGCTTCATTTTTCGGACTAACTGACTGACTTCTTGACAATTCAAAAGTGCCTGTAAATGGTCTAATTGAAATAAATGTTTTGACTTTGACTTTGACTTTGACTTTGAAGTCCTACGATAAATAAAAATAAATTTTCAAAATGTCAGCAAACATTTTTTTAAATCAACTTAAAGCCTCAATAACGTCTAGGTATATAAATCAAATTTTTCATAAATCAAAGAGAATTAAAAACATATACAGCCAGACAAATCAATAGTAAACTATAAAGGCAGCCAAATCGAATTAGTAAGACTAATTTCGATGTCTACTATTGACTGAAATGTATTGAGAACATTATTTCGTTCGCGTATTGAATATTAACCAACGTTCGTAGGTATATATTGTAAGTACATATTCTGTCTGTAATTTGCTCAGGTATTACGTGACTCGTGAAAATGTTAAATGTTTCTGTTTTTGGTAACTGTAGAGATATTGTCGTCAGAGGAATAAAGGAATTTTGGTGTGGAATATTGTCTTTATTTATCAATTGAAATGGCAATGAAAGTCACAAGTGAAACTTTGTGTGTAGACGACCGTGAGATGAGACAGAGGTCAAACAAAAACATATTCATGGAATCAAATAAATAATTGACTCATGACAAATGTTAGGGAAACAGTACGAAATGTGGACAGTGCTGCGACAGCGCATCAGCTGTGTAGATACCCACTTTGGATCGATACTAATATAATAAAGCCAAAGAGATTTTTTGTTTGTTTGTTTAACAAAAATATCTATAAGTTGGGTTGGAAACCCCGTGACTTGCATGGGTGTTCTTCTATTATATGAACAAATGGATTCTGATTTTGACCAAAAAAACAAGGTGCTTCTTACTGCTACAGTAAACGCGAATATTTAATATAAACATAACATAAAATCAGCCTGCAATCCCCGAAGCGTCAGGCAGAGGTGTACCTATTAGTACACCCACATTTCGCCATTTATGTTTAAGTCCCATGTAATAATAGGGGGCGAACCTATTGCCATCAACCGGGCACATAAATATAAATAATCTTCCTGTATAATGTATGACTTTGGCTTAATTATGAAGTCTACGCAAACAAAGTAGTAAGCAGAAGCAATTTCGTAAATAATACCAAAAAAAATTCATCACAACAGCTGCAAATCACAATTACTAAGCTTTAACGAAACCATTTCTAATACACACTATTTCATAAATATGTATGTGTATTATTAAGGAGTAAGAAAAAATACAGAAGCGAAACTTATGGAGGTAGGTACTGTTGAGGTACTGGCTTTTTTTGTGGGCAAATCCTCGTGGATTGCCTCTATCTCGGGAAAGGGGGTATGTCGGACTTCTACCAACCGAAGCAAAACTTAGGTACTGTTATAGCCCTGTCTTTTTACAAACTTTTATTTAGCTTACACTGATCTTATGTATGTAAGTTTTCTCATCAAAATTTGAAAACAATTTTTCGACCATTTGTTGGTATCCGATTGAGCTGAAATTTTGCATACACCTTTAGTTCTGGTGACAATACAATGTTCAGTACTCAATATTGTAATAATTTTAATGTGGCTGCCGCTCCAAGATGGCGGATTACATTTTTTTAACCCCCTTAATATGGGTATCAAATGAAAGGGCTTGAAGAGTAGAAAATGATAAAGTTTGTAATATCATACTAAATTCAATATTGCAGCTGCTCCAAGATGGTGGATTACATTTTTTTTTCCTGTGGAAACTCAGTGTGTCGGACTTTTACCGACTAGAAGCTCCAACTACCTTTGGCACGGGGCACGGGAGTCACTCAGAGCATTCTTCTGGACCTTTATGGTACCGGCTGGTTTAACCATATTCAACCTAATTTTAATAGGTTAATACCGATAGTTTTATTATTTTGTGTGTCGCTTCTACATTTTTATTCTATGGTTTTGTACAGACGCAATCTCTTTACACATTTATGATACTAGATATGCGCATAAAATACAAATAACTGAAAGCGTTCGCTTTATCAATGATAATGATATTCTAGATTTAATGTTATGGCTCTGTTTTGTTTTCTCAACAGGGTAAACAGGGTTCTCACGAGGATTTTGAAAAGTTGGAAGAGGTGCGAGTATACGGTGCGAGAATAGTACGGTACGAGAATACGGTACGAGAATATTAGTAGACCGTACTTAGGTTCAACAAATATTTTATTGTAGGTAAGGTTGTTTCAAAATATAGATTTTCGTGCTTTCACAGATTAACGATTATAATCTCGATATACTGGCACAATTCCAACTTTGAATAATAATTATACCAGCCTATTTTTGTCCCACTACAGGGCAAAAGTCTCTTCTCATACAGAGAAGGCAAGAGAATTGATCATCACGCCTGCTCTAGGCGATTTGGCGAATTCAGATTAATATAAATTTTTAGTCCTGGTTTCTTTACGATTAATATAAAATGTTTAAAAATTAGTTCATTTGTACATTTATTCATGTATGTAATAGGCTTACTTAAGCTACTTTTACTCAAGACTTTACCGTCATTTACGCGGCCAAAGTCACGGGCAAAATCTAGTTGTAATATAACCTTTTTTATGCTTCGATAGCAGTAATTCGAATTATACAGACACTTAGGTACCTACACTTAAAAAAGCCTACAACAAATAAAGGGTTAGATTATTTGACTAACCCTAAACTCTCCTTGTAATATTCATTTCACATTCCACTAGACTCAAATCATGTTTGAGTTCACACCTCATGGGATATCATAGTGAAATGGCGCGACGCAGAGTAGGCATGACTGATAGATAGAGTAGCTTGTTGAACGCAGTACACCCATGGGATGGCTTTGTCTTGGAGTAGACTATGGTCTGATAATAGTGCTTGAGTGGTTTTGAAGATGTAGGTACTGGGTCAATTGGTAAGAACTTGGTATATACAGAAATACTTTTCATTCATCATCCAAATTTTAAAATCAAGGTCCCTTAATTAAATTATTTTCATATGTGACACATTATAGTCAAATACTTAATAACAAAAACAAAAAAAATCATTCAAAAGAAAATATCCGTAAAAAATCAGAATGTAGAGACACGCAACAAGGGGGAATTCGGCAATTCGGGAACGCACACAAACAGCACGCACTACGCGTGCGTGCTGTTTGTGTGCGTTCCCGAATTTTGAGCTATTGTTGAACTGTATTTATTCCACAGGTTGTGATTTTAGTAGCGGACAATGGTGAAAATCATGTAATTTTTTTTTTATTTCATTAATTGATAAGGTTATCGATTCTAAATCATTAATTTCTGAAAATTTGTATGGTGGTTGCAAAATAACCCTGTATAAAGTATTTTCTAATTATTCTCTAGGACTGGCGAAAAAGGTACTTAAGACCACGTTTTACGTAACGCCTAATGTTAGGAGGTACTTAAGCAACCACGTTTCGCCATTCGTTGATCACTAGGCGACTCCTAGGCTTTGAAGTCTAGGTATATTTTTAAACACCAAACTGTAGGTAAATCATAGTCCGGTTTAGTAGTCTTGCTTAGGAGTGATCTAAAGTTGTGACACCGATTTGACCGGTTTTTTTTAAATTATTTATTTAAAAATGATGCAACAAAAGTTCAAAGGCGGACTTAATGCCTTAGGCATTCTCTAACAGTCAACCAAATGTGGTGAAGAGATAACATGGTAGGTGCCAGTTATTGTACGAGCGTAGAACAACAAATTAGAGAAAAAAAAGAAATAGGTACCTACTCAAAATTTTACATAAATAAAATGAAGTAAAAATAAAATTGTATAGTTAATACATTTAGATATTACCTAGCGTTAGTAAAAAACGGACACTAATCACTAAATGGAGTGTCTAGACAGCAATAAAATGAAAATCCTTCTATTGAAAATAGTTTTACCTTTATCTGACTTTAAAGTCTTTCTAAAACTAAGACAAATAGCCTTTTAGCAAATGTTTCGTTTGAGTTATTAAAAAGAAATGAAAGACAAAAACGTACCTACCTACTATTCAGTACAGTACCCGGCGACAAATATTGCACATCGACCTTTGGAAAGAGACAATCGGCTAATTTCGGCTTCGTAGAGCGTTATCTCTGTCGCACGAAATACAAACAGTCCGGTATCTATTAGAAGCTGTTAAAACAATTATGATTTGCTTCTTTTGATAATTCTTTTTATTCTTTGTATAAAATGCGAAATACGATAAAGGTTGAGGTGCAATATTTTTTATCGCCGGGTACTGTACAGTCAACAAAAGTTCATTAATTAAAGTTAAGTTTCAGTTGAAGACATCCATCGGTTTTTAAGAAAACTTCAACTATTTCTGACTACTTTGCTTTTGTTGACTGTTCTTTCTAAGTTTGTCTTGGACACCACTGATATCAGTGAAGGAAACTTGGACTTGTAATTAACTAGCTAATCTATTCGCGGCTTCGTCCGCGTAAGAAGTACTTTCCGTCAAGTAAGTTGAACTATTAGACTTAGGGCCTATTTCACCACCTTTCGTATAGTTTCGATTATGGTAGATAATTTCATTTATAAATTGTTCCATTTTTTAATATATCGGAAGATTTGCGCTTAATCAGAGGTGGTGAAACCGGGCCTAAGGCAACAATTACCGGTATGAAAAGTATCCTATGTGTTAAACCAGGAAATGGTTTATCTAACTATGTGCCAATTTTCATCCAAATCTGTTCACAACGGTTTACGCGTGATTGATAAACAAACATCCAAACATCTTCACAAACTTACACATTAATTTATAATATTAAGTACGATATAAATCTAATATCCCCAATCCGCCTTGAGCAAGCGTGGTTATCAATGTTCGTGCCTTCTCTGTATGAGAAGATTCCTTTGCCCAGTAGCGGGACAATAATAGACTGGTAAAATACCATTATTATCTTCTATCCATACCACAATAAAATCCTTACAGAACTGTTTAAAATCAACAAAATCCAATTCTTATTACCTACATCTTTGAGTTCCCAAAAAAAGAAACGAATAAATAAAACACAACCCAATAAAAAAACACGACAAGAAAATTCGTCACAGAGGACTTTGATTTCCTTTAAAAAGTAACGAAACCGTACATTTACCGGGCATAGGTCGATGACTTTAGGTACCTACCAACCCCAGAAATCCTCTAAAGTTATTCAAATGAACTGGAGCCACAGAATAAATGCATATTGAATTTGTTTACGTACGTCGAAACGGAATAAAGACCATACTTCTCTATTTAAATTCTATCCGACAATCTACATATTATTGCTGGTCGAAGCGATACCTGATTCTTTGTTTAAATAGATACTGTGTTTCGTTTTAGCTTGGGTACAATATTATGGACGCGTTCCGCTATCAGGAGGTTATAGATATAAGTACATAAAATTTCTGGTAGCGTCCACATCATACTACTTTTTTTTTAAATAAAAATGAAAGCTTGTGAGAATATAGTAAAAAAGAAGTAATAAAAATGTAAGCCATAGCAGTTAAGGGATGTCTGAATCCCAACTGACAGCGCCCATTCACGACAATGACGCTTGCATCAGCATCTTGAAAGAAACCGGAACAATTTAAAGGTAACAAACACAACACACCTTAGATAAGACTTTCATCAATAAAAAATGACAAATGACTCCAAATTGCGACTTCATCAATCTACCAAACAAAGGATTTTATACAAAAAAAAAGAGAAATATTCTTTACAAGCAGTGGTCACGAGACCTCGGCTTTACGGGATCGTAAAGCCTCGAGTCTATTCATTTTACGCGTTGAATTTCATCACTGCTCACTGAAATCCTACTTTCCAGTTATCTTTATATTTATTTTACGACACGCACAGATGAGATTTACAATATTAAATTCAATGAGAACGCTTAATGGAGACTGAGTTCATGAAAGATATTTAGGTACATCGAATCAAATCATCATAGCTATTTTAGTTTATTTAGATTCGATACGAGAATGATAAGACGTTATTTTGAGTGAAACCGAGTGCAAATAAAACAACATCACGCCTGTAAACCCCAAAGGGTTAGGCAGAGGTGTACCTATTCGTACACCCACATTTCGCCAGTTATGTTTAAGTCCCAATAAACAGGAAACAGACTCCGCACCCAGGTCGGCCGCAGCAAAGAGAATCTTCACAGATGGCACTGATCTTCAGTGCCTATGCGGCGTCTCTCCGCAGATCATGGCTCACCTAATATCTTGCACCGCATGCCGTCACCTGCACACGTGAGGACCTAATGACTGCGTCAGCGAATGGTGTTACATACAAAAGCATTAGCATTTAATGCAAAAACTACCCCCGCCCAAAGGTCTATTGGGGAGCACCGTGGCACCGAGGAACACAGTTTGAGCCGGTAAGAGTCCGGCATTCCACCGGCTCCGTCTTTAAAATGGTAGTCTTTCTCCATGGAAATTTTAGAACCGCGTTTCATCCCCTTAGGGGGTGAATTTTGGAAAATCCTTTCTTAGCGGACGTCTACTAACTATAAACTACCTTCCTGCCAAATTTCATCTTTATACGTCTAGTGGTTTTCGATATTTCGTGATGAGTGAGTGACCTTTCGCTTTCATACATTTAGATTATTTTAATATTACATAGATGGAAATGCTATCCGACCTGTTGATTCCATTCGACGGACGTGCCCGATTGATTTATAGTGCGGGGATGGTTTAAACGGCCTTGCATAACTCTAAATCCGAGATAGAATACTGAAAATGAAATAACGGTCCCAAGCCAACTATCCAAACAAATCTAGGTACCCAATAATATAAGAGAAACTCGTGTTTCTATGAATTTTAATCTTAACATCGGATGGACGGCTTCTGTAAAATATTATACATAGTTGGTGAAACTACTATACTTTTCATGTGAATATAATAAGCAAGACGCCTTCATATGAACTTAGCCTTTGCTAGCTTAACTAGCTTTTGCAAGCGACTTCGTCCGGGTAAGTATCGCAGACGAAGTCGCGAAATAAAAAGTAGCCTATGTCCTTTCTTAAGGTTCAAGCAAACTCCGTACCAAATTTCATCAAAATCGGATCAACAAGGAGACAGACAGACAGAGTTCCTTTTGCATATATTATAATATTAATAGGGACTAGCGACACTACCCCGCTTCGCATACCATTTTTTTACTTTAAATTTTTGCACCATTGAGGCTCATTTGCACCAAAAAGTCTTAACCTAGAGTTATAACTCTAGGTTAAGACTTTTTCTAAAATTACGGAATGTCATAAGCTCCATCACGTAATGCAACCACCACCCATGGTCCGGGTTGGCACCTAACTCGGAGTTAAAGATAAACCTGGCTGCTAATACGTCACACACAAAGGTCCAATTGAAAACCAGCGTCAGGTATTAGCGGTCTGGCATTTTATGCTAAGCCGGCGACACACAATATTTTTTCCTATTTTTGTTTTTTTATTGCCTTTTTGCAATTATTATTGTGTGCACATAATCTGTGTCAATTAACAATTTTTGTAACATAACATCACGCCTGTAATCCCCGAAGAGTTAAACAGAGGTGTACCCATTAATACACCCATACGTTTTTTTTTCTTTCTGGTACAAACGGATCTAAAAGGCACATAATATAAGTTTTGTCAATATCAAATTCGTCCATTATTAACCAACTTCCAAATTAATATCATCCTGTTCCCTTACCCACGACAATAAACTTCCCAAAACTTTATTTACCCAACAAGGAATATCTACATCCAGAATCTCAATAAACATCTCAATCCCAACATGTCTAAATTGTAAATCCAGTTGAGACATGTTACTTCTAATAAGGCTGAAGTTACACGAACTTGGCATACCTACGACCGTTAGGTTGGGATTACTTTAAGGATTCTATAACAACAGTAACTTTACTTCTTAGAAACATGAAACATGGAGAATGGATTATGACGGGTTTGAACTAGAGTTATTGTTATGTTACATTCTAGAATGTTTGGTTCTAATTTTAGAAAGTTTTAGAGTTGGTAGTGGTCACTTGTAAAGTTCACGTAAATTGTACTGATTTGTCATAATTATGTCAAACCTATCTAATTTTTTTTCACTTTTACCTCCATTAATTGCTATGCTTTTCACACTGATATCGGCTAAGGGAAACATTGTAAGACCTAAGTCTGAAATAGTCAACCCGCCTTATGAAAACGTGGTCATCAATGCTCGTGCCTTCTCTGTATAAGAAGAGGCCTTTGCCCTAGCAGTGGGACATTAATATGCTTAATATTAAATTAATTACAATGATAACATTGATAAGGCTTACAGAAATATCACTACTGTTTTTAATTTTCTATATTCGTTCACTTTCATCGATTGTCAGTAGTGCAGGCTATAAGTCTGTATCCGACAAAAAACCTTCTAATAAAAATACAAAGTTTGCAATACCACTTCTCTCCGCACGGCTTTTACCGATTAAAATAAAAATCAAAATAAATGCTAGGTAGTACTTAGTATTGCACAGGATACGAGAACTTGGAGCCTTGTTAGCGGAACGTAAACGTTCCGTTTTTGTACGTTCCCTTTGAGAACCAAATAAGTAACGTGCAGATAGTACATTGAAAATACCTTTGCAATAGTGCTTCAAAATAGGGTTGTTACGGAACCTCGCCTCCACTTCCGTAAGTGCGGAACTTCCGCGAGAAATCGTACCCCCGCATCCGTAAATATCTTGCGGAGTTATAACGGAGGTTTATTTACATTCGCACTTATTTATCGGAGTGAAATATAATTTGCCTCTTCTTAATTTTGAATTACCAGTAAAGTTTGTATAAGAAAAGTGTACTTCGGTCTATCTATACTAACTTATTATAAATGCGAAAGTAACTCTGTCCATCTGTTACGCTTTCATGACTAAACTACTAAATTGATTTATATGAAATTCAGGATAAAGTAAGGACTTAGGATACTTTTTATTCTTTTTTTTTTTCTTTTTACTTGGCCACGAAAGCTAGTTTTAAATAAAGACGTTTTGATTTTCATTTTTTTTTTAACAAATATTATCTATTATTTTTCGTTTAATTATTTATTTTAGAATATAATTATTTATAACTTTTCATGTTTTTTTTTTACTTTTTCTTCCACCTCCGTTAACCTCCGCTTCCGCGGAAACAAAGTCGATGACCTCCGCATCCGCCTCTGCGTATGCTAAGAAAGCCTCCGTTACACAACCCTACTAAAATATCTCTTCGTAATTCTCGAAATTGTCTGTTTGAAGATCCGAAATGTTTTTACGGATTTATTCCTTTGTTGAAGCTTCGTCTGTGAATAAACTACAGGGTACTGCTATTACAATTTAGCGTTTGAGTTTTTGAAACAAAAATAATTGGTTTCAAATGTTCATTAAAAACGAATACCTATGCCATTGATTTTTTTTCATTATGTCATTATCTATACAAATAAATAAAATTGAAGTCTCCGTTTGTAATAATTTCTAAATAACTTTTTGCCAAATTTGTCTCTCTGTCTGTTTATTCCAGCTTATGTCCGAAATAGCTGAACCGATTTTGACTTTCACTTTTGTACTTGGTTTACTTTTATTTTATAAAATTAATTAGGATTCCGCACAAAAAAAGACTACACGAGACCACTAGACCATTGAGGCAATCAATACAATAGATACCGAGGCAATTATATAATTTAGTACAATCAAATATCTTACAGTTAATTCTCGTTCCCAAAAACCAGACAACACAATAACATTAAATAACTTACGAGGCCCATTAGATACCCTAAACACACAATCAGATAATGTGGCCCATAACGCCTATTTTCTTCCATTGTGCCTTCCAATATTTACTTAAGCAATATTGCGCGGACGATAAAAATAATCATCGTGTTATTTATTGGAGCATAGCCCCGGACCGGAGATCTGTAGGATTCTAGTTTATTTATAGCCCCGTCCATTCATTGTACCTACGTGATTACGGAAGTAAATGTTGGCACAATTAGGCACGTTAAGGAATTTGTCTTGGACACGATCGGCGAGTGGGGTTCGAGTGATAGCGCGGAATGACGGCCATTTGTTGTGCTCTCCGCCATTTTGTATCTGCAGTCATTTGTTTTTAATGGAGGGATATGTGTTTCTGATAGTGTGTTTGATTGTTTTGTTATACTTGCACTTTCGTCCACGCAAACTTGACAACCCTTTGAGCGGTAGTAAAAAAAAACTAATGAATTCAAACTTTATTATTAAGGTGCATTCGAACTTTGTCGCGCTAGGGTGATGTCGATCTTCAATATGTCGCACAAACGTGCATTCGACCTATCGTGTGTCGCGGTACAGATCTGTCGCATAAGCGTGCATCGCACAACCATTTTTCGAACTCACGTAGTGTACTCAGCGTTGAGTAGTTACTTAATATCTCCTATATTTAATGAATACTTACAAAATTGTCTTGTCTTAAAGTATTTTCTTATAATCCAACAACAATTAAATTAGTGTATTTCCAAGAATTTAAACAGATTACTGAATCAAAGTTAGCTAGTTCCATTGTTACCTATCATTCGGAGGAAAGGCCTAATCAGTTCTAGATAAAGTTGATTACTGAATTTAGGACTCGTCTAGTTCAGTTGAACAAACCTGTGAGAATAATAAAATTATCTAGTGATAAATTGAATTTTAGTCCGTCGACCTCAATCGTCAGATTGAGTTTGTTTCTATTATGATCGTAGTTCGTCAGGTGAGTCCGGACAAGAATAAACATTGTTACATTTTCATGGCCGTTTTTTGGTACTAATATGAACGACTACAACTGGGTACCTACTTACAGAACTTATAGTTAAAATAGTATTAAGTTTAGATTAATAAAGCTGGATAAAAAATAAATAACCTCATTTACGTCAAATATTAACATCATAGTTGCTAACAAGAATTCGTAGGCGCCAAGCTCGTAGCTTAGTTCTGGGTCAGCTCAGGTCGGTGAGTGTTATTGGGTTTCATCAGGAATTTCTCAGTAGCAGCCTCGGAGTCTGAGCTTGTACCCGGTTGATGACAATAGGCCACCCCCTATTAGAGATAAACTACTATAATATGGCGCGCCCCTCCATATTACTATTTCAATGTGTGTAGTCACATCCTTATGAAAATTTTGTTGGTCAACTAATCATAACTAGCCGACCGCGTAAGACAACGCACGTGTCATTTTTATAGGGTAATGTCAGTGCAGCTGCATACGAATAATAATGAGAAATTAATGACGCCGCTAGTCGATCAACAAACAAATAATTCTGTTGTTCCGTCACTTCTGAGGTCCCCAAAGATGAGATAATCATGTTGCATGCACTTAAAGCCGCAATTATATTAAGCTGACGCCGCGTGTCGCCACGCGTGGGTAAGCTATCGGTTACATACATTTAGTACTGGATTGATTACATTAGTCCCGTCCCGCGTGGCGTGGAGTAACCGACTAAATGTATGAAACCGATAGCCTTCCCACGCGTGGCGACACGCGGGGCTGGTTAAGTATAATCGCTGTTGTTAGTAGTTGAGATTATCTAGGCAAAATATATTTTATGTAAAACTATAATCGCTACAACTGCGACCACAATTCCTAGTTCTTAAAATGGATGTTTACACTGCAAGGCACTATTTCGATAAAATAGGTTATGTTCCTCTTTTATTTGTTCTTCCGTCCTTGTCTAGGTCTGTCCATTGGTATTCTTTATAGGTTATTTCTGAATTCTTTGAATATAGATGTAAACTATAAATGAAATAATAACATGTTTGATATTTGCAGATTAAAATAAAAAAAAATAATGTTATTTTATCCATTTTAGAGATTGAATAAAAAATTATAGACAAGAATACAAACACAATAAATCTTTAATAATACAAATAAAGCTGAAAAGATTTTTGGTTTGTTTGTTTATATGCGCTAAGCTTTAAAACTACTAGTCGGATTGGAAAATTCTTTTTGTATATGATAGCCAGATTCATGAGGAATAATTATAGGCTAGTATAACGTCACGCTGTAACCCACAGGAGCTAAGCAGCAACTTAACAAGTCTGACAAAAACCACCCGTACGAAATCGCAATTAGTAGCACACATACAACGTTCACACACGTCAACACATAGAACGTCCGATTTTACAGTATCCTTTTTAACTGATCCGTCGCTACTGGAGGTCACACAGCATTTACAGGACCGATTTTAACTGATTCGTCGCTACTGGATGTCGGATCGGTATTTTTTACTGGATCCGGAATACTGTATTCTGTGTGAACTCGCTCATACAACTACATACGCTAATAACATATACGTTTAAACGGACCTGTAAATCGGACGTTCTATGTGTACGCGCCGCAAGAGAAAAATATCCATAAAACAATGTTATGTCAGACAATTCAATTAACAGACAATAATAAATTCATTTTATTAATTTAATTGTTACTCTATAAATATACATTCGTGAATTATAATTAAAACATAATTATAAGTTGACGTCAAGAATGTGAATTTTAAATGTTAATTGTTCAGATAAAACATTAGCTTAGATTTAATAAAACGGGTGTGTAAAGTGTCTCACTGATTTTAATTAAGATATCTCAGAGACGTAAATCCACTGTTATCTAAGCATAACATGTTTTTGGGCTTCGTTTTACATGAGTCTTTGAATATTTACGAAGAGCTTACTTTAATGAGATGTTTTTTGCTTATCGAAAAGTAGGTACTAACATAACATAATATCACGCCTGTAATCCCTGAAGGGTAGGCAGATATGTACCTATTAATACACCCTCAATTTCGCCAGTTAGGTATGTTTAAGTCCTATAATACATAAAGCCTATTGCCATCAATGAGGCACAAATCCAGACACCAAGACTGCTACTGAGAAACCCAATAATACTTTGCCTGACCTGGAAATCGAACCCAAGATTTTTCAAATAATCTTAAGGGTTGCTCTTTAATATTACTAGGTAAAGGCCTTTGCCCGCGACTCCGTATGCGTAAATGTCGGTTATCACGGATGCAGACGAAGTCGCGAAGTAAAATATAGCCTATATCCTTTCTAAGGGTTCAAGCTTACCTCGTACCAAATTTCATCAAAATCGGGTCAGTGATTTAGTCGTGAAAGCTTAACAAACAAACAGACAGAGTTACTTTCAAGTTTAGAGAGATTAAGTATGAATTTAAAACAATAAAGTCAAGCAAAACACGTCCCAATGTTCTACACACCAGCCAAAAGTCACAAAGTACAGCCAAAGAAGTATTTATTACATAACATTGGTACAAGACATACAGCGGTGGTGGCGAACAACATTCGACCACATTTATAACAACGAAGCGGAGTGCAATCTTTAATCACTGGCTCGTGGGTCTTAGCACTACTTGGGACTTTGTTACGTGTTTTAGTAGGAATTGAATTGCTTTGAAATACAGTACTTTTGTGGACTACGGTAGCTGTGCGTCGTAAAAATTGGGTAAGTCATTTTAATCGTCACTATACGACTTGTTAAAACAAAAAGTAAATTGGCCATCAAACCATTTATTTTTTAAGGAAATTCATTCAACAATATTATGTTTGTAAACGCACCCACGCGTTTACAAACATAATATTATAAACTCACATACACAATTAGTCATAGACCCGGAACAACTTTATGCAGGCTAGTTCCCAGCCAGACCCGGAACAACTATCGGCAGGCCATACCAATGCCAGTTCCGTCGCCCGAGAATTGAACCCGTGACATGCACCGACCAAGACACTAACGGGGCAGTTGTATTACTGTAATAAGTTAAATACTAAAGCTCTAATACTCTAAAATAATCAATTTTTGTTATCTTGATTTTACAAAAAACCAGCGCTATTCAAACCTTGAATAAAAATCTGCGTATCTTCAAAGACGACCTCCACAATAAACTAAAAAAAAAACAAAATGACGACGAATCTCCATCAAAAGGCTCCTTCAAACACGTAATACGTCTGCATCAGAGTACTCCGGTGTCTGATTGTGACAGTAAATTACACGCTAACGACACAACACTAATTGGTACAGCACTAATGTGTCGAAGCTAAAAATATTGCGAAGATTAAAGGGAGATGGAGAGTATCGATCTTGGTTACTGTTTGTGATAGAAACAATTCGCAATTTCGCGTTATTAGGCCATTATTTGCAGTACTTTTCGTCTTGTGTGGTGGATGTAGTGGGTTGTGTATAGTAAATCCACTTTAGAACAAAGATGTTGAAGAACTTGAAATGATTTTCAATTTAGGAATCCAATTTGAGATAACTTTTCTTTTTCTTTGATTTAGTGTCGTCAATCGTCTTTTTGATCTTGTTTTTTAGGCAGCATCTGATTCAAAAGCTGTTAAGATTATTTATAGTAATAACAATCACAATAGTATGGAGTTACAAGTTATGTTTAACTTAAATGTTGGTTAACTAAGTGATTAATTATTATTACTAAACAGTGAACTGATAATATAATTTATACTGTGGTTAATATGACAGCCTGAAGAGCTGGTGATGATGCATCTGAATTATTAAAATGCTCAACTATTTATTTTGTTAAATGTCTTTTACATACATACACACATACTTTTATTTACTAGCGAACCGCCCTAGCTTCGCAAAGGTGGTTCAACTTCTCCGATGGATTAAAAAACAACAACAACAACAAATTAAAAAGAATAATATTTATTTACACAGATAGGTAGATTTAAATCAAATTAAGCTATTATAATTTTAGACAAAATATGCATAATCTTTTTGTTTCTACTTCAAACGTTACGTCAATTCTACGTTACTTCTAGCCACAAATTAATGTTGACCGTTGAATCATTTAAGTACAATATTATTAAGCTAAAACCGTCTGCTAAGCCTTAAGTAATCAGCAAGACGAACTGTGTTGCAAATTATCTCAACGAAATACAACGTCGGAGAATTATTATAGGTACTGTCTACACAAATAAATCTAATTGCAGTGTCTGTTGTATTGTCAAAATTACAGCTTTTTACAAAATAAATACGAATACGAGTGCGGTTTATATCTAAAGTAGGTATAAACCACACTCGTATTCGTATTTATTTTGTCACTTATATAAAAAAAAACAATATTTAAAAAAAAATGTCTGTTTGTTTATCGGTCTGTCTGTTTGTTTCGGCTAATTTCCGAAACAGCTGGACCAATTTTGAGACTTTCACTAGCAGATTGCTGATGTTTAAAGGCTACTAACTTAGGCTACGTTTACTTAAGAAAAATAATTAATTAGAATTCCACACAAAACAAAATACCTCATATTTACGCGAACAAATTCGCGAAACGAAGCTAGTTAAACTATAAAATAATAAAACCGTATAATACCTACAGAGTCAGCAAGAACTAGAGCCGTTTTATTTCAACAATTACTTTATTTCTTATTTGCAGTTTCTCTTGTAGATAATTGGTTTCTGAAGCAATTTCTGTCGTTTCATTGACTTTAAAATAACAACTATGTATCCGTTATTTGATATTTTATAATACTTTGTTATCTTTTGTATTACTTTTATTACCAGTCGTTATATTTTGTAAGCCGGCAGAGTAACGTTTATAACTAATAAAGTTTTTAATTTCATTTTATGTTCACATTTTCTAAGATAATAATAAATCTTCTAACAATTTTGGTGGTTGAACAAAAATTTCATGATGTAGGCTGAGTTTTAGAGTCTCTTTCAGGGGTTTTATGTAACCCATGAAAACGATAACTGAAATATTAAAAAACAGTGTTTTATTTTTGTGTAATTCGGCATTGGCGTAACGTAGGTATACAATTACATAATATAATTTATACTAGGCGTTCACTTCTAAATAATTGTCGTTGACCGTTAAAAATGACGTCATAGGCACAAGTACCGTTAGCAAAAAAAGGAGTCTTTTACTGTAAACATTTTTTAACTGTATTTATAAACTTTAAAAAAAAGTAATTGTATTTAAAATAAAAAAAAATAAAATAAAAATAAAAAATTAATACTTTGTTATATTTATTTATTTTATTTTGCTATCAGCTAAAGGCTATCTCGAAGTGAACGCCTAGCACTTACATTTCAGCTGCTGCCGCGAAGTCACCTTGTATAAATAAATATTAATCAATTTTTTTTTTCTTTCCATCGACTAGCTGACAATTTTTTTTCTTGTACACTAATTTGAAGTCAGAGTAAATATAAATGATTAAAATGGAATTTGTTAACTTTAAAGATTTTACAGAATTTTTATCGTAAGATATTCTAAATTCGTTGAATATAAAATAGACACCAACACAACATAATCTCAAACAAAATACAATAAATTACAGAGTAAAAATAAACAAAAAACAATTCAGAGATATTTTCACGGAAAAAAAAACAGGATAAACAAAACTCAACCTGTAACATAATCCATAATGTATGGTCAAAATCTGAAACCAAAACAAACTGTCTAACCCAAACTAGAAACAGATGTTCGTGCTGCAAGTGCACTACGAATGAATAATTCTAACAAAATACGGGATTATGGTAATGTTAGGAATCAGTGCGAGCTGTTTGCCGTCCACTGTATATTTACAATACAAAACAATGCAGCCAACTACGGAAGGAATAGTGGTGGACGGTACTCCTTTTTCACCTAACTGTTAAATAAATTATTTATTTTCATTCACATAACTATAACATCCTAACAGTAACTTTAAGCAATCCCATAAGATACTCATAGGATTGCTTAATTTTTTTACTGTTTGGATGTTCTAGTTATGTGAATGAAAATAAATCATTGATTTAACAAAGGTATAAAAAAGTACACAAATAAAATGGAAGAATGGAATACATGAATGTATTAGGAACGAAGTTCCATCTTTTTCATTTTTTTTCATCATCTGAATATATAAAAGCGAAAGGTCATACACGCACTCATCAAATCAAAATATCGAAAACCACTTGACGTATAAAGATGTTTGGCAGAAAGGTATAGTGTATAGTTTGTAGACGTCCGCTGAGAAAGGATTTTCCAAATTTCATCCCCTAAGGGGATAAATGGGGGTTCGGAACTCACGCGGACGAAGTCGCGGGCAAAAGCTTAGTATCTCTATATAATGGAAAGAGACAGAGAGAAAGAAAAAGAGAAGGAAGCTTGGTGAGGCAATAACGCTTTTCTCTTATATTCCAAAAGATAAAATGACACTTTAACATTTATAATCCCTCAAAAAGTTATTGTACAACTTGAAATAATTTCTGCAGGTTTTGTCCAAAAATATCTTCAAACGTAATAAGTCAAGTAATATTATTGATTTAAAATATTTACATTATTTACAAACTTAACAAAAATAAAAAAAAAAACCACCAGAATAAGAAAATAAAAAGAGAAACTAAAACTAAATAGCATCAAAAAATTCATCCGCATCGCTGTCCACTGGAAATGTACCCAAAAGACTGGCCGCATTGCCACGTTGGATGGCAATGCTTAACCTCTGGCCAAGGTAATAACCAGCCCTTGGGTCACGGGAAGAATAATAATAGTAATATTTGAAAGAAATTCTAGTAAAAATTCTCGCTATTTCTGTCTCTCAATGGCTGGCTGTTTGTATTACAAGAAGCTTTTTGATAATGGAATAAGAAAAAGCGCTTTTATTTCTCTTTTGAGAGACTTATGAGACACGGTTTTATGAAGTCAAAAACTTATTGTGTGGTACGATAGGTAAAGGTTATCATAGACATCAATCGCCTTAAAAGAAGTAAAGACGAAGTACCAGTAAAAGAGAGGTAGAATGAAATATAGATATAGCACAGAATTAGGCTTGAACAAATTGGGCGCCTACCGCCATCTCTTAAAACAATATTATTTTAATATTACTTTGTAATTTCTGTTGTTGCATTTCCAACTCTTAGCGCTGAGCCGAGCGTTGAAAATCCAACAGTGCAGAAAGCAAAGTAATATTAAAATAATATTGTTTAAGAGGTGGTGGTAAGCCCCCTGATTTTATTCAATAATCTATATTTATAAAAGGCAACCGTTACTGACTGATCCGTCAACACACAGCTCAAACCATTGAACGGATTGTGCTTAAAAGCTCGCAGATTTATTAATACTTTTGACGTAGTATGAGCTCAAAATGAAATGGGGGTCTAAGGTTTGTATAGAAAAACAAGATTAAGATCGCCAATAACCGACATTTACGCGGACGAAGTCGCGGGTAGAAGGTAGTATGTATAATATTTACAGACTTAATAAAATTGATAACCTAAAAAAAGCAAAAAATAATTAAAAAAAGGAACTAAAACTAAATGGCATCAAAAAATTTATCCGCATCGCTGTCAACTGGAATTATGCCAAAAAGACTGGCGGTATTGCCACGTTTAATGGCAATGCTTAGCCTTTGGCCAAGGAAAAAACCGGTGCAGTCACGGGAAGTGTCAACGAACCGTTTGGACAATTCCTTAAAAAGGCTATTGGAAAAGTCACTTACATTTTAAGGCTGTCTAGGTCAAATGTCGAAAAGTAGAAAAAAGAAGAAAATACCCACGTTACTATCGATATTCAGTATAGCCAACCCTAAAGTGCGAATCCAGTCTCTAATATGGCGATATAAAGTCGGAAAGTCCCACCGTATCGCCAACCAGCTGAATTGTACTGTAACACGAACCGTCATTTCGTATAAATGTCGAGAATTTAAATGACACTTCATTTAAAAGTTTAATAGATTATGTTTTGCATTCTGTCTGATGTTACGGTAATTCTCACGTACTCTGGTAGATAGGAAGTGTGTTTGGAAACTGTTTATAATCAGGTATTAAAACACTTGTGGAATAAAATTATAAAATTACTAACTTCTGCCCGCGTCTTCGTCCGCGTAAAAGTTTATTTCTTCAACAAATTTTGAACCCTCGTTTCACCCCTTTAGGGGGTGAATTTTGGAAAATTATTTCTTAACGGACATCTACTAACTATAAATTGCGGTTTTCGATATTTCGTGACGATCAAGTGTACGACCTTTCGCTTTTATATATTTAGATAGATAGATAAATCTTACCTGTTGAGCAGGTTATACAACCTAGTCTAGAAAGAAGGCTAGATCGAGTTCCAAAATAACCTACAAGTAAAAGTAAGTTTTTTTATTTATTTATTTACTAGCTTTTGCCCGCGACTTCGTCCGCGTATATGTCAGTTATCGCGGACGCAGACGAAGTCGAAGTCGAATAAAAAGTAGCCTATGTCCTTTGTTGGGGTTCACACTTACCCTATACCAAATTTCACACAAATCGGTTCAGTAGTTTAGGCGTGAAGAAAAGACAGACAGACAGACAGAAAGACAGACAGACAGACAGAGTTACTTTCGCATTTATAATATTAGTTAGGATTCATGTTGAGAATCACTAGCAAAGTTACCAATCCAAAACTTGTATTTCATGTTTTATCGTTAAGATCGCCTGAAATGGATGCTCTTTAAACCTCAACATACTGGACTACATTTCAGCACAAAGGCGTCACAAATTCAACAGGACAAACCAGAACATGTTGGAACAGGTCGTAACGCGCTGACCGCAAAGTTCCAAATATATGCAAGGACGCTCTGTACAATGTTACTGTACATCTCAACGTCAAATTACCTTCCTATTGGAAACGAGGCGACAGGAACTACTGTAAATGTTGGAACAATGGGAGAAACATGACTATTTGCTACCACGGTTATTATAAGTAACTAGTTGTTGCCCGCTGCTTCGTACGTGTGTTATGTCTTTTGTACTGTATGTCAGGTGCGCAGTACTCGTAACCGGCGTGCTTGTATGACGAGATGTATGAACGTAGCTGAGGCGAAAGGAGCATGTAAAGATCGTAGCAGGTGGCGTTCTGTGGTTTCCGTCATGGGAAAAAGGGGTGAGTTTATGTATGTATGTATGTTGTTCCACTCCTGTGGGTCGTAGCGTGATGTTATACAGCATATTATACTCATGAATCAGGCTATCATGTAAAAGGAGAATGCCCACGGCGCTATGGACAAATGTACTCAATTCAAAATTGTTGTGTCTTCATCAAATCAACGGTCAGTGGGTCGTCTTATGGGCGGATTTGGCTGAATGGGTTTACGGGTGAACTTGGTGTCTTTGAAGCATATTTGTGTAAATCATACTACGTTAAAAAGACAATGTGCATTCTTACCGGTGTTGGTGAGATCTAGACTCGTAAAATGTCCATGATGTTATTGGAATATCCGACAACATGTGTCTGCGCCTAAGTGGCGTTAATCTCAAAGAGCAGTTGAGACATTGCATTATAGTCGCACTCACTATGATCACAACACAAAGTCCTGCCTTTAGTAATAAACAATACACACGGTGCCGCGGCCTTAGAAGTATGTTTATTTTCAATGGGTTAGCAGCAATAACAGAGAAACTAAAAGGCTCGACTCGAAGCACAACGTACCAAAACCAGCAGAAATAACAGTATTGTATTGATTTTTGATCGATTTCCGTAAACCAGCCAGTGGTATTTCACGAATACAACTTGGCGCCGATGCCGCCGTTTACAACCACTGATATTAAAAATACCAGCAAAAACATTGTGATTTAGAACTCTGTTATTACTTTACAATAATAGATTGAACAGTCAATACAAAATCGATATCATTTTATTTTATGTAGGTAGGTTACATTACCCGCAATAGAAAAAATGGACATCTCTTGTAGGTATTGACAGCCGATAGTAAAAAATGGCGTACTATAACGTCGGAAACATAAAAGTACTAGTTATTGTTCAAAAAACTATCCCATTATAAATATCAATCAAAGTCTTTTTAAAAAATATATTTGTATTTTAGATATTTCATGCCGTTCAAGATTTTGAGACACAAGTAATAAAACAAGAGTACTGCTCATGGGCAATCTCCTTTTTCATTTAGATTTTTCATGTGTAGGAAACTTCATTAAAATCGGTTCATTCATTTCGAAAAATAAGTACTTGAAAGTTTGTATGAAATGCCGTAAAGCATAAACGCTGTTAATGAAAATGTTCTTTCATTCTAAAAAGCATTTACAAAATACCTATGAATTTAATTTTAATCGTTCTATTTGGTACAAGTACAAATATGTCATCAATTTAGGTGACATGTTACAGCATGCCTGCGGGCATTCCGACAGGGTGGGTCATGTGACCACAAAACCACAGAGCGTCAGTAAATGTATGCAAGGATCGCTTCACGGTTCGGATCTACATCGGAACAACGCATAGTTACACTGAATGACCAATTACAACTGGTGTAGTTAGTATTTAATTTAAAAGTGGGCCCAGTAAGTAGCTTTGAGGCATTAGAATTATTAATTAATTAATAAATTCAGATGGTTGGCTTAGATGATTCGGTCATTATGAGAGGATGAGTGAAAGTCGGTTATCACAAGGAATTTATATGGCAGATGTGATTGGCAACGCAGGGAGGGGTCGCCCTAGGAAGACCTACACCGACCTCATTGGGGAGGTTCTTCAAAAAGGTCAAGTGCGCAGTACTCGTAACTGGCGTGGTTGTATCACGAGATGTATGCATGTGGACGAGGCGAAAGGAGTAGGTATGTAAGGATCGTAGCAAGTGGCGTTCTGTGGTTTTTGCCTACCCCCATGGGAAAAAGGCGCGAGTTTATGTAAATAAATATCGTAATAATAATGGTAAAAAAATGAAATCATATTTTAAATCAAAACTGTCGTTAAACACACACAATTTATTGAAAGTTGTACTATGTCACCAGTACTATGACAATGAGTCTGTTCAAACGCATCAGGTAAGGCAATCTTCTCTATCATAAAGTTCTTATTAAACTTACTTAATCAAACTTTAATTAATACTAAAACGATAATACCAGCTGTTACTGTTCCATTGCAGGGCAAAGGGCTCTTCTCATATAGTAATGCACGTGCATTGATTGCCACGCTTGCTAAAGGCAAATTGGCGATTTCAGACTTATATCAATTACAAAGTACAGGTTTCCTTGTGATGTTATCCTTCACCGATGATAGTTATGTCCAAGGTAATATTAGACAGTACATAATGAATTGAAAAAGT
The DNA here is from genome assembly GCA_949316365.1 of Hoplodrina blanda. Classification (NCBI taxonomy): domain Eukaryota; kingdom Metazoa; phylum Arthropoda; class Insecta; order Lepidoptera; family Noctuidae; genus Hoplodrina; species Hoplodrina blanda. Next base: position 3,153,201 of record OX438590.1, read on the forward strand.
AGTATTGGTACTATTAAAACTACTGTCTTGTTGGTTGAGTGGTCGAAAAGCACGACTGCTGAGCATGAGGCCTTGGGTTCGATTCCAAGGTCGGGCAAGGTGTTATTGGGTTTTCCCATCAAGAATTTCTCAGTAGCAGCTTCGGAGTCTGGATTTGTGTCCGGTTGGTGGCAATAGGCTCGTCCTCTATTACATGGGACTAAAACATAACTGTCGAAATGTGGATGTACTAATGGTTACACCTCTGCCTAACTCTTCGGAGATTACAGGCGTGATGTTATGTGTTTAAACTACCAAAATCGTATTTAAATCAAGTATCTTAATAACAATTGCACAAAACAAGAGCTCCAGTATATCTGGATTTCGTTCCAGCGTTTCAGTACAGTATTGTACTTGCAGATTAAATTAAAGCTACTAAAATGCATGGCAGCATTGCGTTAAATCGCAGCGCTATTGGAAATAGCTATTTAAACGAATATCCGTGGTGAATGGTCGAAAAGCACGACTGCTGAGCATGAGGCCTTGGGTTCGATTCCAAGGTCGGGCAAGGTGTTATTGGGTTTTCCCATCAAGAATTTCTCAGTAGCAGCTTCGGAGTCTGGATTTGTGTCCGGTTGGTGGCAATAGGCTCGTCCTCTATTACATGGGACTAAAACATAACTGTCGAAATGTGGATGTACTAATGGTTACACCTCTGCCTAACTCTTCGGAGATTACAGGCGTGATGTTATGTGTTTAAACTACCAAAATCGTATTTAAATCAAGTATCTTAATAACAATTGCACAAAACAAGAGCTCCAGTATATCTGGATTTCGTTCCAGCGTTTCAGTACAGTATTGTACTTGCAGATTAAATTAAAGCTACTAAAATGCATGGCAGCATTGCGTTAAATCGCAGCGCTATTGGAAATAGCTATTTAAACGAATATCCGTGGTGAATGTTTGGCAATCTGTTTATTTGCATTAAGCTCGGAGTTCATGCAATGATTTAGAATGTTGTGTTTTGTGATAGAGTTTATCTTTTACTAGCTGTCCGCCGCGGTTACACCCGCGTCTTTGGTTACTGCTCCACTCCCGTAGGTCGTAGCGTGATGGTATATAGCCTATAGCCTTCCTCGATAACTAATCTATCTAACACTGAAAGAATTTTTCAAATCGGACCAGTAGTTCCAGAGATTAGCGCGTTCAAACAAACAAACAAACAAACAAACAAACAAACACTGCAGCTTTATAATATTAAGTATAGATTAGTCACAGTCACACACGGATGTTTTAAGACTCAGCTTCCCTGCAGTACACTAAAAATACTCTTACACAAATACCGATGATAAATAAAAAACGCTTACTGAATTTGTCTTTAATTTCCTTTACTAAATACTTTACCCGAGTTTCCTTTAAGTTCCGTCGACAAAGATAAATGGTAGGTAAGGTTTGCATCCAGATAGTATAATAAACTTTTGTTCATGATGCTCCAAGTTTCCTCGTGTTTTCCTACAGTTCAGGTAAGACTATATAAATTCTTAGTCTCCATGAATTTTCTCAAGCTTTTTCGGTACCGTCAGCGCTTTAATTCTTCAAGTAAAATTTTCTAGCAGCTGCTTATGCTCTAGTGTTTTATTGTAATGGTTTTATTTGTTAGCTGCTGGATATCTGTTTTATTTGCATTTGTTCTGAGCTTGTCTTTAAAGTTTATCGGGCTTTTGTCGTGTACCAATGAATTGTAATTTTCCAGTCGTCTCAAATCGGGAACCAAAGTGACTTTTATAATTCCTATGTACTTTCTAAGTTTATTTTGGACCTCACTGACATTGGTGACGGAAACCACCGTGAGAAACTCGAACTTATAATTAATGTAAGTCTGAAATCGCCAATCCTGCTTGAGCAAGCGTGGTGATTAATGCTCGTGCTTTCTCTGTGAGAAAAGGATTTTGCGTCGCAGTGGGTCATTAATAGGTTGCTTTTTATCCAACTAAAGGTGTGTGGATGTCTTTATTTATATTCTCATATGTACCTACAATATTTACAGACATAATTATAAAAAACAACAATCATAATAAATAAAGAGAAACTAAAACTAAATGGCATCAAAAATTCTGATATGTCTAACGTGACTTTGCTACAGAAATAACTCAGTATTGCCCAAACATAAACAACATGAGTACCTCGACATACTTACCAAAATTCCCATCATCTACAAACAATCTTAAATTATTATCTAAACAAGTATCTAATCACAAGTTAGCAACATTAAAGTAACCAAGAATGAACTGTTGAAAGCGATATTTAAAATCTAATTTATCCCTTTATACCTTCAAAGCTAAAGAGAATACTTTTATCTCCCCGATTGATCAGATAAGGGGGCGACTGTTACATAAATGTATTTATAATAAGGTTTATGGGATTAAAGGCTTCTGCTGCCACTTGAGATCCTACAATCTTACATTATGTTTCTGGTTCTGACTTTGAGTTGGAATTGTAAGAACTTATAATTTAACTTCTTAATTTGAAATCGGTTCAGTAGTTTTTGATATAATTAGTTACAAATATATTATAAATATAAATAAATATCTTACTATACAAAATAGCATTGATAAATAGAAGTTAGACTGCCTCGTTGGTCTAGTGGTCATAAAGCGCGACTGCTGAGTATAAGGTCTTGGGTTCGATTCCCAGGTCGGGCAAAGTGACATTGGGTTTTTCCATCAGGTATTTCTCAGAAGCAGCTTCGGAGTCTGGATTTGTGCCCGGTTGATGGGGCTATTACATAGGACTTAAACATAACTGGCGAAACGTGGGTGTACTAATGGACACACCTATGCCTAACCCTTTGGGAGTTACAGGCGTGATGATGTTATGTTAAGTAAGACATCATCATCTGCTTAGCCTTTTCCCAATCATTTTGGAGTCGGCTTCCAGTCTAACCGGATGCAGCTAAATACCAGTATTTTAGAGCTCGCGCGTCGGCGGCAACCGTCGACGCGTCGACGGCTGCAGTTACCTCTGCCGTTGGGAACATGCCGCTCGTGTGTAAGAGCTCTTACATGAAGCGACTGCCTATCTGACCTCCACAACCCAGTAACTGAATAATACGATATCCCTTGGTAAGACTGGTTATGATATGTAAGTAATGTACAAAAAAAAAACACAGATTTAATTCCTCCAATTTAGCATCACTTCGACATAAATAATGCTTACAAGAGAGCTTAATAACACACTAATGTTATAAGTCAACATAAGTCTACAGAAAAACGCTCACACAAAAACTCTAATTTTAGCATCCACTTTAGTCAAGTAGAGAAATAATACAGCAATACATTTATTTCTACCAGTATATAACTTTCTGGCAACAACGTTCAGAAAAAGACACGTAATTGCTAAAAGTTTTTGATGCGGCAAGTGCTACTAAACCTTCTTGCTAAGGAGCCAAACTAGTAGAGGGTTTTGCAACTATAGGGATCTTTCGGTATCCCTGTATGCCATTCTTTCTTCTTGTTTCTGTATGCCATTGGCGTCATGACATCGTACACAAATCTAGCTACTTATTATAGAACTGCCGAGTCATCCTGCATGTCTTGATACCGAAGTGCCGAAGCGTCCCAAGAACTGCACAAGTATTCCGAACGCTGCTGTGTCATGATAGCAGGACGAACCGTGGGGTTTTAGGCGGTAAGAGTCCGATATAACCCTCCGTTCTTCCAAGTTGAAGAGTACCTATACAGGATTCCTTAAGGAAAAAAAAGAAAAGTTTTTTTTTCCTATGTGATAAAAGCGTTCTCGTCATTTTATTTAAATAATATGACGAGAACGCTTTTATCACGTAAAAATTGTTTGCCTTGCCATACTGCCTGTGGGCGCAGGGTTTAATTGGTATACCTATTATTTTAACCTGTATCCTCTATGCCACTTGGTGTTGGAAAAATAATACTTTTCTTTATCATACTTCTCCGTCACGTCATCATTCCCTTTTCCTTTATTTAATTTGGTTTTCAACTTCATAAAAATATAGGTAAAACTCTTTCTGGTAATAAGTATTCCATCTCTCCTCTTACACAGCTGGGATCTGATGGTGTTTATTTGAAAGAAGCTAGATTAAAGGACCATCGTTTAGTTTCTGCGACCAAAGTTTAGTTCCTCAAGGGAAATGTGAACGCAGATGTTCCGCATACAAATAGGAACAATGCTATTTAAAAAGACAAAGAATTAGTTTCACACTTTGGTTAGAATGTTCACTACTAAAAGTTGCTTTAAAACTGAACTCAATGATGACTTGGGAAAAAATAAAATGTCGAATGGCTTTGTTCAAAACATTATGTGTTTTCTAATAAACTTCCAATGCTTTACTACACAATAAAGCCGAGGCTTTCTTTAAATTTACCTCTCCCTCTCCTCTTTTATCTACACAAACAAATAAATTGACGCGTCTGTATGTAAAATAAAAATCAAAAGCTCTTTTTAAAAATCCATTTGAATGTTTTACCTATTTCAGAAACACAATTTTTTAAAGTTGTGTCAGTCTGTATTTTATAACTAGGTAGGTATCTTCTTTACAAATAAAAAAGTTGTCTGTCTGTTTATTTCAGCTAATCTCCAAAACTGCTGAACCGGTTTTGACGGTACGGGGTAAGTTTTAACCCCAAGAACATAGACTACTTTTTAATCCGCGATCACTGCGTTTGCTTCTGCGATAACTGACATTTATGCAGACGAATATAACATCACATGACGCCTGTTATCCCCGAAGGGTTAGGCAGAGGTGTAAACTTAGTACACCCACATTTCGCCAGTTATGTTTAAGTTTAATGTAATAGGGGGCGAGCCTATTGCCATTAACCGGGCACAATCCAGACTCCGAGGCTACTACTGAGAAATTCCTGATAGAAAAACCCAATAACACTTTGCACGACCCGGGAATCGAACCCAAGACCTCATGCTCAGCAGTCGCGCTTTGCGACCACTAGACCAACGAAGACGAAGTCGCGAGCAAAAGCAACTAAGCTACATAAATAAAAATACAACAAAACGCCACCTTCTCTAACCAAAATCCAAGATCGTAAATCTAAAAAACCAACACACGAACTTTCAATAAACGACCATACACAAGTATTCGTAACGTGTAAGGACGATAAGTGTGCAGTAAGCCTAATAGGAAAAGTTAGAAATTGCCAAAGTTTAATGGGATCTTTAGATATTGTGACACTTTAGTAGCAGTGAAACTGCTAAAGTGCTTTTATTGCAATTATACTAGCACTACGTCTCGTCATTGGTCGTAAACGGTTTAAGAGTTTAAGTGCTTGTTTGCTACTTTTATTATAGTTTTTATTTCTTGTTAACATTGAGGAACATCTTGAGTTTGTTAGTTTTTAATGGTCGCTTTAGTTTGTGGGTGTACACAAAGATTTTGATACATTTCTCTTTGTTTTATTTTCATCTACTGTTTTTATATGACTATAAACATTAAGCATTGTTTAGGTAGAAGTGATTGCGGTTAGTTTGACATAATTATTATGATCTGACGTATTATGTCAGATAGTACACTGACTACCTCCGTCCTCCTAGTTATTGGCTCCGTTGTTCTAGTCATGAGGTCTTGGTTCGATTCCCAGATCGAGCAAAGTGTTATTGGGTTTTTCATCAGGAATTTCTCAGTAGCAGCCTCGGAGTCTGAATTTGTGCCCGGTTGATGGCAATAGGTTTGCCCCCTATTACATGGGACTTAAACATAACTGGCCAAATGTGGGTGTACTGTAGGTCCACCTCTGCCTAACCCTTCGGAGATTACAGGCGTGATGTTATGTTATGTGTAGTTATTGTCAGTACCCAGTGACTAAAAACTTGGCCCATGAGAGGCGCGCGCGTTAATCATCACAAATCTTGACACGACACGATGCTTCTTAATTAAATAAAATCATAAAAATGTTAATTACTTTCGTGCTTGTCTTCAGTACAGACATACCTGCTCATATTTCAAAACTTCCAAACAGAAGTAGAGCCAAGTTCTCTTAACATATTAATAAGTTAAAGTTTTACGTTTCCGGGTTAAAATTTTGTACGTTTCATTAATTTTCTGTGTGTATTTAGTGAAAGGAGCTTACAAGGACTTTTGTTCTTGTGCTGATTTATTTAAATGAACAACGGTAGAAAATTAAATAAGGAAATTCATTTAAAAAATGTTCATAATGAGAATAAATGATTATTAAACTATATTGTAGCTGTAAAGGGTTTGTTTGGGTATTATAATTTAAATGTAGTAAAAATTCAGTTTTTTAATAAATCCTAAAGTATTACATTCTGTAATTAAAATTAAATTTTTAATTAAACTAAAAGTTTTAGAATATTTTATCAAAAAATTAGATATACAGTTTTCACAATTAGCCTATGTACGAATTATGCATTGATTGGTGTGCACTCCATTCCCCCCCTTGTCCCCTTGTCTATGTAATTGAATATCATGAAACGTCTGTTTATACAGAATCACATTAATGATTTATTTGTCACAGTTCTTTATTTTAGCTTTAAAAAAGACAAAAGAAAAATAGTATTAAAAAAGAAAAAAAAAAACTATAAAATAGTGCTCCGCCCGCAGCGAGGCGGTTAGACCAAAGCTGACGGTGGCTAAGCCCATTAATCATTTTTATTATACCTACATATTAGTACATAACATTGCGCCTGTAAACCCTGAAGGGAAAGGCAGAGGTGTACCCATTAGTACACTCACATTTCGCCAGTTATGTTTACGCGCCTCAAAGAGCTGTCAGCACAGGGACGGGGCCCCCCAACGGGGCCAAACGCCTGCCGGGGTTGCGGGACGTCTTAACAGGATACCGTGGCCCCGGAACGTAAAGGGCAACAGAAGGAACAGGGTGGTTTTTTAGTCAGTAAAAGTCTGACAGTCCCTTCCGCCCCGCCCAGGACGGAAGGACTCATTTGATGATTTTTACCACCTCAAAAAAAAAAAAAAAAGTCCCATGTAATAGATAGGGCACAAATCCAGACTCCGAGGCTGCTACTAAGAAATTCCTGAGAGAAACCTAATAATACTTATCCTGACCTGGGAGTTGAAACCAAGACCTCGTGCTCAGCAGTTGCGCTCTGCGACCACTAGACCAACGAGGCCCTAATATAATTATTATAAAAATATGGCAGGTGGCGTTTTGTGGTTCCTGCCTACCCCCATGAGAAAAAGGCGTGAGTTTATGTTTATGTATGTGTATAAGTACAATTTTATATAATACACAATAAGTTATTGCGTTAAGCAAGTACAATTTTATGGTCATTTATTTAGTTCTTGCAATGGAAGAAAATGCTTCTATAATACAAAAACATTAATAAATATCACGTAGGGCTTTAAGAAGTTGAGTTGGGACGTGACCACGGCGTGGAGGGGTTGGTATCCACGAGTGAATGAACTTTACATTATAACTTCATCCTACTACGTTATAAACGCAAAAGTTCGTGAGGTTGAATGCAAGTATGTTTGTTATTCTTTCACGCTTAAACGGCTGAACGGAATGAGCTAAAATTCGGCAAACATATTAAAGATAATGTTTATCTCGTTTTTGTGTTTCCGTGGGATAGTTTAGGACTTTGGTTTAGTTACGAAGTCTACGTAGATGCAGTAGCGGCTATAGTAATATACGATGCATTTAAATTAATTTATGTAAAAATGAATAATTTTACTTCAGAATTGTAGAAATTATTTATTTTTAAGTAATTGTTATGATTTTATTCACTGATTAATTTTACAACTATTTAAGCATGATTTTTAGATGTACCTACTTTGACCAGTTATTACTGGATAGTAATGTGGCATATGAGGAGAGCTTGTGGATTTATATTCTTTGTGTCATAACGCTGGTATTCTTCACCGATATCAATGATGTCCAAGATAAACTTAGAAAGAACATTGTGAAAAATTCACATTGAAACTTGCCCGAACCCACAACCCCATGCGTGATAGGTGGAATCCTTAATCCCTGAGCCATCACAACATTTTTCATCTTCTTCTAACGGACCTTTAGTAATTTAGGCTGACAGATGCCTTAGGTAGGTATTACTTTTGTGTAAGACAATATTTATTGTAGTATTAGACAACAAATAATAAAAGATGACAGGCCGAAATAAGGCCGCAGGAAAAGACCACAAAATAAATAATAGTGTGAGCAAATAATTGCTCGGCAGCTGCCGTCGGGCAATCAAGTTAATTTTGCTACAATGCCTGTAATAATTGTGACATAATTTGCTAATCTATACTAACAAAATAAAGGTGAAGAGTTTTTTGTTTGTTTTTTTTTGTCTAGAATTAACAGATGAATTGGAAAATTCTTTATGTACGAGTATGTGATAGCCAGCAACAACAAACGTGATTTGATGACATGATTTTTTCTCGTTTTTGTAGATAACGCTACGGAACCCTTTGTGCGCCAGTCCGACTCGCACTTGGCCGATTTTTTTTTAATAATCATTAGTTTTTTTAGAGGTCCTCTAAGTCTCTAAATATACGAGTAATACATAAAAAAAAATTAAATCATCAAAATAAAGTTTTTTTTTCTTTTAAGCCATATTGGCCCAAGCATTCTAGCATTACCTTTCAAAGCCTTCTTTCCTATTAAACCTCTCTTCTTTGCAACACACTTGCGTGTCCCCAGATTTTTTTCCGAACGGATCAGAAGAAAACTAACACAATATTATATTTTAATTCGATCTAGCGTTATTGAATTCCTTCAAAGGAAATTCCTGAGAGCAATAAAGGCATTCCTTGGCGCAATTCCATTCTCAGGGTACCGGAGCGGCGTACCGTCCTCTCCCCACTACGTTGATTTTTATTTTTAACTATCCACGTTATAGTACCTATGGAGTTAAAGCTATTAGTTTTATAGTTTTCAGCGTAATTTTTATATTTTCTCTTTTGAAATGTTTTCTTTATAAAGTGAGGTAGTTTATTTAGTTTTAAAGATGTGGAATAACATTTTTAGTTTATTTTGTACGAAATAATAACTAATTGTTGTTTTTTTGGCACTTGCCCCATTGACTGCAATTGGACGAGTTTTTTGATACCCGTAGTTTTAGAAAGTTACTTAAAGGTCATTTTTTTGTAATTTTATTATTATTTACCTATATATATTTTTTATATTTGTGTTTAGGTTAGGTTGATTTAAGATTTTTTAATTAAAAAATAAAGGTTTTGTATTCACGTTAATAATTATAAAGTAATAGCTTCTGCCCGCTTCATCGTCCGCGTAAAATGTAACTTTCCGTAAAGTAAGTTGAAGTATTATCCCAAGTTGAACAAATTACCAAAATAAAAAGTATCCTATAGATGTGTTAATCTAAGAAATCGTCAATCTAAGAGCCAAGTTTCATCTAAATCTGTTCATATATTGATACGAAAATTATTAACAAAAACAAACAAAGTCCGAATCTTAAAGCAACAACATCAATACTTTTTCCTATAACTACACAATTTTTTGTTAACCCAATTTCTTTTTACCGAAATGAAATTCACATTCATAAAGTAATAACAAACGAAAATCTCCATTAACCCGAATGAACGTAGGTACTTTGACACGATGTGGAACACACATATGACGTACGCTGTCGAACAGGGCTGCAGAGCACGGGAGCCCATCTACATAATTAAATTGAATTTACATCAAGACTCTATTCACTGAGGCACAACCCTACACCTACTTACGTACGGGGCAATTAGAACCTTTTAACACGAAGCCGCCTGCATTTAGCGCGGCTCGCGAAATTTTCAGGTAATGGAATTTTGGCTTAGAATTCTTCGTTTCACTTTGGTTTCACAGTGTTGAAAATTGAAATAAATATTTAATTTTAAAGCTCAAAATCTCTTAATTTGGTTTTATGCTAGCTTAATATTATATTTATCTGAAAACTAATGATCTAAAGCAGCGGTCGGCAACCCGCGTCTTACTTGCGGTCCGTGGATGTTTTGTAAAGTATAAAATCAGTTACCTATTTAGGTACTTTTTTAATTTTTTATTTCTGAATGATCTACAGTGGTTATTTTTTAAGCTATAAAGCTTAAACATATGAAAACATAAAATAAGTATTACGTGTACGAATTCAATCCGTATGTTTAAAAAAAAATTAATAACATTTTTATTTTTTCGATGGGATTGGCTGCAGATCCAACCTAATATAAACACCACTGTCGTTACCATCGTTTTACCGCAGCCAACACACAACTCACAACAATAATTTTGAGTTGTTTGTCGGTCCAATAGTAATTTGTTACTAACTTAAAAGTAACAGCTCACATTAGGACCCATTAATTTAATAATAATTGCAATCCGTGGTGCTTGGCAATCTGGGCTTCTCCCAGTTGCAAACGTCCCTTTGTGCATTTTGGCCTAGTTCTGTTCTGTCTCCTGCTTGTTTGGAGGGAAGTGGAAATTATATTTTTTTCTTACTCCTCCGCTATTCTTTTCTGATTAATTTCGTTGCGGGACCCAAGACAGTTAATCGTTTCTCTGGGACTCGTCGAGCTTCATTGCCTCGGCGCTTTTCTGGTGGCCTCCACTGTTGATTCTGGCTTTCAGGAGTTGCAGTGGGTGGGAACAGTGTGGCGGGCTTGTCCCAAAAAAAAAAAACTTAAATGACCTTGTCTGAAATAAAAGTTTTATTATTTTATTATAGGTAGTAATTTTCATAATGTCAAAAACCCACGTGACACATCAAAATTAATCGGCTTCGATAACAAATGCTATCTTGATCCCTAGTCACATGTTTAACCAATAATTTATTCTCAGGTCGCGGGCCACATTTAACACCCAATAAATTTATCCTTTGTCAAATAAAGCCGATGGCCACTAGATTTATAAGGGACAGACGCTTACCTTAGCGTTTTGTTTCTGAAATTGTTCTTAGTAAGAAAAGTTTGTTTTAGTAAGTACTTAATTGATGATTACAAGCAAAATAAATGCTTATTTGTAATTTTAAAATATCGTTTATTTTTAGAAATCTATTTAAAATATTTTAATAGGTCAAGTGTGTTTTTTTTTAGTTTCTTTCTTTTTAAAACACTAGTAATTTATCCTGTTTTCTATTTGTGTCTTACAAATAATATAAACTCGCATACACAAACAGCCAAACCTGGAAGAACTATCTGTAGTATATATTATTATACAGATATTATTTTGTTCCGTGTACAAATCGAAGTTGTGATAAGCAGCACAGCAGCCAATCGCTCAGCCACTGCGGTAAGTGTATCGTCTTTTGGCTATTGATTATAAGAGTAACCTCTGAAAGAAAAAAAATCTTCATCTGATAAGAAGTTTGACTATTGCCAGTATCATATTCGAATTGCAAACATATCAATGTTTTATTGTATAATTATTTGACATCCACGCAGGTGATGTCGCGGGCAGAAGCTAGTATCTAAAAAAATGGCTTCTCTGCAACAAACTTGTTTCTTTAAAAAATTTTTTTGCAAAAAAAAAACCGACTTCAAAAAAAGCACTAAAAAGTTAAAAATAATACTATAACCTACCTATATTAATAAACCTAACCTAACCTACGATTAACCTATACTAAAATTCAACAAATTTTTGGAGTCGGTGCCAAGACCGAGGATATTATATCCAACCGTATGGCACCGACTCCAAAAAAATGTTAAATTTTAGAAATCGGTTGGCAAACGAAGGAGAAAAGCGCGAACAAACCTAAAAAAAAAAAATACAAACATCCGAATTGAGAACCTCCTCCTTTTTTAGAAGTCGGTTAAAAAGCAATTCTTGAAACAAAATCCATTTCTGTTTCTCTTATTCATTCCTGGACTGTTAAGTAAACTATTCTTAGATGGACATCATTAAAACTTCAGCTGAAAGTTTCAGTAGAAGGTTCTTAGGACAAACAGGATAAACTGACAATTTTGAAGCGAACTTTTAACTAGTAAACAATATCCCTTACGCTAGAGTGTTCAAAATGTCCGTTCACCTGGTCCACCCAATGAGCCCAAAATGAGCTATTCTATTGTCCCACTGCATTGTAAAGGCCTCTTCTCATACAAAGAAGGCATTAGCATTAATCACCACGCTTGCTCAAGGCGGATTGGCGATTCCAGACTTATATTAATTACAAGTCCAGGTTTCCTCACGATGTTTTCCTTGAATGATGACGATGATGATGAGGATGATGTTTTTCTTAATGTTTTTTGTTTTTCTTTAGATTCCCTATCTACTAAAAAAAGTAGATAATTTGATTCATGAATCAAACCAATTTAATAACAAAATATTGTTACCTCTCCATATAAACCATAACATAACTTAATCATACAAATTCAAACATTGTATTCCAGTCATGCAGAAATTAGTTTGAATTGGCCAAAACACAGTTTATTGGAATTATAATTAGAGAGAAACTAAAATAACATGACGCGCCCTTCCACAATTCAAAACGTCTGAAAGTGTTTGATAAAGTATTGAAAAGATTCACAACGCATGTGTGCGTACGGCTCCCAAAACATAAACAAATCAGCGATTTGTTGCTAGACTAGCGACGTCATTAATTACTCATTATTACTAGTATGGCGCTGCAATGACATACTCTATGAAAATGACAGGTGCGTTGTATTGCGCGGTCGGCTATTTATGATTAGTTGACAAGCAAATCTGCCGGCCTGCTACTGAAGACGAATACTCACAACTACATACAAACTCTTTCATACGGATGCGACTACACACATAGTACCTATAGTATTACAATAGTAATATGGAGGGGCGCGTCATGTTATAGTAGTTTATCTCTTCTTGTACAGAGTGTAAGCTTGTTGTATGGACACATGAAAATACTTGAGGTTTTTGATTGGTTTGCATTTGCTTTAAGTTTTTAAATTATTAGGCAAGTCCTAACCCACGGATTCACCCGCGTTTACGTCTTTGATTTGGTACTGCTCCACTCCCATAGGCCTATACTATTCCTCATGAATCTGGCTATCATTTACAAAAATATTTTTTCTAATCGGACTGGTATTTCTATAGATAAGAGGACGCAGACGAAGTCGAAGTTGAAGTCGAAAAAAAAGTAGCTTTTGTTGGGGGTTCTAACTTACCTTGTCCCAATTTCATCGCAATCGTTTCATCGGTTTATTCGTGGAAGCGTCATAGACATACAGAGTTACTTCTGCATTTATAATATTAGTATGGATATAGTATATATCAGACTAAAGACTCAACCACGTTTTTACAAGCTTTGTCAAACCAAACACGGCTATAAGTTTTAGTTTAGAGGTGTATAAATCACTGGTTACCGCAAGGCAGCGGTACGCCACTGCATTTAGCGGTTAGATAACTATTCCAGCTATGGTTGTGTTTACCAATAAGTAAGTACATGCACAGGTGGGTCTACATGTGTGTGTAACAAAGCCAAATAGAACGATAATTAAGTAAAGGAACTGAGGAGAGTAATTAACACAAGTTATAAGACCTTGTTCAATTAATAATTTATATATACAAAACTTAGGTCATTAGGTCTTGGGTTCGATTTCCACGTCGGGCAAAGTGTTATTGGGTTTTTCCATGAGGAATTTCTCAGTAGCCTCGGAGTCTGGATTTGTGCCCGGTTGATGGCAATAGGCTCGCCCCCTATTACATGGAACTTAAACATAACTGACGAAATGTGGGTGTGCTAATGGGTACACCTCTGAATAACCCTTTGGGGATTACAGGCGTGATGTTATGTATGTTATATGTACTTCAGATCTCCCTATTTTAGCCAATTTTCTAGATGTTAGATGTTGTTAGATGTTGTTTATATGGCAGAGGTGAGTGGCAACGCAGGGAGGGGTCGCCCTAGGAAGACCTACACTGACCTTATTGGTGAGGTTCTTCAGAAAGGTCAGGTGCGGAGTACTCATAACCGGCGTGCTTGTATGACGAGATGTATGAACGTAGATGAGGCGAAAGGAGTATGTAAGGATCGTAGCAGGTGGCGTTCTGTGGTTTCTGCCTACCCCCATGGGAAAAAGGCGTGAGTTTATGTATGTATGTATGTTTCTAGATGTTGACTGAAATAGGGAGATTTTCACGGTAGAAAAAGGCAAAAAAAATTGCTTCAAAAGAAGGATCACTCGTATTAATAGTACTGAAGACTGGAGGACACCAATATCCTATTTATATGATCCTTTGCGACATAAGATGTTTGAATTTGAACGAAAAACCAGCCAAGTGCACGAAGGGTTCCGTACCTATACAAAATCGGCAAAAAAAACATCATGTCTGTTGTATTGGGAGCCCCCTTAAATATTTATTTGATTATGTTTTTTTTTTGTATTTATTGTTTTAGCGGCAACAGAAATAAAATCTGTGAGAATTTCAATTGTCTAACTATCACGGTTCATGAGATACAGCCTGGTGACAGACAGACGTTTTATCCTTTAGGTACGGAACCCAAAAAAGCGAGACGTTTTTTCTCAGTCAGCGTTTGTTATTCAAAAAAGACAGCACTATATATTTTCCTTTCAATATTACGTCGCGTACCTTGAATATTTAATCTCAAAGGAAGTTTAGTACCTACTCACATCAAAAAAAGGTTCCGACGCGGTTCCATTAAATGATAAAGCACCAAAAAACAAAACAGGTATGCTTTGCAAAAAAAAATCTAGAAACTTAGTAGAGGAGACGTGGAAGATCGACCTTCACCTATCGGATAAATTGTTGAGACATATTTTTTACCAAATACTCGTATAATTTATTAAAATACATGCCTATGATAGCTTTTCATAGCTATTCAATCAATTTTTTTTTTTTTTTCATGTACGATTTTTGCAGGCAAGCAATACGATTGGTTTTGTAATTAAAATATCTTACTTATGATATCAATTTCGATTGCTTAACAAGATCGGTTTAGTTACCTATATTAACTTACCTGTTCACATCTGTTTGCCAGATAGAGAAATGCTTAGCCTACCTGCGCATATTCTGTGTGTTAAAAACTATCAGTTGAGATGAAAATCAGTCGGTTACGAAAAAAGTGAAGGTAATGAAAGAAAATTGATTAAAATTAATTCAATTAAAAATAGCTATGAAAACTATTCGATAGGCAAGTTATCATAGGCATGTTTGTTAATAAATTATATTTCATAAAAAAATATGTCTCATCAAGTTATCTGATGGGTAAAGGTCGATCTGCCACGGCTCTTAGGCTATAGAAAAAAAAATTACAGCCTGTAAGAAAAACAACGTTCCATCTACAAAATTGTAGGGACACACGAAATTTGTATTAAAATTTACGTCGAACGGTGGATAAATTAGTTTGTTATTCAGAACACGGGACGGAGGATTTAGAGCCAATTCCCTTTTTGATCTCTTCTGTGCAAACAACAGAAGTCTGTCACGGTGGTAGACGCGGCTCGTCTTTGCATAAAATATTAGCTGGAACTGGGCTGCCGTTAGGCGAATAATATGGCAGGCGAATTTAGGCATGTCTACAGTACTCTTTAAGCTCAAGTTTAAAGCAAAAAGTTTAGCGCATGAAAGATGAGAAAGACTTTTTGGAAATTTTTGTTATCGTTGAAAATTTTTGTAGGGTTCCTCAATGCTCGGTTACTCGTATTCATCTGACTACTATCAGAAGGCCAATTCCAGTAATTAAAAACGTCCATTTTGTACAGATTGAGACTGAAATTAAAACAAGTTTTATACTAAACCGTACAGTGTCGGCATTTTGTGCGCGTGCGCTTATCTGTGAGCCTATGTGGCAATGCGGTACACGCGACAATCTAGAGAATAAATACCACCACGATCTCTGTGCTGTTGTATGCACCCATAAGCACAATAATTTGCGTATTGCGTGTGCACAATAAACAGTGATTTTTACACAAAAAAAAATTGTTGGTTTCCAGCAATATTTTTTGTTCATTGTTGCGTAGTTCGATGGGTAGTAGGTATGCCTAGTTAATGTGTCTTTTCATACCTTGTAGAAAACACAGCATGCTTACTTATATTGTACATATAAAATGCTTTGTCCTGAATGACTGACGGATCAACACCTGAAACTTGAAGGTTGTGTTTTTTGTATGACGTAGGCATCCGATTAGAAAGGATTTTCCAAAATTCACCCTTAAGGGGATGGAACAGGGGTCCATAGATTTGTATGGAGAAGTCGCGGGCAGAAGCTAGTCGTTTATAAAATATAGCAATCAACCTTTAATTTTAAGCATAGTTTTCATATATTCCAGTTTAGAAATTAACACAAAATATTGAACTCATTTGCAAGATATTCAATTATGACCTTCATCTGTAGTATAGTATTTTACTAGATACAATGATTTTGAAAAACTTAATTTAGTTAGGCAACAAAAAATAATTTTAAGACAAGTCTTTGTTGAACATGATATTTGCAAAATGTTGTTATTAATTAAAACTAAGTTTGTTTTGAATATTCATTCAAAAACTTTGTAAACTTCTTCATATTTCTAATAGTTATTAATTTAATTTCGTATATTACAAGCGATAACTTACATCTATACAAATAAATAAAGTTAAAGTGTCTGTCTGTAATAACAAAAAAACAGCTTTTTACAAAACAAATGTAAATGATTACATGAAAAAAAACACAATTTCTGAATTTATTGTCTTACCATTTGTTTGTTCCGGCTACTCACTAAAACGTTATCACTGGCAGATAGCTGGTGATAATATATACATACATACATACATAAACTCACGCCTTCTTCCCATGGGGGTAGGCAGAAATCACAGAACGCCACCTGCTACGATCCTTACATACTCCTTTTGCCTCATCTACGTTCATACATCTCGTCATACAAGCATGCCGGTTACGAGTACTCCGCACCTGACCTTTCTGAAGAACTTCACCAATAAGGTCAGTGTAGGTCTTCTTAAGGCGACCCCTCCCTGCGTTGCCACTCACCTCTGCCATTTATATACCTTTTGTTAATCGTCTTTCACTCATTCTCTCAACATGACCGAACCATTTAAGCATACCCTTTTCTAATAATAAGGTGGAACAAGGAGGAGGATAATATATAAGGAGTAACACTAAGCACTTAGTTCTTTATTATTTTAGAAAATGAATAATGGCTCGCAAACGTATGTCGCGGGAATAAGCCAGTTCAAAACATATTTTTGCTACAAGTAATTCAACAAAAACTAACTATCTCAACTAACTAACTTAATAGAGTCAACAGATTGTAAATATTTGAAGCTAGATTGTTCAGTTGTCATAACAATGTACCTAATACTTAATATTATCTTTACTCCTATTCTAAACTATACAGCATATAAAGCTAAAAAGTCTAATCTTTGGAACCTCTGGTCCGATTTTGAAATTCTTTCGCGAATAGGAAGCTACGTTATACTTTTTTTCTTTTTTTTTTAGGTGGTAAAAATCATCAAATGACTCCTTCCGCCCTGGGCGGGGCGGAAGGGACTGTCAGACTTTTACTGACTAAAAAACCACCCTGTTCCTTCTGTTGCCCTTTACGTTCCGGGGCCACGGTATCCTCTTAAGACGTCCCGCAACCCCGGCAGGCGTTTGGCCCCGTTGGGGGCCCCGTCCCTGTGCTGACAGTTCTTTGAGGCGCGCGCGAACAGAACGCGCCGTCGACCCGGGCATGGTCCTTGATCGGACGGCGAGCTACCCATTACTCGACGTCCGCAAGCCCGCGCCTACGGTGGCCGGATGTTGCCTCGCGACGTCCGCTTAAAGGCTTATTATAAAAAAGAATTAGGGATCTGTAAGAAAAATTACGAGGGCGAAAGCTAGTAAACAGACAAGTGTTTTTTGTAGGAGGTAATCTCTGGAAGTCTTGGTGCCATGCAAAAATGTTTTCACTGTTAGAGAGTCGCACTATTACTGAGTATTATAGAATATGTTTTATGGTATACTCGCTTTCCACGAGGACGAAATCGCGGGCAAAGGTAGTCATAGGTATGTACTGACTTATAAAGATTTTGGGTATCATTTAAGCTATCACCAATTTAATTAGTTTTGTGTTTCTTAAATAATAGGGTTTGTCCTCAAAATAGTAGATCTGTCACCAAAATGTAGTCACCAAACAATGCAAAATCAGTTCCACAATAAATCACCTAAAATCCTGAGATATAAGGTCTAGTACCAAATAAATGTTTTTGTATGTATTATAATAGGTGTGTCCTAATAAGTATTTAAGCAAACTAATTTAAAGAGATCACCAATAAATCAAATTAGATGACGTGCGGGCAGGTAGACAATACATGGACAATCTAGTTTTGGCGTAGTCGACGGAACCCCGGCCGACGGAGCCCCGCTGCGCGGGGCTCCTACTTCTGCGTTCAAGGTTTAAAGTAACCTAACCTAACCTAACCTAACCTGTCCATGTCGGGGTGCCTTAAGTCCAGAGCTCGCTTCGCTCGCTTACAAAACGTGACGATTGGTGATCTCTATAAATTAGTTTGCTTAAATACTTATTAGGACACACCTATTATAATACATACAAAAACATTTATTTGGTACTATTGGTGACTACATTTTGGTGACAGATCTACTATTTTGAGGACAAACCAATATAATTTGATAATTCATACCTGGGAACAATTTTTGTTTATCTGAGAACGAAAATATTTCGTGGCGATAGATCTATTTATTAGGTGATACAACTTGATGACAAATATAAATTTTGGTGATAGAAAATATAGTTCCCAAAGATTTTTTCCCGCCATGCATACGTATCACTATTTTAATTTGTCTTGAGTTACATAAATGATTTTCCATTGTATTTATTTGCCTTCGTACTATTTCTTTTTTTCTTTTGATTAGAATGTACAAGTTTAAATACTCGTACATTATTAATTGTTTATAAGTAGGTTATTTAAAATGTATTAAATTTCAAACGCTTCCGTTTTATTTCCATACTAAGTTATTGTCACAAATATCTTTTACAACGTCTGTGCTTTTCAGCTGAATAGACTATACTGTACCTACTTTAAAATAATTTATTCAATTATCAAGTATCTTTCTAACAAACCTCACCTATCTTGCGCTCACATCTTTCTTATCAAGTCCATTCATTGTGTATCTCCTACCGAACCAAAAATTTTCAGTATTTTAATTATAAACTTAACAATTTTCCACTCGATGAAATACCAACCCATAGAATACCATCCAATTGAACGCAGGGCAGTCTTTGTGCAGTCGAAACAAGATCTTGATAATGGACTTGAACAGTTCAGAATGGTCGAATGGCCTTTGATATTAAATTAAACGGCTATCGTTTCTGCGATTTGGTCTCGGTTACAAATGGGGTCCCCTCAGCATTTTCCGCTGGTGACTAAGGATCTGTCATAGAGATAGGCGACTGGTACCTACTTGGTTTTCATCTTTTCATATTGTGTTTGTGCTTGACTTTATGATTGTATATCTTCTGTCTGTTTGTCATAAAGTTTTCTCATTTATAAAATTGTTGACCCTTTTTCTTTCATTTGTAAAACCGTATATTGATTTTCATTCTTCTTTTACTTGTAAATATAGATAAGAAGATTTTGTTCTATTTGTAAAGTAGATCCGCAAAACATTGGCCTACTTATAACATATTTTATTTTTCTGTATGTCAAAATAACCAAGGGGCATGTCTAGAAACCTTTAAGAACGTTCACATTCCAATTTCAGTCTCACCTCAATTTTATCTACATTTTTGTCAAGATGTTGACATTTATTGTCGCTGAGATAAGATTACAATTAGATTTCTAACCTGAATTGACCTTCAGCTGATATTAAGTGGTCTTCGCTGCATATTAACCTCTATTAATAGAAACATTTAACCTTCCTTACTCTTTCCCACTTGAAGGGTACAGGAGCATAACAAGGAATGTCACTAAAACAAGTTTTTGTGTTTCAAACATTAAAAAATGTTAATAATTAACATTTTAACGTAACAAGTTTTTGTGTTTCAAACATTAAAAAATGTTAATAATTAACATTTTAACGTTTGAAACACAAAAACTTATTTTAGTGACATTCCTTGTTTTGCGCCTGTACCCTTCACTTTACATGGGCTCTCCTAACTTTGAGGAACCAGGACAATATGCCTTAGGTTGTTGGGTCGAGCACTTCTTCTACTAAGAGTTTTGTCTTACTGGTCTACTACGTAGCAGGAGTTCATGTCCTACCTACCATGTTTGACAATTAACTGGAAAGCTGCTACCTGAATAAAACACTGTAAATACAAATTCTCTTTATACAAATAATTAATTTGATTCTCAAAACTGTCTTCCGCAGACTGCATTGTATTTAATCACTGAAAATTCGTATTTCATAGGAAACCGTACAAGTATATGTGTTATGTAAATAAGTACGTTCGTCTTTGTACGTTATTCAACTGAATTCTCACGAGTAGTTCCACTTTGCCCTATCAAGCCGACACCCTTTTTTTTTTTTTTTTTTTTAGGTGGTAAAAATCATCAAATGACTCCTTCCGCCCTGGGTGGGGCGGAAGGGACTGTCAGACTTTTACTGACTAAAAAACCACCCTGTTCCTTCTGTTGCCCTTTACGTTCCGGGGCCGCGGTATCCTGTTAAGACGTCCCGCAACCCCGGCAGGCGTTTGGCCCCTATTGGGGCCCCGTCCCTGTGCTGACAGCTCTTTGAGGCGCGCGCGAACAGAACGCGCCGTCGACCCGGGCATGGTCCTTGATCGGACGGCGAGCTACCCATTACTCGCCGTCCGCAAGCCCGCGCCTACGGTGGCCGGATGTCGCCTCGCGACGTCCGACGCCCTGGGCGTCTCCCGCGGCGGCTGGGGCGTGAGGTGGAGGATGTTCTCTCCCTCACGCGGCCCGCCTCCTCCTTCGCTAGCATTACTGCTTCGCAGAAGGAGGTGACTGCATCCCATTCCCTCTCGCCTCGGAGCATGGCCTGAACCAGGCCCGGACGCGAGAGGTCGCCGCCGCCTATCGCCTCCGTGAGGACACGGCGGTGCTCTGCCCAAGCGGGGCAGACCTGCACCGTATGCTCCACCGTGTCCTCCGGGCGGTCCACACAGTGGTGACACCCGGGCGTTTCCTCCCGTGCAATCCGACACAGGAACCTCCCGAAACAACCGTGTCCGGTGAGGACCTGCGTCAGCCGGAAGGTGAGGACGCCGTGGCGCCTCTCC
This sequence comes from Hoplodrina blanda, assembly GCA_949316365.1. Classification (NCBI taxonomy): domain Eukaryota; kingdom Metazoa; phylum Arthropoda; class Insecta; order Lepidoptera; family Noctuidae; genus Hoplodrina; species Hoplodrina blanda. The sequence goes on from OX438590.1 coordinate 3,174,316, forward strand.
AGCCACTCTTCAAAGAGGGGTCTTACCGCCGCGATTGCAGCGTGCCCGAACTTAGGTTGCGACAGTCGCATCTTCCATTCCGCCATGAGATCGCACCGGAGCTCGATCCGCAATGCCGCGATTTGCCGCGGCAGCGGGGTTTCGCCCCGGCGCTGCGCGTCCACGCGCCACTCGTAGACGCGCTGGAGGACTGTAGCCTCCAGATCCCACGGCGGTAATCCGGCAAGGAGGTTTGCCGCCTCGCCGGAGACCGTGCGGTATCTCCGGATCATCCGGATGGCCATGACCCTCTGGCAGGCGACCAACTTGGCTGGTGGCCGCCGCCTTGATGATGGCCGAAGCCGGATGGATGAAGCCGACACCCTGCTGTGGCAAAATAGACTGCCTAAAATTTTATAAACAACTAATAAATAATACACCCCCCTATTACATGGGACTTAAACATAACTGGCGAAATGTGGGTATACTAATGGGTACACCTCTGCCTAACCCTTTGGGGATTACAGGCGTGATGTTACGTTATGTGTAATAAATAATAGAAATAGTAAATAGAATTGGACTATAATTTAGTATTTTAAAATGCTTCATACGTATTAAATCTAAGTTTCCAATACGACTTACGTTTTACTTACAGATAGTCTAATACATTTATTTTTTTACAAACAAATACTAAAATACGAGCAAACCTACTAACACAAAATTCTGAGGTGCCAACCCTAGTGAGGCAGAATCCACCAAGATTACTACAACTAGTGAAATCTGCCCCATTTTATTTTTACGTGTTAAAAATCATCAAATGAGTCCTTCCACCCTGGGTGGGGCGGAAGGGACTGTCAGACTTTTACTGACTAAAAAACCACCCTGTTCCTTCTGTTGCCCTTTACGTTCCGGGGCCACAGTATCCTGTTAAGACGTCCCACAACCCCGGCAGGCCATTAAATTAGATTAGTGGGGCATATTCCACTGGAAAATTTTAAGCAGTCTACTTTGCCACAAAAATGTGGCGACTTGATGGGGCAAAGTGGAACAACTCATTCTCACATGACAAGTAACATTTTCTCAGAACCCTGTAATCCGGTCGTATGTTCGCAATCACGTTATTTCATTAACGCTCCTTCATCCTTCGGAGTTATAAGGACTCGTCTTGTAATTGTGTAACAAAAAACCCTTGTTTGTTATTTTGTTAATAATGTAAAAAGAACAATTTGACACTTTTTTGAATTAGTTCAATTGTGTTTAAATAAGTGATTTTTGAGATGTGATTTATTTATCAAAAAGTACACAAAATCTTGATATCTTCGTTATTTTTGCCTAATTAAAGGAAAAAGTTATGAGGATGGGTGGCAATGAATGAGTGAATGGATGTGTAGGTGGATGGGTGGAAGGATTGATAGGTATTTGTTACTCTTTCTGGCTGCTGAATGTCGTTCAGCAGTTTGAGAGATATTGATCTAGCTTAACACACAGAATATTTTGAATCATGGTTTGTGTTTCCGTGGGATTGTTTAGAAACTTCGCCTAATTCTGAAGTATGCGCATAATGGCGGACAAACGCTAGTACGATTATATGATTTTGATGAAAATTTACAATAACATAGCTTATGCATCGAAATAACACACAGGCTTTAATTTAAAAATATATTGTGTAATTTACCCGAAATATAACGATACATGCCAAGTTAGTCGGTAAAATTCCTACCATCTAAGAGCTTGGGAAGTACTTTTTCACCGACGAATATTTCCTGCATAATTCCAACAGGTTTCTTTACGAAAATAACTTCAGCATGAAATTTCACAAACATCCCTTGATGTAAGACTAAAATTCCTTAACTTTAGACGCTTGAACGCGACATATTGCTCAATAAATTCATACGTCGATACTGATGCCTTACACTGACGTAGCTTCAAGCAAAATCGTTGAGATTTTTCACGGAATGGGATAATAAATTTAAAGCGGCGATCGGTGACAAGAACGTAAGATCGAACGCCTTGGGGACTTGCAATGAAGGTGAGGAAGAGAATGTATCTATCTAGGTTAGGAAGTTACCTATACCATGAATGAAAATACATACACATACATAAACTAACGCCTTTTTCCCATGGGAGTAGGCAGAAACTGCAGAACGCCACCTGCTACGATCCTTACATACTCTTTTCGCCTCATCTACGTTCATACATCTCGTCATACAAGCACGCCGGTTACGAGTACTCCGCACCTGACCTTTCTGAAGAACCTCATCAATAAGGTCAGTGGAGGTCTTCGTAGGGCGACTCCTCCCTGCGTTGCCACTAACCTCTGCCGTATTTGTTTTACATTATTTATATGTACCTTTTGTTAATCGTCTTTCACTCATCCTCTCAACATGACCGAAACATCTAAGCATACCCTTTTCTATATTTTCTATGAATGAAAATACTTTACCATTTCAATTATTAATTTGTAATTCTTTTTACGCATTATGATTTAGTAGTTTTTATAAAAGCTACATTGCATTCACGTGTGTTGTTGTTATGTACTTATGTTGTTATGTATGATTCATTTTAAAAGACATATTTTTAAAGTATACGTTTGGAGTTTGGCCATTCTTATCCATACAAAACAATCTTTTGGAAGGGGCGACTAGATTCAATCCTTTTTTTTTTAGGTATATGACGTTCAAAAGTGCCTTATAATGGCCTAATTGAAATAAATGATTTGACTTTGACTTTGAATGGAGGGAATATTCTTGTTGTTTAAGAAAAAAATTATCTGTGATTAGTAGACCTACAATAAAATGCTTGTTGATTTTTAGCAGTGAACTGTATTTGCAAAATAGGTGGTTATTTAAGAAAAAGAACAAAAAAGTTTATGACGCACAGAGAATATAAATTATTCTTTACAAGCAATGTTGCCAGTAATAAAAACTAGTGCTAAAAACACGCATGTTGCTTATGCAAAATAATGAAATTATTTATGTTTCAATTATACCTTTACAAAATGTTTTTAAACAGGCTTTATGAACTCACACACACCACTAGTTAAAACATTTTAGAACGCATTTAAACATCAATAGAATGACAAAATAAAATTTAATCATTCCATATTCAGTAATACAGGCTGACACAATTTCGTCGAACAAAATAAAAAAGAAAAATCCGACCAATCACAGCCATATTCGAAATGCAATTTAAATAAAATCCGCTTGATGTCATACCTCTGGATTATATTCAGGCCTGAACATTGTAGCCTATAAAAATCGTCACCAACACGCAGCAAACCGCCATTTTATAATTTGAACAGTAACGTTAACTTGTTTATCGTATATTTTATTAGAGCTCGCATCGTATTGACCAATAAAGTCGATCCCGTAAAATGGTTCTGATTTTAAATTGGATAGGCAGTTCGGCCGGTAATAAATGTAATAGGACAATGGGAAATAGGTTTGTTAATTTATAGGCCATGATGATTTGTGATGTATGTATTATTTATGGATCTATGGTAACTTATTGCAAAGTAGGTAGGTATTTTGTGCGGTTATGAATTGGACATCATAATTGTATGTTTCTTTTACATGGATGAAAGTTTTATAAAATCTATATTAAATAGGTCTTGGGTTTAATTTCCAGGTCAGGCAAAGTGTTATTGAGTTTTTTCATCAGGAATTTCTCAGCAGCAGCTTTGGAGTCTGCAATAGGCTCGCCCCCTATTACATGGGACTTAAACATAACTGGCGAAATGTGAGTGTACTAATGGGTACACCTCTGCCTAACCTTTCGTGGATTACAGGCGTGATGTTATGTTATGCAATAAACATAATACAAACAAAAGCCACAATTATTTCAAATACCTTTTAACTAATTCAGTCAGTCAGAACATATCTTAACAGCCTCTAGTTTCAAAGAATTATAAAATGCAGTAAATAAAATATTCCATAATCAGAAAGCATCTAAAAATCAAATCCGGTTCCAATATAAAAATAACTCAACTACCCAAGCGTCTGTTAACTAGATTAAATATATACGAGCACTATTGAAAACGTGACATTTCACTCCATACATTATTCATAACCTGTTATAAAGGTAATTCTATTTTTTCCGGTGGCTCAGATTTCATATTCTAACCGAAATCTAGTTTTTGCGTACATTTGAACGAATAGTTTGGTGTACAGGTGAAAACATTGATCTCCATTTCACCGTTAATATTTATTTTAATTCTAAAATAAATATTGGCGGTGATATTGATGATATTGACAGTGATATTGGCAGTTATTACGCATACCTATGTATACGTCATAACTTACTGGTACTCAGTAATTTAATGGTTATTCTTAGCGTGTCGATGTCAGTCTATATTAACTAGTTGACCCATCAATCAGCCACTAATTTAGAGCTATTCGTAGCGTCCATTTATTTAAACTATTTGCAACAAAAAAGTACAAAAGTGGACTTAATGTCTTAGGCATTCTCTGCCTCCTGCTGGGGTTGCGGGACGTCTTAACAGGATACCGTGGCCCCGAAACGTAAAGGACAACAGAAGGAACAGGTTGGTTTTTAAGTCAGTAAAAGTCTGACAGTCCCTTCCGCCCCACCTAGGGCGGAAGGACTCATTTGATGATTTTTACCACATTAAAAAAAAGACATTCTCTGCCAGTCAACCAAAGTTGGTGAAGAGATAAAATGGCAGGTGCCAATCCCATCGATTCCTGGAGTGTTCAGGCATCAGGGCATTCACGACACGATAACAGAGGGTATTTGGCGTTTTTTTAAGAATGTTCGCATTCTAATCTCAGTCACAAGTTTTTGACATTGTTGGCGAAGAAGCGAATCTCATGGCGAAGAAATCCATGATGTCTAACACACGTACACCGTCCGACCACTCGGTCCAGCGGTAAAATCCGCCTTAGCGGTGCGCGGTGCCGTGTGTTAATCGCCTATGTCGCTGAGATGAGATTGAAACTAGATTTTAAACTTTTTTAGTAACGGGAGTTTACGTCCAGATATCTCATAGTTTGATGAACTTTTAACGCTTATGACTTTAACGAACTTTACTTCTCAGCATACTAATGGCGCATTTTCATTAGTCGATAGGGCCCGCATGCGGGGATCCCCCGCATGCTTTATACCGACCGTGATATCGACATGCGGGCCCTATCGACTAATGAAATTGCGCCATAATGGACACGGTTCCCCGAATGCGGGCCCTGTGGCATGCGTTCCAGAAATCTCTCGCACCCCGCATTCGGGCCCTATCGACTAATGAAAATGCGCCATTACCTGTATTGTTTCAGAGTAGTTGCAAGTTAGCTACTTGTATACCAATATCTTTGTTTGACAGTACTTTTATAAACATCGTTTTTGTTTTTGTTTTTTATCCGATCAAATGAATATTTATTTCAACATGGAACTAAAAAAAAGTTTTGTAATTAATTAATTCTGAGAATGAAATGTTTTGATTCCTGTTTCCGGTTTGCTGTATTTATTCGGTGTTTCATTATATTTTTGTTGTTTATCCGATCAAATGAATATTTATTTCAATATGGAATAAAAAAAAGGATTGTAATTATTTAATTCTGATAATGAAATGTAAACTTTTGATTCCTGTTTGGTTTGCTTTATTTATTGTGCATCACACTTCATCCCACCTGCACCACAAACCAAACAACATTACGCCTATAATCCCCGGAGGGTTAGGCAGAGGTGTACCCATTAGTGCACCAACATGTCGCCAGTTATGTTTAAATCCCATGTAATATGGGGCGAGCCTATTGCGATCCACCGGGCACGAATCCAGACTCCGAGACTGCTACTGAGAAATTCCTGATAGGAAAACCCAATAACACTTTGCGCGACCTGGGAATCCAACCCAATACCTCATGCTCAGGAGTCGCGCTTTGCTACCACTAGATCAACGAGGCAGTCAACAAACAACGCAACACAAAGCAACTTTTATTCGTTTGTTTTAAATTAATGTCGCCATTAAAAATCACCCAAAAACCACCTGCAATGGATTGTGAAAATTCCTTTAAATTCCTGTTTTTTTCAGTGAATTCCGTGTGTCTCCCGCACTTGACGCACGTACCAATTTTCACTGGTATGTACCTACATAAATCACTCACATTCCTACGTGAAGTTAGTAGTGTTACGAGCAATTTAAAAAAAAATATTCGTGAATGTTCGTATTGCCCAGTAAACAGCCGTTTTTTTACTAAAAGGCCGATAAGTGTCATTTTGTCAAATTTGAGCTTTATTTATACTACGCAAAAGAGTATTTTTTCTCTCTATTGATTAGTCTGGGTCGTATTTTCTCTTCTCTATTTAATTATGAGATTTGTTGTGGAGGTCAGATAGGTAGTCGCTCCATGTAAAATACTGGTATTCAGCTGCGTCTAGTAAGACTGGAAGCCGACCTTAACATAATTGGGAAAAGGCTAGGCTCTGTTACTATAAATGCGAGAGTTTCGATGGATGAGTGTTTGTCCAAAACAGCTGAACGGATCTGGATGAAACTTGGCACAGAGATAGATTATAATCTGGAATAGCACATAAGCAACTTTTTATCCCGAAAAAAGTATGCTTCCCACGGGATAATTCATCAATTTGGTGGGGACGAAGTCGCGGGCAGAAGCTAGTTTATCTATAGTATATATATATATATAGTATGTATATAGTACACACAGCAAAACAGATAGGTATGCAGGGTCGTCAGATATAGTTGAAGTTTTCTTAGAAAACGATGGATGTTTTCGAATGTAATTAAATTTAATTTAAAACGTAGACAATAAATAGTTCTTCATTTAGGTTAAGTGTCAGTCAAAGACATCCATCGGTTTCTGACGACCCTGCATACCTATCTGTTTTGCTGACTGTACGAATCATCCTCCTCATCATTAGTCTTTTGCCAACTATGTTGGGGTTGGCTTCCAGTCTAACTGTATGAGTATACAGTTAGCAGTCGATCCATGTTAAATACGAGTGTAGTTTACATGGATCGACTGCTTATTTAATCTCCATACCGGGTTACTGGGATAATATATCAAGTTTGACGCGGACAATGTCGCGAGTAAAAACTAGTTGGCAATATTGTGAACTTTCTATATTAATTCAGTTTACACGGAGGGTCTAATGTAAACGTTAAGTTATGTGATTGTTTCCTGAATTGGAAATCGTTCTCATATATTTAATGAAATCGAAAACATTATTGATATCCTATATGAATGATTTTGATCAAAGTTATTGTGATTGTTGCATAAGTTAAATTATAGGATATTATTGTTTTACCTATTTTCGATTAACCCAACGAATGTCGGCATTACGTCATCTATGTGGTACGCGCGACATTCGAAAGATTAAAAATTGCTCACAATAAAAAATATGGTTATATATACTACTAAAAAATATACATAGATAATTCGCTAGATGGCAGTTAAAACTGACCTATTTTACTAAAACTACCTTCACTTTGTTTACCTACTATAATAGGTCTGGGAAGCAATTCTACTAACTTTTAGGAACGATCACAATCCAATTTGATTCTCAATCTGTAAAAAATGCCCCTACTTAATTACCGGATTCCAAAAAAGGAGAGAGATCTCGAATCCGCTGTATTTTTACATACATTGATAGTCGCTGAGATAAAAGTGTGACTAGATTATGAACACTTACTAGAATTGACCTACAGATTTAAGTAAGTTAATATTAGTTGATCAATTTAGCAATAATACGGCAACTAACATGGAATACGTAATACAACAAAATACAGTTTAAATTGTACCACAAAGACATAACAAAAAGTTCTGGCCAAATACGAAATAAAAACAAATCCATACAAGAGAATTCAATGAGCTCTAAATTATATTTTTCATAATGGCATACAAAACTTTCCTCACCAACGCTTGTTTCATTTGTATAGAGAATCCTGAATCCCAGTCTAACGACGCAACTGATATGCTAATAGCCCTCGTCAGCACCCATTGTGCACCCCAACTCGGCATTTTATATCACCTCTTGAAAAAATAAGCACCATGTATAAAAATGTGTGTACTTGAATAGTTCATTAGAAGAGAATTTTCTCGTAACAAGCCTTAATAGTAGACGGGATTTTGAAAGCGAAATCTCCAGGTTTAGTCAGACGTCAAAGTCAAATCATTTAGGTATTTCAATGAGACCGTGAAAAGACACTTTTGAACGTCATCTACAAGAAAAAAGAATTGAATCTAGTTCCCCCTTCCAAATGGTGGTTTTGTATGGAGAAGAATGAGCAAGAAACTTCATACTTACTCTTTTTTACAATATTTTGTGCACTGAGACAGCGAGTCGAGGTCGCGGTAGGTCACGAAGGAGATGGCGGGATAAACTGGATAGTTTTCTCTAAAATTGGAGGAATGAGGCACGGAAACGTGAAAGATGGAAGGAGTGGATGAGGTCTTTGCCCAGGAGTGGAAGAAAGATGTACCCATTAGTACACCCACATTTCGCCAGTTATGTTTAAGTCCCATGTAAAAGGGGGCGAGCCTATTGCCATCAACCGGTCACAAATCCAGACTTCAAGGCTGCTACTGAGAAATTCCTGATGGAAAAACCCACTAACACTTTGCCCGACCTGGGAATCGAACCCAAGACCTCATGCTCAACAGCCGCGCTTTACGACCACTAGACCAACGAGGCAGTCAGGAAAAATAGCTTTTCCCAAAAATCCGCTTTCAATGTGATGCCTGGAAAAATTACAATCCCAGCTCCCAATGATGATTGCGTACGGTTTCATTTTTCCCTTTATGTTGATTGTGTAATATGACGTTTTCGGAAATTGTCAACGTCGAAAAATATATTTGCATTTAAACTTTGTGACGTAACTACTGTCAGCCGATTTATTTACCGAATTATTTTATTATCTGGTATTTGGTTGTGTTCGTTCGAAAAGCGTAGAATAAGTACCTACTTTTAAGTTGGGCATTTTATTCTGGTTGTTTTTTTTTATGTTTGTTATTAAGCTTGTAAATAATGTAATTATATAAATCTAATTGAAAAGAGAAAAAAGAAGTTGGGCATAATATCTGGGTTAAAGTGTGACTGGGCCCGCCACGTCTCACGAATGCACACGAAGAAATGGGCAAAATGACCCACTCGTCGAGGTCGGCCGCTGCGAAGGTGGTGTACTGACGACAGACACTACTCCATACGACGACTACAGACTCCCGTCAGGAGTAGTCGTCGTATGGAGTAGTGTCTGACGAAAGACAGATACTACTCCATAGAATCTACATGCAGATTTTGAAATTACCGTTCGGCGCCTTATCCTCGCACTATTTCAACCTGCATTGTGCAACAAAAGAAACACAAACTTAATAAGTCCAAAGACACACACTACTATATCCGACATGCAAAGTCCAAAAATAGCTATTTCCACTTTACCTTTACCTCAGACTCAATATCGAACATAACGAGTGCTTCTCCAAAGTTTTGTTCTAATACCGCATTGCAGACTGACGCGTCAACAGTTGATAGTAACTAACGTTGATAGAGGCTAACGATACGGAGAATCGTTACATTGTGTTCACGGCTGGATCGAATAGAGGTTATATCGATTTAGCTGTGGATTGGTCACTGCTGGACACAGGCTTTCTAATAAACGGTCATAGAAGAAGATAAGATAGATAGGTTAATTTGGGTAATTGTAGAAACATTTATTTATTTACAATAATTAACTTAACTTAAACTCAAACTTATGAATAAATAATAAAATTACAAAGTACCTGTGTACCTTTTAATGTACATATAAAAGAAAGAAGTAAGGAAGAACCTTATAGGACATCAAAAAAAGCTTTTTTACAAAAAAATAAAACCGCCTTCAAAAACAACAAAATAAAAAAAATAACTTTAGTTTTGGAAGTCGGTGGCTTTGGTTTTGTTTTTTGTTATGTAGATATTGCCACCGACTTCCAAAACTAAAGTTATTTTTTTTATTTTGTTGTTTTTGAAGGCGGTTTTATTTTTTTGTAAAAAAGCTTTTTATTTTTCACTTTTTAGTGCTTGTGTGTTAATGTTTGAAATCCTCACAAAAAGCCCTTTCAAACAATACCTCACACGATATGTTTAATTTTGAAAAGTAGTAGGAGGGGCGTTGACGTACCCCCCCCCCCTCTCTTCCTTCAGTCAGTCATCGACCACACGTATAAACAAAGCAATTTTACTTGTTACGACAGTAATGCTATGATTCTATAACGAGTTCCGTTCCATATCTCCGAAGTTCATCATCAGATCATGACAATATGTCTATGGGACCTATTCGGAAGTATACTCTTTCAAACAAAAAAAGAATCATCCAAATCCATTCATAATTAGCTGAGAAATCAGGTAATATACATACAAAAAAAAAAAAAAAAACATACGCGCCGAATTGAGAACCTCCTCCTTTTTGAAGTCGGTTGAAAATTCGTGACCATCGTTGTCAATGGGGTAAGTGCCCACAAGGCAGCATTGCCACGTTGTATGGCAATGCTCATTCTTTGGCACAAGAAAAGGCCAGCCTAATAGGCAAGCGTAATCTCATACCCGTGAATGTAAAAAGGTAGAAAGAACAATCGTGATAATATAATCTGATTTAGTACGAAAATAGTACCTACATAATAATAAGATATAATGGATAACAGTTATCTGATCTGATTGTTTTTCTATTAATCATTAGGCCGATAAATTATTCCATAATCAATAAATAAAATTACCTATACTTTTTTATATTTTGTTATATCTACATGATTTATTAATAATGATAAGAATATCACTGCAGAGCAAAAGCCTCTTCTCTTACAGAGAATTGAACACCACGCTTGCTCAAGGCGGATTGGCGATTTCAGACTTACCTATAGGTATGTTGCATTTTTGTAGGGAACAGCTGATTTTTTTTTCATGATTTCAGGGTTGGTCCCATAGTAAAAGTTGTTCATAATGATGAGTTCAATGACCCCTTTTCAGGTATACAAAATTATCAGCCTTACTCCAAAAGAGGTGTTTCTTTAGCGCAAGGAAATTTATGGAACGTGGAAATTAATATTAAGAATATTAATGATGAATAGAAATATTCTAGTAAATAAATGTAAAATAATTGTAAATAACAACAATAATTGTGATGGGAACAAATAACTAGCTCGTTTGTTTACAGGCAGAATACATTGACCTTTAGGTTTTAAGATGTTTCTTTTCTGAACCATTGCCCCACTGCAGGTCAAAGGCCTCTTATCATATAGAAAACGCACGAGCATTGATCACGACGCTTGCTCAAGACGCAGTGACGATTTCAGACTTATCTAAATCTAAATATACACATACATACATACATAACATCACGCCTGTTATCCCCGAAGGGTTAGGCAGAGGTGTACCCATTAGTACACCCACATTTCGCCAGTTATGTTTAAGTCCCATGTAATAGGGGGCGAGCCTATTGCCATCAACAGGGCACAAATCCAGACTCCGAGACTGCTACTGAGAAATTCCTGATGGAAAAACCCAATAACACTTTGCCCGACCCGGGAATCGAACCCAAGACCTCATGCTCAGAAGTCAAAAAAAAAAAATATATAAAAGCGAAAAGTCACTCACTCACTCACTCGTGAGTAAGAGGTTGCCTTAACCTAACCCATCACAACACGAAAGCAAAACAAAACCAAAACCTCAAACTAAACAAACACATTCTAAAACACACGTAAAATAACACAAACCTTCCAAAATTGGAGAGAGCAAGTACCCATAACTAACAATTTAAATAAAGGGGTAAACATCAGCGGTGTTGTGGTCTGTGACCGTCTTTCCCAACGATATATGACCTACCCTCCTCACTATTGGGACATATGACCATATTTTGTATGGGATTACGTCGAGATCAAATTCTGGAGTTAATTGTTTAAGGATTATAAGGGATAATGTCAAATGTTAAGTTCTCTAAGATTCTTGAGTTAAAATTACGGGGTGTGGTGTGATAGGGTTATTCGATAAGTGCGGTTAAGGTTGAGTGGGGGGCGACTTGGTATGGTATGTTTGGGTCTTTATAATTTTAGCGTTTGAAAAATTAGACGGCACCGCGCACCGCAGCGGAAGCGGTGGCGGTAAAACGGAGTTCATCGCTCGACCGCGCGGTCGGGTGGTGTACGTGTGTTAAGCATCAACGGATTTCTTAGAGGCCAATGCGACATGAGATCCGCTTCACCGCCAACCACGGCGGTGCGCGGTGCCGTGTGTTAATCGCCTTAATGTTAAATATCACAATCTCAAGTATCTAAAAATAATCACCAAGTTCTTTTACTAAGTACTAAAAATCATCGTTGATCTATCAGTTATTACAAAAGTCGTTGAATACTTCAGATTTTTAAGTGTTATTATGCAAAATACGGTATGAATGTTAAATTAATCAACATTAAATAAACTCTTAGCGTGGTATACTGAAAAATACTGTTATAGTGCATCGTATTATACTCAATACCTTTTTTTGCTGTTTCATATGTATGCTTAGGTGGTAACTTAAATCATTGAATTTATTTAGTATCTATTTAGATGATTATAAAAGCAACAGTGTTAATTAATCAACTTCTTTGGCTGACCATTTATAGTCAAACATCATCTAATCCTTAAAATACTCACCAGGTACTCATAAATCATCATCAAATACTCAAAACAAATCATCAGTAACTAAAACCACGTCGCCAAGTACACGGAGAACACATGGCTTAGTTTCGCTATGGTATGTGGTAACTATATGGTTTAGTATTTGACACGTCGAAGTAAAACGTTGTCGTGTAACCACTTGTCAAGAGCACTCGTGCCATTTGAGCTTACTTCTGGTTAAAGCAAAAAATATTACTTGCAAAGTCCATGTTATAAGCGCTAGCGATTGGCTTACTTTTTGTTTCGAAACAACACAAAGATTTAATGTTCCTCTGCATTCATAATTAGAATCTACGACCACAAACTATAGATAAATCACTTCTGAACTTATCTTCTAAATGTGCCCGCCATTTTAAGTAACATTTGTGTCGTTTGACAGTCCATATTTATGTCCATATATGCCGAAAAAAGTGGCCCTGCGACGCGCGACGTGGTACAGGTAAAAAAAACGCCGCCATCCCTTCTTTATGAATGGCGCTTCACCTAAAGGCCCATTTTACTAATTAGAAATGTTCAAAATCTTGGTAAAAAATGTATAGGTAGGTAAATTAGGGGTATTATTGATAGATTGAGACGGAGATTGCGATCGTTCCTAAACGTTAGTAGAATTACCCCCGTAATCTCTTTTAACTTGCACTCATAGCTCCCGGATAAATCCGGATATGAGTTGTCGGGCTAGTTTCACCGGATGGCTTTAACTGTGTTTAACAATCCGGAGTTTTAGTAGGTACAAGCGCGATACGGTTTGTAGGTCAGTCTGTTTTTGTGAAAATAATTAATATGTTTTAGAAATACTCGTACTAACTCGTACTTGCTTTTATTTTTTTAAGTGATGTAGTCTAGAATAGTTTCGTCTGCCTAAAAAACTTTATAATCTTTATGATATCCGTTCATCATGAATCTACAAAATAAATATTTATGTTTTCAAGTAGGCTGTACGGGCGACATGAGTATTAATAAATTAAAATCTTCTTCTGCAAATACTTTGTTAAAAATACGTGTGTTCTTTTAAGTAACCTTAATCAACTAATACTCACTTTCACGTCACTTTAGTCTCAAATTCCTTTTCTACTCATACACCAAATAATTTATGAAATCATGGTAACTCAAAACAATCATATTTTTATTTAAAATAATATTCTGCGAAACTTTTAAAGTTTTCACAACAATGTAATAATAACAGTTATACCTAGATACCTAATGCAAACAAAAACACACCCCATGACAAAAAAACAATCCAATAAAACGAAGACACAAATTCCTTACTACTAAAAGCAACGGAAAACTTAACTTAAAACCATTTCCTTTAACATAACTTGGCCTCAATGCTCCTTAGTACAAAACAGTAAGCTATTTACATCGGATTGCATCAGAAACTTGCCACTTTAAGCAACTCCAGTAAGAATCTACATTAAAAAAATAAAAATTTACTAGAAGCACTATTCTTAATTCGAAGCACTTGGAAACTTAATCAAGTGAATAAAAATGGAAAAGAGGGAAATACAACCAGCTGGCTGGCTGGATGAAATTTTAAATCTGGATACCGTGTTTTTGTTTTAAATAGGATGTTGTAATCAAGATGTATTTTGATTGCTTTTGATTTTGTTTTGTTTGTATTAGGTTCCTGTTTTAAATAACAAACCGAAAAAGACTTTTTGTTATTAATGAACAAGTAAAGAGTACTTTAATGTAAACATGTACGACTGGCGAGCAGTCATTGCTTCATCTTAGGACATATGATATAGTAATTTTTTCCGATGTATTCTCAACCAACAGTTAACTTTAAGACATTTTTAAATGTGTCTCTGTCGCTGCCCTACACCTTTAAAGTGACAGAGGTAGCATATGACTTAAAGGTGACCTATAAAAGAGCTGCGTATTAAAATTTGGCTGTTAATCTTCTTCTTAACTCGCATGCTAGTTAATATTTTAACACCACACAAGCAATTTTAGTGACTCGTGCCAACTTTATATAGATGTAATTAGCTAAAACCACAGCCAGAACCTGCTAAAACTACATTTATTACCCAAACCTTCAAAACGTAACCCAAATAATTGAATTAACCCTTATTACCTAAAATCCAACTGACCCTTAACTTACCCACATCAAAATAGGTAGGTACATAACATTGAATAAAGCAAGCTATCGAGTCAAGCCAGGGTCGTAGCTACCGCCGGGATATGGGGCCCCACTGCTACTGGGGCCCAAAACCCATGTAAGCAAAAAATCGAAAAATATCATCTACTGCCTCACTCAAACTCGTCGACGGTACGCTAAAATTCGCAGGGAAAAAAATTGTTTCTTAATAAAATTTTAACCCTCCATTTCTAGGCCCCCAACAAATTTTGATACAGGGCCCGTCTAAGCTACGCCACTGTTTCAAGCGTAGTTGTTAACTGCATTAAACATTTGCCTGACTTCCAGCACTTTGTGAACTGTGACAGCGTCATGGGAATATCCGAACTTCTAGTTATTAATTTGATCTGTCAAGCCCCCCTCGCTTCGCAAAACAATGCTGTTGGCAGGTACCTGTGAATGATTTGTTACTTAGGTACCTTTTGATTGGCTATTTCGGGAGCATTGGTATTGATCTTATGTCAGTGACAGTCAGAGTGTATTTTTTCAGATAGTCGTAGTTTTTGACGGGACCCTATTGCTGAGACTCTGATGTTTATCTGTTAGTCCATCCGTCTGTTATAAGGCTATATCTTTTGAACCCTAATAGGTAGACTCTTAGAATTTTCACAGAGCTAAAACAACAAATAAAACATAAATACAGTGAAAAATTAGGTGGGGTACGTGGAAACGTCGCACAAAGCTGGTGTTTTTCTCATAACGATCATGACTTTTTAAAAATTCGGCCATTGATTGGTTACAATTTGGGATCGATCTACAGATAACAATACAAAAAGCGGCCATTATTAGTTTGCATTAGGAAAAATTACAAACAAATAAACATTCCAACCGAAATTGTATGAAGAAATCGCTTTCGAATTTTGTCGAATGACCCAAATTTTTTGCACGTTTGTATTTAATTTTTTAGGCTGATGAAAAATAAAACAAATACGAACATTACAAAATATATATTAGACAATATTATTACACAACACGTAACTCAAAAATAAACACCATTATAATTGCAAAATATATTCTTAAACATCAACAGCTTCAGCAACATCAGCCTTCCAGGGGTCACTTTCAATAAAGGTCAAATGATGCCTTTGCCTAGTCAAACTCAGACTATCATCAGCAGAATGGCGGACAGTCGACAACAGCTCATAGGTACCACTTGCAGACACAGGTACGTTCAAGAATCCAATACCGCAAGAAACGAAGGGTTGTACGGCTTGCAAGAAAGTGATGGGTCCTTCTGGAAGATTGTTGTTAGGATAGGCTTCATATGGGAAGCCATTAGGGAAGATCACATAGCATTCTTCAAGCGTGTCTAGGAAGGACTTGGCGATCGAGATGGTCTTGCCGATTAGAGGGTTGGTTATGAACGGTTGGTGTGTATGATCTGGTAGCGTAATCTGGGTGATGGCTTGACCTGTGAAGGAAAAGTCGTGATTAGTATGGGAGGATCGCCACTGGGTTTTGGACGTGATGGTTATGGACACACACATAGCAATACCCCTGTAATCTCCGAAGAGTTAGGCAGAGGTGTACCCAGTTTCAAAAATAATAACGGCACTATGTGTTCTGAATAGATTTACCTCGTACTCGCCTTGAAAAAGAATACATACATATCTATTTTAACTTAGGTATTAATAGTACACTCCTTTGTAAATGTCTGCAAGTAACAGCAGAGTTTGAACTCATCAAAAATTTTAAAAATTATGGAACTTTCAGACTTTTACACAAAAATTATTAGATTTAAAATCTTTGCAAAATATTTCAAAATGAAAAACAGTTTTGCCTAATATAATGTAACTTTAATATTAAACTTTTAACAATCTTCTACTTTTAGAATTTCAGCTCAAACAATTTCAAAACTTACGAACTAAACTTTGGAAATGCTATAAATACACACATCAAAAGTGTCTAGGGATCAAGATCCCTAACATTTGTTAGGGATGTTGATCCCTAGACACTTTTGATGTGTATATATATATAATAAATAATAACCGGTGACGAAGATTTTTACCATAGATTTAGTACATGATTCTAGTATCCGTCGCGATAATATTAGCTGGATAAAAAAAATTGTCACAGTGACGATCAAAATGTATGAAAGAATTGTTTTTTTTACCGACGAAAAATGTTAATAATATTATGGCGTCTAGAATCGAACGTCAAAATGATTTATTTCAATAAAACTTAAAAAAGGCACTTTTGAACGTCGTTTACAAAAAAGAAAAAAATAATAATATAATTTAATCATTTACCAAAGTTGTAAAAGTTTTCGTTGAAATGTCTGTTCTATCGTGTATAATAGTTTAATAGTACCTTGAGTCAATGCTGCTGCGGCCACAAACAAAACCAAAACTAGGAATTTAGCTGCCATTTTCGCTACCAAACAGTACCTAAGTAACTACTGAGTTTCAATCTCATTATATAGAATTTTGAAGTTTTGCCATCTGATTAGAGTGTAATCAATAAAATCAATTACTATTTCATACTTATCTTACAATAAATTGGCAATGATAAGAACTGTTTTATGTTGGTTTGTTTGTTGCTGAAGGATTTGTAAATCGGGTAAAAAATGTCGAAACTCGACGGATGATAGATGTCTTTGAGAAAGTTTGAGAATCATTTTAATAGATTGAGGTATGTTGTTATAGCATCGGTGGGACAGCTGATCTCAGTTTACTTCGCTTAAATTCACCGGGGGACATTTTTATAAAATAGCACTGGTAAAATAGTACTTAAGGAAATTTTAATCATTCGGTGTTTTAATACATACATACATAAACTCACGCCTTTTTCCCATGGGGGTAGGCAGAAACCACATCTACGTTCATCTCGTCATACAAGCACGCCGGTTACGACTGCTGCGCACCTGACCTTTCTTGAGAAAGGAAGGAAGTTTTAATTAATAGGTAAAATCGCCCCCTATTACATGGGACTTAAACATATCTGGCGAAATGTGGGTGTACTAATGAGTACACCTCTGCCCAACCCTACGGGGATTACAGGTGTGATGTTATGTGTGTAAAATAAAAAGTGATGCAAAATATTCGACCAATTACAAATCAGAAAACCGTTTAAGTTCGAATTGTATTGGTCGTAAACGTTAATGGCTTACATCACTGGCTAAAAAATATCATTACAATTTTGATGCCCTATGAGGTTTCCCTTTTCTGTCTTTTTTATAAATTGTACATATTGTGTAATTAATTAGTTTAGTTTAATATTTATTACGATATAAAAAAGAATTAGCAACAATATAAAAATTCTAATTACAATTTATAAATATTTTGTCCAATAATTGGACAAATTATTATTATAAATTGTAGAAAATAGTTTTTTTACCAATACATTAGGGAAGTTATTTTTAAATATTTTCAGCATTACGGAAATTAGTAATAGGTAGCCAGATTAAGATACAAATTAACACTTAAATTTTAAGATTATCAGAAGATCGGAGTATATAAGATCATAATCACAGTTACGTGAGTTTTAATACATACTGATAATACAGATAAAGTTAAGTGTTATTTTTGTAACTGTATACTTCAAACAAGTACCTGCAAAGATATCGACTACTGAGATTTCTTTTCCCAATAATTTTATTCGTGAGAAAACCTGAACTTAAAATTTCGTAATTTATACAAGAAAGCTGAAGAGTTTTTTGTTTTTAAACGCGCTTAATTTAATCCCTGGAATATAACATAACATCACGCCTGTAATCCCCGAAGGGTTAGGCAGAGGTTTACCCACTAGTACACCCACATTTCGCCAGTTATTAACTGTTCGAACATAAATTGCTGGTCTATTTGTTTTGACCGTTAAGTTGAAACAAATGAACACGATTTTAAAGCTTACTGTTCTGTTTTTAAAAATAAGCCATCCTTTTTATCAATATGTTATGGTTTTTTTTTGCATACAACCTACATAGGTACTATAAAATTGGACTACGGAACTTTGTGGCCAGTCCCAACGCAAGCAACACCTGCGATCACAATTTATTGTAAAAGCTTTAACTATATTATGTAAACATTGTGAATAAAATTATTCCATCCATCCGCGGTTCGTTTGTTTATTGCATTCGATATTCAATTTGAAAAATGTGTTGCATTGCAAGTTGCGTGTTTCAGTATCATCAACTTTTTTTAGAGAAGAATTATCAATTAGTCACGTTACCGAGAAATGCCAGATTAAAAAAATCAAAAAATCACTTTGTCTGATCTGGGAATCGAACCCAAGACCTCATGCTCGCCGGGGTCGCGGGACGCCCTTTTGCAGTTAGAGGGAATATTTTTCCCACCAATAAAAAGTAATAATAAGTTAGGCATCTTATGTAACACAAATCCGAAAACCAAATCTTTCTATCTCATCTAGATCAGGATACCGTGGCCCTGAAACGCAAAGGGCAACAGAAGGAACAGGGTGGTTTTTTAGTCAGTAAAAGTCTGACAGTCTCTTCCGCCCCACCCAAAAAAACACCAATGATTTATACCAACCGACTACTACACCAACGAAGCAGTCAAGTGTCAGTGGCAGTCTAATGATGTTATCATCGTATAATAAAGAACCGACCAATCACAGCGACGCGTAACGCTCGCCAGAGCGAGTATTTCCACAACAGTGTGACCGCAAACCACTGGTAATCAAATTAAAACGTTATCGTGAACTGGAAATACAACAAAATGGGAAATTAATTAAATGACATTCACGTATCTGTATTGCAGTGGTTTTTATATTGCAGGGTTTTTGAGGCGATCTTTTTATGCTATAAACTCACGCCTTTTTCCCATGGGGGTAGGCAGAAACCACAGAACGCCACCTGCTACGATCCTTACATACTCCTTTCGTCTCATCCGCGTCATACAAGCACGCCGGTTACGAGTACTGCGCACCTGACCTTTTTGAAGAACCTCACCAATAAGGTCAGTGTAGGTCTTCCTATGGCGACCCCTCCCTGCGTTGCCACTCACCTCTGCCATATAAATACCTTTTACCTTTTTTATGATGGTTTGATTATGGAAAGGGTGAAATTATGAGTGTCGGCTTTGGATCAGCTCATACTGAGACGTGACGCTGCACTTACTTTCTAACAATATATGACACAATAAATAACAATACCAGCCAATCATGGTCCCACTGCAGGAAAAAAGCCTCTTCTCATACAGAAAAGGCACGAGCATTGATCACCGCGCTTGCTTAGGGTGGATTGGCAATTCCCATTAATTAGAAGTCCAGGTTTCCTCACTATATTTTCCGTCACCGATTTCAGTGATGTCAAAAAAAAAAAACTTAGAAAGTACATAATTATGAATTAAATAAGTCACATTGATACTTGCATGGTGTCGAGCCCGAGGCGGGATCCCAACCACTGGACCATCACCACCCCACACATAATAAAGAGCTTATTTAATGCACGATAAGGCGTTCGCGCGTATACCTTATCGTGTAATAAATAAGGTTGATTTTGTGTTGCGTCGTCGCATCTCGGTATGACTCTGTGTCATTGTCATTGGAACCTTTATCCGTTATGGTATGTTTAATTCCCTGTCTCCAATTAAAGGCTTCCTTAATAATGTTGGTAATTTTCATCGCAATTTCAGTAAAGTAATTTCAAATAAGTACCTACATGCATTTGGGTAACAGTTTAGTTCGTATGCTTTTGTAGATTTATGTTTAAATCAAATGAGGCATTTCATACTATACGAGCTGATATGAAACAAACAAATTAGTACGACATAAGACTTTGTGCTTGCTGAAAATTTAGCTCCACACTTTATAAAATCCAATTTAAATGTATAATATACTTACGCTAAACTCTGAACGAAACGTGACATTAAAATCTCGTCACCCAAGAAATCGGTCGATAACTTTAACAATTCAAAACGCGTTCAAAGAGAACAGTCTCGTTCGTTACATAATGTGACACGTAAAACAATTTCCAAGACCCTTATCCAGGACTACGCCGGGAATACAATACACGTTGCAAAGAACCAGCTTAATAAGAACCATGTTGATGAAGATAAAAATAGGAAAGCCGGTCGGGATAAAATGGTCAGGCTGTGATATCATTGAGTTGTGATGTAGGGTAAAGTACATCGTGTACTCAAGTTTGATGGAGTGGCTTAATAACTAGATTTCATTGTGGTGAAGGAACAAGAAGAAAAAGCGACAAAAATTTAAGATTTTGCAAAGGTTGCAGTTTGAAGATTCTGGCAGATGTTTAAATAGAGTAGCTATAGTTAAACCTCTTAATTGAGGGTGCGGGGATAGGACGAGAATGTTGATTATTCTTCGCCCCGAATAGCAGAATAACTGTGAGAATATAACAAAATTTAGAAATAAAAAAGAAAAAATATTTATTTATTCTGAGGCGCTACGAAGTTCGCCAGGTCAGCTATACATACTAATATTATTAATTCGAAGGTAACTCTGTTGTAGGTCTGTCTTCTACGCTTTCATGACTAAACCACTGACCCGATCTTGATGTACAGGGCAAGTTTAAACCCCAAGAAAGGACAAAGCTACTTTTTGTTCAGCGACTTTGTCTTGCGTCCGCGATAACCGACATTTACGTGGACTTAGTCGCGTGCAAAAGCTAGATAAACATAGTTTATTTAATTAATACTTTATTGTGTCACACTTTACTGTGCCTAGCAAAATCTTTGTAATTAATTACAAGTTCACAAAAGCTAGTAAAATATAATTATTGAACTATCTACAACAGACTACAGTAAGATAGCCTAGAACTTAATGGTAGCCTATAAAACACTAGGGTTGCGGAATTTGTTCGAAAGAGTTACCACGGCCCCTTTTTTTTTAGGTGATAAAAATCATCAAATGAGTCCTTCTGCCCTGGGTGGAGCGGAAGGGACTGTCAGACTTTTACTGACTAAAAAACTACCCTGTTCCTTCTGTTGCCCTTTACGTTCCGGGGCCACGGTATCCTGTTATGACGTCCCGCAACCCCGGCAGGCGTTTGGCCTCGTTGGGGCCCCGTCCCTGTGCTGACAGCCTCTTTGAGGCGCGCGCGAACAGAACGCGCCATCGACCCGGGCCTGAAGGGCACTAGAAGAAACACGGATGGGTTATAGTCAGTAAAAGTTTGACATTCCCTTCCGTCATTTGATGATTTCCCATCCTTAAAAAAAAAGCCTATGAAACAGACATTTGTAAAACAATACAGCATCTACATTTAAACCAACCAATTCAACAACTTTCAAATCCCTATAAAAGCAACGAGAAAACATACCGAATACTAAAAGGAAAAATCAATTTGCAACATCCATTGAAGATATTTACGCGACTTTTGCAACACAAATAAATGTACAGCGATCGATGGACGCCTTATTCGTTCGTGTTTCACTAAATGGCCTAACTTTAGCCCATTTTGTACACCCACGTTCTATTTACAGGCTCTTGTTAACGTTTTCGGGTTATTCTTTTTTGCTTTATACAACTTGTGAAGTGAGTTTTTGGTTTTGATTGGTTTTTGAGATTTAGTGATTATTTTTATCGTGGTGGGCTTCAATCTTGATAGAATCATGATAAGATAAATGATTCATTTGCTTTTTGTATGGTCGGAAATCCTGGAATTACCAGACCTTGATTATTTTAGCACGGCTGTTTTGATAATTGCATAACATCTTGCCTGTAATCCCCCAAGGGTTAGGCAGAGGTGCACCCATTAATACACCCACACACCAAATTTCGCTAGTTAAGTTTAAGTCCCATGTAATAAGGGGCGAAAAACCCAATAACACTTTGCCTGACCTGGGAATCGAACCCAAGACCTCACGCTCAGCAGTCGCGCTTTGCGACCACTAGACCAACGAGGTAGTCACCAGACGAGTTTCATAAAACCAATTATGAAATTCGTCATGGGACATTTATTCTGAAATATGAAAAAAAAATCTGCTGTTTCATACATTTTGATCGTGATGTAGGTACTGCATTTTTGTAGAGAATGGCAGATTCTTTTTTAATTTATATTTCAGAGTAGCCCCGTAATAAAAGTTGTTCATATTCATGAAT
This sequence comes from Hoplodrina blanda, assembly GCA_949316365.1. Classification (NCBI taxonomy): domain Eukaryota; kingdom Metazoa; phylum Arthropoda; class Insecta; order Lepidoptera; family Noctuidae; genus Hoplodrina; species Hoplodrina blanda. The sequence goes on from OX438590.1 coordinate 3,197,108, forward strand.
ACTTTTAGCCCCTGAAAGATGTATAAAGAATTAAAAGTCATGTTGCATAAATATTCTCTCCTAGATTTCAGTTCAACTAAATATACCCACCTAGATTTTGTGTTGTGTGTATTACAGTAAGTCAACATATTATTACTAAGAACACACATAATTAGGTACATTCGGAGTGTTTACGTAAGCAACGTCATACATCGCATCTAGATTAGAGTAAGCACTAACAACTATCTTAGCACATTAACGAACATAATGCATTTAGTAGTATACCCACTACTTGTACCTATGTACGCGCCTTGCTGAAACAAGAAACTTGCAACAGTGTCTGAGCAAAATTAATATATCCCAAACCACTTGGTACGTTCACGAAAGGTAACACTTATATGTAGTAAACAAGAGTTAAACAACAACAAGAAGCATTAGTTCACTAGTTCAAATATCGACGGGCTGTGAACATAAGGGGAAGAATTTTTGGCGAGGCCGTGGAGAATGAAGCATTATTTGTTTGAGATATTTTTCAGTTTATATGTACTTCTTAAGTCTACAGTCAGTAAATAAGAATTTGTTTATTCTTCTTTTGCTATTGTTTTAAGGTAAATTGTGTCATTTATGTCGGCCGCTCTATATAAATTAATTAATTAAATATATATTTTGGCCACAAGACTCACGTTTCATTTGAATGCTAAGGTTGGTTCATTATTGTGTAATAACCCCGAATGTTGCCAAACGTTTATAAAATTGGTGCCATGCATTTATACTAACTTGGAATAAAAGAACTTGATAACTTGTAATAGGCTCGTCCCCTAATACATGGGACTTAAACATAACTGGCGAAATGTGGGTGTACTAGTGGGTACACCTCTGCCTAACCTTTCAAGGATTACAGGCGTGATGTTATGTGGAATGAAAGATTACAAAAACTGATGTAAACGGGCCTAAGGAACAGGTTTATGTTATCAATATAATCATTATTACAAATTGATTTCAAAACTGGACCGCCCGCAATCATTACCCATATAACCCTACCTCTGCTAAGCTATACATCAACCAGTTCTTATTAAACTGTGCCAAGTTTTGGACACTCGTGAGACAATGGCGGACGGGTTGAGCCAGCCCTGACATCAAGATGGATGGTCGCTAACGATTCAACGATACCTAATCAGTGTGAGTGGATGAGCCAGGCTTTTTGCCGTCCCCCATATGGATTTCGGATGGCAAATAGATTTTGGGCGCTTTGCAAGGCGTGGATTGAGGTTTGAAATTCGGGCTAGAATTTTGACTAAATGTGTTCAGTTTAAGCTGGCTTTAAGGATTACTAAACACTTGGTTTTTGTAAGCAGAAAATTCAGGTTTTAAAGTAATTGAAACTTGTCAAAGAAATTGTAAGAGGGATTTAATTCATTACAGGTTTCGAAAAGACGAGTAGGTAAGCCCATAGAATAATATTATTATGGACTGAGCAACAAAAATTTTATACATACATGATACATAAACTCACGCCTTTTTCCCATGGGGGTAGGCAGAAACCACAGAACGCCACCTGCTACGATCCTTACTTACATATAAAAATTTTATAAAGATTTATTATTTAAATTATCTGTCTTATTTTCTGTTTTTCAATAGCGTATCGTCTCTCTGTTATAAACAAAGTGCTGTTAGAAACGCACAGTGAATAGCTGTTACTTTAAGTTAAATACGAAACTTTAGACTTCGATTTATTTTAGGTATTAAATGTCGATTCGTTTAAAAAAAAATTAAAATAAAGTGTTTTTTTTTTAGTTAAACCCAATCAATTTTCAATTAATTGTAAAACTAGATTTTTAGTTGCTTTAAAATCAATAAATAGACAATTGAGTTGGCAAATAAGTGACGTCAAAGCTTGCTATTGTTAATATTGGGTTTTTTTTGTTTTTTTATCAATTAATGTAGGTACTCGTATTTTAATTTAGTTAAATATGTGCTCTCGGACTGTCAAGTCCTTCTTATCCTAAAAAGCGTTTATTAAATTAGGTTGTATACGGCTCAGCCACCCAAAGCCTTTACAGTACTACCAAATTCAACGAACCAACGTCCGCAAACAACAATAATCAAGCAGTACTCAATAAAAAACGTCCATTCCATTAATAATACTCGCAACGCACGCGCCAAACCTACACGCAAATGCAGTGAAAACAGAGTATCGCATTAAATTTAATTGCAACGGTCCTTTTCAGTGCAGCCGAGCCGCGCCGCACTCGCCATAATGACGTCATTTCCGTAATGCTATTACTTGCGACTCAACTTAGGGCCGAACCGATGTTGGGCTGCAACTGTTGTTGATTAAAACGAGGGGGGGAAATGCTTCCTGTGATTAAATGTGCGTTTGTGTGGAAACAGAGCAGTGTTTTCATTTGTTACCGCCTTTTTTATATTTATTTTATACGATAAGTACTAGGTTTTGTTTGCGACTGTGAGCATGTCGGTTGTGGCGGTTGCAGCAGCGGCGGTTAAAAAAGTAGCCTGTGTTCTTTTTTGGGGTACAAGCTTAATCTGTGTCGAATTTCATCACAATTGGTTAAGTTGTTTTGCCGTGAAAGCGTAACAAACAAATAAACTCACTTTCGCATTTATAATATTTTATCTTAATTGCAAAACATATTCTCTCTTGGCAAGTACTTTTTTTTATAATTTTCTAAGTTTATCTTGGACATCAATGACATCACATAAGAAAAACTTAGTGAGGAAACCTGGACTTGTCCATACTAATATTATAAAGAGTTACGTTTAAGTTAAAAAAAGGCTACTGAAAAGTTCCTGATGGAAAAACCCAATAACACTTTGCTCGACCTGTAAATTGAACCCGAGTCCTCATGCTCAGCAATCGCGCTTTGCGACCACTATTAGGTACAACGAGGCAGTAAAAAAAAACAACATTTATTTTTAGGTAAAAAAATGCACATAAATTATTATTTTGTCATCTAAAATTACATTTATTACATAAAAGTTGCATTTTTTTAAGACACAAGAGATAAGAAATCCTATAATAAACTAACTTACTAAGAAAAATGTTTGCTAAAGAATGTGTAAAGATTGATCGAAGCTTAACCATAGACAAAGTTTTCTCGTCCATTGCACTTTCAAACTTTAATGAAAATAGTCTTAAACAAACTTGAACTTTACTGCGTAGTTTATCTTAGGATATTTCTTTAGAGAAAGCAAAACATTTTTTTAATTTGAATGTCACAAATGCAAACAAAGACAAATAGATAAATTCTTTAATAATTTAGTTTATTCTGACTATATTCTGAAACGGCTGGACCGATTTTGACGTACCTTTCATTGGCAGGCAGCTGATAAGGATTAAAAAAAGGCCACATTTATTTTAAAAAATAAATAAATTGTGGTTAAAATAATGCTTGATCAAATCATTTCATTCATCTCGCTACATTTTACTTTTTACCTATATATAATTATGAATAATGTAACGCTCCTCAGCTCCGACACCGCTCAGCTCCGCTCCGCTCATCTTGCCACTATTATTCATCACGGAAACTAGTGCTAGTTACACATTCCGTCTACAGTGCAGGTGTAGCATGACTAAGTATCACTTGGAGTTGGAAGGAGCTGCTTACTGAATAATTTGTTGCATTTATAATGTCCATAATTATCACCTTCATTAAAGAATATTTAAGCAAATACATATACCTACTATTCAAAAAATCTTTTTTAATAAGTTGTAAATTAAGGTTACTTACATTCAATAAATAATTAGACGAATGTTTAGACGGTGTATATGTTATGGACCAAGTGAGAAATTGGGCATTATGAAAAATGCCCAATGTGAGAGTGCAATTTGATAAGAATTATTCAATTAATCAAATTGACCGGGCATTATACATTTTGTCCATCACCTTTTGGGCAGAGTAATACAAACATATTTAATTACTATTTGACTTGACTAAGTGATTCCGTCAAAAGTGGCTTTGACTGGTTCTATCCGTCAAAAGTGGTTTTGACTGGTTGTATCCGTCAAAACTCTTAAAAAGTCGGAACCCCGGTCAACGGAGCCCCGCTGGGCCGCGGGGCTCCTATTTCCGAATGGTTAAAAAAAAATAACCTAACCTAACCTGTCCGAGTCGGGGTGCCCTAAGTCACGAGCTCGCTTAACCTCTCGAATGTCTTATGTTACACAGTTCGACATAAGCCATAATAGTGCTTTTGACTGATGCTTTATTGCAGTTAGCTCAGTTAGTCAGCCCTCACACCCGTCATATTTTAGCTTTATTATCAAATTGCCCTATTATCATATAGCAATATAATAATGACCGTGCAATGTGATAAATAATGAATTTAAGATAGTATTAGTCACTTAGCCCGATAGAACTAGACATTATTCATAATGCTCGAAAATTATGTATAATGCCCGCATTAATCACCTGATCCATAACATAACATATAAGTCGTAATCGTACTAGCCGTTCATAGATTTATGTAACGTTTTGTTGCGATCAACTCCTGTTAAAATGTCTGTTACACTTTCACGATTAAATCACTGAACCGATTTGGATGATATTTTGTACTAGATGAGTTTGAACCCCAAGAAAAAAGGCTATACGCTACTTTTTATTCTACGACTTCATCTGCGTGTGCAATAACCGATACATAAAGCGTAAGAAGTCACAGTCAAAAGCTAGTAGGTAGTAGCTATGTAGTCTTCTTTCTTTATCGTATGGGCAGTAGTAGGTCTTACGACCCCACACACCCTAGTGTCAGAGTTTCTAAACCGCCTCAAGGGCCTCTGACATGGTTTGAATGGAACAGTAAGTCCAAGTTTCCTCACGATGTTTTCCTTCACCGATGCCAGTGATGTCCAAGTTAAACTTTAGAAAGTACATATGAATTGAAAAATTCACATTGGTACTTGCCCGAATTTGAACCCACAACCTCATGCATTAGAGGCGGGTGCCTTAACTACTGAGCCTTCAAGACACTAGTAGCAAGCTACGTAGCGAGCTATGTAGTACATTCTTCATACAGCTTAGGGAAGAACTATTAAAACATAAACACAAAACAGAAATTAAATGAATAAAAACATTCCACTCTTTAAAAGTATTTTGCGCATTTATCGCACAAAATTAAACATGAACTAGTGAATGTACAAAGACACAACACCGCGCTATTATTAAAACACATTTTTTATAAAACTCACAAATAATAATACAAAGGCAAAAATGTTTCGGTAAAACATGAAAATAGCTGAAACTAAGTTTCGTTCGTAAAGCGTTTGTCCCGTTTTATGTACACAAGCCAGCATAGCATTTCCAAGTGTCAAAATTTTAACATCTCGACTCGACTCTCATCCAAGTGGTTCGAAATTTAAATAGAATTGTACAAAAATATTACCGTATGCAGTGTTGCCTTTTGCTTTTGCGTCCTGTTTGCGCGACGTGAGTTTTTTTTAGTTTGGCAACATCGCTATTTAGCGGCCTCTCGCTGTTGCGCTGTTTGAATACAAGGGAAGAATTTTATGTATAATCATTTTTTAATTAATTTGTACTTCCGAGTTTGTATGAGGATTTTTTTCAAGTAGGTAATTTCCGACATGTAGACGCAAGTAGGTATCTTCATTGAATAATGCTTTTCACCGTCATTGTACTTATGCCCACACATAAACATAAACTCACGCCTTTTTCCCATGGGGGTAGGCAGGAACTACAGAACGCCACCTGCTACGATCCTTACGTACTCATTTCGCCTCATCCGCGTTCATACATCTCGTCTCGTATTGGTGAAGTTCTTCAGAAAGGTCAACCTTTTCCGATATATTTAGCTTCGAATACTTATTTGAAGAAAATATAACTTTTCATAATTACCGCACCCCCCGCCATAGGTAGAGGTAATTAATACTGCGGTGGTTTCAGCCGGTAAGAGTCCGGAATACCCCTCACCAACATGACGGAGAAAGACAAAACAGGATTACCAACGCGAACAAAAAAAAGTTTATATGACATCTATTCTCCTGATTGCAGATCTCTGCAACTTCCACAAGGTCATCAGACCCCTCATCCAATATAAATGCTATAGTTCTAAAGTAAAAGCAATAGTTCCTTTCTCCAAATGACCCCCAAAACCCATTATAAAACCAGCCACAACCCCTAACAATTTATACTTAATTAAGTTACCCTTTATTTTAAAGCCACTTATCTATCCCCTAGTAATTAGGCTGGTATAGTTTCTGTGTACGTTTGTAATTACTAAGTCCGGACATTATTTTCTGTTGGCTCAGCTAGCCAAGTGCGATTAAAAATTCATTGAAATTAGAACAGTTTTAGTCTTTGAGTTTGTTTTACTTGAGCTCATTTTGAAAATAGAATGTTTACATGTCTGCCTCGTTGGTCTAGTGGTCGCAAAGCGCGACTGCTGAGCAGGAGGTCTTGGGTTCGATTCCCAGGTCGGGCAGTGTTATTGGGTTTTTCCATTAGGAATTTCTCAGTAGCAGCCTCGGAGTCTGGATTAGTGTCCGGTTGATGGCAATAGGCTCACTCCCTATAACATGGGACTTAAACATAACTGGCGAACTTAAATACAACTGAAAAATCTTTTTGTTTGTTTAAATACGCCTGGATCTACCAGTCGGATTGAAAAAATAAAGTATACGATAGCTAGATTTAAGAAGAATAGTATAAGCTATATAACTTCACGTTATGACCCACGGGAGCTGAGCAGTAATCAAAGACGTTGCAGGGAGCAGCTATTTAAAAATAATACCAAGCCTTCCTAAATTCCATCCTAGTAACCCAGCCGTACGCACCATATTCCAAACTGGGCCAAATTTTTACGAATGGTAGGTAATTTCCTTTCAGACCTCTAATGAATTTCTGTAGGTATACTTTAATCAAAGTTTTCTCATTTACTATGATGTATACCGTCATCGCGGTGAGATATATTTTGACAAATCTCCCTTTCGTGAATGTTTAAAGTGGTTTTCATGGGTGAGATGGAATGCTTTCTTTAGTTTTTTCAAGCGATTAAGGTGATATGGCGTTTTCAATATGTATTAATTATAACGCTAAAAAGTTTGTTATTTGTTTTGAACGTGCTAATCTCCAAAACTACTAGTCCGATTCTGAAAGTTTTTTCTCTAATAAAAAGCTATATTATCTCCAAATACTATAGGCTATATTTACTTACTAAAAACTTTAGGGATCCGTAAGAAAATGCACGTGAACGAAGTCGCAGGAAAAGCTAGTCGTATATAAAGAAAACTACTTACATACATACATAAACTCACGTCTTTTTTCTATGGGGGTAGACAGAAACCACAAAACGCCACCTGCTACTATCCTTAGGTAGGTACTCAATAAATAAAACAAAACAAAAAAAACAAAATACACATAAACAAAACTTTCTTAGAATAATTATTTTCGTCAATAACATAGCCTTCATAGCCCCCTGGAGATAGACAGAATCTCTCTCTTATGCCAATTCTCGGTTACTTGTCGAAAAATCGTAGCCTCATATAGCCTGAGTTCGTTCTAACCCACGTATAAATAGCCTATTTCAAGACCACAATTTATTGAGACCGATACCTATCACCAGCGTCAAGTAAGTCTTCTTTGTTCCTTATTTTTTAGAGTTCTGTATCTCAGTTGGCAATAACGGAACCCATTGTCTGTCTGACGGTTAATATCAAATACTCAAGTCTGCTACTGAGGTTTGATGAGGCTGGAATACATTAATTGTAAGGTAAAAGTCTCTAAATAAAGATTAAAGAACAAAAAAAAAACAAAGTCTAAGCTACCCCTTAGAGCAGTATGAAATTAAACTTTTAAGTCAATGCAGTCTATAAGGCCGTTTGTGCTCCGTTTATAGCGCGTATTTCGACGCTCACAAGGGAATCCAAACCTATAGGGGACTTCCCATTGACCTAGAATCATGAAATTTTGTTTGCCATTTAGCACACGTAAAGAAAAAAAATCCGAAGACTGTTCTGTAGTTGCATCACAAAATAATTACTTTTTTATCCTTTCGTCCGAGGAATGTTCGGTACTTTTTTGTATGTAATGTCAAATATTGTACTGTGGTACGGAACCGTGAGGAGCGAGTCCGACACACACTTGTTTGTATTTACTTCTACACAGGTAACATATTCGGCCGTGAATTTAACCTCAATAAAAGAGCCCAATTTTCCTTTATCATGTGAGACTTCAAAACACAATAGCGGCTGTCACCAAAATTTTCCTACAAGTGACAAATAAGTGAACCTTTGAAATAGAAAACTTGTCACTCAAAAACAAGAGAATTGTGGTGAACATTTCAACTTAATTAAACCATTACCTAATTGGGGTAAGCTCACCTAAGTGTGAAAAATTCTTTGTTTGACTAACATATTGTGTGAGAGTGTGACTTGTTTATTTATTTAATTGGCGAAGGTCGCGGTAATCCGCTGGAGAGGGTAAGCGCAGGTGCCTTGTTTATTTAGTAAAAGGCGCGTATATCCGCGGAAGAAGATAAGCGCAGCAGACTTGTTTAATTGGGGATAGACGCATATAACCGTTGAAAACTGTAAGCGCAAAAGACTTGTTTAATTGGCGATAGACGCCGATATCCGCGGAAGACGGTAAGCGCAGTATACTTGTTTAAATGGCGATAGGTGCGTATATCTGTTGGTAACTGTAAGCGCAGGACACTTATTTAACTTGAGAATTGCGTTAAAAACATGTATATCAAATATGTTGCCACCAAAAATACTGTTTTTTTCATTGTCAGTCCGTGTTTTTGTTGCTCCTAATCTCCGAAACGGCTGGACTGATTTTGCCGGGACTTGCACTGGAAGCTTTTGCTGTAATGAGTCACTTAGACTTTTATATAAGAAAAAGAATAAGTGAATCCGCGCATAAAAATAAATTTTATGCCAGACTACGTCTGCTGCTGACCGATATTTACACGGACGAATAAAAACTGCTCAAAGTCAAAGTCAAAACATGTATTTCAATTAGACCAATTACAGGTACTTTTGAACTGTCAAGGAGTCGGTCAGTTAGTCAGAAAGTTGAATCTAGTTGCTCGTTCCAAAACGGCTCTAATATAATGTAATGATTGTGCTAGAAATAATTGTGCCTACATTAAGCCTTCAAGCATTTCCAAAGAGGTAGATAGGTACATATTATACCTCTGTCATTGTAAAAGTTTTTTTATTAATAACCCAGATATTTCAGGACAACGTTTCAGCACGTTCGCTTCAAAAAAGTATATATTTCACAAGGCTTTGTTCGCATTGTTTTCTGTTAGTAACGCGGTGACTTTTAAAAACACTCATTTGTTTTAGGTCTTAAATTCAGAACGTGAAAATGACATATATTTTTAAACAAAAGAAGCGTTTTATAATTTTAATGGTAACGTAATAACCTGCGTTAGGGTTAACGTTAACATGGGCCAATGCTACTAACGTTTAGGAACGATCTCATTATAATCTTAGTCACAATCTATTTGATATATTCATATTTTCTAATTTACCAAAATATTTTGACTTTGATTGTCACTAAGATGAGAAAACAACTAGATTTCAAATGTATTGTATCGGCCTTTGGAGCTGCAAATGGCGCGAGTAGTTTTAATTTGTTTATTGATAATGAACTTTTTCAGTTAATTATTAATGAATTAATCAAAAATTTACATTACATAACAAAGAAAGAAAGCTGCATCTTGCAAGCGATATTCGCAATATTCGACTTTATTTGTATTATTTTTCAGTTCATTATCAATTAATAAATAATAGCTGCTCAAGCATATTACATATTACTGATCCGTCGTGATCATTATTTTACATACTTAAAAAAATGAAGAGATTTTTGTACTTGTAGTCCTTTATTTTTGTCTGGGGAATCGTGATTATAAAAATAACACATCAGTCGATCGTATTAAAGTGTAATTTCCAACGTTCATTATATTCAAAGCAAAATAATGGCCCTTTTGGGCAAAAAATATAGGTACCTACGTTAATCGTGCCATTCGTTTGCGTCAGACCTGTTCACGTTACTAGAATGAATCACCTAAATAAATGGCCGACAAAACTATGGTGGAACTAGGTATTGAAGCTTAGTACTTTAGTACTGATGACCTGCTAGGTACCTTGGATGTCTTAAATACAGGAGAACAGACCGAGACTTCTAAACATACAGTTTATAATAATATGGCCGCAATGAGTATAATGGTATTTTTTTAGGACACGAGTGAATTTCCACGTTTAGACAGAAACTCGTCTGTCTGACAACCACAGGGGTATCGTGTTACCCAATAACTGGGTTGTGTTGGTTAAATAAGCTCCATGCAATGTACTAGCAATCAGCTGCATTCGATCAGAAGCAAAGCCATCCCAAAGTAGTTAAAAAAAGTAAATTTGAAAATCAAAACTTTTTTTAACTTTTAGGCCAAATTTTAGGATATGAATGAACCGATTTTAACGAAACTTTCTACACATAAGCAGGATACATAGGTCTAAAAAGTTAGATGAGAACATTTTCAGTACTAGATCTTAAAAAAATCTTAAATCTTAAATCTTAGCAAAATTAGATCGAATCATTTTTAAATAAAACATTTACAAAATGTACTCCAGTTGTTCTCAAATGTTCTCAGTTTAGACCTATATATCCTGCTTATGTATAGGAAGTTTCATTAAAATCGGTTCATTCATTTCCCAAAATTTGGACTTTAAAGTTTGTATGAAATGCCGTACGATGTAAACACTCTTTCACCGCTTTGTTACAGGCTTATAAGGTTCAATTTCCCGAAAAACGTAGAAAGCATAAGACAGGTTCTGAAGAAACGAGTCATCAGTCAGTCGAGTCATCATAGCTACAGAAAATTATTGTAAAGATGAGTTTAAAATCAAGACGATACACATAAGACCTCAAAGAAATAAATGCACTAGAAGATTTGTAGTACCCAATTGTAACAACTATTATGGACAAAGGTGTAGAAAATGCTTGGTTCCAAAAATATTTAAATATCATTAAATATTTAGAAAGTAATTGTTCCAATAGATTTAGAAAGTAGCTGTACTACAAAAATGTCTTTTAAAAATAAAATGGGGAAGTTTCTTTTTAGCACCTTTTGTCGAAACCTCATAAATGGAGATGCCTAAATTAAATTAAATTAATTTTTATTTCTGTTAATAATGAAAAAGTACCAGCTAGTAATTACATAGCAACAGAACTTTGTATACGGGAGCTACATCTGCCAACAAACTGCTGTACAGTTTGGCAGAAGTAAAATTGAAATGTAATACTGTAATTTCACCACAAATATAAATGCTTTTTCATTTTTCATTTTTTTTTCATTTCACACTTCCAACGACTATCATACACTTTGTACAATGCAGCTTAGAAACTATCTAATACGACTTAACCATAAAGCCGATAATATTCGACGCAACCCAAACTAAACTTCTAACCTCTCAATACCCCAAGATTACGCCACTCAAACTTGATCCCTATCATCACAACCACAAATCAACTTATAGTTTGAACTCGTTAGTCAGTTCACGAAGTAAAAAAACTTTTTAATTTAAGTAAATCCCTTGTATTTATTTGTTCGGTGTACCTCAGTTTGTCAGCTTTCGCCTCTGATTACAGTAAATATTTACTTTCCACTTTGTTGTCTGTCACAGGAACGAGGCTTGCATTGATTGAGATATATTTTGGGCTATGTTTTAGATTTATTTTTTTCATTTTATAACATAACTTCACGCCTGTAATCCCCGAAGGGTAAGGCAGAGGTGAACCTGATTGGTACACCCACATTTCGCCAGTTATGTTTAAGTCCCATGTAATAGGGGGCGAGCCTATTGCCATCAACCGGGCAATAATCGAGTCTCCGGGCTGCTACTGAGAAATTCCTGATGGAAAAACCCAATAACACTTTGCCCGACCTGGGAATCGAACCCAATACCTCATGGTCGGCAGTCGCGCTCTGCGACCACTAGACCAAGGCGTGATGTTATGACATTGTAATAGATTTCAGTCAGAAATTTGCAATCCTGACCACGATGAAACCGTAATTCAGTTAGTATTAATCTCTTGTAGTAGTTTCATTGCTCATATCAAACGGTAGGCGCTTGTTTTCAAGAACTAATCATATGCTACTAGCATCTGTCCGCGACGTTGTCCGCTTAGTAGTCAAGTAGAACATGCTTCGGTGATAGTATAAATCTTTTTAACATTGAAAGAATTTTCTAAATTTCCAGAGACTGTCACTTGTCGTTTGACTTCGACTATAATAAAACTGAAGAGTTTTTGTTTGTTTGTTCGTTAAAACGCGCTAGTCTCTAAAACTGCTTGTCGAATTGGAATTCTTATTGCATATGATAGCCAAATTCATGAGGTAGAAGTATAGGTTAATAACATCACGCTTCGACCCACGGAACCTTAATGTAACGTAAGGAACCCTAAAAATATTCCAAGTATTATTGTTGTAACAAGTAATTTTATATATAGCTTCTTAGTACTGCTTATAATTCGAGAGGTACCAAAACTCCCCAAAGTCTAACTAATTGGGGCATATTGTCAGATACCTGATATTGGAACTTGCTCAATAATGCCCAATGGCTGTATGTTTCTTAATATAAATAACCTTATAATAATAATAATAATAAATCTTTATTCAGAAACTTAAAAGATAAAATACAACATGAATCTTAAATTACTAATGTAGGTATAACAATGTGAGGTGCCTGTACTAGGATAATCCTGTTTCACAGGCTGCAGGAGCTCTAACAATATGTTATATGTAGGACAGTTGATGTTTTGTTTAATATCTAACATTACATTATGGCAAACTTATTTTATTTAACTTAAACTCTACTAACTTAGAACTAAACACATACATATTACAGGAAAGTATTTGCGTCAGCAGAAATATAAATTAGGTTACTAAAACACATTCGAGGCGCTCTTGTTTATATTCGACATTTACACCTAGCAACTAATGTGCTTAGACATTAAAATAATCGATAATAAGTGTATCAGCGCAGTGGTCTCTTACTGTTGTTGCTGTTATTACCTATAACTATAGAATACTAGATAGAAAAACATGACCATAACCTTTCGCCTGTAATCCTGGGTTAGGCAGAGGTGTACTCATTAGTACACCCACATTTAGCCAGTTATATTTAAGTCCCATGTAATAGGGCGAGCCTACTGCCATCAACCGGGCACAAATCCAGACTCCGAGGCTGCTACTGAGAAAGACCAGATGGAAAAACCCAATAACGCTTTTCCCGACCTGGGAATCTAACCCAAGACCTCCATTGTGACGGATCCCTAACTTTTTTGAATATATATTTAATATAGCTCATGAGCTATATTAAATATATATTCAAAAAAGTACTAGTTTACTTGCTGATAATGTAACTTTCCATAGGTGAAAAAAATTTCAAAATCGTTTAAGTAAGTAATTTTTCAGTTCATCCATCACAAACAAAAATACAAATCTTTTCTCTTTATAATATTAGTTTAGATTCGAAAAACACTACCCTACTTCTGACGCAGCTAGTCAAAATGCAACTCCATCAAAGTGTACATTAAACAAGAGCCTGAAAATGTCCCGGGAAATCATTAGAAGTGGGGAGTACCTACTTTTTTAAAAACATAAATTGACTTTCCCGCGCCTAAATACCCCTCAGTTGCCATTCGTAAAATGTAAAAATGTAGAATATAAATGCAAATATGGACATTAACAGCCCTTTTGTGTGGCGTCGAAAGTTTTGTCAGCGAATATATTCCGTGTTTGAGAGGTAATTTCAACTGGTATTTGAACAAACTTTCTCTTACGTTGGTGAAATGTTGGAAAAAAATATTACAGCAGTTTAGGAGTTGGTCACAAGGTAATTTGTCTTGTGAAAAGACTTCGTTGATTTTTTTTTTTTTAAATCTGTGATGTTTTTCAAATAATTTTGAGAATTTTGTGACTAAGTAATAACAGCCGCACGGGTCGATCCGTTCTTTTTTTTTGAAAAGCTGTTCTTTTTTGATACTACAAACAGACACTACAATTTTATTTATTTGTATAGAGCATAGATTCTTAAAGTCCATTAAATTAAAACGTTGTTTGTACAAAAAAAGTTTTTGTTCACTTAAGTATTCGTGCCAAACAAAAATATGTTAATGTGAACATTAACAGCCCTTTTGTGAGTGTTTATTTTTGACATCTTTCTCTTGACGTCCCTCCTACTAGGATGATGAAAAAAGTTCTTTTTGACCACGTAGTAAGAAACTACAGAAGGTCGGGTAGGAAGGCGTGGAGGGGGATGTTTAGAGTAGTCCGCTCTTTATGAAGGACCTCGTCCAGTGAAGTACTACCACCATCTATTCCTGCCCTAAGGGGGGATGATCTGAGTGGCCTCTGGTATTGCAGATGTCTATAAGTGGCGATGACCACTCAATACCATGTGAACCGTTAGCTTGTTTGCTATCCGATGACATTAGAAAAAGCTTAATCTAAAAATAATAATTGTATCAACTATAGATGAAGATACCTAAATCGAATTTTCTAACCAAAACCTAAACATTGTAAAAAAAACATTTGGTTAAAAAAATCAGCGGCAACAACTAGCAATTTATTGTGAAAAACATACATATATTATCAACTAGCAATTGGCAGCTAACATTGGAAGATATCCGAGACCGCAAGTTTGTAGTACCTACAGAATAAGAATTGAATAAGTTTAGGAAAAGTGAAAGGGTTATGGTTAAAATAATGCTTTATTACTAGGATTTTACTAAGAGCTCACCACTTACTAAAATAGTATAGAGCAGTCATATTGTAGTAAATCGAGTAAGTAAATGTTGTGGATAGGATAAAGGCATTAATTACAATCCTAGGCTTGTGGTAAGTCAATTTCCCTTTTAATAAAATAATTTCGTACTAAATTTTGACTAAACCACAAGCCTAGATAGTAAATCCTATTATCCTATTTCATAGAATTTAAATAGAGAGCGCTATCAGTAAAGTTGGAAACAATTTTGTATGCATTTTTTTTTTGGGGTGGTAAAAATTATTAAATGATTCCTTCCTTCCAAGGGACTGTCAGAGTTTTACTAGTTAAAAAACCACCCTGTTCCTTCTGTTGCCCTTTGCGTTCCGGGGATACGGTATCCTGTTAAGACGTCCCGAGACCCCGGACGTCCCGCGACCCCGGGCGTCCCGCGACCCCGGTTCGTATGCATTTACGTGGTGTTTGAAGGAGTGAGATTTCTGTTCTTTCTCATTCATCGTGGCATGTCTTATTATCTACAGTTGGTGCGGGCTCCGAAAATTATCTCGAAGGTCTTTATCGCTAACTCGAAACGGTTGGTGGTCATAACTTTGTCTTAGTCCAAGCGATAATATCTGGGAACAGTTTACGTAAGTCAACCAAGTTTCGTATACTTTCACTGGTTTCAAGGAAGGGAGACTGGTATTTTTTTTTAATTCCGTGACTCTGATTAGAACTTATGAGGAAAATGGTTTTTGTTTCTGGTTGTATGGACAACATACTTGGGGTTATTCTTGCCGAAATGAAAAAATAAAATTTCTCCAACTTTTCGAAGTAGTTGTGTGAGTTTGGTAATCTTCTTCTTTTCGTATCGATGATACATTTATCAAATAATTTAAACTATTTAGATTCAGTAGGCGGCTACGTTTATTACTGCGTTGTACGGGCAGTTAAGGCAGGAGCGAAGCTTCCTCCTTCTTCGTGGTTATCAGGAGCGAAGCTCCCTCCTTCTTCGTGGTTATTTTTTTTTATAACCACCCAGAAATTGTTTTAAGTCTTTTGTAAATTATTGATTGTAATACTTATGACAAACAAATTAGTGCATATTGTATTTAGGGATTTCAATTTTATGGTATGTGATACTATGTGACATTAGTTCGAGCAAGTTATCATTCGGACAAAATGATGATTAGGACAAAAATGGCACTTTAGATTATGGACAAAAATTATGGTTAAGATTATGTTTAAGATGTCTTTAGCATGTGTAACTTAATTTTGGGCTCTTTTTGTGGGTAGGTTCCCTTTGGCAGAACGATACTCAATTAACATTATAATAATTATAATGTCTCAGACTCACAGACCTTAGAATTATTCTAAGGTCTGTGAGTCTAATAGGTACCTACTTTAGATCAAATGTAAATATAAGACGTCAAAGGACTACCCTTTGACGTCTTACATTGTCATGTCAAACGGTCTGACGATGTCACTGACACAAGTTGTCATGACATTCTGAGGCTGTCAGTGACAAAGCAGGTATTCTCTTTGATAGTAACTATAGTTAATTTTGAGAGTGTCCGAGTGCAGTAGTGCGTGCGGTGGTAACTCTTAATCCGAACTACACAGATGTGCTTTTGTGGTTTGGTTAACATTAGTACAGACTGTTTACCGTTTGTATAGCTCCGTACACGAAAGGTGCCAACGGTACCGTATAACTAAGCCTATGTCGTCCGTCTGTCTGTCTGTTTGTCAGCTGCTTGTATCTGATGAACCGTATTAGGCAGACACTCGAGATTCTCACACGGTCTCTATTACTATGGCAGCTATAGCAAAAAATAATCCTTACTAATATTATAAATGCGAAAGTAACTCTGTCTGTCTGTCTGTCTCGCTTTCACGCCTAAACCACTGAACCGATTTTGATGAAATTTGGCATGGAGATAGTTTAAGACCCGGGGAAAGACATAGGCTACTTTTTGTTAGACTTCGACTTCGACTTCGTCTGCGTCCGCGATAACCGACATTTGCGCGGACGAAGTCGCGGGCAAAAGCTAATAGTAAAAAATAAATTCAATAATTTTAAGGGGAACACCTACAAGTAACGTATTTTTTTTTGTATGTAGTGTTAAATATTGTACGATAATATGGAACCCATCGTGTGTAAGTCCGACTTGCAACTTGGCCCGAATTAATTTTTATCGGATTTTTTTTTAAACTTAATGATTAATGTTTTAAAAAAAAATTACAAAATAAATACAATGGTTACAATTCAGAAACATAAGATAATACAATGATATATAAAAAAAGTCTGTACAAACAAGAGATTCGATAGCCAGACAGAGGCAACACATTTTAACCCAATTTTTTATTTCAAAAACACGCCGAAAAGGGTATTTTATTTCCAAAACCTTTTAAGCTACTAAAGGCTTTCGTGGTATAAAATTATGTAAATCAAAACTATTTTTGAATAGTATACTGGCAACTATTGAATTGGTCCATTTTCAATACGAAATATTCCACTTTTGTAACTGAAAAAAATGTCTAAAAGCCGTTTGACATTTTGTCCAATGAAAACCACTCACTGGAGGCAATTTCCTCTCTTAGGGAGAATGGTTTCAATTGCACCGTAGTGTAACATAAATAATTATTGATTTTATTTTATTTGAATCTGAAGGAAAATTTCTACTAATTATGTAATAACGTACGTAATTAGTAGAATTTTGCCTTCAGATCTAGTCTTAATCTAGTCAAAATTTCATCTATAAAACGACACTAATATTATAAAGAGGAAACATTTTTATTTTTGAATGTTTGAAACGAATTAGCTCAAAAACTACTAGACCGATTTTGATGAAATTTGATACGGGGTTAGTTTGAACCCCAAAAATAACATATGCTACGTTTTACTCCGCGGCTTTGTCTGTGTCAATAACCGACATTTACACGGGCGAAGTTGAGGGCAGAAGCTAGTACATACAGGTGAAACATATTACCATCTTCGCCAAAGTTGAGTAAAAAGAAAAAAAGGGTAGTCATGGGGAGGGACTACCGACATAAACGAAAACTTATCGTTACATTAACATGTTGGTGACGCGATCACTTTAGCATGTTGGTGACGCGAACTAATAACTTCATCACTGCCAAAAATTGTTCACAGAAAAGAGGATTTCATTACAAAAATAAAATTACGTAACGGTGTAATGAATCGGTGAATCTTTAAAATATCGCCATTACAAAAACGCTTATAAAAATAGGCATTGAAAGTTGATAATAAAAAAGGTTTAGAAAGGTTCGCTTTGTATGTTGTTACCTTAACCGAATGCGAAGTCATATGACTTGGGAACGTGACGAGGGAAATGGAGGAAAAAGGGGGGAGAAAAAGCCATAGAAAAGCGACGAAAATAAATCGAATAGGTTTATATGATTGTTATGAATGGAAAGATTTTTGGCATAGTTACTGACTGATTTTGGGTAACTGTACCCTTTTAAGCGGGTTGCTCGCAAGGGGAAGTGACGTAATATGGGGTATTATTCGGGTGAGAAGTGACGTTTGGAAGTCGACAAGTAAAATCTGCGATAATTGAATCCATTCCTAAATGTACCGTTATGTTTACCCGACTTCAAAAAAAGGAGGAGGTCCTCAATACTTTGGAATCTTTTTTTTTAATGTATGTTTCCGATTACTCGAAGACGCTTAAACCGATTTGGAAGATTTGGGAAATCAGCTGTTTCCCTACAAAAATTCTTTAAAACACGATCATGTACCTACTGTTTGACATTATACCTTAAGCCTGTTTGACATTTTATTTAAAACTGTACTTGAATTTCATTGGAGTGTCAATTAATAATTCAGAGTTCTTAGTTTTTATATGTAATTTGCATGTGTGTATTGTATATTCAACACAATGTACTTTTTATGAATAAATGAATGTATGGAACAGCTAATTGTTTTAGAATAAGGACTTTTTCCAGCAATAATTTTTACCTAATTTGATGGACAGTTTGCGAAGTTGATGTTTATGTGATGAGTCTTACACCCCATATATAAATTAACCGCACTTACAAGATAATTCTTCATTAGACAAACGCTAAATCATAACAAGAAAAATCCTTTCCCCACAAACCAGGTCCAAAACATTCATCTTGAAGACAGCCTGAAGCCAGGTAGGAATGGTAAGGGCTACCCAACGTGGAGATAAATTACTACAATATACTCTTGGCTACTGAGATGATAAACTGCCGCGTGTGAAGGGATTCTGCGGCATATATCAAGCTATGATCTTATGTACATTGTATACATACATAAACTCACGCCTTTTTCCCATGGGGGTAGGCAGAAACTACAGAACGCCACCTGCTACGATCCTTACATACTCCTTTCGCCTCATCTACGTTCATATTATTATATCTCGTCATACAAGCACGCCGGTTACGAGTACTCCGCATCTGACCTATCTGAAGAACAAGATCTCTGATCTTATGTATGTAATAATAATAATCATAATTTATTTATATATATTGACTTTGCTCGCGAGGTTGTCGATATGTGGGATGTGAGTACAGCAATCATTGTGCCGATAGTCGTGACGGCCAATGGCATAATTGCCAAGAGCCTCGACCAACACCTTATGAGGCTCTCGTTGGGCGGTTGAATCAAGGGCTTGATTCAGAAAGCGGTACTCCTGGATACGGCGCGTATTGTTAGGAGATTCCTTTCTCAGGAGGCCTGACCAACCGAACGGTAGCTTGGACCCTGTTCCCGATGCCGGTTGGCTACTATTTTTTATATTTTTAAATGTTTTTATGTTTTTTATTTTAATATTTAAAAATGTAATTATTTAAATGTATACAGGGTGTAACGGAAAGGGTATATACATACCAAGAGCAAGGCTTCTTTGGATGATAACTAACGATATGGCAAGGGTTTTTTAATCTTATCTCTACATGTTCGGAAATTATGATCAACAATGAACACCGCCTGCAGTAGGCTACTATGCGGTACTAGGCGTGCAGAATTACGGAAGAGATTTATCGTGATATTAGGCAAGTAACGTGGAAAGTTTTTGACCCACGCAGTGCGTGAGCGTGTGCCCGAAAATTTGGTATCAATTCTTAGAGTATTTTATATTGAGCTGAAACCCTTGCCATATCATTAGTTATCATCCAAAGAAGCCTTACTCTTTGTATGTATATACCCTTTCCGTTACACCCTGTATAAAATAAATAAATGGAAATCATAATTTATTTCAGGTTACTGGTTTCAGATATCAGGGACATTTTTTTTCAAATCATCAAATGACCTCTATTCGCTCTGGGCGAAGCAAAAGGGAGTATCAGACTTTTACTGACTAAAACCAATCCGTATTTCTTCTAGTTCCCTTTGCGTTCCAGGGCCGCGGGAACTTTTTCGAACAAAACCGCAACCCTGGCATCCCTGCCTCGTTGATCTAGTGTTCGCAAAGCGCGACTGCTGAGCTTGAGGTCTTGGGTTCGATTCTCAGGTCGGGCAGTGGGTTTTTCCGTCAGGAATTTCTCAGTAGCAGCCTCGGAGTCTGGATTTGTGCCCGGTCGACGGCAATCTCGCCCCCTATTACACTTAAAAATTCCCAGTAAATGTCTAACACGTTTCCATGAATTTTTTGTTTAGTATAAAAGTACTTACAAACTTATCTTATAACACATATTCTTCAAATTCTGAAACTCATAAGAAGAGAAAATTGTTATATACAAAAACTCGGAAATTAAATGAGTTGGGTATTACATTTAATTTTCGACTTTTTGACTATAACAATTTTCCCTTCATAAAGTTTAGTAGGTACAAAATCATGCAAATATGAGTATCTTAGCGACATTTAATAACAAGAGTATTACGACTCCTGCAAACTCTGTTTAAACTTGTCAACTTTAAGAAAATATTGTAAAGAAAGTTTTGCAAGGAAAAATTCTTATCTTGGTACCCCTTACAAGATTTCGCGGAACGTTCTATTATATCGCTAGCATCAAAGACGCTGGGTAGCGAACTTAATTGGCGTTGTCGTTCAAGTTAAATTTTGTAGAACATGCTTTTAAAAGGGTTCAACGGACTTTGATGATTTCCGATGTTGATTAACTTTGTCTCACTTTATGGGTCGAGTTGGGACAGAAAGGGTAGATTTCATCAAGATACGCTTGTATTGAATGATCAAAGTTTTTAAGGTGTTATCATATTTGAGGTAAAAAGGTAGGAAATGTGATAAAAAAAAACTTACTTTGTACAAAAAATATTAGTAGGTACAGCCAGGTCGCTAAGTAAAGTTATTTCATTCATTAAGTTAATTCGTAATATATTTTCACACTAAGAATTTCTCTGGTATCGTGGGTTCGATTACAGACATAGAAATTCCCATACTCAAACAGCCAGACTAGAAACAGCTATGTGTACGTCATACAAATATTTTTTCAGTGCGGTAATCGAACCAGCGACATGCAGTGCACCAGGTAATCGCTCAGCTACTTCACCAACCGTCGCGCGTCGTAGATAAGTAATTAGATAGTGATTTTTTATAATTTTACAAAAATAATAAGTTTAAAGGATAGAATTTCTTTAGGAAAATCACGTTTTCTACTTGAAAATTGCCACAAGTACATAAAGCAATACTTAAGAAAATATGTTTTTCCATTCACTATCAATTAATAGACCAATTCACATTTTTCTCTACCGCGCCAACGAATTGAGATTTCTTAAAAAAAACACTTAATTCAACTAAAACAATCGCCTCTCTAGCAATTATGCTAATTATTCGGAATCGTTCACGGTAGAGAAAATTATTCGATTTCCGCGTTCCCTTCCAATGTCAATGTTGGAACAAATCGATTTGTTTTAGATTGGAAAAAATAATGAGGTATAACTGCGTATTTGACACCATTAACCAATATCAGTAGTGTCGTGATGGCTCAGTGGTTAAGGCACCCGCCTCTCATGCATGAGGTTGTGGGTTCAAATCCGGGCAAATACCAATGTGAGTTTTTCAATTCATATGTACTTTCTAAAGTTTATCTTGGACATCACTGACATCGTTCCGTGCCTCGGAAAGCACGTTAAGCCTTTGGTCCCGGCTTTCATACGTGGATCTTTGACAGTCGTTACGAGTCTTAACAAGGGGTATCGTATTACCCAGTTACTGGGTTGGAGGTCATGTAAAATACTGGTATCCAACTGCATCCGGTTAGACTGAAAGCCGACCCAACATAGTTGGGAAAAGGCTAGGCAGATGATGAACTGCGTATTTGACACCATTATCCAATGATTCTAAGACACAACTATTAAAAAAACCCGATGATTTTAAATTAACTGCCCGCTTCCAAAGGACATGCTGCTGGATGCCGGCAGCGCAGGACCGGCCATTGTGGCTATCTTTAGGGTACGCCTATGTCCAGCAGTGGACGTCGTTCAGTTGATATGATGATGATGATGACAATGTATCCTTCTTATTCAGTTTATGAAATATTGAAAGAAAAGAAAGAAAGAAACAAAAACTTTTTATTCACGTGAAAGTGACGCACAATACAGAATAATTTTTTTAACAGCCTTAAACAAGACTAGTTGGTACTTAATCTATATCTTATCTTCATCTATATAAATTTCATATTAATTCAATATTATAGATGGAAATAGGCGAGAGTCAAATTCCGAATTATGACATTTTACTTTTAGGCTATTCAGCCGGATCTGCAGTGGTTATTTTTGCACGCCAGCTCGTTTTAAATGATTACTATATCCATAAAATAGCAATTTATCATTTAGCATAATATAGTGTGCAAGTATAAATCCTTGAGGTATTGTTATCTTGACAGATTAATTATAATTTGAAACAAGACATAATCTGACAGATAGATGTGTATTATAATAATAATCAGTATCACTACATTATTTATCATAGAAATGTGTAATATGCGAATAATGAGGCATACTCATTATTATTTTTTTATTGTCGCTTTATGAAGAACACACACACTACATCCATTATATAAACTCACGCCTTTTACCCATGGGGGTAGGCAGAAACTACAGAACGCCACTTGCTACGATCCTTACATACTCCTTTCGCCTCTTCCACGTTCATACTCACACACACACCCCACGCCTCTATCCCGTTCAATCAAAGTAAGATTTAGAATTTTATATTAACTTTTATTAACGATCGCAATCTAATCTCTGTCAATATCTGTCAAAAATTCCTCTAATAAAACCTACATATTGCAGGTGCAGGTTTGCAGGTGGCGTTCTGTGGTTTCTGCCTGGGAAAAAGGCGTGAGTTTATGTATGTATGTATATTTTGACCTTTTATAACCTTTTATCTAACTGCAATCTCATCTTAGCAACGATCAATGTAAAAACTTGTCAAAAATTAATGTAAATTAGAGATATTTCAGATTGAGATTGATATTAGAACGCGAACGTACTTAAAAATACGAGAATAATTGTCCCTCTGACTGTGAATGCTGCCTGTCAGCGAACGTTAACGTTTGGCGTAAACACGGCCCTACTTCAATTCCCCATACATTGACCCACGTAACTGATACCTAGAAAGATAAGAACGGTTACAGTCATGGAAACAATCTTACAGCAGTTTGAAACAACATTAAGATACATACATTATTAAGTACAATCACAAGCATAAATATATTTTACAATTTCGATTTTATAAGCGATTTGCTCAAAGACAAAGCCAAAGTCAAATCATTTATTTTAATTAGACCAATAAATGGCACTTTTAAACGTTATTTACAAGAAAGAAAGAAAAATTAGTATGATTATGATTATAATTACGAGCCTAAGTAAATAATATACCTATTTTGATGTTACTGATTTTCAAGTACCCCTCATAGGGGCTTAAATGGAATCGCAGGCAAAATGCTAGTTGTAACATATTTAAACACGTGACTGTACTACATCGCCCGTGATCGTAGGTCGAGATTATCGATCTGTTACGATAACCTGACTTACTGCTGGCTTGCTTGTTCTATTTTACTTGATTGCTTGTACGCTAGTCTTCCTGGGTAGTTGTAACATATTTATGCTCGTGACTGTACTACATCGGCCGTGATCGTAGGTCGAGATTATCGATCTGTTACGATAACCTGACTTACTGCTGGCTTGCTTGTTCTATTTTACTTGATTGCTTGTACGCTAGTCTTCCTGGGTAGTTGTAACATATTTATGCTCGTGACTGTACTACATCGGCCGTGATCGTAGGTCGAGATTATCGATCTGTTACGATAACCTGACTTACTGCTGGCTTGCTTGTTCTATTTTACTTGATTGCTTGTACGCTAGTCTTCCTAGGTAGTTACCTCGTAGGGTTCACGCGGCGGTAACAAATCTACTGGTTTGATAAGATTCACTGTAGGTTTCAGGTGATTTTACTGAATAGTGACAAAGTCAAAGTCAAAGCATTTTATTTCAATTAGATCGTTAAGATGCATTTTTGAATTGTCAAGGAGTCGATCAGTTATTCAGAAAGTTGAAGTTAGATGCTCGTTCTAAAACGTAGGAAGGCCTTTGGAGAAGAATGAGTAAGAAACACCATGGACGAAAAAAACAGCTGTTCCATAAGTATATTTGTGTTTATATATGAAGAAAATGTGTGGAACAACATAATTATTTCACGATTTCAGAGTTGATTGCATAGTAAAAGTGATGAGTGTAATTGGGTGGTTCTCTGATTTCGGTTCAATTTGAAAAAAATGAGAGAAATTTTAGATTTTGAAAATCTTAGTGTGAAACGAAAATATGATGGCTTAATAATTTTATGTATGTGTAAATATTTTCGAATTGCATCGATTAATGTCCGAGATATAGGTAGCTGAAGTTTAAATTCGTGATGGTAATGATTTTTCGTGTTATGGAAATGATTACTATGTACAACGATTACATGAAATGAGATACAAACTAAAATATTTTTATTTATTTTCTTAAAATAAGTAAAGCACAAGTATTTCTCATTTGTTTACTGTAATAATCGTTTACCTAAGTGTATTACTATTAAAACTACACAAATTGTAAAACAAAATAACAACCAAGGTGTAATCTAAGCAACTAGCCTCTGAGCAATCATTTCTTTCGTTCAGTCTTTCTTCTTTATTATACTAAGTACTAATAAAGAGGAAAATGAGACTGAACGAAACAAATGAAAATTACTCAGAGGCTGAAAATTGATGGTAAATTATGGTAAAGACTATCACGGTAATGACATTTTATGTTATTTTGATTTTTAAATCAATTATGTTAAAGGCTATTTGTATATCTAAATATTACTCTCGTAATAATACTCATCAAGACAAACATTTCAGAGGTACATTAAAAATATTAATCGTGTGACTTACCTAAAATTTCTCAAATACGGTAAAGACCACTAAACGGACCAAAGGTAATTTTTGATAACAATTACCTAAGTATCTTTTATTTCTCGAGAGCGCGGGTTTCTTGCACAATTGCTCTGAAGCGACCGGTCGCTGCGGAATTGTGCGGGGGAAGGGTAAAAGAGTAGGATTTCCATGTAAAAAGTTGTGTACATTTCTTTTCCTGCTTACGGTAGTGACTATTTTTCGGTGACAAAGACAAATACATTTTTAAAAAAATAATGAATTAATTCGTATGTGTGATATTGAAGGCAAGTAATCCTTAGTATTAGTTCAATAAATGGAATAAATTACAGATACATATAACTATACCTTCTTAGAAATGTTGAACTCTAAAGTTAAGAACTCGCGTAAAGGACATCGATGGTAAGGACATTTGTGAGTGTTTTTCATTTTTTATTATTTTTGTGTCTATACTTACGTTATTCTTTTGTTGAATACACCTCGCTAAATGTCTTCAAATCAATCAGCTTTAATCGAATCTCCTTAAATGTTAGTAACTTTTTTTTTATGCAACCGGACATGTGATTGGTGCGAAATCAGAGAACCACCCAATTACCCCTTTGGAGTATTTCGTAAACAAAAAAAAGGTAGTATCTCTGTAACATCAAGCCCATATTTACTGAAAGGTGATTGAGGTCCAGAGATGTATTCGGTAGGTACATATTATTATTTTTTAAATTCATTTTGAACATAAAAATTAAATAAGAATTTATACGAGCAGAAAACAGAGAACTTTTTGAATCTAGAAATGTTTTACATAATGGTATGTCAAATTCAAATTGACAATTATTGTCAAAGATTAAAATCGTGTGGCAATGCTCAGTGAACCCATCTACCTATCTTGTTAAAATAAATAGTTGACGTGGTCATGGCAAATACAATGAAATAAAATGAAGAATACTACACAATCAATTTTAACACAAACAGACAAAAATATGATAGCAATCTAACCTCAGTCTCAATCTGTCAAAAAATACCTCTAATTTACCTTCGCTGAGATGAGATTGCGACTAAATTCACCATTTGACGAAATAGAGCACATCTAAACGATTCAAATCTTTGGTTATTATGTAAAATCAAATCGTCAAACATGGCATGGAAATGTAAACAGTAACTATAGCTATGTTTACAGTTGTAACCGTTCGTCGCTGAACAATCTATTATTATGTATACAGAAGTGGATGGCACTTGAGGTATCGATTTATCGTGGTAACAAACATTTCGTATTTGTACTATCGTAGTTACCAGTAAGGGCTGTTTGTATGATTGAGTATCGATAAAGTACGAGTACATTGTCTCGTTAAATTCTGATGTTATCATTTGGTAAGGAACATTCCATTGATGACGTGGAAGTAGCACTAATTAATAACATAACATCATCACGCCTTTATTCCCCGAGGGGTTAGGCAGAGGTGTAGGTACCTATTAGTACACCCATATTGTGCCAGTTATGTTTAAGTCCCATGTCATAGGGGGCGAGCCTATTGCCATCAACCGGGCACAAATCCAAACTCCGAGGCTGCTACTAAGAAATTCCTGACGGAAAAACCCAATATCGTTTTGCCCGACCTGGGAATGGAACCCAATACCTCATGTTCAGCAGTCGCTCTTTGCGACCACTAGATTAACGAAGCAGTCAAAATTAATAACTTACCTAGTATATGCCACGTTTACACGCTTGTGTATTGCATGTGCTTGGACTTGTGTGAATTCGAAGAAGCTTATCGCCATTTCAATAGACTGTCGAGTTTTGAACACAGATCAAAGGGCGCTTGCGACAAGCGCTAGTGATGCATTCACGCATTGATCGCTTGTGATCTAGCGACGGACGGATAGGTATTCTGTTTTGTGCCAAATGATCAATCGCAAAATGAGTAGGTAGCTGGTTGGACGATGAGACTTTTTGGTGGAAAGAAGCAGGGAGGGGTCGCCCTAGGAAGACCTACACTGACCTTATTGGTGAGGTTCTTCAAAAAGGTCAGGTGCGCAGTACTCGTAACCGGCGTGCTTGTATGACGCGATATATGAACGTGGATGAGGCGAAAGGAGTATGTAAGGATTGTAGCAGGTGGCGTTCTGTGGTTTCTGCCTACCCCCATGGGAAAAAGGCGTGAGTTTATGTATGTATATGTATGTGTTTTGGTGGAAACCGGGCCTTAATCTCGATTTGGCAAATGGCAACATCCCTTAGTAACCTTTTACGACCCCCATGAGAATAAGAGGGGTAGCCTATTCTTCTCTCGAAAGCGCGAATCAGAAGTTACACTGGGGAATAAAGGAATCGAATTAGGGAACAGTAACAGTCTCAACATCTGCAGGTTTCAAAACATAGGTAGATGAGACGCTTGGGTTGCATTGTAAACAATCTTAAATTCAGGCATGAAATATTGTAAACTGTTATAATGTACCAAATAATAAACATGGTGGAATTAACGTGACGCAAACTTTTATCATTTACGTCAGTTATTGAAAAGATACCAGCTGATCCATACAAAATTGTTACACCTACACGGTCAATAATAACTCAACTTATTACAACTCAGGCCCAGATATGCCAGTTTCCTTTATGGTATAGCTGTTGTTTTTTTTTTATATTATCGACGTAAAATATTAACGCTGCTCGCAACTTGTGAATAACTCGATAATAATCTAGCTTTATATAAGTGAGAGAATTATTGCAATCGGACCAGTACTTTTAGAGATAACCACTTACAAACAAATGAATGATATGATGAATAATTGTACCTCTTTATAAAATTCACATAGATACTTCGATCAGAACTCAGCCTAGCATTATTAGCAGTGGCCTCTAAGGTCTTTGATGGTGCAGCTGTTGGTAAACAGAGATGAAGAAGAGGAAGGTGAGGAATCGTTTGTGGTGTGACTTCAAGGTCGCATTCCTGCTCATCGGAGAACGCCCACCTGATTAAGTCGTGTCTGTAACTACCCATCTGGCGCTAAGAAAGAGAATAGGAACCGCGCGCTATATACAGCCTGTAACAAAACCCTGTCCGATCCTTAAGGGTATTATTCGGCATCGTACTGCGTACACATATACGTAACCATTTAATGGATTTAAGATTATTATTTTTCCCCAGTGAAAAAAAAAAGAAGAAAGAAGAAGTAAGTAATTAAATTAAAATAAAACATAAAAACTGATCAACGGCAACACTGATCTGACAGGGTTTTTGTTACATAGTGTATACTAAATATAATCATGAAAGACAACAATATTACCTACTTGGTAAATAACAATTTTGTCATACGGAACTTATTGGTACACCGCAAAACGTCACTGTAGCTGTGATTCATAGTTTACACTATTGCATTCAGAACATGTCATTATGATTTACGCGGGAACGTACAATCATTTAAAGGAAAATTATTGAATAATTCAATTATTAATAATTCTAGCAGGATGACCCTTCAAAAACTAGGGAAAAATGTTCACGAAACCGGTAAAATAATAAAGCAATTTTACGGTAACATGTTGTATTTTTTTGTCATTATATATGTATGAATTTTGACTCAACAAGCATGATGTTAAATGTTGTTAACCTAAAGGCCAGTGGTTTTCAAAGTTGACAGTAACGTGAGTGCGACTCATCTAACAAAACTTTGAAATTTATGAAAATCACATGTTGGCTGTCATGAACACAAACATTAATCAATGGCGATACGGTTGGCACAGTTGTTGAACGATTGGCTAGTGCGCTGAGAATTGTGGGTTCGATTCGCGCATGGAAAAAAATGTTGTTTAGTTTATTTTATTAATTATTATCAAAAAATTCATTGTCATGTTCCAGGTCTGGCTGTTTATGTATGCGAATTAATATATTTGTAAACGCACCATACTGGAGACATTCCTAGTGTAAAGCAATGTTTTTTTTCTAAAAAACAATGAGAAACTCCATACAAGTAACAAACAAAAAAAACATTCAGTTGTCAACAATCGAAAATGTAACTTATTTTTATTACTTTATGTACTTAATAAAATAAAATTAGTGCTATTTTATTGAGATGCATTTCCTTTTTTTTGGTCAATTTTAATAATTGCCCAACCCATAGTTTAAGAAACGCTGCTATAGACCATTTGCTCTAGTAAATCACTTTGTGCATTGTGTGTGTTATGTAACTTTACATCGAAAACCGCTTCCACTTCTACTTACACTATTTTCACATAAAAACTTTCGAAGAACAAGATTTTACAAAGAAATGTATCACGGATTCAATAATAAACATTTTAATGATAACAATTAGAGTAAGTAGTACCTACTGAGTAACAAATATATGGTAAAAATTAAAATCAAGGTCGGGATCGCGTCATGAACGTCCGATCGATAGTGGAGTGTGTGTCTCCATTGTATAGTATTTTGGTTTCTTTGGCGAAACTCACTCGTGATTTATAGTTTCTTGCCCGTTCTTCTCCATACGAAACTACCTTTTGGGATGGGCAACTAGATTAAATTTTATAAAAAATTTATTTTCTATTTGGTTTTAGTTGTTATTGCGGAAATGGTTAGACAATAAAAAAAAACAATTGTTGCAAACAAAAATGTAAAAATAATTAAAGAGAAACAAAATAATTTTACTTTAGGTCGTTTACAGGAAACAATAACCTACATTTAAAAAATAAGAAATTTTAATAAGGGTTTGATTTTATTCACAAAAATAAATGTACCACAAATACAAAATTTCCCTAAACTCTTTATCGTCGACCGATCAGTCGGGACTCGGGACTTCCAGAGGTGAACAACCCTTTAAACAGGGCCGACTAGATTTATTATCCGTTAAACTTCAGTAGCACCCCTGAGAGATCTTTTGAAGCAGCAAACTAGCCTAGGAAATTTATCTGTTTTTGTAGTCTAGGTATCAGATAAACCCGTAAGGTAAAATAAAGTAAACCAATCTAAAGATCCTATTAGTTTATTACGGAACCAGTGATATTCTCTTGGGGTTGTTGTATTTTAAGGTATATTAGGGTCCGCCTAGGAGAGTGTTTCCAATGTATAACATAATGTTACAAAGTATTTTCAATTATGTATTAATTTATTTCTGAGTTGTCTGATGTGAAACCTAGGTAGAACAAAATAAAAAAGGAACTTTAGGGGTCTGGTGATTAATGTATGTGAGTTTATATATTTATACACGCACCCACAATATATGAGAAATTATTGTTTGGACCAACATTTTGTTTTATAAGTAGTGAAAAAACTATTTATTCATTTTTCTAGAAGTTCTCACTGGAATCTTTTCGGTACTATTTTTTACCGAAATTACTTAACTTTGATATCCATTAAAAGATAATTACTGAAAATATTCAGTAAATAAACCGACTGAGGCCATTTATTTATTTAATTTCACAGCAATAAAGTGATTTCACAGCTGACATGTCAGTATAACAATATTATTGTTATTTTCGAACTGTACAATTTAACTCATAATCTTACCATAGAGAATCATAATCATCTGCCTAGCCTTTTCCCAACTATGTTGGGGTCGGCTATCCAACCATAGAGAATAAACTAACGATTACAATAACTATGAATATTGTAAAACCATTCAATGACTGTTTAGTACAATACGCGCCACGAAAGATGAGACTTGACAAGCGTCAGTAATGGGGAGCTTACGCAGTTAAGGATGTACGAAATAGTTATCCATAATTTGTGTTATTATTCTTTTCGATGACATTTAGAGTAAAATTCTTAATAATATTATAATGTTTATTGCAAAATGAAAAGTTTGTGCGATGTGTCGTACATGTACTATATGTGGCAACGTCATTATCTAAACAAAATAATTGGAGCACACCAGCCGTTACATTTTGATAACATAATCATGGTATGTAATCAGTTTAAAAAAACAAAGTAAATTGTATAGAAGAAATGTCTACAATTGACACTGACGACAATAGTCCTTTATTCAAACCGAAATCTGTTTACAATTTAGAATAGTTACTAAAAATGTGACCATTATGTATCTATAAGTAAAATTAATTTACCTGCAATTTAGTAGGTACTTTATTATTGCGCTTACAGTAGTTTTTACTGTCATATTTATATTTAATAATGTACTAAGTACTTATCCAAATAATGTAAATATGTTTTTTTTTGTCCATTCCTTTCTATACGAAACTACCTTCTGGAAGAATTAGATTTAACTCATTTTTTTTCCCACACAAAATATTGTTCTACTTTGGTTTTACCCATTTCTTACGAAACTTAAACACGAAAATAAATATTTATTTTATTCTAAATTTTTACATTCAAAAATTTGAATGTATTAAAACAAATTATTTGATTCGAACATAGAAGTTACCAAGGAAAAACAAAATAATCCATAATTATTACACAATAATTACATCATTCAAATACCGTACAGTGGAAACGCGCACGCCGACCCGTCAGTTTATATTTACGCGCCGTCTGACGCAGGCGCAGTGACTTACGCGACGAGGTTATGATCGCACGTGTGTTAATAAAACACCGATAAATATCACGTATAAACAGTGTATCGATAACAGAACAAACGATTCTCGATATGGATTCGATACCAGTGAACCTACAGGAGTTAAAACCCGAAGGTTTTAAGGCGTTTCTCGATTCTTTCGATCATGTGTTTTCGGATTGTGATGGTATGTCATTTGAGTTAATTGGTGATATTGTGGCTTTTGTTTTTGGACTGTTGCTATGCAACAAGTGCGATATATTGTGGTAACTTACAATATCTTATAGTATAGTGATGTCCACGTTGCGAGGTAGTGTCATCGGCAGAAAACCGGTATCGATACTAGATTATGTTGACCCCTTGTTTAACAGTAGTTTTAATATATTTGGCGAATGATCGATACCTACATAATTGTTATATACGTCTTCCTTATTAGAACAATGACTAGTTTTATCAATATTCCAATTAGTTAATATCAATCATTGATATCAGCTGTTGTATCTGAAAATATCATGTACAACATTTATTATTAAAAATATTAGCTTCTGCTCGCGGCTTCGCCCGCGTAAAACGTAACTTTCCGTGATTAAAGTAAGTTGAACTATTATTCCAAGGTAACACATTACCGGGATAAAAAGTATCTTATGTGTTAATCCAGGAAATGGTCTATCTATGTGTCAATTTTCATCCAAATCTGTTCAACGGTTTACGCGTGATTGAGGAACAAACATCCAAATATCTTCAATACCTTTCTCATTTATAATATTAATAGGAAATTTATAAATCTATAAACAAAAGCAGTACCTATTTATCAGTTAAAAAATCCCATAAAAATCAAAAAACAGCTGTTACAACTACGAGCCTATGTGACATTTTTTACATTAGCATCTTAAGGCTCTAGACAGACGGACTGCATTTCAACTGCAATCCAACTGCAAATTTGCAGTTCGGATGCAGTTTGAATGCAGTTGACACGACTGCAATAGAACTGCAAACCAACCGTGCGGTCCAATTGCAGTCGGCGTGCAGTCGTGTGAACTGCACACCGACTGCAATCGAACTGCATCCGAACTGCGGGGGGGCGGAGCGTTAAAGTAGTGCGGGCGGGTGGGTATGGTGCAGTTCGGATGCAGTTCGATTGCAGTCGGTGTGCAGTTCACACGACTGCACGCCGACTGCAATTGGACCGCACGGTTGGTTTGCAGTTCTATTGCAGTCGTGTCAACTGCATTCAAACTACATCCGAACTGCAAATTTGCAGTTGGATTGCAGTTGAAATGCAGTCCGTCTGTCTAGAGCCTTAGATTTCAAAGTACTTAACCTTGAACATTATCGCATACAGATTACTTCAGTAATATAATAATGTTTATTTTTAGTAGATATTAACTCAAAATATTATCCGTTACACTGAAGTTGGATATAACTAGTTAAACCTATTTTTATTTTTCAATATTTGTTCCGTGCAGAAATTGAACCAGCGGCACGTATACGTCAGTCCGTGAGCTACAAAGTCTACCGTTACGGGTATTTGGAGATTATTTAGCAACAACCAACTCAGCAAATCATGTTAGGCAAAGCACAGATGATCAGCACTTTACAGCTAACATCAGCTGACGACAGAGGAAGCTGCTGTAGTTGGCTCTGTCTGTACGCAGCCTTAATTCGATTTCTCTGGGTCGTTTTCCAATTGAAACATGAAATGTAGGTTTTCATTAGCATCTTTTGCAGTCTCCCAAATATAAACCGACATTTTCTTTCTAGGAGTAATATGGAACAGAACTCCAATTCCTGGTTCTGGCGCATTCTTTAAACTGATGAAAAAGCAAGGAAAAACTGTTCATTTTGTTTCAAATAACAGTTTAAGAAGCAAAGAGAACTATGCAGAACGATTCAAAGCTGCAGAAATTGAGAATGGCTACGTAAGTAACAAATTATGCTGACATATTTGTAAACTAATATGACACGATACTCGAAGACATGCTCTTGGGCTTATGCCATTGCTTATATAACTCCGATTTGGATCTGTTAGCTCAAGGTTAAACAAATATTTATTACTAGCTAAATCCTGCGGTATTATCCACGTCAAATTATGTCTTTGAATACTGCTTGGCACCTGTGGGTCGTAGCGTAATGTTATATGGCCTATAACCTTCCTTGATGACCGCCCTATGTAATGTTTAAAGATTTTGTCAAATCGGATCAGTAGTTCCTGAGATTTGCGCGTTCAAACAAATATACTCGTCAGCTTCATAATAATATAGATTTCGATCTGTTAACTGAAGGTTAAACAAATATTTAGAATTAGATATTTCAATGCAGAATATGGAATATGCAAATCAGAATGTCGACTCTGAAAGTGTTTTTCAATATATTCAAATCCATCACGGTCATGGTTTCCGTGGTACAAACACCGTGATCTTAGCGTAACTAAAAATAATAGGGACGATACTAAATTCTCCTATGCAGATTTTTGAAGAATTACACTATGCCAAAATATCTATTGAAATGAATATTTGCTTGAAACTTGATACGTGACTGTATGGATGCTTTTTTAAAAAGGCTATGTTATTTATCAAAATAAAATACACACATCAAAAGAAAGTGTCTAGGGATCAATATATTATTATTACCAAATACATCTTGATCCCTAGACACTTTTGATGTGTATATTTCTGATTCTGATTCTATTCCAGACTATAATTAATCTCTGTGTCAATTATTTAGATCCGTGATTGAGTTACAAGCTTGCATCCATCGTAACTTTAGCATTTGTTTTTAAATTCGAAAATTTTATTGTTCTACCTAGAGCAATTTTCGAGAAAAATCCACAAAATAGAATAAATCAACCTCATTCCATTCCAAATGTAGAATACGCGCTGAAAAGGAAACTGTCTCTTATTATGCAAAACGTTGAACTATAAACTCGACGCGTCACTGCATGGCTGCCAGCCAATCCATAGTTCTGTAACCACTTGGAGATCTGCCCGCCTCATAAACTGAGAACGAGGAAGCAAATAAAACGAATTGTTAAAGATTTCTCAAACATTTGGAGAAGTTTCCTTAGATAGATTTAATGCATCATTCGTCTCATACATTGGGAATGCTGAAAATGCAAAATTTTCTTTAGCCCGCATGCGGGTTTTATGTATTTTTGATTCTGAAATAAACAATAAAATAACAGCAGTCTATATAATTGTCCTAATGCAGCTATGCTATTCTCTAAAAGACTCGACGACGAACTCGTCGACGAAACTAGTATGGTCTCCAGTGGATTTTCAACTTTATGCTCTAGACCATTTAGTTGAAAATCCATTAACGACAAACTGTCTCTACGACGAGTTCCGAAACAGTTTGTCTTTTAATAGATTTACAACGTTGTCGAGTCTTTTAGAGAATAGCACCCCAGGACAAAGGCCTCTTCTCATACAGAGAATGCACGAGCATTGATCACCATGTTTGCTCACGGCGGATTGGCGATCTCAAACTTTAAATTATCATAAGTCCAGGTTTCCTCACGATGTTTTCCTTCATCGATGACAGTGATGTCTAAGATAAACTTTAGAAGAAATTCTAAAACTACCTTTTGGGAGGGGCAACTATGTAGATTCAATTCAATTTTTTTTTGTAATGACTTTCAAAAGTGCCTTTTATTGGCTTTATTGAAATAAATGATTGACTTTGACTTTGAGACAAAAAAAAACAAATTCAACGCCTTATTTCGGTGACAGAGGCCAATATCACTAGAGTGTACGCAGAAGATACCTATTATAGTGCACAATGTGTACGCAAACACAGGTGAAGGTGAGGTCCTCTTTCCTCACTTTCATAATCCATGGGACGGTAAACCGACACGACAGGGAAGGGATTAGGCGTTGGACCATCGGCTTTACATGCTTTCTGAGGCACGGGTATCACACCACCAAACTCCAAATTCAGGGCACTAAGAAATAACGTCTAGTTGCCACTGCAATAGCGCGTGATATACTGAGCAATATAACTTCAATGATAATGATAGATACCATGACTACCGCATGAACGTGAAGAATTTTATCACGATTTCGATTTAAAATTAGCGATACTGCCAAGTCATTAAATTGTGGGTGGTGAAGCAGAAATGCATTATGCTGGTTTTGGTATTTGCACGTGTTAGATGCATGCTTGACAAAAATACACTTGGAAATATACAGGCAGATTTCTAAATCACTGGCCATCTTTCAGAGTGAAAGTAGTCATGAATATGAAGAACTTTTAGTATTACACTCACTGTGAGATGGCCAAATTGTAAGGAAAAACTTTATATTCGCATATTTTTTGGTTGGTTCTTTAATAAACGTTGTGTGTGTTTATAGTGATATGTTGAGTAATTTAAAAGTCAGTCTGTAGCTTTAAGTACATAGCCTTTTTGCCCAGATACAATTTAAAATATTTTTTGGATATGATCACAGGATTTTAACGTCCTCATTTTTCAAAGCATTGAGAGTCAGTTTATTAGTAAAAATATTTTTAGCCACAATAAAATTACAAAGAAAATTCAAAAGTGAGTCAATATATCGACCAAATGTCGGCCACGGTAGCTTATTTCAATAGAGAATCGTGTGCGCAATCACAGGTGCGCTTCTTCTGCCCACACTCTCAAAAGTACAATGGGTTAGTAATCCGACGTGACTGGGGAGAGGTCAGACATAGGACCAACGGCTTTGTGATTTTCGAAGCACGAGGGTATCACACCACCAACTTCTAAACTCCGAGCTGCTAAGAAATAGTCGTAGACATTCATACACTGTGTGATACTTAAGTACTCAAGATTTCATCATAATTATCCTTCAATAAAACTTTATACCCCTGCATATTGTAAACTGCTGTGCCAAATGTGATTGTTTTATGTCAGTGGTATTACATTTTAGATAAGATTAGCTTACAGTACGAGCAACCTAACAATATAATAACCTACCTTTTTCAAAACTACCTACTCAGCTGAGGACATTGTTGTTTAAAGTTTGAATTTGATGCGCTAATCTCCAGAACTACTGTTCCGATTCTGGAAATTCTTTCACGAAAAAGGAAGCTACATTATCCCTAAGTGCTACATACTATATTTTATCATTAAACAATTAGGAATCCATAAGAAAATTAACGCCGGCTTTACGGACAAAAACTAGTTAATAAAATTCTAATTCAGCTTTTTTTTACAGGATTACCTCACCATACCGTCCATTGCGATAGCTGAGTACTTAAAATCAGTCAATTTTGACAAGAAAGTTTATAGTGTAAGCTGCCCGGAGACTAATAATGTACTAAAATCCTACGGTATTGAATATAAAGAAGGGGTAAGGATCGTATAATTTTTAATGTCTTAATTGTTCCTAGACTAATTTGCACAAGTCTGTATTTAGTATTCGTTATATATTTTAACGTTACATAAGTTTAACTTTTTTTTACCTTTAGTAGCCTATTAATTTATCATTCATCAAAATGCATTTATTAAGCTTAAATTAATGTATAACCAGCAAAATATAGCTGTATATAAAATATTGTAAAACATTTATCTTGTAAGTACGAAGTGCAAATTCATCTCCATACGAAATTATCTTTTGGAGCTGGTAATTAAATTCTATTCTTTTTTGTTTATAACGTTCAAAAGTGTATTTTAATGATATTGAAATCAATGATTTGACTGTGATAGTAGAACTGAGCTCAATTTTGAAAACGGCTAAAAAAATAAATAAAATAAAGATTAAATAATAATAATTTGATTTACAGCCGCATGTAGGAGCAGATTACTACGAAGAATACGTCCAGTACATGAAAGATGATCTAGAAATCGGAGCAGTGGTAATGGATAGTGATTTCAAAATCAACCTGCCCAAGATAAACAAAGCTATCACTTATTTGAGCAGACCAGAAGTTCTGTTCCTATGTGGGGCAACGGATAGACATGTGTATTATAAACCTGATGCTACGACACTAGGTGAATATTGTTGTCTCCCTGCTATTTTACCAGATTCCATGTAGATAGTCATGAGTAAAAATATGAAAGGTGAAAGGCGTCTCGAGGACGGCCCAGAAAGAGGTGGTGAATCACGGCGAGGGGTAGTTTGAGGTGGAGGAGTCTGGAAAGCCTTGGAGAAGCCTTTGCTTAGCAGTGGGACAGTAGGCTAGGAAGAACAAATAAAGTATTTTACTTTACGAAGCATTCTATTAAGAAATAGATTTTTTCTCAAAGTCACAATCGTTTTTCACGAAAATCTCGCTATTTGATTTTTCATAAATGTTACATGCGGAGTGAAAAGGTCATCATGACAAAGCCTCTTACTATAGCTAAAGTACATGATTCTACAGTCCCATGAGAAGAAAATTATCGTCGGTTATTAAAAAGTATCAGCTGTTCCATTAAAAAGCGCAATATTCACATACTCAAAATGTTTAAAACAGTATTTTTATGACGTTTTTACCTACTGTCGGCTACTGTAAAGCTATTACAATCAAAATATGAGTTCTTCCAATAACAATGCAATTACAATTTTAGCTACTGGAATATTCACGGAGTTAGTAGCTGAAGAAACTAAACGTGCACCTGTCTGTCTGGGGAAGCCTGGTAAACCATTAGGACAGTTCGCGATGAAGAAGGCTGGAGTCACTGATCCGAGCCGAGTCCTGTTCATTGGTGATATGTAAGTTTAGATTAGTCAGAAGTCCAATCTTGCAACCAGTCTTACCAAAGTGTATTGTGTTGCCTAGAAACTGGGTTGTTGAAGTCAAATACTTAGGCAATAAATCCATGTCAAATAATGGTATTTAGCTAAATCCGTTTAGACTGGAAGGCAATCCCAACACAACGGGTCTAAAAAGTCACTTTTTTTACGAAAAAAAGTTTAAAATGTTAATTTCTAGGAAACTGCTATTTGGTATTTTTTAAGAACTACCTTTGGGATACTTTTAATTTATAAAAATACCTACTTACTAGTTTACTTCTACAAATTATTTTTGATGATTATTTTCTAAGTTAGAGTAGGACAGCACTGACATCAGTGAAGGAAAACATCGATAGTAAACCAGGACTTTTAATCTATACATATAAAAATAAATCCCTTTTTCCCTTGGTCACGGTATCACGCGTGAAAGACCAATTTCACTAATTCTTTTTTTGTTGTGTTTGTTATTGTAAGGAGAAGGTGAAAAAAAAAATGGCGCTAGCTGGGTCAGATAGTAAATAATAAATCGCCAATCCACCTAGAGTGAACGTGGTGATCAATGCTCGTGCCTTCTCTGTGTGAGAAGAGGCCTTTGTTCTGCAGTGGAACCATAGTAGACTGGTATTATCATATCAGTAAGAAGTCCTTGTAATTTGAGACGTAACCTAAATAACTTTAAAGTCCAGATTACATAAACTACTCGTTCTTCTTCTTTCAGGATTGAGCAAGACATCGGGCTAGGCAGAGCTACTGGCTTCAAAACCCTGCTAGTACTCACAAACGTATCAGTAGAAACAATGCTAGCACATAAGACTATTAGACCCGACTTCTACGCCGATTCACTCGGTAGTATTGTGCCTTTATTAGGGAAATTATAGACTAATTTAAAATGTTAATTAATTTAGTACAATTGTCATGATTCGAAAGAGTTCCACACTTAACATTTTAGGACAATGTTGCTTCCGTTTTTTGGTAAACGTTTATCCAACCTTTCAGGTCATAACTGAAGAAGATTTAATTCTTATAATTATGTATGACATGTAAAACGATCAACCTCCGACTATCCAAGATACGAGCATGTCTCAGTTTGAGAGTCGTTTGTCTCTATTTGTATGCTTTGTACAAAAGCATACCTTAAAAACCTGAAAATGAATAAAAAATAACGTCCAGAGACCTTGAATGACCTTTAAAAGTACGTACGAAAAAGAGGTATAATCATTAGTTTTAATGTCACTCCAGTAAATAGCCCTAGTTGGTATAGAACTGCACTTAATCTAGATTTATGAAAAAATAGCTTTTAATTACTGAGGACGTATTTTACAGTAAGCATCTAAGCTTCTATTCTATTTCATAAATAAATATTACTATTATTTTTCTACAAATTCTGTGAAGATTAAGTGAAAACAAAAGCTTCCTCTAGTTGTTTGCTTAGAAACAATCTAGATTTACTTAAGTTTAATTACCTATTGTTAATTATTTTCCTTCAAAGCAATTATTTGCAAAATAAATGTCTCATTATTTTTTGTTTTGTCGAACATTGCTTTTAACAGACATACAAAATAAATAAAAATCTATTTGAAGAATCTTAAAAAGTAATTGAAACAATTTATTAATTTGTGATGAAAGTACTTAGTAGACAGTCCAGTGGTACTTAACTTTTATGTTTGTACTTATGTATGTAATAGGTTACTTTTTTGTTTTTGAGTAATATTTTTTAAGTTTATGTTTACTTTTAAACATTTCATATAAAAACTAAGGTGTCATAATTATTTCAAAAAGATGGTAGTCTGTACTACGAAAACTTTACTGCTTTAAAATTACACATAATTGGGTAGTAACCAATAATACCAAGACACAGCTTATCAAAGGAAAACCCTTTATTTAAGCCCTGAGAAAGGACCCCGATAATTTGTTAATTAAACAAAAAATTCAAATTCAAAATAAGTTGGCAAGTATGATTATGACGTCATAGTAAGCTACTGTTATACAAAATTAATGGGGGATTCAAAAGACGGCTCATAAAAAATATATAATAATGTTGTAGTACAGTAAAACAGGGTTAATAGGAATGCAGGGGCTAATCGGGACGAAACTTTAAAAGGGATTTTAACGTTGAAATAAATTATAGTTTAGTGCCAAAAAAGGACTTTAATGTTTTTACCAGTAATTTAGTGTCCTTGTTAGCAACTAACTATATTATTTCAACGTTAAAATCCCTTTTAAAGTATCGTCCCGATTAGCCCCTGCATTCCTATTACCCCGTTTTCCGGTACTTTGAAACGTACAATGGGGTTAATACATGTGGATAAAAAGCCCTTATCTTTAGAATTAAATAAAAATATGTAGGTATATGTCAATTGTTTTATGGTG
Source organism: Hoplodrina blanda (assembly GCA_949316365.1). Taxonomy (NCBI): domain Eukaryota; kingdom Metazoa; phylum Arthropoda; class Insecta; order Lepidoptera; family Noctuidae; genus Hoplodrina; species Hoplodrina blanda. The sequence continues at coordinate 3,237,746 of OX438590.1, forward strand.
TCTACCATTAATGTTTATGCTTGAAGGAACGTACGAGTACCTTAAAAAGTGCCTGTTATTTTACGTACTATTTATTAGTTATCGAAACTGTCCAGAATACAAATAAAAACGTGTATTTTATCAATAAACATTCACATTTCATGAGTATTTTTTTATTTATCCCAATTTATTCAGAGAAGTTTGAAAATGGAAGGTTTGACAAAAGGTTGACGATCGTATCTAATGAAAGAAACTACTTAATAAAAAAAAACAACTAATATTCGAAAGTTTGTAAGTTTGTTTGAACGTGCTAATCTTCGGAATTGCTAGTCCGATTTGAAGAAAACAATTTTGCGTTATTTAGCCCTTTTATCGGTGAAGGTTATAGACGATAACGAAGCAGTATTCAAAGACGTAACAAGTAAAGCCGCGGTACATAGCTAGTTCATAATATTTTCCAGTCTGTAAAGCTAAATTAAACAAATGCTCTTAAAGTCTCAAAGTCATTATAATATAAGATTATCTTTGAAATAAAAGTCAAACTTAGTTTATTTTATTATGAATTTTAATGTATGAGACGTGTTCATGCCTCCGTCTCCTTTACGACTTGCTTTTATAGGACGATATTTTCACATGATTATATAAGAGCTGTCTTCTTTATTTACTAGTAGACCCGCCCCGGCTTCGCACGGGTGCAATGTAAGTGCAGTAGCATGCTAAGGTTTGAATTGCTGAGAACACGCGGTACAGGCCGTACCTACATCTGTGTGTATAAGAAATTATGTATTAACACAGTACCTACGAACACCTCAGAATTCGCAGACGGCGTCGAAAGGTCGTAAGTTAAAAAATGTGAATCTATTGCTTTTTGAGATTGCTACTCCACTTATGACCGCTACTGTACCTAAACCTTCTTCTTGAACCACTTGGTGAAAACCGCATTAAAATCCGTTTCGTAGTTTAAGATCCAAGCGTACAGAAGACGGCGGGAAGCAATTAAAACTTGAGTACCTAGCATTTGATATTATTTTCGTTTTTAATCGTCGCAACAGTCATGTATAACTTAGAAAAAAAAAAAAAAAAAATAGTTTTAGGCTACATACGCACTATGCAGTTAGCCGCAATGCGGCCAGCCGTCCGGCTGACCGGAATCACAAATTTGTATGAGAAAGTAGTTTTTATACGCACTGCGATGCGGCTGCCGGCCGACCGCTCCGGTCGCCCGGTCGTTCTGAGCGCTGCGGTCCGACTGAACCGCAAGCGCAACCGCATCCTGCGGTCCACCGGACGGCTGACCGCATTGCGGCTAACCGCATTGCGGCTAACCGCATAGTGCGTAAGTAGCCTAAAACTATACACATCAAAAGTGTCTAGGGATCAAGATGTATTTGGTAATAATAATATATTGATCCCTAGACACTTTTGATGTGTGTATATTTAACTATTTAATTTATTCCTATAAGATAAACGCTGTGTACTAAGAGAGACTTGTCAGTCCGTCACGAAGACTGACAATATGCGATTAGTTTATTTAAATATAATTTAAAATAATTATTTTATTGCAATCAATAAAATTATTATTTTAATTACTCAAGTACGAAGTAAAAATATAAAAAGTCTTTCAATTATGTAGATTGACAATCTCAATACAGGAATTTTCGCGTCCAGTAATTACAGTACCTACCTATGCCAATCGATTAACCACAAAGTAAACATTAAACATAAAAGCAATTGAAAATTGGTCAATATCAATTTACTAACCAATTTACTAACCAACGAACTAGTAACAAAAACAAAACTCAAATAACCACAGTATCCGTCTGAAATTATCAAATTGAACCAAAACACTGAACAAATCAAAACCAATTTCAGAACAAAAGGGTAAAGGCCACCTTTTTACGAGAATGTATTTGCAACAAAGCAACAATTCATATTTTGTATCGACAATAAAAGAATTAAAATCAATACAATTGAATCCTATTTTCTAGTTGAAAAGTCTCCATTCTATCTTCAAATTGTGTCCAGTGGGTCGCAAAAAGGACGAATTGATTACGCTATACAAAAAGTATTTTTATTTATCGGTCTTCTTTTTTTTTCAATATAAATTCTAGTGGCCGAATGTTACCAATGCTTCCGGAATTTGTATTGGCTCCGAAAAAAGTGGGAAATAACAAAATACCACAAGTTTTCTGTTTTTTTTAGGATTCCTTGAATGTTTAGTTCTTTGTGGTTCCCGCGGGATTTCAGCCTATGTGGGATTGTGGGTGCGTGAACAGGGATTCTTCTTGCGTGTCAACGATTCGCAATCCGTGGTATTTTTTTTCACAAAAGGTTGAAAATGGCGCCTGCACGATTGATATGAGCTTGCGGTTCTCTTGCGATTGAACGGTCGTGAAAACTAAAAGGTACTTGTATTAGTCACTGCTGCAGAATTTATTATTATTGATTTATTTAGAACAACAAGTACTGTCAGTGGGTCATTTTAGGGGCGCATCTTACAGACGATGTTATCCTAGAACGTAAAATTCTACAATAAAATTAATAACAATGGATTCTTTTTGTTTCTCTGTCTGTTTGCTCAGGCTAATCTACGAAACGGCTGGACTAATTTGGATGAGCACTGGCAGATAGCTGATGTTAAAAGAAGTCATATTTTAGGCTTTTATTTTAATAAAACAATTACGGTAAGTACCGCGTAAAAATCAGATATTCATACGAATTAAGTCGCGGGCATACGAGTAATTCATACTCATATTATAAATGCGAAGGTAACTCTGTTTATCTGTCTGTCTGTTACGCTAACACGACTAAACCAATGAACCGATTGGGTTGGCTTTAGTATCCTTTGGCAGGCGGACGGGGCTAAAAGTGGTTAAATCTGGTAGAGGATGGGGCCCCGATTATAACGCTACCACTCGTAGTACAAGGTAATGGATATTTTTCCAGAAATTTACAAAAATTGTTTCTAACCTCAAAACAGATAAAAAGCGAAATGTAAACGTTATTAGGTGAAACAGAACGTTAAAATAGGAGATCGACAACTAAATATCGTCTGTGGTGTACAATGTCATACCAAAATAGAGAAAAGGATAGCAAAAAAAAAACTGTCTCTGTTATAATTTGTTGTGTATTGTTGTTTTGATTTTTATAATAACATAGAAAGATGTAGAGTCTACTACAGTGTTACTCCTAGTATTCAAGAGCGAGCGAAGCGAGCTCGGAACATGGGGCACCCCGACTCGGACAGGTTAGGTTAGAAGGGGATGGCGGGGTCTGAAAGACCCCGCCATCCCCTTCGTGGTTATTTTTTTTAAACCACCCAGAAGTAGGAGCCCCGCGAAGCGGGGCTCCGTCGACGACGCCTTTGTTAATATTGATTGGAAGCAAATTTGATATTTGATTGTGATTTTCCCCGACCGTAGTAGGTGATTATAGTGTTTTGAGGTTAGATTACAAATATCTGTTACCTTTTCACGGGAGTGGTACCGGGGGAGAGGGAACACTCCCCCCTTCCCCCCCCACCACCTCCCATCCCCATCCGCCTGCCAAAGGATACTAAATTTTTACCTGATAATAATATTTTTTTACCAAGAAATAACCCATTCTAACAGTTTTTCATCGATATTTTCAATTCACACACATATTTATTTTTATTCGGTTGGTACCTAACTGTAGCGTTGGCCGTCTGTTTTATTACTGCGCGGTGTCATTCAACTTTTTCTGCATACATTCCTACTGTTTCCAATACGACTGGTACGTTCCTGTGTTTACACATTCAAATACGAGCGTTAGAATCGGCGTGATTCGGTTCTGCTCGTGTTATTTGGTTTTTTGAAGTGGGGGTGTGTGTGTGACTGTTCTTTATTTAAAACTAAATAAAGCTTTAATAAATTAAGTAAATTAATTGTATTCTACACGCTTAGGTATAGGATTGTTTTGTTTTCTATTAAAAAGAATTTGGTCGGACTTGACACAATACTTTTTTTTTTGTTATGGATGGGAAATTATCAATTAATGACGTCTTCCGCTATGGGCGGAGCGGATGGGAGCGTCAGACTCTTACTGACTAAAACCCACCCCGACCCCATCAGTGGACCGTGCGGCAGACGAGAGGTGTGCATTATGGAGGTACAAATACCCACCCCCCCCACACTTCATCACTCCGGAAGAACATCTTCCCCCCGGATGTAAACTGCAGTGGCCAATCTGGAAATCTCTTAACAGATTGCGGACCCAGGTTGGCCGCTGTAAAACTAATCTGGCAAAATGGGGCTTTCTTCACCCATCCCAAACGGGTGCCAGTGTGGAGCACCATCACAGGACATGCGTCACCTCCTCAGTTGCCCGTCGTGCACTACCACCTGCACCATCCAAGACCTTAATGAGGCCAATGATAGAGCTGTACAGGTTGCTCAATATTGGTCGGATAAAATTTGAGTGAATCGACACGAGAAGAAGAAGAAGAAGACTAAAACCCATCCGTGGTCCTCCTAAAATGCCCTTTGTGTTCCAGGGCCGCGGTGACTCTAACGAACAAAATTCAAAACCCGGGCGGCACAACTACCGACTTAATATTTTTAGTAAGTTTATGGTAGAATCTAAAACTAAAAAGCCAACAGATCACCCAGCAGCTGCAGCACATAAGACAAAAGGAATAATTTATTTGATTTTCTTTTGTTAAAAGTTATAGGATACTTGTTAGATGATCGTATCGATCACTAATTACCAGTCAAAAAAAAAAAAAACTCTATCCAGGGTCATTGTTAATTTACCTGAATTAATCTGAACAGGCGTCATTGTACTCATCATTGCTAAAAACTTTTGCTATAGGACCAGCCCTAAAATCATGAAAAAAAAACAACTACCTATTCCCTACAAAAATGCTTTACAAGACGATCATAATGTACAGAACAGCTGTTTTTTTATCCTGGTTTCAGGGTTGGTCCCATAGTAAAAATTGTTTATAATGATGAGTACAATGATCCCTTTTCAGGTTTCTGGTAAATTAACAATCACCCTGTATAAGTAACACCCTTCATCCACAAACTTTTAACACCAGCATAAATGCGCCGATACACGTTCACACCTCCAACATCACTTAACAATTCCTAATTGCTGACACGTCCGTGTACGTGATCAACATACTTAATTGCAGCACTATCAGGCGCTACGTACTCCACGGAACCCGCAGCACGCTTGCCCCGAAGTTTTGATGAACGCAATCATCCGACGGAACCCAATTAGCGTTTGTTTTACGTTTCAAACCCTTGGGTAGGAAGGTGGGAATGTGGAAAATTTATTTTATAGTCTTTTGTAGAAGTGAGGGCTTTGAAAAATTGGTTTGAGTTTGTTTTAGTGCTTTCATCTATACTAATATTAAAGCTGAAGAGTTTTTTTGTTTGTTTTTCTCTGGAACTACAGATTGTAAAATTTGTTTATTTATTTAATTTTCTTATTGTATATGATTTCGACTTATTTTGTTATTGTATATGATAGTCAGGTTCATAAGGAATAGTATAGGCTATATAATATCACGCTATGACCTACCGGAACGGAGCAGTAACCAAAGACGTAACAAAACACTAGTAAAAAAAAACAATATAATGGAGTCGCTAGTACTCGTAAGAAGGACCATCTTTGTAATGGAGTTCGAAAGATTTATTTATCTTTTTTATTTGTTTTGTGGTTTTTACTTTCACAGATATATTATGCCATCCCCGTCGTGTCATCAACATGATTTGTACTTGATTGTTCAATTTTTATCGTAAATTATATAAACTGACGACAACATTTTGTACCTAATATTCGTAAATCTAAAAAATCGTAAAGGATTTTCATGTTTTACTCTTAAATACCTTCGTAAAATCACTTTTCGTATCCACTCTTTTAGCTAAAGTACCTCTATATGTAAAACCACATTTTTAAAGTAGAAAAATATTTAGTCAAAACTATTCGCAAAGTAAAGTGGAATGCTGCAATCGCACCGCTCGCGCTATGAACATTGAAAAGTGCTTCAGATATTGGAAATCTAAAAGGGTTGTTTTAGTTTTAATATTAAACAAAAAATAATGTAAGTAGTAATTTAAATATCTGCTTGCATAAACAGGGAACTTTACATGAAAATAATTAATTGACATGTTTTTAATTTTCATAAGGTATTTACAACCAGGGACGGATTGACATCCATTAGGCAGTGTAGGGGCCTCATATCGGGTACCCAGAGCACGTCAAAAAAAACTTGTTTTGTGTGATTAATGTCAAACAAAATCAATGAAAGAAGGATTAGAAAAATACACGTTTTATTTTTTGTGGACTAGGGTAATATCATAACAGCGTAATATAATTTACTCGTTGTATAAAATTGTGTTGAGCAGAAAAAATAATGTTCTAAAGTTAGAAAAGGGTAAAGGAGTCCCGAGACATGAATTGCCTAGGGGCCCCGACTAGGTTAATTCGGCCCTGTCTACAACATAATAATATTACAATTTGTGGAACTTATTTTTCCCCTCGTTGGTTACAGTTCAATGAACCCATTGACACCAAAATTGATACAAAACAAAAACCCATCACTCGTGCGAAATACGTTCGAAACAAGTGAGGTATTCGAAACACGTAATGGCAATGTAAACAAAAATCCTAAATGGGACATAGGTAGATTTATTAGGGTTGAACAGGGTAGAACAGGGTGGAACAAGCTCACCGTGGATTGCTTTCGGTTTTATGGTATGTTAGGCAAGATCGGCAAACATGTCATTCTGCAGGCCAAGGTTGAATGCTTTGGCGATTTCAATATTGTTATCGATTTGTTTGTTGTCAGCTGTTTTTGGCAATTTTTTTCGCGTCATTTGAATTGGTTATGTTAGGATTACTTGGTTAGATATAAAGAAAGGTACCTACTTAGGACTTAATTTTGAACATGGAATTCGAGTTGTATAATGACTTATCGGGCATCAGCAGTCTCCCAGAACATAATACATAATACTATCCAAACGTCAACGCAAACGGTGTGTTGAATAGCACTTACGATTTAAATTCTTTTATCAGTGCCACTAACGCGTTTGTTGCGTTTACCATTTTTGGGTGCGTTTTTTTATTTAGGATTTGGTTTAAACTTAAAAAACACATTTTATTACGTATTTTCTATTGTACCTAATCATTAAAAATACTAAATGGCACCCAGGTGATGTTTTCAAAATTTTAGTGGCAATGAATGGGTTAAGGGCTATTTAATGAGTCTTGTTGCACCTGGTTTTTATAACAATAATTTTGATGAAACACTGCATCCTTTTTCCACAAAGTAAATAGGTGCACGTTACACAAGCGAAAGCTTTTCATAGTAAACATTTTATCCTCGTTACCCATCTACCTTAATAATATGGGGGTAAGGTTGCAGTTGCATATTTTCCATCGTGCAGCTAAACGGTATAAATTCCTTTGGTTCAGTATGCTAGATAAATAGCTATGTTAAAGGTATGTGTATAAGGATGATGTTTCAGTGCGATTTTCGCGGTTTTTATAATTAATTAGCTACTAAAAGCTACTTTGTCTATGTCAACTTCTACTAGAAGTCCTAAATAGCAAGGGAGCACAAAAACCGGATAAAAATCGTTCGCAATCTACACACATCAAAAGTGTCTAGGGATCAACATCCCTAACATTTGTTAGGGATGTTGATCCCTAGACACTTTTGATGTGTATATTTGTTAAAATAGCAGTCCATTGCTTATAAATGATTCGTCTATACTGATTATTATATTAAATTAATAAAAACCAATAGATATAATATCAAATATAATAAATAAAATATCTCTCTAGTATTTATAATTTAAATTAAAAAAAATTGTAAATAATTTTATCGACACGAAAAGAAGAAGAATTTAAAATGTTATTATTCTTAACTTTTCTACCAATAATGATTGACAGTAATTTTATTCTGCCAACGAGGTCACTGTACAAAGAAAAAATACGATAAGCGATCTACTTATACTATTTGGGTTTCATATCCAAAATTCCCCCTTGTATCGCAACAAAGTATTACCCTTGGGATACCCTCGCCCTAAGCCAGCCCGTAATACTCATTATCGTAAAACTCAGGTGCTAGCTCCACCGAAAATATGACAAGTTCGCTATTACCCGGCTGAATTGAGAATGCACTTTGCTCTAGAAAGTGAATTGAAATTAAAGAACTTTGTAACTTGATAGTGTTACATAGTTTTTTTTCTAATTTGAGATAAGGGTCGTTTTAGAATATAAAAGTGGTTTATTATGATTAATGTTGAGGTATGAAGGTAATCAACAGTTTATTGCTTGAGATGCAGACAAAGCTGAATACAAAGAATAATATTTTAGCTTATTTTTACTGTTGTTTTAATATTTTCTGTATAGTCAAAGCGAAGTTGTCTTATTTTTTTAATATTCACTATTATTTTATAAAATGTTATGTGATTTTATAAAACTGTAAGTAATATTTTAGCTAGAAGGATCTTATTCATTATAAGATGACACAATATTAATGAATAAATTAAAATAAAATGATAATAAAATATGAAAGATTTTGTACAAAAGTAGGTTTCTAATTATAAAATATTATTTATGTTTTATTTTGTTTAATAAAACAAATCCCAATTCTGAGAAATACTATTAAGAGGGTATTATTTTATCGTTATTGCAATGTTGTAAAGCTGAAGAGCCGACGGCAGAGAAGGCGCCAATCTCCGGAACTCATAATAGTAAGCTATGTTATCACTAAGCGCTAAAACAAAATAAGGATCCGTAAGATTCATGCAGGCGAAGTCGCGGGCAAAAGCTAGTTATTACGTAATAACTAGATCAACCTTTAGATTCACTAAAAGTAAAAAAAAATGTTTTAAAAAATAGTTCAGAACTTTCATTTGTTTATTCATTTTTGTATCATAACATTTCTGCTTAAAGAAAAAATTTAATAAACATAACAGCACGCCTGTAATCCCCGAAGGGTTAGGCAGAGGTTTACCCAATAGTACCTACACCCATAATAATAATAATAATAATAAATTTATTTAAGGTACATACATTACACCATTACATTACACCCATATTTGGCCGGTTCTTTAACTCCCATGTAATAGGGGGCGAGCCTATCAACCGGACACAAATCTAAACTCCAAGGCTGCTACTGAGAAATTCCTGATGGAAAAACCCAATAACACTTTGCTCGACCTAGGAATCAAACCCAAGTCATCATGCTCAGCAGTCGCACTTTGCGACCACTAGACCAACAATGCAGAAAAAAAAATTATACCGTTAAAATTTTCCTTTCCAATAGCTCCCATCCTTCGTACGACTTCGGCTAACCTCGGGATACACCGACATAATCCCTGCTACAACATGTTCAGTATAACGGTGCAATATTCATTACCATAAACCCAGGTGCGCTGGCTTAAGGTCCTATGTGTCTTATTTGTGTAAAATATAAAACCGCGTGCACTTAAATTAAGGTTGATGAGACCGCTTTTACTTGAGATAGCTTTAACATAATTTTGACGTGCATCAGTGGCGGTTTAAGTAGGTTTTATACTGTGACGTTCTTTATTGTGTCGTTTTCAAGGAGATGTGAGGAAGAAAAGGCGAAAGGAGAAGAGTAAAGAGTCTTTTCAGAGGAGAAACTGAAGCCAACATCACTAACTCGTGGTATAAGGGTGCGTCCATATCTGGCGAATGTGCCGCGAATGTGCAACTCGCGAGCCGTTTGCGAGCTGCCCGCGAGCAGCGCGTAGTTCGCGCGCAACTTAAGCGCCGTACGCGATCAGCGCGCGGGCGGCGCCAGTAAATGGAACTGTAAGCACGAGAATTGAGTGCGCGCACGCCTTTATACGAGCCTTACATGAGTTGCGCTAAAGAGGCGCACCAAACCATTGCCGTGACTGCACGCGCGCAGCTCGCAGGCAGCTCGCAAATGGCTCGCGAGCTGCACATTCGCGGCACATTCGCCAGATGTGGACGCACCCTAGTATTCCACAGACCGATTTTGGTCACAGTGGCCAATCTAATTGGAGACTAGCCAATTACTACGCAGGAGATATTATAGTGCACAAGTGTGTGTGCAAACACAGGTGCACTCCCTCTTTCCTAACTCTCATAGTCTGATGGCAATCTGACATAACCGAGAAAAGATTAGGCGCAGGACCAACGGCTTTACGTGCTTTCCGATGCACGGGGGTGTCACAGCACCAACTTCCAACTGACTGCTATAATATATGAAAATTCTATAATGGAAACTTCGCTTTTTGCCCAACCTGGGAATTTAAACCAGAACTCAGCAGTCGCGCTTGCGACTAATGAGGTAGTTAACTAGTAGTGTACTCCGTTTTCGACCAACAAGACGCTGCCATTATGGCAACCTACACTCAACCAGCACGATAGGATAGTCCAAATCACGATAAATACGGTAAGCATAAAATAATGCAGCAATAATGTCGCCAACTCAGCACTGGAGTCACGGAGCGATGCGAATATCCAGGTGGTATCGATTAAAGTATTGAGAAAATATAAAATGTTTAAGTGCTTACATAAAACGCCTATAAACGATCCATTGATGGATAACAGTTAAAGCTGTTGAAATGCCAGAGGGTTTGCTATTGTGTTCCAAAACTTAATGACGAAATTGAACGACACTCGTTCCCTTTAATCCAAAAGAGTGGGATGATGGCGTTTGCAAGTACTTATATTTTTCTCCTATTTCGTGATGACCTTGTGGTTAAGGCATCTACCTCCCACAAACGAGTTTGTGGGTTCAAAACTAGGAAAGTACCAATGTGACTTTTTCAATTCACATTTACTTTCTAAGGTTATCTTGGACTTCACTGTCATCGATAATGGAAAACATGTTGAGAAGAACCTAATAAATAAAATAAAATAAAATAAAATATGAAATAGAAATAAGATACGTTGGTACTGGCCCGTGGACAGTTGCGAACCCACAACCGATTTACACAAAACCTTGATATGTTATAAATATGTATACCCAAATCTTTCGCATGAATCATTCTATCTATCGGTAAAAACTGCACGAAAATCCGTGCAGTAGTTTTTGAGTTTATCGCGAAGAGACAAACGCAGCAGACGACTTTGTTTTATAATACGTAATGATGAGAAAATTACTTATCTATTTAATAAAATGCAATTAGTTTTGTTTATTCTCAAAATAATAATTATTTAGTGTTCAGTTCGTTTATTACTTGGCAAAGTTTGTAGTTATTAAGCTTTAGAACAAGTTTAATTAAAATGTTAACTTTTTAGTTTCAACTCATATTAGTTAGTAGGTACGTCCCGTCCTAGTCTAGGGCATAATAAAATTAAACTAGTTATTAAACATACCTATATTTATTTATTTAAGGACTTTGGAAGACTTACAGCTAAATACAATGGTGATAAATAACAGCATGATTATCTGACAGCCAATTACAAGTCTTCACGTCTAGAGCTTGTGTAGTATAAATTACTGTGGAACAAAATATACACACCGACAAAAAAGACTATACTATACTATATTATTATAATAGCTGCCATTACCAGTTTGTTTACTTAAGGTTATCTTAATCATTCATATGATTCGGACTGCCTCGTTTGTCTAGTGATCGCAAAGCACGACTGCTGAGCATGAGATCTTGCGTTCGATTCCCAGGTCGGGCAAAGTGTTATTGGAGTTTTCATCAAGAATTTCTCAGTAGAAGCCTCGGAGTCTGGAATTGTGCTCGGTTGATGGCAATAGGGTCGCCCCCTATTACATGAGACTTAAACATGTCTGGCGAAATGTGGGTGTACTAATAGGTACACCTCTGCCTAACCCTTCGGGGATTACAGGCGTGTTACGTTATGTTTTGTTACATGTAAGGTTAAGTTGAACGATGTAGGGAAGGTAGTACTCACTTAAAAGCTCGTTTACTCCGATGCTCATCGGTTCAACGATTAATATGATCAGCTTTTCCCAAATTAATATGCCTATCATAATGGGACAAACTGTATCATAATACTCATCAAAAGGCCTCATAATAAAAACTAATTAGCCAGGCACATTAAGGGCTTGTATCACTACACCTAAATAGAATTATTAACTAGATATATTAGAAAAAGGAACAGAATTGGTATGAAATGATCTGCCAGGCGTAATTGGAACTTATTCGAAAGTAGTGAAACAGACCCTTAAGACTATTAAAACCTAATAGCACACTAACATTAGTTCAACCTACTTCAATGTCATTAACCTACAAAAAGGTATTATATTCGCAATAAAATGATTATTGTATCAAATAAGGTTAACCAAGGGTCGAATGGAGCTATCTGAATAAATTCAAATGGTCGTAGAGTGAATTATCCCGAATTATATATTTGGTCCTTTAAGCGATAGTTATCGTATTGTAGTCTCGTGTGTTCTAAGAAGACTATTTATCGAACAGAAACATTCAAAAACGGAATAGAATTGTATAAAAAATCTCACAGTCGCCGTTATCTCTCTTAGTCTTACCAAGGGGTATCGTATTACCCAGTTACTGGGATTTGTAGGTCAGATAGGAAGTCGGTCCATTTAAAATACTGGTATTCAGCTGCATCCGGTTAGACTGCAAGCCGACCCCAATGTAGTTGGAAAAAGATTGCTCACAAATAATTTGATTGAAACTTTTTATCTAGTTTTTTTATGTCTTATCGGAACTTCGTCATTGAAATAAGTGGACAACGTGTAAATAAAGACAATTTTTATATTCTATGTCATTAAAGTACCGATCCCTTCAAGACTTGCAAAGTGACCTTGGGTTTTCTTATTATGATTTTATTAGTAGCCTAGCTAGTCCCACGCCTAATCTCTCCCTGATCATGTCAAATTGCTGTCCCGGACTATAAGGGTAAGAGAACAGGGAGTGCACAGTCAACAAAAGAGGGAAGTAACCAAGATCGGCAGATATAGTTGAAGTTTTTTTAAAAACCGATGGATATTTTCAAATGTAATTTAATCTAAAAAGTAGATAAACAGTTCATTAATTAAATTAAGTTTCAATCGAAGACATCCATCGGTGTCTAAGAAAAATTCAACTATATTGGACGACCCAGGTTACACTTATGTATTTTGTTTTCTTAATATTATTATCCCCACGCATACAAATTACCCTAGAAAATGGTAAAGGCAAATAACATGAATCATTATTCATTTATGACGTCAAAATTATACAGTTCCTACCTAGGTAGTTTACAAAGTTGGAAGGAGTAACACGTGCTGTGAGTGTGCAGTAACTCGTGTAGAATTTGTTTACTTTTCCGTCTAGTTTACACATTTCTACAGTATAAGACAGGGGTTTCTTACTTATTTATGATGCGCCCCCTTTCTACATAGAAAAAATTCCGCACCCCCCGCTCAGATGATTCAATTTTAGGTTTCTATCAAAGATTATACAGATAGAAAAAAAACATGACAGTTTTTTATAGCGAAAATGTTTAAATGTTTTATTTTTATCTACTTACATAGGTGTGTAAGTTGGTATCAAATGCTGTAAGTGCAGGGTAAACGCTATTAATCTATACTAATATTATGAAGAGGTAAAGTTTGTATGGTTGTAGGGGATAATCTCTGGATATACTGAACAGATTTTGAAATTTTTTCGTAAATTGTAAGCTACGTTTTCACTTAGTGCTATAGGCTATATTTTATTATGAAAAAAATAGGGATCCATGCAAACGATGTCGCGAGGAGAGTAGTGGTCCACGCCCCCCACTTTGAAAACCCCTGGTCTAAGACATGTGTGCAAGCATACTGAAGGTTCATTTAATAAAATCTAATGTATCACACGTGTCTGCTACAATGCAGTGCTAATGTTTTGGTTTTGTAGTTGTTTAATCTACATATAAAACACAACCTATAAAACTGACAAACTTCTGCATGCTACTTCGTCCATTTACTCGATAAAATGGAGCTTTTGGCATGTCGCAATACATAATATAACATAACGCCTGTAATCCCCGAAGGGTTAGGCAGAGGGTTGCCACTTAGTACACCCACATTTCGCCAGTTATGTTTAAGTCCAATAGGGGGCGAGCATATTGCCATCAACCGTGCACAAATCCAGAATCCGAGGCTGCTACAGAAAAATTCCTGATGGGTAAACCCAATAATACTTTGCCCGACCTGGGAATCGAACCCAAGACCACATGCTCAGCAGTCGCGCTTTGACCACTAGACCAATGTAGGAGTCAGACGCAATAGTCAGTCATGTCGCAATAGTTTAGCTTTATACCAGTGAAAGCCGTTTTGTAATCAGACCAGGGGGCTTAGACAAAGTAACAATTTCAAAACGATAACGAAGTTAGAAAAGACTAAAATGTAATGGGATTGACATAAGCCGCGTTAAGTCACGTGGACATGAAGCAAGACATGACAAGTTATTGACAAGTCAGAGACGATGACGAATTTAGTTATCGTTTCGCTACAAAGCAATGTTACTTTGTCTAAGGACCCAGTTGACCAATGACCATAAATTATCGATACTGGAAATATGAAATCCCTTTATACTTTATTTCATATTTCCAGTACCGATATACGGTAGAAAGATGAGCGAAAGACGTCGTGTCGAGTGCATGTTATCATAATATCAATATACCTTGCGAGATAACCTATTCTCCGTAGTAATAAGCCTGGCTTCATAATTTTCAGCGACTTCAAACCTGTTGTCGTGGATGTAGTAGATGATGAAATATTATGTTTTTTTTTTTTAGTTTCATACATCATAGATAGTGTACAGTCAGCATCAGAGAAAAGGAACCCCCCAAGACTTAAAGAATTATCGCCCGAGCGACGGCGCGCGCGCCGCCACTTGGGCGATCGCGTCACGTGACTCAGAGCCCAAGCGGCTCCCTCCCCCGCCACGCCGCCTCACCCATCTCTGCCTGCCACCGATCCCACTCAATCAGTATTTGCACCTTTTTAATATTTTTTTGGAATTTTTTCGGCTTACAATGAGTAACTAAATAATAATAAACTTACAAAAAGCTAGGCGCGGTTGAGGATACGAACACGCACCACCATGTGCCAGCCGATAATCTGGACCGTGTCTTATACCACTAGGCTATTGGCACAGTTAGCAAATGTATCGAAATTTTTAATATAATTATTTCATTTATCGAACAAGGTTGATAACGCTCTAATCTTCTAGATAATAAGGTTTAAATTTCAACTTCCATCACGTGTTATATTTCTACCTTACCGTTTTGATTTACGATTAAATAAAATCAATTCAAATTAACTAAAAGACAATTCAAATATCTGAAAGATAAGGTTGAAATTAGCATAGATTTTTTGTTTGGTTGAATAGAATGTGCTGGATTCTAATTGTTGCACTACCGTCATTTGACTTCAGAAACTTAGCTGCCGTATGAACTGCGAGATATGGTTGAAATTAGATTACTTTTTTGCTCTATAATATAATTATATTATTATAATTTAATATAATAATATATTATGTAATTAAGGAAATAAATGAATATTGTTTATGCAACATGACTAGTTTTTCTTATAAACCTCCTACATATTTTAACATTTGATTTCATAAATAATAATTGACGAATACCACCTAAAAAATAAAATCCTAAATTAAATCCTAAAAAAAGAAAAAAAGAAACTTATTCCGCGGATTTGAACTCGCAACCATCGCATTGCTCAGCCGCAGTCTTAACCCCTAGACCAACACGACATCTACGATACACTGCAAAAAACTTAAATGGTTTGATGTCATTACCAAAGGGGGTACCTTTTCTCTGATGCTGCATAATAACCGATGATTCTAAAAATCTGGCAAGAGTTTTTATTTAATCTGTTAATGCTTGTAATTATCAGGAACTGCAGGCTGGTCAAAGAAAACAAAAATAGTACTTTTAAAAAAAAGTTAGAGAGCGGAGCAATCATAAGAGACGTAATTTAATAGTTAGTGAGGTATACAACTTTACTTTTCTGAAATTAATTAGTATTATTATGTATTTATAATTCGGTATTTAAAATACCTTTAAAATACCTACTTATACTATTTTATTTGGCAATAGTACACAGTAGATACTACTGACTATGTCATTTTAAATGGCGATAGTGTATCTGCTGTTCCGAATTTTCCGAAAAGAAGACGGTATGAGATCCGAACTTCCGAAGATAAATCAGTACGAATCAAGTTGTATGGAACTATGGATTTCTTGCACTGCAACCTTGACCCTAATACACACATAGCAAAGAATTTACGCAGCGACAGAAAAATTTACGCGCGCTTTACGGCCGGACTAACACGTCTCGGAATTTTACGAGTTTCACCGACATTTTCATAAATTTTCCGCTTTTTGAGGCACAACAGTATAAAAGTTTTGAAATGTCCCGACAACACTGTTTGGCCAAGTTTTATTTTTTGTCATAAATTCCCATTGGTGCAATAAATATTTTTGAGCTGGAAGAAATTAAAATTTTCATAATTTTAATTCGTTTGTTGGTTGTTTTGAATATTGATTGTTTTATGCAAGCATGGTGATCAATGCCTTCTCTGTATAAGAAGAGAAAGACATTTGCCCTGAAAAAGTATAAAAAGCTGGTATTATTATTAATTATTTTAAAACAAATTGATGGAGTCGAGTCATTGCACCAAGGCATGACCTTCATCATACCAACAGATCACCCAAAAAAGACAAGAATATACAAAGGTAAATTCTAAAAAAACTTCATCTGGGTAGTCATGTTGACCGTATAGTTACTAAGGCATACCAGATGTATGGCTTTGTGATGAGAGCATCTACTAAGTTCCATCGACCCTCTACTTTCTTGCACTTGTATAAGTCCATAGTTAGACCACAATTAGAATACGCAGTACCCATCTGGAATCCCTATTATGGAAAGTATTGTGACATTATAGAATTAGTTCAACGTAAGTACCTTCGAGCCATGGAGTATAGATGTTTTCGAAAAAAAACGTCTTATCAGTCCATGCTCAAAAAATATGGCCTCCTTACACTACAGAAAAGGCGCACGCTCCTCGAGACAATGACTCTATACAGTGTATGCCGAAACAAATTTGATTGTCCCGACTTGGTTAACAGCTTGTGTTACCTGGTTCCTCGTACAGTTCAGGGGCGGGAGGTGCGCACCAGGCAGCTATTCGCTACTAGTTTTTGCAAATCCAATGCTGGTGTGCGCTCACCGCTACGCCGTTTAGTCGACACATACAATAAGTTGTTTTGTGCAATTGACATATTATTTGTTAGCAGATATACCTTTAGAACTAACATAATCAAAATTTTGAATGATCAACAGTAGTTTTAATGTTTTTACATATCCTGGTTACAATTAACGTTTGCTAATCAGTTTGTCTTAGTGTAAGTAGTAATCTGTGGAAAATGTAGTGGGTAGTATATTTGTTAAATCTATGTTTAAGACATTTTGTATATTTTTAGTATACTACTGTTTGTTTTCCCTACAAAAATAAATAAAATAAAATAAATGATCTTTTTAATCCAATTTTACTTTACTTAATCCCTGTTTACGTAGCCCACAGAACATAAGTGAAAGGTAAAATCTTCTTCCAAATATTATGCAGCCCAGTGATTCACACCGGACGAGCATTTAACCGTCGGAGTAAACTCCGCTTTCGTCCGTATTCATCCATGTGAAAGGCTGAACAAACCCTGGCAATTTTAATGTTGATGAAAACTAAAAAAAGTTTAAATAGCCAGCGAATGAAGCTGGCATTTCTAACATACTAGGGCTGGCAGGATAAATCCAAAATGGCCGCTCTCGATATTTTGGCGGGCATTTTGATTTAATTCTTTTCACCCCCGACGCAAAAACGACGGGGTCTTATAAGTTTGACGTGTCCGTGTGTGTGTGAAGGTGTCTGTCTGTACATCGTAGCTCCTGAACGGATAAACCGATTTTGAAATTGTTTTTTTTTTAAAGGTGAATTAGACTAGTGAGGAGTGTTCTTAGCTATGTTTGTTGAAAATCCAAGATGGTGGCCATCGGGGGTTTTCGAATCTTTAAATTTAATTTTCTTTTTGTTAAGACGGGGATATGTCTACACTAGTAATGTTTCTTGTATCGTAGGTGCGTTCACTAATATAGGTATATAAACTTTACATACACAAACAACTATACTCCGAAAAACTACCTATAGGCCATACAAAAATTTGTTCCGTGCGGGAATTGGACACGTGACAGCGCCGCATTCAATCGCTCAGCCACTGCGCCAACCGTGGTCGATTTCAAATTGACGATACTTGCAAACACAAACTGTCTATGACCACGAGGCCGACGAGGCAGTCTCGTTGGTACGTACTATAAATATAAATGTCATGATGGCCTAGTGGTGGGTTCGAATCCGGGCAAGTACCAATGTGACTTATTCAATTCATAATTACCTATGTACTTTCTAAAGTTTATCTTAGACATTACTGACATTATCACGTGCCTCGGAAAGCATTTTAAGCTGTTGGTCCCGGCTGTCATACGTGGATCTTTGACAGTCGTTACGAGTCGTCAGAAGCTTGAAAGTCTGACAACCAGTCATACCTAGGGGTATCGTATTACCCAGTTACTGGGTTGTGGAGGTCAGATAGGCTGTCGCTCCATGTAAAATACTGGTACTTAGCTGCATCCGGGTAGACTGGAAGCCGACCCCAACGTAGTTGGGAAAAGGCTAGGCAGATGTAGTTTGGCGGTGTGCACCCCAAAGAATGTGTCTTAATGTCTGGCAAAAAAGAGGCAATATGTTATGTCTGGTTTAAAATGGGATGCCTTACAACCCTAAGCTACAAAATGTTTTATACTGCGTATAAAACATTTTTATTACCTGCAATATTTCTGGGTTGTCCTAAATACCTAATTAAATTAATGAGTTTTATAGTTCATTATAAATTAGAGGAAGAATTTAATTTAGTAGACGGAAAAGCTTTTTTGGAGAAAAACGTATTCCCATTTAGTGCTTGCTAAAATAGTCTGGTAGTCTCTAAGGAAATTCTTTAGCCGTTCATTACCTGTGCATTATAATGTATATTTTTTCCTAACCTACATAATTATTCTTGATCACTTTGTCTAAAGGTCAGTTTTTTAGACATTTGGTATGGTTACATAGCAACTTTGAACAAAAATGTCGATTATTTTCTAGTTGTAGGATTATACAAAAAAAAAAACTTAGGATTCAGGTGTTGGTTTAGCATGGAATGAAATTTTGTATTGGAAAAATCCCGCTATTTCGAGATAGATTAACAAACGGATGTAGGTACGTAACTTATTTGTTATGTGAATGCTATTAAGTGTCGAAAAATATCATCAGTTCCAAGAACGACACAATGAATAATATCTATCATATTAATATGCATTTAATATGTTATGCTATCCTTGAATCTTGAAAGATTATTTCTTTAAATCTATTATTTATAGAAGTCGTATCCAAACTATTCTGGCGATGAATTAACTTTAGGTCAGAAGTTGAATATGCATCCAAAAATCCGATCCCTACTTAAATTACATTGTACAAACCGAGGGCAATAGCGGCACAGATAGCGGTTTACCACTTTTCAACCTTATTAATAAGGGAGTAAAGTGCTTCATCTCAATTTGTCCACGATTGTACGTCACTAAGTTCCAAAGCCTTCAAAATGAACTCCAAGAACTTACTTGCCGAAGAACGTCATTAGCACCAATAAACGATTAACTAACGATACTGCATCTTATCAGATTGCCCAAACGACGGCGATCGCCACTTCCGAACAAGTATTTAATTAATTCTATCACTTAGAACAACCACTTATCCTTAATTACACAATATTGCAAAATCGATAAGGCTCTATTCTTTCCTTTGTTTGTCTTCACCCAGAGAGAATTGGTGGCGTTTAGCGGCGATTGCTTTCAAGGATTAAGGTCAACACAGAAGAAGGAGCAAAGTGCCCAAGCTGCTTTTATTGGTTAAATGGTAATGAAGTAAACTACAATAGAAATAATAATCTGCTTGGGTTATCTATACTAATATTATACAAAGTAGTAAAGAGTATAATAAGTATTTTGTTTTATTACTAAGTTAGCATGTATAACATTTCATTGTACTCCTGTTTTTTATCCCGAAATAAAAATAAATAAATAAGAGTTTCTTTGTTTGTTTAAACGCGCTGATCTCTGAAAATACTAGTCGGATTGGAAAAATTATTTTTGTATATAATAGCCGGATTCATGAGAAATAGTATAGGCTATACAATATCACGCTACGATCCTGGAAAGCGGAGCAGTAGCCAAAGACGTAACCAAGCACGTAAAGCCGTTGACCCTTTTTTTTTTGAGGTGGTAAAAATCATCACATGGGTCCTTCCGCCCTGGGTGGGGTGGAAGGGACTGTCACACTTTTACTGACTAAAAATCCCATCCTGTTCCTTCTGTTGCCCTTTACATTCCGGGGCCACGGTATCCTGTTAAGACGTCCCGCAACCCCGGCAGGCGTCCCGGGGGTTCAAACTTACCCTTACCTTTCATATCAAAATCGGTTCAGTGTTTTAGTTCTGAAACGTAACAGACAGACAGATACACTACTTTTGCATGTATAATATTATTAAGGACAAAATTACGATGTGGACGAAGTCCCGTGCAAAAGCTAGTTCCTTATACACATGAGGAATTCAGTACTATAATATGTCAGCTATAACAATGGGCTTTATCAATATTCTGTCTCAGTAACTGCCTAAGAGAAACGTTAAGAGGATCAATAACAAAACTTTTCTCATCGTGTTGAGTCTCGATGATTCCCTAAAGATTACTCCCTACTATTGGTTCTGAAGATAACTAGACCAGGAATATGGTGTGTTTTGCCTTTGTGTTTGTGATAGTACTAGATAGAAAATATTGACGCGTGTTTTTGGAGCGACGTCTTATCGCACTTTACACTTTGGTGAATAAGAGATAGGCATAAAAAAGACAGCCGCCTTCAAAAACTATAACATAAAAATTACGTTAGTTTAGGAAGTCTGCCGCGGCTTTGATTTTGTTTGTTGTTACCTATGTACTGCCACCGGTTTTTTTGGTTTTTATTTTTCACTTTTTAGTGCAATATTATCTATTTATCATTATTATACAACTTATCGTTATTTTATTAATTTTGGAAAGTGGTAGCTGGGGGACATACACCCCTACGTACCCGCCTCTTCCTTAAATCAGTCATTGACTTTACGTATGAACAAAGCAATTTTCCTATGAGGAGTTCCGTTCCAAATCTCCGAAATTCATTATTAGATCATGACAATTTTTCAATGGGACCACCTGTGAAGTATATACCCTTTATAACAAAAAATAATTTTCCAAATCTATAATCATGTTCTGAATTTTTGGTAAAAGTTTTTGTTGTAATGTACCCTTCACCCCGTATTAAAAAATGACACAAAATTCGCATAAAATTATCTGCCAAGTAATCGGAAAATTTCCGAAGATAAAACCATTCAGTTTCAGTAATCGAGTACTAAAGATAAATACTCCACACGAACCGTATTAGAGGTATCCATTGTTGAGTCTCACGGTAACAAAGGGCTGCATCAAACTGCGGTGATGACAATGGAGCCTCAATCTCGTAACTCACACTGGATGGTATAGCCCTGGTAAATTTGTAGTACGTAGGTACGGTCTACGAAAGAGTTAAGTAACTAGGAATTTGATGGACCGAAGGATGTTTTCGTATAAAATTTTATTTTAAAATTTGAACTGTTTTTTTGAAAAAAAAAATCAGCCGTTCCCTACAAAAATGCTATACAACACAATCATAATGTATGAAACAGCTGATTTTTTTTTACAATTTTAACTTTTCTTTTATTCAGAACTCAAAAGTAGAACGAAACTGAACTATATCAATTTCAGAAGTACTTCATTACAAAAGTATTCAGCAATTCGCGAATGAAATATCACCGTTCACCTCGTTAAAACTTTAGCAATGAACCAATTAAGAAATTCTTAACAGACATTCAAATATAAGTACTTAAGTACCTACTGAAAGGGGTACGAAGCACCAATTTCTTAGTATCACTTTCTCATCTTGCAAAACCATCTTTTTC
This sequence comes from Hoplodrina blanda, assembly GCA_949316365.1. Taxonomy (NCBI): domain Eukaryota; kingdom Metazoa; phylum Arthropoda; class Insecta; order Lepidoptera; family Noctuidae; genus Hoplodrina; species Hoplodrina blanda. The sequence continues at coordinate 3,259,799 of OX438590.1, forward strand.
TGAACTCAAAAGTCAAATATTTAAGTTATTAGAATTATTCTATAGTTAGTAGTAGTTGTTGAATTCTGATTTCAGTGCAAATATGTACCTTAGTTAAAGGTTCAAAATTAATAGTTTATCTCTTGAAATTATTTGATAGGTAAACTGAACAGTGCTTAGTTTGGCTCATCTATTATGGCATTTCTAAATAGTGAAATTAACTATTAAGTACACTAAAACTTGCGTGGGTGTACGCTAAAAATACTTGTAAAATAGTATGACTATCGCTGACTCGATGCCAATAAGTTTCGGGCTGACTCAATACGAACTGTCATCGACACGCTAAGAAGAAGATGACTATCGCTAACATACGCGGGTGCATGTGGCGACGGGTTTTCATGTGTTTATACACATGACGCCTCCCGTCGACAACCCGCGCGGGTGTACGGAGCTGACGACCGCTCCATGCACCCGCGCGAGATACGAATAAGCCCGCGTACGCACTTAGTGCGTCGTCGTCGCGGTCGCGGGGACCACCCGCACGTGTACTTTTATATTTTATAATTATGAAACCGCGCGGGCGGGCGTCCATTTAAAGCAGTTTTAGTTCTTATAGTAAAAAAATATGTTGTCTTTGTAGGTACCTATATTCTATAAATCCTCAATTGAGAAAATCAGTTGTTTAAGCGACTGTCTTTCTCATTATAACCTAAACTATCTTAAAAGTTCTCTGCACATGTTAACGTCATCAATTTCTTTTATAATGACAAGATAAAGAAGGTAACGGCTCGCGGGCGGCGCGTTCTTAGTTCTAAACAGTTGAATCTTTTAAGACAAATCCGGCCGGGTCATTGCCGTGTCAAAGCACTGTTGTCATAATGACCATAAAGCTGCCCATTATCCAATTATTAAACAAAAGAATATCAATATTAAAAGCATTGACGTAAAATTTGCGTTCTTTGGCACACAATACAAGTAGGTATTAAACACTTATTTAATCATCAAGCCGAACATATAACCACCGGTCTAATTAAGATTTACTAGCAATTTCTCCGAAAGTCTTAATTATCATAAAAGATTCTTAAAACTTTAAGTCCGGACTACATTGAAATAATGAAAGGCAAACGAAATCCTTTGTCAATTTGTTGATGGATTGTGAAGATTTGTTTTCAGTTCTCTAATGAAAAACGTTTGAAAATAAAGGGCTGAGAAAAGGAAAAAAAATGTTTAGTAATTACTTAGACGTTGCCTAGCAAACTAATCCTTCTACAATTCATTTAACACCTAGGCAACATCTACTAAAATATTTTAATCTTTTCTCATAACAATAAGTTATAGTTTTAGTGACTAACTTCCGCCCGCCACTTCGTCCGCGTCAAATTAATTTAATAAATTATTTGTCTAGACTATTTAGTGGTCGCAAAGTACGACTGCAAAGCATGAGGTCTTGGAATCGATTCCCAGGTCGGGCAAAGTGTTATTTGGTTTTTCCATCAGGAATTTGTCAGTAGCAGCCTCGGAGTCTGGCTTTGTGCCCGGTTGATGGCAATAGACTCGCCCCCTATTACATGGAGTGGCGAAATGTGTGTGTACTAATGGCTAACCTCTAGCTAACCGTTCGGAGAGTACAGGCGTGATGTTGTTACGTAAATGATCTGTATGAGAAGGGGCCTTTGCTCTGCAATGGGACAATAATAGACTAGTATTATAATTATGAATATTGACACCAGTCTCTCTAAGGCTATATACGCACTATGCGGTTAGCCGCAATGCGGCCAGCCGTCCGGCTGACCGGAATCAAAAATTTGTACGAGAAAGTAGTTTTTATACGCACTGCGATGCGGCTGCCGGCCGACCGCTCCGGTCGTTCTGAGCGCTGCAGTCCGACTGAAGTTGACTGGTCCGCAAGCGCAACCGCATCCTGCGATTCACCGGACGGCTGACAGCATTGCGGGTAACCGCATAGTGCGTTTAAAGCCTTAAATTACACCAACACCTAGCTACACCAACATCCAATCTGCAACTTATTAATAATAATAAACCCTAATTCGGTATGTCCTAGCCGTAAAATGATACGCACGCAGTAATTAGTTAATCCTAACTAAATGATGTTTCCCCTGTGGTCTGACCACCGCAGTGAGCACCGTTAGTAATTGAGCCGTTAATTAATGAGTAGGTTTTGAATTATGTGTAGTATATCTACTAGTTGCTTGTCAACTAGTAAAGTATAACTTTTAGCTTTTTTTTTACTGGCTTTTGCACTCGACGTCGTCCTCGCCGATGTTAATGTATTATTCCACGGGAACCGTAGGTACATTTTTTCCGGAATAAAAAGTACCCTAAACCTATATTATTCCAGACTATAATCTATCTGGGGTTACGGGATGTCTTAACAGGATACAGTCGCCCCAGAACGTAAAGGGCAACAGAAGGAACAGGGTGATTTTTTTGTCAGTAAAAGTCTGACAGTCCCTTCCGCCCCAGCCAGGGCGGAAGGACTCATTTGATGATTTTTATCACCTAAAAACAAAATACTATAATCTATCAAAGTACGAAAGTAGTAAAGACAAGAAAGAATCATTTATTTCAATTAGGCCATTACAAGGCACTTTTAAACGTCATATAAAAAACTACAAAAAATACAGGAATTGAATCTCAACTAGATTCAATTCCTTTTACAAAGTAGTCTAATCTTAAAATAATATCCTTGTACTGCTAGAATTACCTTATTAAATTTTCTCTTATCAAAAATCTTTCTTCATAAAACTAAGACCATACAAACAAAACAATATCATGACATGTTTATAATAATCCAACTGTCATGGCGGCGTAGTTTACGCAAGGAGCTCAGGTAAACAGGAAAAGATATAAAATCCCAAACGTTACATGTACCGCGAATATAAAGACAATAAGGAACCCTAAAAATAGGGTTGTCGCTGTGTCTGTACCTATTTGGGGGACCGGAGAAATGCTCACTTGGGTACCGCAGGAATCAAGGTGGGTTTTGGTTGTGGTTCTTGTTATAGCGAGAAGTTAGTTATTGTTAGTAAAAAAGTGTGTAACTCTTACTTTGCTTGATTATGTAGGTAATTTATTGGAAATAGTAGAAAAAAAAGGCTTATAGGTTCGCATTGGTTCCCAGAGTACCTTGCTACAGATGAATTGTGTCGCAATATTTAAGGCGTAATAGTTTAAAAAGATACAAATGCTCGACATTGCCTGGATGCATCTCGACATTGGCTGAATGCATCTCAACATTAGCTGAACGCATCTCGATATTCACTAACTGTACAAACCGTGTAATGTGATTTGCAATATGTGGCATAAAGTTCCATAGATCTTGGAAAAAAGTCCTTTGTCAGAGATGGACAAAAGCTGATGATCTTATTTGGGTTCTGTTTTATCTGTTTGACGTTTAGAACCTTACATAAAGATATAGGTACCGGCACGAGTCGTGAGCACAAATTTCACCTGGCATTTGTAAATTTTTGGTCTCTTTGGCGGAATGAAGAAGGCGGGGGGCGCCGATCTTGCAGTCCGCTGCACGCGATTGGTTCGTCAATCGATGCTCATCGTCTATTGGACTATCGCCTGTCATTCGGCTGCGAAATCCTACAATCTGTGCTCACTACTCGTGCCGGCAATTATACCACCAGTTTTCTCTATATAACGACAGACTATCAATATATTTACAAGATGATATTTTTTTAAGATTTCTCGCCTACACTGAGCCCTCACAAGGCTGTGTCTCAGGAGAACGCTCTCATCTTATTGCAGAGAGTTTTTCCATCAAATCGGTGCCCTTTTTGTCAGGGCCTGTTTGTGAATTGTACCCGAAGAACAATAGAGGGCCGACAAGTACTATTACATAGAAGTGTAATGCATGCTATAAATACCAAGAATCTATTTAATATTCAGGAAATTTCGATTGACTGCCTCGTTGGTCTAGTGGTCGCAAAGCGCGTCTGCTGAGCATGAGGTCTTAGGTTCGAGTCCCAGGTGAAGCAAAGTGTTAATGAGTTTTTCCATTAGGAAATTCTCAGTAGCAGCCTCGGAGTCTGGATTTGTGCCCGGTTAATGGCGCCCCCTATTACATGGGACCTAGACATAACTGGCGAAGTGTGGGTGTACTAGGTAATAGGTACACCTCTGCAAATATTATGCAAAATACCAAAAGCAAAGCAAACAACAATTTACAATGTTACATTTCGGTGTGACACTCATCCATTTTTATTCCACCTGAATATTCTAAAACAAAATTGTGATAAACCTTTATTGGTGCCCCAAGAGCGACACAGCTTTCTTCCCGTTTATGTGCGATATTTTTTTTTTCTTTTTCGTGTATACACGCCTACAATGAATTTGAACTCGACTAAATGATTGATAGTATTATTTTAATTAATTTGGTAACGATTTGTCTAGAGTATGATACAGGAGACTTTGATTTTTTTCTGTATATGATTTGTAAGAGACCAAATTCAATTAAGAGGTTCTTTCTTTCTTTTCTCCCCACATGAGGCTGAACACCTGCAGAGCAATACAACCGGTTGATGTGGCGGCGATTGAAGAGGTAAATGTCCAGAGTCTTTCGTCTGAAATAATATGAAAAACAGAAATTGGTAAAAGTTACTTGGACTACGAGAGAATCGCCTAGCCCAAAGTACGATGCCTCTCAATCAAATTGACCAACGTCCTTATAACACAATAAACAGCGTATGAAACACAGATATTTGTAGTATAATTTAGGTGATGCCTAAATCCATCAACTTTTTAAGCTTTTTTGAGTAAGCAGAGATAAAGATTTAGGGTATGGTATCATACCCACTCATCAAGTGCAGCTGTATTATCATAGCTATATAGGTCAATGTCAATTCTCATGACCTCCCCACCACCTCTGACGTCACATGACATCTACCATCACTCAATTACACAACAACACCAGATAACAAACTCAACAAACAGATACAATTAGGGCATCCCAATTACCAAACATTTGGAGTGAACCCAGATAGAATTGCAAATTGATTTCCGATAGTATAATATAATCTACGGAATTCCACTAACAAACTGACCTGATAATCAAATGTAAATCATTGAGATGGTTAATCAGATGGAATTAATGAGATACGGATAGTGTTGAATGGAATGTATCGTGCCAAATATTTGTTACAAATGTTGGAAGCCAATAGGCCAATAAGAACCCTATTGGCTTGTAAGGCTATCGGTGAGGAGTCTGTAAGCAAGCGTGGTGATCAATGCTCGTGTCTTCTATGTAATAGAAGAAGCATTTGCGTAGCAGTGGGACAACAATAAGCTGGTAGTACTTGTCATTTACCAGTACTTTTTTTAAACGTTCCCCGACTCTAGGGAATTCTTCTGTATCGTTGATGCATTTACAAACATATACTTACACTAGCACTCTCCACGCGACTTCGTTCGCGTGATTTTTCTTACGGATCCCTAATTTTTTGATAATAAAATATAGCATATAGCACTCAGTGATAACGTAGCTTCCAATTTGTGAAAGAATTTTCAAAATCGGTTCAGTAGATCCAGAGATTAGCCCCTACATACAAACTTACAAACAAATGTTACCTCTTTATAATATTATAAGTATATAAGTATAAGTATATAAGTATAAGTAATAAGTAATAAGTAATAAGTAATAAGTAATAAGTAATAAGTAATAAGTAATAAGTAATAAGTAATAAGTAATAAGTAATAAGTAATAAGTAATAAGTAATAAGTAATAAGTAATAAGTAATAAGTAATAAGTAATAAGTAATAAGTAATATGTAATATGTAATAAGTTATAAGTATAAGTAATAAGTATAGATATACAAACAGCCAGACCCGGAACAACTATCTGTAGGCCATATATATATTTATTTCGTGCGGGAATTGCACCCACGACCCACAGCGCAACATACAATCGCTGAACCACTGTGTCAACCAACGAATCAGTTGATGATTTCATGTATAAATGAATTAATCTTCTAATCTAATCTAATATCTAGCTAGGCATTTCTCTATTCAATTATTGTGTATTCAATCTGTATTCAATATTTTATGATATCAAATCAAATTAAATGCGTACCTATAAAAGCTTTTCGTTTTTCTGACACCGTAGTATAAAAACGTAGAAAAAAGAGGCGACGACGACGAAAACGACGACGACGACGACGTGGTGACGTTTAAAAGAGTGCCGTGGAGTTTCTTGTTCGTTCTTCTCCATAGAGGCCTACCTCCGTTTTGGAACGAGCAACTAGCTTCATTTTCCGGACTAACTGACTGACTTCTTGACAATTCAAAAGTGCCTGTAAATGGTCTAATTGTAATAAATGTTTTGACTTTGACTTTGACTTTAGTATAAAAAAACCTTTTATTTAATAATTATCTATATACAATTCACGCTAACATTGCACAAAAACCATAAAGCTAAAGAAACCACATTGCACGCAGCGCAGAAATAGCTTTCTAACTTTATTACAAAATAGTTCCGCTCTAACCATTTCATTTTTGTAAAATATATAAGAAACCAATTGTCTTGGAACACTCGGTATAACCAATTGCTTATCTGGAGTTCCCAGACTGGCCTCACTCCAAATAGATTTTTCGTGGACATAAAGAAGACTATTCTGTAACCTAAGTTGTATGCGGCACATACAGTAGTACAGAATAACTAGCTTTTTTGAATAACCTAAGTTTTTGAGAAAATAAAGAAAAATAAAAAAAATATGTTTATTTAACACAGTCTATACAGTCTATGTGGTACACAAAACAAAATTATATGATTAAAAAAAAAATATTGTTTGTTACACTCCTACGCCAATAGACTATAGGCCAGTCATATTCAAAAGTGGAACTTGAGATGAAATGATCTGCCAAATAATTTAATAGAAACTCCTTTTTTTTAAGACAAGCCTTTTTTTTTTTTTTTTTAGGTGGTAAAGCCTGCGATGCTAAATATAACAAAGCATTATGCGTGTGCCACATAGCTTCACCAATATGTTTTTGATCAGAAATATTCAAAGATGGAACTTTGACTGTCAAAAAAGTCGTCGCACTATTCACAGCTACTCCAACTTCTGAAGCTAGAATCCATGGCTGAAATTTTTCTCAGTAAATCAATTCAACGCTGTTTCGGATCCCCCAATGGAAGTGGTCAGAAAATAACCACAGAGGAGTAATAAAAAACATAATTTCCACTTCTAAATACGAACTTACTGGAAGATACTGGAACTCTCCAATAATCTTTTAAAACCAATAACCATAAAAATCACCATCGTCATACAACAAAGAAAGCAGCCCAACATTTATAGGTACATCCCATTCTATCAGTCCATGAATCACTTTATGAAAATTGCATCGTAACATTTTAGTGACGTAAAAACATTCATTTCGTACATCCTGATCTCCTCATATAATATGACGTCATATTTCATGTTTTACGACCTCAAGCCCTCAAGTTTGCTAGCACTTTGCCGTTCCAATAGTTTCCGATTCCGACAGCCGTCAAGTTTGTAAGTATTGAAGTGTTGTACTCGTATATCTTTGTGGAGTCATAATGGTAGTTTTGTGACGTGTGGATAATGCTTTTATGGAAAAAAAAATTTAACGAAATTACCCATTTCCCTCATATAAGTAGGATTTTTGCTGCAACCCAGGGCCCCGTGAATATAAAGGGACCAGACGTCATTGAAGAAAGATTTTAAAAATATATACTTATATAAGTGTATTTTATATGGTTCGTTGCCACTAACAGTTCCATGATGGAACTACTGATGATTTTTTAAATCACTAGTTCCATTTTAAAAGCATCTAAAAATAATGGAACTAGTTTTGAATTTTTTGTCACTAGTTCCACATTATTACTTTAGGCACTACTCGGCTCCATTACACCCTTGCGGTTCTGGCTGCAATTCAACTTCGGCTGTAATGACAAAATTGTGCACATTGCGTTACATTGTGCACTACCATATGCAGTTATTTTTCGCACTAAAATTAACTCAAAGTCACAAAGCAGTCGCCTAAGTAATAATTTTTGTTCAATGCTGTTAGTTTAATGGACAGAATGAGTAGTTAACGGCTTAGTGATATATCTTTTTACATCCCATATAAAATCCCCTTCCCCCTTATTATTTCTCTTTTTCGCACCAACCTCATCCCTTCATAAACATTTATTTGCTTGGCAAATGAACCTAAAACTCTCTGCTCATGCAAAAACACCTCTAAGTAATCCCAATATTGGGTAGTACGCAAATCAACAAAGTAATGTGAGGAACAGATAAAAATATTCGCTCCCGTACGTTTAACCAGATCGTAATAAAACTTTCTTACCTAAATCCGTTGCCCCATTGAGCGAGACTTGTTATGGTCGAAGCGATATATGAATGTTTTTGTTCGTCCTATGGATCTTGCTCTCTTTTTGGTCGAGTTGGGTTTGATAATGAATGCATAACATAATGCATAACGAAGGGATGCGTACCCAATTAGTACACCCCCATTTCGCTAGTTATGTTTAAGTCCCATCTAATAGAGGGCGAGCATATTGCCATCAACCGGGCACAAATCCAGACTCCAAGGCTGCTACTGAGAAATTCCTGATGGAAAAACTCAATAACACTTTGCCCGACCTGGAAATCGAAACCCAAGACCTCATGCTCAGCAGTCGCGCTTTGCGACCACTAGGGCATTCGAGTCGTGGTTAATAAAATCTCAATTAAAACACGACAATTCAATGGCCATGCATAATGACAAAGCGACACGTTACACACAAAATTCACATAAAAACCCATCAGAACTTCACCCAACCATCAAACGTAACAAACAACAATCCCAACTCACATAAGTTAGCAGTGGAAATTAAATTTAGGAAGAATTGCCCAATCCCGCAGCGGGTACGGATATAGAATAAGAAAAAGTTGTAGATGTGACACTAGGTGTACCAATTCCAAGATCGGTCAACCTAAAATTGGCTATGCACGTTCCATGCGACCATAGATGATTTTTCATGAAACTTTCTTTTGGAAGAGATAATTCAATTGTTTTTCTTGTAAATGACGTTTAAAATTATCTTGCAATGGTCAAATGTTTTGATTTTGACTTTGACTTCGAAATTGTACACATTTAGAACTCATTCCTAACAGGAGTTCCGCATCTACACAGTCTTATTCTATGGTCCGGGTTCCGCGTAAAAGTTATGCGTCATTTTTATGTGCGGTTACGTTGAATGTTACCAAATATTTGTATTGTGTGTGGAGTATCGCATATTTTAAGGATTTATGCCCCACCCCTTTCTATTAAGGATGAGTGTGGTCGTATATAAAATTGGGGTATTCTGGGAACCTAAATCTGGAGTTATGTTTTTAGTTGTAGGTTATTGTTGAAGGATAGGGCAAAGTTAAAATCTCATTGAATATCCGGCTTTGAATATAATTATCAGCTTTTTTTTTAGTTCGATTTTCTAAGACGTTCTTCATTGACGAAAACCTTGCAATGATCGAGAATTTCTGACCACATTATTCTTGCTCTGGGATGTCGTTGGATAAAGCAAGTCAAAACGCATTTTGCTAAACTAAAAATAATAGTATCGTATTGATGTCTCACTGTAGGGCAAAGACTTTTTCTCATAAAGAGTACCTATATAGGTATAATGTGCTTATATTGAGTCCAGCCTCAAGATGCTTTCTTTCATCAATGTTTAAGTCATCAAGTACATATGAATTAAGAAGGCACATTGGTACTAACCCGCACACGCCACAGGGCCATCACAACATGCTAACCTATAACCTAAAAATAAAACAATTATTGCTTTCAATTTCAGAAATTCTACAAAGCATTTATAATTAACTGTCTACACGTAACCCAAACAAACCCAAATTTAGCCATAGTATGTACGTACGTAATATTGTGACAGGTACAAATAAGTTACGCTTGTGAGAAATGTTTTCATCTATTGTGGGTTGCAGACGAGGGTACGGATGTCGAAACGTTGAGCAGTTCCACTTTGCCCCATCAAGCCGCCACCCTACTGTGGCTAAGTAGACTGCCTAAAATTTTGCGGTGGAATACGCCCCACTAATTTGATTAAAAATAAATAAAACAAGAGTAGATAAAATTGCACAATATTTCCTATGTAGGTACTTTTATTTAAAATATTTCCTATGTATAAAATCTAAAATTTCCAATACGACTCGTTTTACTTACAGATAGGTCAATACATTTTTTTTTTACAAACTAATACAAAAATACGAGCAAACCTACCAACACAAATTCTGAGGTGCCAGCCCTAGTGAGGCAGAATCCACTAAGGTTACACACTAGTGAAATCTGCCCCATTAAATCAAATTAGTGGGGCATATTCCACTGGAAAATTTTAAGCAGTCCACTTTGCCACAGAAAGGTAGCGACTTGATGGGGCAAAGTGGAACTATTAGAAACGTTGGAAAATGTGTTTACTGAAAACAGAGGTACCTACCCTACGTACTCTTCGGACATGAACAGAGAATTTTGAATTTTGTTGGGTTATTTCGGGTTTGTATTGTATGACCAGTAATTCTGAGAGTTTAAAAGGACTCAGGAGGTTTATTTAGGCTATTTCATACATAACATTAGACATAAACGTGGACAAGGCGAATGGAGTATACCAACCTATATAATGATCGTAGCAGGTGGCGATAGGCAGCTGCGGAAAAAGGCGTGAGTTTATGTATGTATGTATGTATTTCATTTATTATGAAAAATTACCATAAATGTGTAAACAACAATCCCATCTAGGTCAAAATTATGATAATTTTTAAAAACAAACGCAATCTAATCTCAGACTCAATCTGTCAAAAATATCTATATTTTTTTGCATTAATTAACATAGGTACATGGGTGCGGGCTTGCGGACGGCGAGTAATGGGTAGCTCGCCGTCCGATCAAGGACCATGCCCGGGTCGACGGCGCGTTCTGTTCGCGCGCGCCTCAAAGAGCTGTCAGCACAGGGACAGGGGCCCCAATAGGGGCCAAACGCCTGCCGGGGTTGCGGGACGTCTTAACAGGATGTCTCTTAAAGGGCAACTGAAGGAACAGGGTGGTTTTTTAGTCAGTAAAAGTCTGACAGTCCCTTCCGCCCCACCCAGGGCGGAAGGAGTCATTTGATGATTTTTACCACCTAAAAAAAAAAAAAGGTACATGGGTGCGTCTCATAAATATAAAGGTTCTAAGTTTGAAATTCTTCTTTTTTATTTTAAACTAGCTACTGCCCGCGACTTCGCCCACGTGAGTTTAATCACTCGCGTCTTTGATTACTGCTCCGCTCCTGTTGTGCGTAGCGTGGTCTTTATAGCCTATACTCTTGAATTCGTCTCGTAGTTCCAGAGATTAGCGTGTTTAAACTAACAAATAAACCAAACAACTCTTCAGATTATAATAAAATATAAATATATTTTTTTAATCTTTTCCACACTTTTTTAAACATATTTCTAACAGCTTTTCTGACGAACTATTATTATTTTAGTATCATTTTTCTTTGTCTACCCTCTAGATATTAAAATGACATTAATTCACGTCAATGTCAGTTGTAACAGACGAAATTATCAATTCCCGAGAGTTTGGAACTTCCATTTTATAATTTGCATACATTTATGGAAGAATAATTCTATCTAAAATGTAATTAAGTTATTTCTCTATTTTCTATGACAATGGAGCTGGTTCAAATTGAACCCTATGTGATAACAATTAGCTTCTAGAATCGATTAGTAAACAAAAGAGTTAGACTTAAAATCGATAGTAGTAAAACGCAATCGATATAAATCGAATTCGCATTACTATCTACTACATTAAAAAAAATAACGTCGACTGCCTCGTTGGTCTACTGGTCGCATAGCGCGACTGCTGAGCATTAAGGTGTTGGGTTCGATTCCCAGGTCGGGCAAAGTGTTATTGAGTTTTTCCATCAGGAATTTCTCAGTAGCAGCCTCGGAGTCTGGATTTGTGCCCAGTTGAGGACTTAAACATAACTGGCGAAATGTGGGTGTACTCAAGGGTACACCTCTGCCTCACCCTTCGGAGATTACAGGCGTGATGTTATGATATGTATGTAAAAAAAAACAATTCTCTACAGTTACCGGCACGTAAGTTGGCAAGAGTTTTTGTAGTGGGGGAAGTTTGCGCACGCACAATTTCATACATTTTTATATGCGCGAACTTCCCCCACTACGAAAATCTCTTGCCAACTTACGTGCCGGTAACTGTACCTATTACGGTTTATGAGATACATCTCGCTGACAGACGGACAGCGGAGGCTTCTTATTCTTAACTTTTGTAAAAAAAGTCTTTAAATGAATGCAAATATTGATTTTAGACACATATGAATTAGAATCACGATCGCATAACTCGTGCACGAATAAATTTTCGAATATACCATTCGTAACATTGGCTAAGTCATGCAAAGTTATAATTGGCTAACTTTAACAAGTTGAATGTGCGGTGAGGTATTAAGTAACAATAAAAGCTCAGATTCATTATATAGAAATGTAATGCTGAAGAAACTTGCTGGATTATATTTTATACCGCATGAAAACTTTTGGGGGTAAAGTTTTTTGCACGGTTGGTTAAATTTTAACAAGCGTTGCATTTTAGGGTTAGAAGAACATTTAGATTTTTTTATTTTGTAGCTTTTTAGTGACACGATGGCTTGATGGTTGAGAACACAGAACAGAAACAGAATAAACGCAATATTATGCTAGATATGTAGTGTACAGGTTATATCCGGAGTTGTTTATTACGCGGACCAGAAAAAATATCCGTGCGTTTAAGTGCTCTGCCATACCAATTACTGGAATCAAATGTAACAGCTCACATTAGGACCCAGTAAGCCGTGGTACATGGTAGTCCGGGCTTCTGCCAACGTCCTTTTTGGCCCCTATTGGCCTAGTTCTGTTCTGTCTCCTGCTTGTTTGGAGGGAAGTGGAAACTATATTTTTCTTACTCCTCCGCTATTCTCGGTTCTGATTAGTTTCGTTGTGGGATCCAAGACAATTGAATCGTTTCTCCGGGACTTAAAACCCATATTATAAAATAAGGTATTTCTTTACTAAGAGTCAGTTCACACCGAGACGCGACGCGACGCGACGCTGCGTGCACACTTTAAAAGAGCGACTCAAAATATAACTTTATTTTCTACACGAAAAGATACACATTTCATTGTAAGAATTTAGAATACGTTACACCACGCAGCACTACGTCGCGATGCGTCGTTCTACGCCGCGCTACGCCGCGCGGCGCATAACGACGCATCGCGACGCAGCGGTGAATCGCCGGTACGCGCGACGTGCAAGAGCGGCGACGTTGCGATGCGTCACGCGGCGGCGCGCGGCGCAGCGCGGCGCAGCGCGAAGTCACTGGCCTCTTCAAGTATCGTCACGTTGCGTCGCGTCGCGTCGCGTCTCGGTGTGAACTGACACTACATTTTTAAGATTTATTTTTACCTACTAACACGCTAGTCTGAAAAAATTTAATATATATTTTTCAAATTATAAGTTCAATTAAAACAATTATACACGTCTTGTTTTCTTACAAAAATGTACTATACATTTGGAACTTTTACCTTCACTGTCTCCGAAATCAGGAAGTTCCCAAAAACCCAGTAGCTTTCCCAGATGTGGAATCCATTATTAGAGAATGATAGTGTCAAAATCGGTTTCTCCAGACAATTTTTTTACGAAAGCATTAAATAATGGGGTCCGTAATCCGTAACACATTTTCTTACCTGCTAAACCTACTACCGCATGGCAATAAAACTAACTACCCATTTCGCTGTAAAGCAGATGTCTTACTTTGTTACCTGTTAAATACCTAGCACCTTTTACACCTTCCACAAATAATTACAACAGACACACAAACTTCAAAGGCAACACATTAAAGAATTCCCGAAACAGTGTTTTTTCTAGAAATCTGTCATAAATCATACATAAAAAATCTCTTTGTTCTTTACGCCATTGTTTGAAATCAACCTTGTGCGTATACATTAAGGTTCAAAATCGATTAGCAGAAGGACAGGTGATTAGATTATTAGTGTATTATTATTACATCACACCTGACAGGAGTGCGGTGGTGCACTTAGTCAGTGTTAGAACGTCGAAGGAATAAGTTGTGTTTTATATAAATAAGTAGGGTACAGTTGGGTACTCAAGTGAGAGTGTTATTGGATTTATAGCCTTTGTGATCGTCCTGGGATCTTTTGTGTCAGGTTAGTGTTTGTTTTAATTAGAGAATGTACCTATCTATGTGTGTGTAATATAGGTCTTTAACAAGACGTAATATAAATCATTCACTTTTGAAAGTATTATTTTAAGTTTAGGTCAACTTCTAAGTAATAGTTTTATACTACTAAAGTTTAAAATATTACTTTCAAAATTGGAAAATGTTACTTTAATCTATCTTATAAACCTAGTGGAGGTTTTAGAAGATTTCCCTAGAGATGCGCTAGCGCATGTATGCGGCGTTGATGCAGCGCGACAGGTGCAACGTTTGCAATATAAAATAATAACACGTGTAGATTTTATTCATAAAGCAAGACCAATTTTAAAGAAGAAATATTTTTATTCATGTTGGCAGAATACCATTACATAGGCATAATACTTATTTTTTTAAATATAGTTCAATATTGGTATACCTTTGCGGATTTATTATAGGCAATCAATATTAATCAAATCAAATATTAATAAAAAAAAATTGTAGATTTGTAAATAGAATAATTAGTGACGTGACATTTAAATGCAGTTTGAAATTTAAAAAATGGAATGTAGTAATAGAGAAATAGCTAGAGCGGAGTAAGTTGTCTACACAGTGTGTCCCTAGATATTATATAGTGCACAAATGAAATGGTTGAAACTAGACCACAAATTAAAAAAAAAAATATTTTTTTAGATTTTTTTTTTTGGTGCCTAATTAAGAACCTTTTTTATGTTTAGAAACCTTGTAGCATAATTTATAATAAAATTAGAATGTTGCAATTTTTTCTTTAATAGAACAGGAGTTTATATTGCAGAAAAACAAAAATATTTTAAATGTCTTCATAGAAGTATTATTTATATAAGCTGTTTTTTTTTTATTTTGTCGATAAATTTTAGTCTAGTTTCTTTTATTTTCATTTGTGCACCTTATATAATACAATGCTTCTTATATTGGATAAAAAAAAAATCTCAAATGCCCATCGATAATAATTCCTCTTATTGGCTTAAGATAATTCCTTTCGCACTATTGTATTCCCAATTCCGGATTACCCTAATCCGTATTTAACACTAAAACGCTAGCACTACTCAAAGTACCATAACACCTAGTACCTTAAACGGAACCAAAAATACTCGTATTTGTCTTATCTCGAGAACGATTGAAAGGATTCAAAAGCGAATTTTCTCAGTCATAAATTTCGTTGGCTTGTCGCAGATTCCGTGGTATAACAAATTGGGTACCGATAAAGGGTGGCAAAAGGTAAAGAGGTAAAATTGTATGGGAAATAGTTCTATAAGGTTTTATGTTAAATTCGTGCTCTATGGTTAGCCTTTGTCTTTTATGGGATTTGGGTTATCTCCTTTTTGAAAGGTTTGGGTTAGTTTGGAAGTGTTTTATAGGTTATGTTTTGAGATAACTTTTTGTTTTTAGTAGTGGTTTTGCTCCGTTGGTCTTATGGTTATGGGTGTGATTGCTGAGCGTGACGTCTTGGGTTCGATTGCCAGGTCAGACGAAGCGTTACTAGGTCTTGCTATAAGAAATTTCTCGGTAGTAGCTCGGGTGGGTTTGCAAGTTGGTGGTGTGATAGCCGTTGGTTCTGTGTCTGAACTTTCCCCAGTACAGTCAATGTGGTGCCACTAGTGATCACCACATGAGGAGGTGGCACCCGTGCGAGGCAGGAACAATCCCTCATACTAATATTTTATTATTATTTACAAATATGTATAATAAAGCTGAAAAAAGCTTTTGTTTGTCTGTTTGTTTAAACGCCTAAATCTCTGGAACTGCCAATACGATTTGACAAATTCTTTTTGTATATGATAGCCAGATTTATAAGAAAGAGTATCGGCCATATAACGTCACGCTGCGATCCACGGGAGCGGAGCAGAAACTAAAGATGTAAATAAACACGGGTGAAAAATGATCATAAAGACGATATAACATTCCTAGAACAATTTTCCTTTCAATTTCGTCTGTGACAAAATACAAAAAAAAAACATAAAATGTATTTTAAAAGAGTAACTATGGAGGTTCTTAATCATTCTTCTCCTAGGAGGTTTATCTATTGGAAGTTGCAATTAGATTGAATTTTGTTTTTCTTGAATATGACGTACAAAAGTGCCTTTTGATGGATCTAATTGAATTAAAATGTTTTGACTGTGACTTTGTCATTATCACCCCAGCGATCTCGTGCAATAGGACGCCATTAATGCTTAAAAAAAAGGCAACCTGTCAGCTATAATATAGTGAAGATAGACAAACTACTTGTCACTGTCGCACAGCTGACCAACTAATTGCACAAAAAAGAGACAGGGATAAAATCAGACCAAAAGTAGGTAGAATCTAAGTAATATTTAATAGGTAATCTCGGCCTTAGAAGCTGTTTCTGAAATATTAAAACAATGAAACCCAAGTACCTTAAAAAAAAACAATTTTGATCGCTACGTCTAAATAATAAACAGACATTATTCTGAGGAATAACCAGAATATTATTCTGTAGACTAACAATTATATTCATCTTATACCTCGAATCATTTATTAACTTTATTTTTAATCTTTGTAAACTTTTCCAATTTACAGTAGGGTAACACCACGTCAATAACTAGGTATTGTTCTCAATAATACCAAAAATGATTCTGGAATAGCACCTGCTTTGGGCTTATAGCCCTTACTTTATGTAACTACTAGCATCTGCCTGACTTCATCCGCGTCAAAGTTAATATATCCCACGAGAACCGTACATTTTTCCGGGATAAAAAGTACCGTAAGTGCTATTCCAGACTATAATCTATCTCTGTGCCAAATTTCATGCAGATCCGTGCAGCCGTTTTAGCGTGATTGAGTAACAAACATCCATACATCTAAACTTACGAATAAATTAGTAGTAAGACGTTTCCGGGGTTGCGGGACGTCTCCGGGGTTGCGAGACGTCTTAACAGGTTACCGTGGCCCCGGAACGTAAAGGGCAACAGAAGGAACAGGGTGGTTTTTTAGTCAGTAAAAGTCTGACAGTCCCTTCCGCCCTGCCCAGGGCGCAAGGACTCATTTGAAGATTTTTACCACCTCAAAAAAAAAGATTAAATTCTACATCAAAATCGTGATTTCCAAGTCTCTCGAACATTATTCATTCTTTTTAAAACAATCGTTCATGTATAATATGTACGACAGATACCTGTTTTTGTTACAAAAAGGACACAAGCGTGAACAATTAACATGTTATAACAGCAGTGTAGTGTTATAAACTAGATAATATAAACTCTACGCCGATATGTTAGCAGTGAGGCCATTGTTCGTCACGTGTTGATTTTTCTATGAATAGTTAATAAAATAATCGTAGAAAAAGAATATACTTACAGGAATGTCACCTGACTTGTAATGAAAATATATCTAAGGCCTGGTCCACATTAGGTCGGACCGACAGTTTTATCGGACCGACAAACAACTCACAACTGCTTTGTGACGACCCCGGGTCATCACAAAGCAGTTGTGAGTTGGCTGTGGTAAACCAACTGTTTCGACGGTGGGGTATTTAAATTAGGTCGGACCGGCAGCTTTTAGTATGAACAGCAACAACCGACTGTCGGTCAACGGTAAAACTGTCGGTTCTACCTAATGTGACCCAGCTCTTACTGCGTTACTCAGAGCATTTTTTTAAACTATATGACAGACTATAAGGAAAGTAAAAAGATACCTAATGTAGCCAAAAGTTGCATA
Source organism: Hoplodrina blanda (assembly GCA_949316365.1). Taxonomy (NCBI): domain Eukaryota; kingdom Metazoa; phylum Arthropoda; class Insecta; order Lepidoptera; family Noctuidae; genus Hoplodrina; species Hoplodrina blanda. Next base: position 3,277,715 of record OX438590.1, read on the forward strand.
ATCGTCCCATCATTGCAAACATTTTAGTGTTCTGAACTGCATCTGGGAAACTTTTGGTTACGGAGATATTGTGGTTTAAGATGTTCTAACTAAACTTTAAATAGCCCCACGACCCATGTACACTAACGAGCAAAAACAAGTAAACACTTAGCAAAATTCAAAAGCGATTTTCTTGTGAAATAATGGTTGTAACTTTTAATATAAGACCTATTTCATAGGAGTATTGAATTCAAAATACTATATTCCTAAAAACAAGACATTTCAATCAATATATCTGAATAAAATAGCTTCGTAATGCTGCTAAGTGTATACTTGTTTTTGCTCGTGACTGTACTGTTACATGCCGAAAGTACAAAGTCAAAGTCAAATCATTTATTTCAATTAGGCCATTATAAGGCACTTTTGAACGTCATTACAAGAAAAAAAAATAGAATTGAATCTAGTTGCCCCTTCCAAAAGGTAGTTTTGTATGGAGAAGAATGGGCAAGAAACTCCATACGTACTCTTTTAAAATCAATGTTTTACAATATTATTATTTGTATACAGAGTCATACGTAATTACATGTGAATGCAATGTACCTTTTAAAAAAAACTACTATATAATAACAGTTACAAAAGTACATTTCACACTACCAGAAACCGTGATTTTTCACACCAAAAATAGAAGTCGTTTCCCAGCAATTATTTTCGCTCAAATTAACTTAGTTTGACGGCCAGTATGTGTAGTCAAAGAAAATGTTTCCAGAATTTTCTAAGTCATTAATAATTAAAGTAAAACTAATCATTACTGCAAAAAATGCAATTCCAATAGCAATGCAATTACCCAATAAACTAACGATGAGTCAGCATGACATTTTAATTACAAATCTTTTTGTTTCATTACAACACTAATAGGATAATTAGAAACTAATGGAAAAATAATTGCATATCATCAACCTAAATATAAATGTTTTATTACCCAATAAACTTGTTGCGAAACATTAACGGCGTAATTTTATCGTTACAGATCCAGAATGGAAGCAATAATATCAACGAACGCTACAAAAGAAAATATAATGCAGCCAACGACACTTCAAGAGGCAATAAACATTATTAAATTCCTGAACACGACACATAAACAAGAAGTTGTGAGGCTGAAAGAAGCATATACAAAACAAGCTGATGTTATAAAGAAATTGGAATCGAATAGGAAAAAGGAATTGGAATTCTTATCGGGTGAATTGAGAAAATACGAAGTAAGCTTAGCTTTAAGAACAGAATCGGTAACAGAACAACTAGCACAGAAAGATTTAATCATACAGAAACAAGCTGAAAAAATAGAAGAATTAACCAAACAGTTGAAAGCTAAAGAATTAACGACTAGTATACCAGAAATTAATATAATGGTCGATTCTAATTCCGACTCAGGAGTAGCGTTAGAAAACGAAGACTGCAAACCCGAAGAGACGAAACCAGAAGTAAAAACTACTAGAAAATGCAGTCGAAGATTTGGAGATACAATAAGTTTTCTCAGAAGAGTTGACTTTTCTCCAATAAAATATAAACCATCCAATCGTGAGGGTGCGAAAAAGAAAGATGATAATAAAAAGAATAAATTACAAGTTCCAACTCCACATAACAGGACGTTTAATCGTCAAACGAGTAATGAGAAGTCTGCTAGTGAAGATGAGAGACAGATTACTGATGATTCAATTTTCTTCGATGCTGGTGTTGAGCCTGTAGTATTAAGGCCAAACAAAGTAAATGATAGTATGAACAACCATTTTTCTGATGATGGCAGCGAGGATACCAGTGAAGAAATCTTCGACAGAGTTATGTGCAGAAGCAGTATAAGAAGATCTGTGAAAGCAAATCCTAAATACAAGAAAATAAATAGATCTAAATCCAAGCTTCTGGAGCATGTCAAAGTGAATATAGTGGATTGAAACGTTCACCAAACGAAATATAACCATTATGTTATTGTGCAATCGTAATGTATCAATCTGAAATTATTAAAGGCTGTTTTTATCTAGAATTGTTCTTTTATTTACCCTTCCCCGCAAGAATGCATGTTATTTGTCACATTTTGGATTTATTAAAATTGTCTGTAACTTGTATTTCTACCAAACAATCATTTCTAAAGAACAGCCTAAACAAACAAGGTTTATCTTTAGACAGGACTTAAAACCATCGACTAAGTTTTTGTATTCCGAACGTAAAGTTCTCAATACAAAGCATGGTGTTTATGGCCAGTTCTAATAATTATAATCGTTAAAAATCTAGTCGCAATCTCATTTCAGCGACAGTCAATATATAAAAAATGGCATAATATTGAGACTGATATTACATTGCAATCGTTTTTAAGAGTTATTAGAATCGCCCCCCTGTTCTAAAGTTAAAATTCTTTTTGTAATAAGACAGCTAAAGTGGTATCCGATTAAAAAAACCAATAAAAAAAAAGGTCAGGACATTTTATGTTCAAAATTAGCCCATCCCTCACATTTTACCTAAAATAAATCGACATGAACAGAACTTATTGGACGAATGCATACAAGCCGTCCGGAAATAAACCTCGCCAAAGGTCGAGGGTAAGCAGGGAAAATAAATTATACTCAATTGAGTTGCTGACGAATAAATTTCAGGACCCTTAGGTACGATACATACAAAAAGTAATAGGCAGGTATATAGAATGTAAAGACATTTATTTCTTGATTTGAAAACAGCTTTCATGAAGTGAGTGCGAATAAAAATTGTGACAAATTGGGAATCTTATAATATAAAAGCGGATGGTCACTCACTGATTAAAACTCAAAATCTCAAAATATTTGATCTATGAAGCTGCAATTTTGAAGGTAGGTAGTTTATTGATAGAAGCAAGTCGATTCTGTAAAATTCGAACATCAACTCGCTTAAAGCTCCGAAGCGACCAATAAATTCAACTCCGCTCCTAAGCGACCAATAGCGATAGTGAAATCAAGGTCAAGCAAAGTGAGAGTGAATGCGAGTTGATGTTCGAATTTTACAGAATCGACCCCCAGATGTCAGTTAGAAACGGATTCGACCTTGAATTACGCGGAAGGAATTAGAAGAAAAAAGCTAGTGAGCTCCTAAATATTTCAGTATATAAATAAGTCTAGTTCCAAAATAATTAATACCTTTTTTAATAAAAATAATATTAGCCTATTTTTATCCTACTGCAGAGCAAACGCCTATTCCCATACAGAGAAAACCCCAACATTAATAATCACATTTGCTCAAGATGGTTTAGCGATTTCAGACTTATATTAACTATGAGTTCAGATTTCCTCACAATGCTTTCTTTCACCGATGTCAGTGATGTCCAAGATAAACGTTGAAAGTACATATGAAGTAACTAAACTTCCCACCTTTTTTCTCCTCTATCTCTTCTCTCCACTACCGCTGCCAGCCTTTAGCATCAAAGTCAAAGTCAAATCATTTATTTCTATTAGGCCATTATAAGGCACTATTAAACGTCATTACAAAAAAAGAAATAGCATTGAATCTAGTTGATCATGATCATAATAAAAATGTAAACAGTATCCTTACTAAAACGAGAAGAAAACGTCCATAAAACAAACTCGACAGACGCTAAACTTAACTTTACTCTTACAAAGATTAAGTTAAGACTGGACACAATAAAGTTATCTCGGACAATAACAATCAACATGAAACTACTGTAGGAAAACTAGTTAAACCGACAAAGTTAAATTGTTTGTAAACACTGTTACGTTTATGCTCATGTAACTATTTTGTAAGTGGCAATTTTATCTTTATGTCTGTGTTTATATGGGTCTAAGTTGACTGACGTTAATTTTATAGGCGTTGTACTGCCTTAGTAAGAAGTTGGACCTAAGGGCATGCTGACAGCACAGGGACGGGGCCCCAACAGGGCCAAACGCCTACCGGGGTCGCGGGACGTCTTAAAAGGATACCGTGGCCCCGGAACGCAAAGGGCAACAGAAGGAACAGGTTGGTTTTTTTAGTCAGTAAAATTCTGACAATCCTCATCATTTGATAATTTTTAACACCTCAAAAAAAAGGGGGATGCGCTAAGGTTGCTCGCGAAAGTCATTTCTTATGTTTTTTACCATCAGTATCAGCATTCATTGCCTTAGTCATTCAAGTCAGAGACCCTTGAGGCGGTTTAGAAACTCTGACACTAGGGCGTGTGGGGTCGTAAGACCTTACTGCCTACACGATAAAGAAGAAGAATTGCCTCAGTACTTTTCTGCTGGTGGTCGCCACGGTTGATTCTAGCTTTCAGTAACCACAGTGGTTGGGAGTAGTATGGCGGGCTTGTCCCAAAAAAAAACGTGTCAGTTTGTATGGTAATATCAAAATTAAACGCTACAGTAACTAATGTGTTTATAGAATTACAATCACTACAATCGTCAATATAACTCTCCAAGTTTGAATTTGCCGGAAACGTCATTATGCTTAGCTGCAAATCTCAAAAAACATAAGAATATCTTCTAGAAAATCTCTAACAAAAACAAAAATAAGTGAATTAACATCGGTTTGAGAATTATGTAACATGATTAACCGGAATTTCTAAGAATAACTCAACTGCCAAGTTCAGACAAGCCTTGGGGTGAAACCCAATTTAGAACACAAAAAAAAACATGTTTAAATTGTAAATGAACACAACGTCAAAATCTCAAAAGACGGTAAAGTAACAAAGTCAAGGCCTATTATTATAAAAATAAACTCTTTTTATTTTTCTCAGCCTTCAAGGTTTTCGCAAAACGGTTTTATAATAAACTAGAGGCCCGCCCCGGCTTCGCACCGGTATTTAACAAAAATTTCAAAATTTTAACCTTGGGTTACATTATTGCAGTTTTAGTAAGGATCCCTAACTTTTTTGATAATATAATATAGCCTATGTCACTCGGGGATAGTGTAGCTTCCCAACAGTGAAAGAATTTTTCAAATCGGTTCAGTAGTTTCGGAGCTTATGCAAACAAACAAACAAATCTTTCCTCTATATTAATATTAAGTATAAATTCATCCAAACTTTTAGTCTAAAGCTCCGTCTACACGGACAAAATAAGTTTCGAACAAAAAAACACAATCTCAGCGTAAACAAGATTCACTTGACAATTCAAAGTAATCCCCTTCGAAGTTAAAAGGTACTAAAACAGGACTTTATTTATGCTGTTCCCTTAGGTGTCCTTAAGCCCACGACATTATTCGTCCAAATATCTTGTTTAAGAAATGTGTCTCCTGCGAATTTCTTGTCGTTTCAATGGATATTGGGAGGCAAAGTAGACGATAGAAAGGTAATTTATTTGTAGGTACAGTCAGCAACAAAAGTCGATTAACATTTATGATTTTTAAAACCTAATTATTAAGTACAATATTAAAAGTAAAACACAATGAATATAAAATTAAGATATAATGAACCCTTAGCTATTGTCTGAAATTCTGAAAGCCAGTACATTATGAGTTTAGTGTCTGTTTATATGATATAAAAAAGTAACATTGTTAATCGACTTTTGTTGTTGACTGTACCTACCTACTTGTAAAGGCTTTGTTCTGAAAACTTTAAGAGCCTATTAATTTTATTATTATGGATGTTTTCTCTGGACTATGACTTTGCTTAGTTGTTTTTGCGTACTTTGTACTTACTTTGTACCTACTTTTTTGATCGAATGTAATTAAATTACAAACGTAGATAATAAATAGTTCTTTATTTAGGTTAAGTTTCAGTCAAACACATCCATCGGTTTCTTAGAAAACTTGAACTATATCTGACGACCCTGCATACCTATTTGTTTTTCTGCCTGTACATTATGTTGAGTAAACTCAATTAAACTTGCATGCAATCTGGATTGAAAAACATTTGTTAAAAAAGGTGTGGAGTTTTTTGCCCGTTCTTCTCCAAATCAAACTACCTTTTGGAAAGGTCAACTAGATAAGATATACCACCTAAACATACATATGGAAAAGCAATAAAGATACTGAGTATAGATTAAATAAAACTTACTGTTTTACAAATCATAATACAATTACAGGTGCCCAAAAAGCTGGCAGCATTGCCGCGTTGTTGGCAATGCTGATGATTCTTTGGCCCAAGCTCTCTTGTCACGTGAAGAGTCGACCAGTCACTTTTATTATTACGGTTACGTACAGAACCGCCTTTGGGTGTGAACCCTAAAATGTTCTTTGTTAGGTACACGTGCCTTCATGTTCCTGTCTTTCGGTCTATTCGCCCGAAGCATATCATTCTACAACTTGAAACTATTACGTAGCTATAATATCTTCAAAGTTCGCAGTTGGTGGAGAGTGCCAATAGACCGTGTAATGTAGGAGGCGACAAGGCGCCAAACTTGGACCCAACCTCGCGATACTAAACTTTTCACTCGATGTATGCTGATTCCCCTTTGTGGTACGGATAGCATGTTAAATTCTATTATTTTTGGTTTTACTAAGAAGTTTTGTAGGTATGTGATGGGCTTAGGATTGCCAGGCGTCCAGATAAAGCCGGACATAACGTTTTTCGGCCAAACTATTCGGTGCCTGGTTTGTCCGGCTGTTAAAATATCGTAATTATATTCAAATATAATATATATATATATATATAATTATATACCGTTATCATTTTAAAACACAGCTTTGAGTTTTTTAACCTTTTTGTCAAAAGTTCTGTTTTACTATGTAGCTGATGGTTCGGCATTCTGGATTTGACTTTTTCCCTACGTGTGTTCGTTGACATAAATAAATAAAGAAATGACTGACGAGTGTTTTAATTTGATTTTTTTTCAATAAAAAATCAATTACTTGCCGTTATATTATGCAAGCAATTTTGTCCTAGGTTCATTTATAACGGCATAAATAAGTGAAAAAATGTCTTAATTAAAAAAAAAAAAATTGATACTAGTTAGCATTTTCTTTTGAGTAACATTACTCCAGCGATATAAAAACAAGTATTCAAGTTAAAAAAAAACATGTATTTTGTCAGAATTTTGCCCTTATAACCTGTGAAACATAATTATATTTCGAGTGAAAATCTCGCGTAAACATTTTGTGTAAAATTCATGGGTTACATTTATTATGGATGTAAGTCTTGTGTTGTTTACATATCATTGACAACACGGTCGCTTGTTATGACAACGTCAGATTTATAGTAGGTAATAATAGGAGGGAAATATCCAGAAAAAAAATAGCAAATTTTTTGTTTTTTCTTGCAGGGCTTCTTTTTTGGTTGACTGTTGATAGATGCCTACTTTTTAAATGGCTGATCTGAGCTGATCTATTTATTTTAGAGAATGTTTTGTGTTTATAATTTAATCTTGTACTAGTTACCAAAATTTTGTATGTTATGTGCGTCAATTTCGCGTGAATAAAGAGTTTTTCTTTCTTTCTTTCTTACCAGTATTATTAGGTAATTTCCACGGATCCTTTATTATGTACGTTATCAGTATTTTTTGTAAAAACTAACAGTCATTTAAGGGCTAATTTAAAATCAACTAATTACGACAACAGTATTTTCCCACTGCCTTATTAGAATTCGAAAATTAAATAAATAGATTATTAATTGTTTTGCTAACGCTACTAACACACAACTTTAACCTGCAGTACACAGTGTCGCAACACAGATATTCCTATACGGAATATCGTCTGAATTGTAACTTGAGACCTGTATCAAAGTTTACCTACTCTAAGCTATGACGTTGATATCTCCATGTCATATAAATCGTGTCTGTAGCTCACACAGTTAATAGCAGGATTACAGCTTACACAAAAGGTGGTGCTGAGTAGGTATCCTTGATGCAAATATCATGATGACTGTGTCTTGGAAATGAAAGGGTATCTGTTTGTGATAGAAACTTGAAATTAATTTCTGAGTTTTGGAGTAGTATTCTTATACACGGTTACTTTTAGGTCGTTCTTAAACCGAAAGCCATAAACTCGATCATCAAACTCGAAAAGATTGGGACCATTTTTTTTCAAAAATAACAATAAAAAAAAACAGCTGTTCAGTACATTTATGTTCGTCTAACTCGTCAAAGTGTACTGAACAGCTGTTTTTTTTTAATGTATGCCGGCGTACCGCGCGAGTTGCAAGGACAGTTCGCTATGGACAACTAACAACTGAAATGATGCTCCGCGGTTTTGTGCAAGTTTCTGCGGCACATGCCGGCGGTACAAACGCCCGGAAAAAGCCGGCGGCACGTGCCGTTCGGCAAAAGCCGGCGGCCCGGCCGCCGGTACTGTGTGTAGGAAAAAATCCACAACCTCGCATCAGAGGCAGGCGCCTTCACCACCGGCCTATTACGACATTGTATTAAATAGACCGGCAGAGTTTACAGTGAAATGGTGAAACAAGTCATCAAATATGATAGAAACAACAAGCCAATAGCTATAAAGAGAAGGAGAAAGGTATAGATTTGTTTGCCAGTCTCTAAATTAATCCTGTCACCACAACAACACAAACGCTTCCCTGCGGTTATTATAAATTATAATTACAGCAAACCACAGGATTATTGCTGCTAAAACCAATGAAACGCTTTAATTAATAATAACCGTTAAAAACGGTATGTGACAAAAACATTTAGTAGCAAATAAACAAATAATAACAAACATACATAATTGAATTTAAATTAAATTCAGAACTACAAAATTGACAAGTTTTTGATCATTCTGCGAATATTTAATAAGAATAATAAAATATTATTAGGGAAATTAAAAAGCTGCATGTATCTAAATATACTGTTGTACTGTCTGTTATGCTCGTGAACAAGCGCCGATAGGTAAGACTTTTAGTTTTAATTTATTTTTTATTGTTTTCATGATGGTGTTATTCGGTTTTTCCATCAGGAATTTCTCACAGCTTCGGAGTTTGGATTTGTGCCCGGTTGATGGCAATAGGGTCGCGGCAACAGAAATAATTATAACTATCACGGTTCATGAGATACAGCCTGGTGACAGACGGATACAATAAAAATGATCGGAATCATGGAAAGATGTTACGTTATATAACTTCTGCTTTTTAGGTGTTTTTTTTTTTTCACCTTAAATGTTATGTTCACCTGTTTTGGTCACCTTATGTTATGGATGTTTGTTACCTATATTATAATATACAAAAACTTGAGAGGTGTCAAGGGACACCCGGATGGAACGAAGTTATGTGAGAGAGAGAGAGAGAGAGAGACAGACAGAGAAACACGCGCACGCCGCACGGCTTACAACTATAGCAAAAAGTGTCGTTACAACTTTTGGTCCTAATTTTTTCCGTCTAGCCCCCTTTCGCAACGCGCGATAAGGAACTTCGTTCCAAAAAGTACAGTTGGCGTAATAGGTGTCAGTCTCTCATTAAGTTTCATACCTAGAACCCAACATTTAAACAAAGCATATGATAGGTACTGTAACGACTAACATAAGGTTGGTATAACGCTAAGATAGACCAAAGGAGAGTACTAAAAATCTAATCTAAACAGACCTTTGTACTATTCTGTTTTATCAACAGGTCCAAGATTAAACATGAAGTTTTATTGTAATGTATATTGCTGTGAGTCGAGTAAGTGGTTAGTTTTCTTGTATTATAGTTTTATTGTAATTGTTGATAAAGTTGTTTTTGCTTTAATTGTCGCAACAATACCTACACTTTAGAGTAATAAAGAAAGCATTAGACTTAATTGATGGATTATGTGCAACATTCAGGCTGCGTTTCCACCAGAGATGTGCGATGGAAATGTGTCGTGCGAGGATGTCTAGCTGTGCTGTGAAAATGTGTGGGGGTTTCCACCAAAACTGTGCGATGAAAATGTGCCTACGAGGATGTGTAGCGGCGCTGTGAAAATGCGCATTAATGTGTGGTGCAGATTTATTAGATTAGATTTCTGCAACACATCCCTCGCACACATCCCTCGTACACATCCCTCGCACACATCCCTCGCACACATCCCTCGCTTGTTTTGTATGCGCAAAAATCTAGCTCCGCTGAGCCGTTTCCACCAGAGCTGTGCTGACCGAGGCGAGGTAAATGAAGCGATTCTATTGGGTCTTTACAAACACATCCCTCGCTACGCATCCTCGCACGTCTCTGGTGGAAACGCAGCCTAAACGGTTAGATAAGATTAACATAGATTTTGATTAACAGCACGTACGATACATAATGTCACCGGCAGCCAAAGAGAACATGACAGATGAATGTGTCATTGACTTGCGTTTGGAAATCCAACATTAATGGTGGCTTAATATTGCGTTTGATAATCTCATGTCATAAGTCAACAACACGGACATAGTGAGAAGACTAAAAAGGACAAAACCTTTTGAGTTAGTTTAGTGAAGTGTTAGTTTAATGTAGTGAAGTGAGTGCTACCCATAAAGAACACAAGCACAATGTGTCTTCCCCTTAATAGAGACAATAAGAAAAGTGTTAATGGACACATTCTTAGGTTTACTCTTCCTAGCAAATTAAGTTAGAATTAAATTACTCATTAGCTTTAGTATTAAGCTAGATTGTATTTTTTATGTTGTTACCTTATTGGGATACATCATATAACAAAAAAAAATAATAAAAAAAATGTCATAAGTCACTCATGAATTTCCAAATGAAAGCAACAGACCATAGAAGTCACCTCAACTATGTAGGTGACCCGTGTGTGGGTTCTGATGATGATCACGTCTCGGTCACGGCGTGTAAACTGCAACGTACTGGAGACAAAGGACCACGAGCAATTGCTCTCCAACCAACTTGAATGGTACAAGTTGTGGGATCACAGCGGGACTGACGACAATTACCAACTTGCAATAACTGAAAACACAAGCCGTACTGAATCACATAATAATTGGCGACCATAATCTTCGGAGTATATAAGAAAAAGAAAGCTTTAAAACCAACCGAACATTTATATAATCTGGTTTGATAAATTTAAAAATATACCTTACATATATTATATTATATGGAAACTAGTGACCCGCCCCCGCTTTGCACGGGTGCATGATAGATACATAAATCTTTATTTATTTAAACTTTATGCATCAAAAGTACAAAGGCGGACTTAATGCCTTAGGCATTCTCTAACAGTCGACCACACACAGTCGATCTTTCTCTTAAATCATTCTATCTTTTGATGAAAACAGCATTAAATTCCACGGCGCACACTTTAGAAACCCCTGCCTTAGGACCATTGTTATGTAGGTATATCATTGTACAGTAGCCAGCACATCTTCAGAGTATACTACTTTTTTTGTTATGAAATTACTCCTATTACAACCGCATAAGATGCTGCAGTGTTAATGTCGACCGTACAAGAAGTACGAAATATCCTAGAACAATGAATATACAAAACGCTTCAGCTTCCACCTCGCGCCACAATTCAATTGTACGTGAATCCAACCGCCCACGCCCCCGACGGTCAAAGGAGACTGCTTCTGGGAACGTTTCTTAATATTTTCTCAGGAAATAAAGGTTATTCGTACTTTCTGTGCTGGGTTACTCCGTATTTTCTGTATGCTTTGTTTTAGAAAGAAAGTTTATAACCGGCAGGTATTGTTGCTAGTGCGAGATGTAATAGAACTTCCGTAATAAGGAAATAAGTATCTTCTCCTCTCCCTTCTTTTCTTCTTCCTTTTTGCCAGACCAGATATTTTGATCTAATAATAGAAGCTTAAGGTCCACACAGAGACGCGACGAATATAGAACTTTATTTACTACACAAACAGTAACATGTTTCATCATTCGAGCCACTTCTATCTGACCTCCACAACCCAGTAACTGGGTAATACGATACCCCTTGGTAAGTCTGGTTGTCAGACTTTTGGGCGACGCCGACGACCCGCAACGACTGTCCAAGATCCATGCATGACAGCCGGGACCAACGGCTTAATGTGCTTTCCGAGGCATGGAACGACGTCAGTGATGTCTAAGATAAACTTTGGACAGTACATGTGAATTTAAAAAGTCACATTGGTTCTTGCTTGGTAAAAAGGTATACGTTTTAGAGACAGAAATTAAACTTTGACGTGAAATTAATCGCGGGCAGAACCAAGTATTACATAGAAGCTAAAGCATATCAACCAACACATCTTTTACAAATACACATCAAAATCGAAGTTACCTATTCTCAGAACACACATATCTATCAATAGTAGTTCTGTACGTCCGATATTCATCATTTCAGCATGTTGTCTACATTTTTATTATATCCCTATTTTCGTTCACGGAGGGACAAGTCCATAACATGAGGGACAGCTATGTCCCTTGAGGCGACCCTTGTCTCTTTGATTTTTTTATTTGTTCTTTCTTTAGCGCTGTTCCTCTGGCGTTATGTCATATTAAATATGTCTTCCTAATATCATCCGTGTTTGTGCTACTTCTATTTTTGATGACGTAAAAGGTCGTTTTGTTATTGAGAATGTTTTTGTTATGTACTGTGTTAGATAGGTAATATTCTTCTACTATTAGAAGATGGCGGGACGCCTTGGATGGCTTCCTATGAAACTGAAAATCAAAAGTATCTTTTAATTGTCTAATTGAAATAAATGATTTGTCTTTGACTTTGAAAGAAATAAAATTTATTGTTTGTTTGTGAGAGGTTATCTCTGGAAGTAATGATCCAAACACAAAAAAAAGTTACTCAGTTTGATAGAAATCCCATTTGTGTGGGTGTGTTTTATAGTTCTATTTCTTCCTAGCGGACGTAGACGTGAGCAGATTCCATATTATTAAAATTTGTTAACAAAAATACGCGAATGCCAATTAATAGTTTTAGTAACGAACTAAAAAAAAGTATCTGAAAAACTTATAACTTTAAAAGGCAATTAATTAACTTTCAATTTAAACTATTACTTTGTAGTACTTTTAAAAGTCAACGCGGTAATTAAAAAAGTAACTTTCCTCGTCCATTTACTGGACTTAAGTAAAATACTTTTCAACTTATTTATTTTATTTTTATTTTATTGCTTTTAGGAAAACTTACAGCTAATACATTTGAGTAGTAAGAAGTAATAAGCAGGCGAAAGCCAATTACAAGTTTCCACTTATATAAACTTATATGTAAAATTAACAAAACGGTACAACCAGCGTGAGAGTTATACATACAGACAACTAAAGGTAATACACAAAAACAGAACACATTACACAGCAAAGTTACCTACACTTCAAAGAAGAAATTGCTCAATATTTTTTTTAATTTGTGGACACTCTTTGTGAATAAGTCAAGCTCAACATCCTGACACACATTATTGAACATTATTGAACATTCGACATGCTCTTATGATATAAGTGTTTTGCCTATAGACAGTTTTCACCATAGGTACATGAAGGAGACGAGGTCTCCGAAGAAATAACGATGGTACACGAAGTCCAATCTTGGCCACCAGCTCAGGGACCCATTCATTATATTGAATAGAAAAGCAAGATCTGCTAATTTATACATACCTATCACCAAACGCAGCGTAAGACGTCCACCCACAAGGTGGACAGACGATCTGATGAGGACCGCAGGATCGCGCTGGATGCAAGCCGCTTACAACCGGTCCTATTGGAAATCTGTAGGGGAGGCCTATGTTCAGCAGTTGACAATAATTCAAAACTGACACGACCGTGAAACAAAAATACCATTTCTTGATTTTCGTATCCTGAGTTCAAATACATATTTTTTAAATTTTTTGATTTCTTAATTTCTGAGAAAAAAAAAATCAAAAAACATGTTATGACGTCACATGAACGGTGGAATGAGGTAGTTACTTTTGCCTATGCATTTCAATGTTTATGATGAAAACATTACATATTAACATGAAAACATTATGACTTTGACTTTGACTTTGACTTATAAAAACTAAGTTTTTTTGACGACTGACAGTAAAGCAAAGGATAAATCGCCATTCCACCGTAAGTATGACGTCATTTGGCGCCTCCCCTTTTTAGAATCAAAGTTAAAATTATGAATTAAAAGTACATACTTTCGAAAAACGGAAAAATACGGGTGCCCTAGATTTGGATTTACTTTTATACACCGTGAATTTTAATTCGTTGTAAATCTTTCAGGGGGTGAATGTACTTATGAATATGAACAACTTTTATTAAGGGACAAAGTACGAAATGTGAAAAAAAAAAACAGCTGATCCATACAATTTGATCGTAATGTGTACATTATTGTATGGATCAGCTGTTTCTTTTTTTCACATTTCGTACTAAGTATGTCCCTTAATAAAAGTTGTTCATATTCATGAGTACATTCACCCCCTGAAAGATTTACAACGAATTAAAATTCAGGTTGTATAACGTGCAGGTTAAAAATATGAAATGTTGTCAGTTGTCGTGGACTGATATGATGATGTTGATGATATGATAACTGTCATCAACGCAAATAGGTATAAGACAACAAAATCTCCTATAGAAATTGCCTGAGTGATTTGTAGCAAAATATTGAAGTAGTGCTCACATCTGTTGTACAGGCCGTCGATCACGACTGACGGCTGACGGACAGGCAATACGGGTGATGAACTGACATAACCCAGACTGACCGGTTATTACCCTAGGACGAATTTAGATTGGAATAGACTTGTGATTTATTCCCGGATAGATTCCTTTTTGGGGTTCCGTTCCCAAAGGATGGCAAACAGAACCCTATTACTTAAATAAAAATCAAAACAAAGTTTAAAGATAATAATAAAATAATTCTTTATTTATTTATTTTCTCATCACAAATGTTGCAGGTAGGTACAGAAAGTGCTTAAAGTAGGTAATATTAAATAAAAAAACATTTGTGAAGAAGAAGAAGAAGGCATTGAATACCTGTGTTACGGGTCACCAGGCCCCCAGTTGTTACAGTTAAGACTCTGTATGTTATTAGATCAAGACAAGTATAGACTAGATGTGTGATGTAGAGATAAAGACTAAAAATGTGTGATAAAGGGGTCCCTTCCCCATACAAGAAACGTGTTTTTGTTTTCCGAATCGAACCAGAGAACTGCAGTCGCGCTTTGGCGAAAAACACACGGTACAGTTACCGGCACGTAAGTTGGCAAGAGATTTTCGTAGTGGGGGAAGTTCGCGCATATAAAAATGTATGAAATTGTGCGTGCGCAAACTTCCCCCACTACAAAAACTCTTGCCAACTTACGTGCCGGTAACTGTACCGCGCACCGCCGCGGAAAGTGGTGGCGGCAAAGCGGATTGCATCGCTCGACCGCGAGCGGGCGGTGTACGTGTGTAAGGCATTAACGGATTTCTTAGAGGCCAATGCGACATGAGATCCACTTCACCGCCACCCGCGGCGGTGCGCGGTGCCGTGTGTTAATCGCCTTTGCGACCACTATTCCAACGAGGCAGTCCGGCGGTAAAACCAAGCAGAAGAAGTCACGGACAATCCACAATTCAAAACATAATTTCAGTACATCTGAATTTAAAAATCCTTAACAAAAACCCCAGGATATTGTAACAACAAGTCCAGGTGACGTATTCCGCACAATGGACAGTCGTTAGGAGTCGCCGGTACGCCAGCAATTTGCGCCAAAGCGGATTCTTTTAACAGAATCCACGTTCAAAGAATAAGTACGCATAGAAGAGAAACTCTAAAATAATCCGCTCTAAAAAATACATACAAACAAAACATCACGCCTGTAATCCCCTAAGGGTTACGCAGAGGTGTTAACACACCCACATTTCACCAATTATGTTTAAGTCCCATGTAATAGGGGGCGAGCTTATTGCCATCAACCGGTCGCAAATCCAGATTCCGAGGCTGCTACTGAGAAGTTCCTGATGGAAAAGCCCTATAACACTTTGCCCGAGTTAGGAATCGAACCCAAGACCTTATGATCAGTATGCTCGGTAGTCGCGCTTTGCGACCACTATACCAATAAGGCAAGCATAAAAAAATATAAATGTCATTTAATAGTGCCTTTTAATAGTCTTCTTGACCTGACATTGTCTTTGACTTTGCATAAAACTATAACTCCGAATTGCTACTGAGAAATCCCTAATAGAAAAACCCAATTGGCAATAAATATTTTACATACGAGTTCTGACATGCAATTTGCTCGCAATTTTAGTTCAGACAATCTTTTCACATCTATTCAATTTTTTATTCTATGCCCCATTGAAATACGACGAGGATTTAAAATTAAATTCTGAAGGAGTTTGTCTACAGGGAGCTGTTATTTTGTTGGACTGCGATATTAAATATTGACTACGTTTACTTGTGATAATGTCGCAGTTTGCAAAGTTTTATTCTCTGTGGATTTGTGAGTTCAGACAGCAGGTTAGTACAGCAAAAATGTATGAGTTAGAGTTCAGTTTTAGGGTACTAAGGGTGCTAACGGGAAGGGTCCCGTTATCTAAGCCTTCGTTGTCCGTCCGTCTGTCAGCGGGCCGTATCTCATGAATCGTAATAGCTGGAGAGTTGAAATTTTCACAGAATATGTATTGCTAAAAATAAATAAAAGTTAAAAATTTATGGGGGTCCCCATACAAGCGACATGTTTTTTTTTTTTTGAGTTTTTAGCTCGATACTATTATAGTTGCAATACTGTTAAATCCTGCACTTGGTACGGAACCCTTGGTGTGCGAGTCTGACTCGCATTTAACCGGTTTTTCAAGTACATAATGCATTCAAGTGATAAAGGTAGGTATTTTTTTAAATACGGGTTCAACTCAACTCATAACATGGGTTAACAACACATACTGCCCATCCAACTAAGTACTTTATTTTGGTTGTGAAATCACCGAGAAAGAACTAAATCATTGAGAAAGAACGAAAAGAAAGAAAAGACAAAATTAGGTAAGGTTTAACCAAAGACATTGGCAGTTGACTACTTTTTGACCTTATTACTAAAATTGTAAGGGTAAAAATAAAACATACAACAAAAAAAACATACAGATATTAAAAAATATTATTTACAAAACCAAATACCTAGTTGTTAATTTACTCTCGATTCACTAAAACAAAAGCCCTGGGCAAATATTAACTTCGAGTAATATTTCATTTTATTCCAGCACGCACCTAATATTAACAGTTCAGTACTTCACACACATAACCTTATTTCATATCTGTACATGGCCGTTGACTTCAAAAGCCTTAAGGCGCTGTTCCACTACGGCGCGCGGGCACGATGCTCACGTTAGCTAA
Organism: Hoplodrina blanda; assembly: GCA_949316365.1. Classification (NCBI taxonomy): domain Eukaryota; kingdom Metazoa; phylum Arthropoda; class Insecta; order Lepidoptera; family Noctuidae; genus Hoplodrina; species Hoplodrina blanda. The sequence goes on from OX438590.1 coordinate 3,294,796, forward strand.
GGTTCGCTATGGATCTGATAACAACCACTGCAGCCCACGGTTGGTGACGTCATTGAAACACGCGTGACTTACTCGGATATGTCACCCAGGCATTTCAATACTGCACACGCTACACACGTGGCCTACAAATATTACTATAGGATGTGCACGCAGAGGCTACGTATCGCACGTAGCCTCTGCGAGCACAGCAGCGTGAGTCCATTTGTCTAGCTGACGGTTGTCTATTCGTCGTTGTCGTTGTGTTTTTGTTGATAACGTTATTAATTCACGTATCCGTACGTAGCGTATGTACTACACAGTCGCGGGTGACCACGAATATTCGTGCATTCAATGTACGGACAACAGCGCTTTAAGGTAAACACTGCGAAATCGTATGCGATTGTAATAGGAGCAATTTTAGAACAAAAATGTATTATACTTTAATGTGCTAGCGACTGTACTTCAGTGGAATCGAAGACACACGTGTACTGAATCACGGACCCATGCAGGTAACGTGTGTGCGCATATCGTGGACCGCGTGCACCGCAGTGGAACTGCGCCTTTAAGTTGAAACCTTCCAATTTATGATTACAACGTGGAACTTTAAAAGCTTCGTCACATTATAGAAAAATATGTGTGTGTTAAGAGAAAATACGATTTGTGTGCGCTTGTGTGAAGTACCTACCTACCTTTTGGCTTTAAGTATGCTTACAATAAATTGGCTGTAGCTATGGCTCAGTGTAACTTAGTTATTGCCTTCTATACTTTTCGCAAGGTACCTAACCAGATGTGCCACACTCTAATATCAGTATTTCATAGTAAGTATGAAGACTGCTGGGTTACTAGTAAAAATAAACAAAATCGTATTAAATTTAGAATTATCATAAGTTAAGGCCATCTCCATAGATTGATATCTATAAAAAATAATTCTACTAAGTTTTAGAAACGATCGCAATCAAATCTCAGCCTTAGTCTGACAAAAATGCCTCTTTACCTACATTTTTTAGATATTGATTGTTGCTTAGATTGCTACTAGATTTGGAACGTTTTTGATCAGTAGAATTGGCCGTAAAACTAAGGACAACTAATGAGGGATTAAAATAATTGACACGACCCAACCATAAAATGGCTTACTTTGAAAATATACTAGTCCGGTGCTAAATTTTCCTAAAGTGTATATAATCTGAGCCACTCATGAAAATGGTTTACCGTTATGGTATAAATAATTCCCGAAAAGAAAATTCGGTCAGTGAGAAATGTGTCACAGCTATCCCTTGGGATTTTTCGGAGACCCGATTCGATTCCGGAATAAAAGTACCTACACAGTTCGTTCGGGCGATAATTCTATAATGTAGGTACCTACAGACTACCTACTATAAAAACAATGAAATCAAAAATGTATTTTAGTTAAACATGGATAAAGTTCAAAATATGAAGAAGTAATCTATTTTAAAACACTGCATTATTATGATTACATTCAGTATGAATTCAACTCGATAGTATATTCATATTTAGTAAATAATTCTACTAAAATTCACAGAAACGGATATTATGTGAGGTTTACAGCTAGGTAACTTTTGTTGTTACCTACTTCGTAAAAGATTATTGCAATTATTACGCCCATCATAATTATATATGACAATGTATTATCGTTTTATCTAGTTTATTCCTGTTTACTATAATTACAAATTAATGAAACTTTTGTTTGCAAAGTCAAAGTCGAAGTGTTTATTCCAACTAGACCATTAAAAGAAACTTTGATTTTTATATACAAAAATAAAATAGGTATCCTGATCGCTTTTTCGAAAAGGTACGAGTAGTTTCGTATGGAAAAGAATGAGCAAAAATATCCATACTAAATCTTTAAAAAAAAAAATTCAACAATAAAATCCTTTTTGCATTGAATTCAGATAATAATTTCAGTTTTATTTAAATTACAGTAAGTAAATAGTATTTTCGAATGAAAATAAAAAAAAATGTAAACATCACTTAACACACGATAATCTGTGGCTGCATACTTTTTGAAACTTTACTTTTTTTTAAGTACCCACATTTTGAAAAATGTTAAAGTTCCATTTCAGTTACAATTCCACCCGACTTGATTGATCAAAAACAATGTCACGACGATAGTAACGATTACTTGAAAATGTTTAAATGAATTTAATTATTAATTTAACACCTGCAGTGGTACCATTAACAATAAATTATAAACAAAAGCACATCTAGGAAGGTAAGAAACTTTATTGTTTGCTTTTTAAACTTGATAAGGATATTTGGAATAGTGAATGATGTTTAAAAAGTGGTGATACTAAAAGTTTAATATAATATCTAGTAGTGATTAAATACAATTATGTTTAGTATTGAACTAAAGTAATTAATTTTAAAATATTTACAAATTATAAAAAAGACAGAAAAGAGAAACCTCATATGGCATCAAAAAATTCGTCCGCGTCGTTGTCAATTGATAATAGAAATATAAAAGATCATAACATAAAAATGATTTTAGAACGGTTTCAATTCTAGTCATTTTTTTTTGCACAAATGATTAAGCCAATAAACTACTAAATTGTTGTTAATACAAAAAATACCATCAAATTTTCAATTCAATATCTATAAACCTTTCAACTTTATCGTTATACAAATCCTCTGGGATAATCAACTAATGAGTGTATTCAATTTCAGGTGTATTTTGCAATGGCGCTCACATCTGCAGGGAATAATATAGCAACCCATACAAACTATGAAACAGTTTTAGACTCAACAACTGTACTGCAACATAGAAATCTGTGTTGCATGAGAGAGGCAAAGAATATAGCGAAGAAGAAGCTTCTACAAGCTCATATCATTCTCAAGTTGAGGAAGAAGGTAATGAGTCAAGGTATTACGTCACCTTGCTATGGGTTCTGTAGTAAAAATGTGACACCTACTCCTCTAATGATGCCTACAGCACCAGTAGTCCCTGCTCCATACCAGTACCAACCAGAATTGAGCAGTCCACTAGCAGTAAACGATTGGCATCCAATGAACTCGCCTCTATTCACTATACAACCCTTACCAATAATAATACCAAGTCCTAGTACAATATTTGCTCCACATATTTGTCCATTTGGTGGAACTGTTGTACAACCTGTTTTAACTCCAATAATGCCACAAACATTTGTCCAAGATATTGGTACAAATGTTTCTAATTATGTGAATGAATTTAATGAAACTATAATTGATGATGTCACACAGGTCGACAATGAAAATGATACATATTGTATTCAAGAAGGAATTAATACTGAATCGGAACAGAATAATGTTTTTAATAATAAAAGTTTAGAAATGATTAATATAGCTAATGTACAATTGGAAATTGATTTGGAAGACTATTTATCTTTGCCAAAAGAACTGTTTCCAACGGCTAGAATGCTGACAGTTGATCCGAATGCAATCATAGATGAATTTTGTAAAATGCCGAATTTGCAGCGGCACACTCCCTGGATACTAGACCTTGAGTTTGGCATCCCAAGAACTCTTATCACTCGTCCTTTGCCTATCTATAACGTTAAGTTCAACAGCGTACACTGTAAGAATACTCCGGATGCCATACATCCGGGTTTTGAGAGCTGCACTCCAGATTTTAAAAGAGCTTTACTTTTTTATTATGATTGTATTGTGTCGGCATGGTACAGAGGTTATATGATGATAACTTGTGATAGGTCGGTTGAGAACTTCCAGTCGTGGTTGCTGCAACCGATGCAGGTCCTAGGGATGTGCTGGCCTTAAAGCATGTTGCATGTTATTCAAAGAACTTTTTATGAAATATTTTGTATTATCTTGAATGTTTTTTTATGGTTATAATAAATTTTTAATGTCTTATATTGTTTTTGATTTAATTGACTATTATTATACTATTTAAATGAGCATTGCCTACCTACCTGTACCAAGGGTTTAGAGAGGGAGTGACCATAGGTGTCCCTACCATCAAATAAGTGGCAATTAGTGGGAATGACTATTATTAATAACAAATATCAAAGAATTTTCGCCAATGAATGACAAGTCCTTTACAGAAAACTGTATGTACTAAACCGTTGAAAAGTAAAATTGGACCATTCGTTGCATCCATTGCACAAACAAACCTCCGTGCCGTCGTAGCTAAAAAAGGTTTTATAAATCAACAATTTAACAATAACTCAAATCAATTTTTAATAACTTAATACAGAGTCGATTCTTTTTTCATAATTATAGAAATTGACTGTTATTTAATTACCAACATTGAATTTGGAATATTACTTTTCAAAATGCTTTTAATAGTTACCACACAACCTACTTTTTTACATAGTTTACTGCATCAGAGCAAAATAAATAATCCTCTGAAGTCACACAGAAATGTCAGGGTGCGAAGATTTTAATTTAAAGCCAGAATTGTTCCATTTTACCTTCTAGCTTCCCCAGTTGATTGCACGTTGTCCCAACCGCATTCTCTCATCAAAATCTGACCCAAATTTAAGATTCCTAATGACCCAGTGGGAATTTGTGGACCAACCGTTGGGAAATTCAATTCACGCTTGCCTTTTACTTATCGACGTTGACTTAGTTTGTACATTCTTTGAAGTAATCTACTGGGTTTTTGAAAGGCAGTGTTAGTACTTAAGTGGTTTTGTTAATTGTTAGAATTGAATAGTTTTATACATTGTTTGATATTTAGGTGAATGAATTTAAAAGTGTGTAATGGTCTAATTGAAATAATTATTTGACTTCAACTAATAATAATATTTTGTTACTAATTCGTTAGGTAGGTAATGCAGTTTTAAAACAGATTGCTTCCTCATATTTTGAACTTTATCCACGTTTAAATAAAATGCATTTTTGACGTCATTGTTTTCATAGTAAATAAGCAACTCTAAATACTTATTCAATTGTTAATTATCTAGTACCTACTTATACACAAGGAATTTCTCCTGTAGTGTGAGTACGTTTACAAACATAAACTCACAAATACACAAACAGCCAGACCCGGTACAACTATTATTAAGTAAATTATTAATTTGCGAATTGAATTCTGCCTCAATGTATGAATAATGAATTAATATTGTCAAATTGTCTTAGGGAAATTAAGTACAGTCAGTATCAGATAGACCTGAGCCTTCCATGTAGTTAAAATCATGTAAATAACATAAATTCGATTATAAATGTTCGCAGACATGACTTTTTCTACATAAAAAACTCAAATCTATCTGATACCGACTGTACCTACGTAATAAATGAAACCAAACATTTAAAAAAATATTTCAATATTTTAATAATTATTAACAATTATATTATTGTGAAAACAATCAACGTCATCATAAACTATCATTTAATAAAATCGCAATAGTTAACTAAATCAAACAAAGACATCACTGAAGAGTTTCGATATTTTACTAAATGCAGTACAACAATGCGCGATTTGGTAATATTCACATTCATCCCTTTTGTATATAACAAGTTAATTTATATCAATTTACAAAAATATATTAATAATTACTATCATTATACGTATAAAAGTGTTAAAGACGAAAGTGTATTACTATCCAATTCTGTAGAAATCTTCGTCGGTGAATATATGTGAGATGATGATCGACAACTCACCTTAAGCTCACTTCACAAGGATTCACCGACGAAGGTTTCTACAGAAAAGCACTGTTGATAATGGAATAAAAAGACTCACTTCTCTTACTGACAAAGATTAGGTTAGTATGTACAAATTAAGGCTTAATTTTTCTAGCTTTGATAAAAGAAATAGTTCCTAAGCAAATATCTAAGTATCTTGCTCAAGTTTCAACTCAAAGCGCCTCTAGTTAGTCTCTTTATTTCATCTTACTCACTGTAAAACATTTCGATTTCCTACCAAGGAACTAAATTAAATTCGGATAATATTTACAAAATATGCGATTCCATTGCTAAATGCTGGAAACAAGTAAATAATACTGTATTATTAGTACAACCTTAACTAAGAACGGCAAGATACATACGCAAAAATATTTACAATACATTTGAGCACACAGAATTAGCTTAAGGCCCGGGTACATTGAAGCGGACAACTTGTGGACGGAATCGTGGTCACTAACACGGGCAGTCGCCGTCCGCGTACACTACTACAGCATCTAATCACGCTCGTGATCGCGACCACACCCAGTAGTTGTCCACTCCAGTGTGGATGGGCTTTTAGGATCTATTCAATTAAACTAGTAACGATAAAAATGATCTTAAAATAGTTTGTATTTACAAAGAATTGTTTCAAGTGCATAAGGCAAAGTAGTTGTACAAAGTAATTGGTGTTCTAACTATCTTTCAAATTCATGTTAAAGAATGAACTGTAGGCAAGTTCATCCAATCAATCTTTAAAACTATATTGTAGTCAAAGATTTTGCTGTAAATAATAATAAATCAATATTCTCCCAATTGGATCCAAGCGAATTTCTTCCGTATTGATAAGTAGATAAAATTGAAGATAGTTAGATCACTGTTAGCTATGTACTCATGCTTAAGTTCTATAGCCTCAAAGCAGTCATCAGGGCGTTTATTGTGAAGCTTAAAAATATCACCATTTTGAAGCTCCGGTAACGGTTGTTGATGCAGAATCTCACTACCGCGAGTTCTGCAAGCTCTTGGCGAGATATTTCCTAATAAAACGCCTCAGAAAACGTTGAATCCAATCAACATTTTTGAAGGTAACTTATGCTGCACTTGTCACAAATTCGTCTTTGTGTCACTGTTCATCACTTTGTCTTTTAATTCAATCACCTCATCACTTTATCTTCGGGTTTTGATAAGCACTTTTCAGGTGCTTTGGTCTAAGAGTTGACTGTTTGCAGAATCCAAGGTACGAACTTCGATATCCTGGTGCAAACTCCTGGTAAGTTTGCTTCACCGCATCCGATGCCCCAGCTGATAATTCCAGCTAGGAAGTACTTGGAGTCTTTTCCTTTGACCTGTAATGGAAGAGAGAGAAATGATTAAATCCAGATAACTAGACATGACTTAACAGGTCTTTTGGTTAAGGATCATTCTTGTCTCTGTCACACAACTGTACAACGACATATGCAAGATAAAGACGGGAACATAGCTGAGCCAAAGTATTTTTTTTTTATCATCAGGTCTCGCCCTTAGACTTCCACTCATTCCTATACGTTGCCTTCTTGGCCAATCCAAGTAACGTTTAGGCACCTCGCATATTAGACGGCCACATTTAAGACCAGTGGCCGCAACGACCAGGTTAACTACGTTGGTCGTGGCCGTCTAGTGTGCGTGGTGCCTAATTCACCTCAAACTTAAAGTGAAAACAAAAAGTATGATACCTATGCGTATGATACCTTTGTCCAAAAATGCCTATTCACTTAGATCACGTTTACAAAAAATATTCCAGACATAAACTTAAAACTTAGAAGTTTCATTATAAAAGCTCTTTGTCAGCAAGTTCTTAAAATTTTGTAGTAGACGGAGGCGTTAATTATTTACTTGTTCCTAAGCCTGTACATGTTTAGCGAAAATTCCAGAAGACCAAAGTGAAGTTCGTTGGAGATTTTGTATAATGAGTTTCCGAAACTCCTTTTAAACTATTTCTTGGAACCTGTAATGTTATTCAGGAAAGTTTAGAGCACCAAGATTTGTTAATACTTATGAAGCTTTTGTTACTAAGATGTTGGGATTTTCACAGCGATAGTTCACTCTAAATTATCCGGAGTACGCTAAATAAAGGGACATGGGAAATGTTGGAAGGGTTAATCAACATTTAACTAGTAGTTTTGCGGGTGTGGAATTGTTTTATTACTGCTGTAGTATGGGGTTCCTATGGGTCCATGTTCTGCCGAAAACTTTTAATAGGGAGGTTTAAATCGCAAATTATATTGTTCAATGTTTTTTTAATTATGTCCGGCTTTCCTTTGTTTTCTTGAAGTATTAGTCTATAGTGATGCAGGTACATTCTGCTTAAATAGCACAAAATCCTTCTAAATACGAATCCAATAAAAAAAATCGTTTGTGCAAAAATAGATTAAGTACATTTTTGTTGTTCTGTGCACTAGGTATTACAGTAATTATAAAAAGAAACCGAAAGTCACATCTTATTCCCATCATTGCGATATTTTTTTTCTTTTGACCATACCAGGCTAATATTTTGAAATTTTGTTTTTTTTTAGTTTGATGGACAGAATGTGTAGTAAACGGTTATGTAGTGTGCCTTTTTACACTCCATATAAAAATCGACATATTTAACAGCGATCCTATTCTTCAGTAATGTTTAAGCTACCTGCAAAGGTCCTCCGGAGTCTCCCTGGCAGGAGTCGTGACCTCCCCTCTCGTGACCGGCACACAAGAAGATATCCGGAATGAACTCGTGTCTGCCAGCCCTCAGGAACATTGACTTACATCGCTCGTTCGATACTATTGGTACTTGCACCTGAAACGGATAAAAAAAAGGTTCAGAAAAATTATATATTTCGGTGTTCATGTAGACCTGGATAAAAAGTGTCTTGATATTGTTTTTTAAGAAAAATAATCCATCAAATTGAAAAAACACCTTTCATGAGTTCATCGATTCTCGTCCCCAAGATTTCCCTATTGCAGCTTAGGTATTAAGGCTTTTCTATTAAAATTGCTTCATTTACCATTGTAGTCGATTAACAAAATCAGATCATAAATGTATAATTTTAAAAATATAAGTACTTAATCATTAAATATTAGTAATTTGTGACCATCACCATCATTCAAAAGACGCTAATTGCTCTGCATAATTATACCATCCGCAAGCATCAATTTAACAGTGATCAAACATAAAAAAAAAAATGGACTATAAATTACCTCTTGTAGAACCGATGGCAACACACCACCTTCAGACAGCCTTCCCCATCCAGTAACTGTAGCATTCTCGCCAACTAATAGATCATCAGACGCCGGTAAACATATAGGCGAAATGTGAGGAGCAAACTGCACTGGAGCCTCCAACTTCACCAGCGCCAAATCATATTCATAAGTATAGTAGTTGTATTTTGGATGGACTGCCTTTCTGGCAACTCCACTCTCCACAAATGGAAATTCTTCTGATACAGACGAAAAGTCGTATTCGCCAACTCGGATCCTTATTTGTGATGTTAGAAGACTGTAATGGAGAAAGTGAAATTATTTAGTAACGTAGGTAGGTATACAGAGCTGAAAGATTTCACCAAAATATCACATGCTGACAGCATGAGCTCTTTCATACTAGCGTTGATGAAGCTGATGAACTTATGCGCAGCACACACACCGGGACAACACGACGTGTGCGTCACGTTGACGATGAACGCCTGCACTGGACAAACGCTAGTGTGAAGGAGCCCTATGTGGTGATGTAGCACATATCATGACAAAGTCTTTCTACCCATAATGAAACGGAGAAGATAATTATATGCATTTAAGGTAAGAGGTTGTTTATTTGCATGTTTGTATTTACTTCTATTATTTTAAATAGTAAAATTGGAGTTGTGAATTAATTGTTGAGTTTCTAATCATTATTTTGGAATGAAAATAAGGTCTTTCACATCCTACAGAGTATATACGTAGATGATGTGCCACGTGATAATATAATATATATCAGACCTAAACCCTCCTACACCTATACATTTAATTCGGGGATTTAAAACTAGATTCGGTCTGCCAGGTCATATTAGGGCACCGCTAGAAAATAATTTCGAAGAAAATACATCATCAAAAGAAGATGTATCTTATACAGAACGACACTGCTGTCAATTCTTCCTTTTTAACAAACCCACAGAAGAGAAAAGAAAGGCTTAAGACCCCAAAGAACTGCACAAAACACAAATGGCTCGACCAAATATTACCTACAAAACTTTCTAAACGTATTTCAGTAAGGCTGCAATCGTTCATTGTGTGACGAAGCCATTAAAACTCGCTCAACTCGACATACGGTTCGCCTTAATACCTGCAAAACCAACGTTCACGTTGCACGTCATTTCAACAAAGGTAAGAAGAGAGGTAGTTAGGCCATCCTTTACTTGGTGGAAACCTCTGATATCTGTTAAGATCTCATTGACGTTGTAATTAGTTGAGTAAACGTAAACGTAAAACGACAGCCGCGTTGAGTATGGGGTCTTGGGTCCGATTCCAAGGTCGGGCAAAGTGTTATTGGGTTTTTCCGTCAGGAATTTCTCAGCAGCAGCCTCGGAGTCTGGATTTGTGCCCGGTTGATGGCAATAGCCTTGCCCCCTATTAGGTACATGGGACTTAAACATAACTCGACACCTAGTGCTTCCCACCGTTTGTAGGCTTAGATTTTTTAAACGCAACGGATTTAAATGCGGTTTTCATCAATAGAAAGAGTAATTTTATGTATCTGTATTGAACCCGTTTGAAGCCGGGGTGACTCGCTTGTGTTAAATAAAACATCTAAAACAGCTGTTCTCTTTATAATTTCGACTCGACATCACCTATCGTCACGATCAATGAGTATCCAGAAATGTAGACTTCCACAAAGTAGGATCATGGCATCCTTATCGCAGTCGTAAAAAAACAGTATCTATGTTGCAAAACATAAACTTGCAGTCCTAAAATTTTGTAAAACTCCATCCTGTAACAGCCGCCATTAAATATACTCCGCTTTAATTCCCTTTTTACGGTGTTTAGACTGTTCCCTTTACTTTGTTTTTTACAGTAATCTACTTAGAGACGACTAGAGATGGTAAATATAAAAAATAAATGAAAAGAAGCCGTCCGTCTGTCTGTATGAATGCGTTAATCTCCGGATTACTAGATGGATTCTGATAAAACATTTCTCAGGAAGACTTAAGATGTTTAAGACTTTTTTCGTGATAAAAAGGAGGGCGGAATGCGAATTGCGTAATTGTGGGCAGTTTGTTTCAAGCTGGCTTGCCTTTTTAAGTTCAGAGTTTTGTGAAGTATCAACGCTAAGGTACTTTAAAAGAAAACGCTAATGCGCTGGTAGACTTAATTTAGTCGAACCGAGTAATCAAAATAATTAGGTATTCAGTGCGGTAAAATTTTAGGACCAACTAAGACTTTGCTGTATGAAAAGAGGCCTTTGCCTTGCAGTAGGACAATAATAGGCTGGTTTTATAATTTAATAAGCAACTAATTTAAAAAAAAACAGTTATTACCTATACTGAAAATTTGAATCTGAAGAGTTTGAATATTTGAACGTGCTAATCTCAAAAAATACTGGTCCGATTTGATAAAATCTTTTTGCTTTATATTGTCTGTTTATCGAGGGAGGCTACAGGTATATACCATCACGCTATGACCCACGGGAGCGGAGCAGTAAAGACTTAACGCCGGTGAAACCGCAGGGTATTTCAAGTAAGAAATAAATCATTTTACATTCTAGTATTAAATGTACCTAAACGATTTTATCTGGAAACATAATATTCTCTAACCATTATTATTACGTAAAAGCTGCAGTATTGCCAGTCCAATTTCCATTACGGTATTCTTTTAAACACGACTGTTTTTATCAAAACACAGAATCAGTGCACACTATCAAAATGAAACGTATTATTTTGTTTGCAAAGAGCGGAAATATTCTTTGCTACTGTTTTGGAATACGAGCTCCAGTTGAAACATGCAAAATAGTTAATAGAATCAAGTCTGGCGAAAAAGATGTGTTTGAAAATAGCAGTGAGTTTATGTTTTCATTTCGAAAATACCGCTTTCATTTATTCATATGTTGGTAAGATTTTGTATATAAATAAATAATAATAACTTTATCCAAAAATATACAAGATATCAAATTAAAACAGGTTTGCTTAAATATAAATTATATTCCTAAGTCTTAAGTATGAAAATGGATTGTAGAAACTAGTGCTTCTTCATTAGGTATTACGTTTAATGATTCTTATAATTCTGGTCTTATATATTTGTGAAGCTAGAAACCATTGTCCCACGTTTCACTAGTCCTGTCCTAACTTTTGTTATGGACTTATCATCGATATATATTTTAGACCCGCTTGTGTCAGGCAGGCAACCAACCAACTCCAATTTAGTTGCTAACATGGGTCCATCATGAATAGAATTTTGTAATTTAGCCTAGGGATTTAAATATTCGGTCTGCGCCTGAACATACAAAACTGCAAAACCCACACTGTCAAATGTATGGAACAGCTGATTTCTTTTTAAATAATCGACCCTAAATTGTCAGTCTAGAGGGTCTAGAATTATGTAGTGAATCCATAACAAAAGTTTGTATTACGATGTCTCCCTTCCACCATGTTTATCACGATTTTAGACTTTATGAAAAGGATGTCAAAACTTCTTTTTGATTGTACTTTCTTAAAAATACTTACTCGTCAACACAATGTCCAGCGGTAGCAATCCAGCCTTCGTTAATGATGGCACCACCACATCTATGCGTTGAAGAGAAGCCGAAGTAGGATGTTCTTCTAACTGAGACCTGCCACGGCCACCGACCGAAGCTGGAGTCTTTTCCCCCCATGATCCTCGACTCTGGACGTGGCCACATAGCTGTGAGGCCACATTCTGGAAAAGTATAAGTTTTTATTAAGTACGATTTTCTTCATATAGGTACTTAGTTTATGTTATGGTCTTGAGTTATAAATACCTGAACCATAGTCTTTTCTGTGAAATTCTCCCTCGGTGCATTTAGATGAAGTGAACCTGAGATGAGCTCTTATCCTATAATGCTAGAGATTAACAACTCACCCTGCTCACCTTAAGCTCGCATCACATAAATTCACAAAGGGAATTTGTTTACAGAGTAGTTCTGTAAAAATGGTCCTCAGTTTACTGTACCAGCTGGTGATTTAAGACAACTTATTTTGGCTGCTCTATTTTGCTATATTTGCTATTTTGATCTAAGTTTATCAAGAGTATTACCATTCATAGCAAAAATAAACCTTACTTTCACGATAAAAACAAACATTTATTATTCTCATTCAAATGCTGACCACTGAAGTTACCACATTTGCTCTGCACTTTGAGTGCAGGAATGGGGTCGAGATTACTCCAGATAGTATATCCAAATGCATTACGAAAAGGTATCGCAATCATAAATTACAGGGGAACCGTGAAAACCATAAAAAGTTCCAACTTAATGGCTCTTATAATAATGCATTTAATGTAAGGGTTCCTAACGGCCAGGAAGATTTGTGAGCGGAGAGTCTATTTGGGTCGAGTCTATGTAATTTGCATTTGGCGAATTTAATTCTGTGGGGGACTTAAACGGCTTTTAATTCCATGGTAAATATTCATTGTAACATAGAGATTTAATATGGGTTGAATAGAACTGTAATCTATCATAATTTTAAATTACAAGAATCGAAAACTCATTCACTCACTGACTAACACGAAATCTTGAAAACTACAAGTTGACTTTTTAAGCATAAAGGCATTTCAGCAGTTCATTCGATTGATTAGGCTCTCTATAATCACATAGGCTCACTATAATCACATAGGCTCACTATAATCATATAGGCTCACTATAATCACATAGGCTCATTATAATCTCTGTGCCAAAGTTCATCCGAAACCGTTCAGCCGTTCTAGCGTGATTGTTTAACAAAAATCCATCCATTCTTTTCGCATTTATAATAGTAGTACTTAATATTAATTTAACTTTGCGTTATAATGACTAGTGACAGGTTGCAGGTGTACCTACCTCCATTCCTCCCCTTTCTTTGGTTCAAAGTCAAAGTCAAAACATTTATTTCAATTCGAGCATTTACTACTGAACTGGTACTGGTGCTACTGGTACTTTTGAATTGTCAAGGAAGTTCTTAATCAGATGCAATGCAAAACATATTATGCAAACATATCTGTTGAATCAATCAAACAATTGAAGGCTCTATAGCAATTAGCCTAACATCCTTTATACATACCAACAGTATTAGTAGCAGCCGTCGTCTGGGTAGGCGATGAAGTAGATTCTTCAGTCCTATTAATCATGTTCAGCGCCGGATCCTTAGGCTTGGGGTAGTTCTTGTGTGGTTTGCTGGTCGTTGTGGTGAATTTCTTCGTTGGCTTTGGCTTTCCCGCCGGCTTATCCCACGAGGGTCGAGGCTTCGTGATGAAGGATGGCTCCGTCGTGACCTGCCAGTGGATCGTGTTCAGGTTGCTCGGCCTTGAATTATATTGGCCTGGAATTATAAAAATGAAATGTGATTACAAAAAATATATAGGATGTTTTTTGCAAATCAACAATCTCAATTAAGTTTTTAATTATGTTTTTAAGTGTTTATATTGCTTTGATATTATAAATAAAAAACAATTGCCTTGCGTCACTCCCGCAAAAAATTCGAGAATGGCTAGACGGATTTGAATATTTTGTTTTTTCTTTGTTCGCCTTGATACTGGGATGGATTAGGAAAAAAGAAAACTAGGTAAAACAAAAATAGATTTCAGGTGGTTTGAAATTCACTGGACCATCTAGCAGGTGTACCTACTGTTACAATTATTACTAAATACTCCGTAAATAAATCTTATAATACCACAGGGAACAAAGAAGACTTATGCTTTTGTGGCTAAATGAATGGGACATTAAGTAATTAAAATGGAAAAACAACAAAAACTTAAAACCCACCACTAAACTTATTTATACTGTTTTTAAGAACACTGCCATCTAGTTTTGTCCTTTTTACTTACAAAGTGAATTCTACTAGGAACTATTCAAAGCGAAGCAGCTGATCATTTATCTACGCCACAGGCACTAAGTTCACAAAGTTTCATGTTTAGTAGATAGATGGCAGCACTGACTACTAAAGCTGCAAAAACTTGTTGACGGTTGTGATTTTACAACATAACATAACATCACGCCTGTATTCCTCGAAGGTTAGGTAGAGATGTACCCATTAGTACACCCACATTTTGCCAGTTATGTTTAAGTCCCATGTAATAAGGGGCGAGCCTATTGCCATCAACCGGGCACAAATCCAGACTCCGAGGCTGCTTTTAAGAAATTCCTGATGGAAAAACCCAATAACACTGTCCGACCTGGGAATTGAACCCAAAACCTCATGCTCAGCAGTCGTGCTTTGCAACCACTAACCCAACGAGGCAGTAAATGTTTTATCAGCGTCAATTGGTAAAATCTTGATGATAGACTAACCAGGACTACTTACGTTGAGTTTTATTTTCTGTATAAGGTAGGCACAAGCAGTAATCACCACGCTTTTGCAAGATGGAATGACGATTTCATCGATGTCGTTGATGTCCAAGAAAAACATACAAAGTACAATTTGAAAAGTTACTTGCCTGGTATCGAACCCGCAACATTGCGCATGAGAGGCAGACGTATTAACCACTGGGCCATCACGACACCTGAATATAAACTATTACAATAGAACCCACCTGCATTGATGCTGTTATCAGGATGCTGTTCCGACACAGCCATAGGCCGTGCTCCAGATAATATGCTAAGACTAGATGAAATCTTATTGTGGGGACTAGTTTCCGCTTCACTGTTCGGCCTATTTACATTTTGGTATTTATTTACACTGTTATAAGGTATTTTATTAACTATATCACTATTTTGTTCGCTACTTGAATCTAAATTTCCTAATGAAGGTAAGTTTATTTCTGGCGGCCGATAGCTGTATGACGTTGGGGCGCCATCTATTGGCTTGGTCATGAACGACGGCCGCTGCGTTTGCCAATTTGGCCTCGAGATGGTTTGTGTAGATGTCTCTGGCGGTTGAGTTGTAGTGCGAGCTGTACTAGATGGCGTTGTGTACGTCTTCTCGGTGACTGTGACTGCGGGTTCTGAAAATAAGAGATCAAAAATAAGAATCTATTTATTTTTCTAGCCAAGGTTTTGACTTATTGGATAATTTAAATGAAAAAGGTCACAGTGAAAAACTAAACTATTTATAGTTCTTGCTTATATCACTAGATGGCGTTACTTGTATCGAATGAAACCATAGAAGTAGTTTGTATGTACTAATAAGACTACTCAAAATTTAAAAGAAATACAGGCTAACCGACACTTATTTCAATGAATGACGGATGGGCGATGTTTATACCATCTTATACATATAGAAATATAGCTTCATTAATAATATAGTTACCCCCTTTTCTAAGGTTTTAATTAGTCAGGTGTAATAATTGGTAAAAAAAAAATTGGCTAATGTGCCTTTAATTTCTTATCATGACTAATTTTAACAGGCATCTTACCTTCCACAGCCACCGGCTTGTCTGGCAGCCGACAGCAAGACCCGAACATGAAGCCGTCGACGCACACCCCTGCATGCGTGCCCCCCACTCGGTTGCACTCCTGCACCCACATGCACGCGCCGCGCGCGCCGCCCGCCACGCACGATTTGCGCGACATTTGGTAACCTGGAAACAAAAGATTTCTTAATTATTATGAAGATAGACTTGATAAGAAATGAAAATGTGGCTTTAGAACATGCTACTTACAAGATGCCAATAGACCATGAAAAATACATGAAAAACTCATGCACGGAGTAAAAGTCACATTTCCAATCGGGAAATGCTTGTTTATACATAATATTTATTTAGTTTTAAGGTTTAACTCCTACCAATGGGTAATAGGTATACCTACTAATCGGCTTGTGGTTAGAATATTGATCAAAATAGTACCTATTGGATATTTATATTTTCAATTGGTAAATCTAGTCAAACCAAGTTTGGCGCGGACGAAGTCGCGTGCAGAAGCTAGTATATATCTAATAATAATAATCTATTATACATGACAAATTGTTATACATATTTTTAATTCATCCGTTGTACGTATAAATCTACATCTAACTTCATCGCTACTATAAATCTTTCCATTATCATAATTTCCCGCAAAAAGGTTCTCCCGCGAACATAAAAACAACAGCTGCGTGAATTTCAGGGGGAAAAAAAGCATGTTTCATCAATTAACTCGACAACTGAAGATTAATTGACCAGGAAAAACACGGTTAGACCCGAATACTAAAATAAAAAAGGCGAACGCTGAAGTAAACAGGTTCAATTCGACACAAACAGGAGCTCCTTTCAATTTGGGATAAATTGGTTCAATGGTTCCCGGAAAAAATATCCGTGAAAACATACACAGAAAACATGTTTAAAAGAGCTTGTTCAAGATCAAAAATCTCTATAGTTATTTATCGTTGTTCTTCTGTTATTTTTCATACTAAAATTATAAATAGGTAGAGTTGGTTTGTTTGTACGAGGGAATCTCCGAAAGTACTGGTCCATTTACAAAAATTCATTGATACAGACTGAAACATAATATGGCGCTTGAAGAAGCATATACTTAGATAGAAAGTATTGCAACAATTGCCGAGCCACATTAAAAATATTGCTGAGTATTTTTCTAGTCTTAGATATATATATTTTGAACACTAGCGAATCGCCCCGGCTTCGCACAGGTGTAAATTTCCAACAAAAAAAAACTTTCATAAAAACCATGTCCGAAAAATTGCGAATACAACGAAAAAAGAATCAGCCAAATCGGTTCAGTCGTTCTCGAGTTTTGACACTTTTATTTATATAGATGTATACATTAGCGTTTTAGGTACGGTCCAGCCATTACTGGCAATGTATTGCAGCCACATATTTCCGAAAAAATATGGCTGGTTCACATCAGCACGAAAATGTGGGCCGCTATTCTGAACTCAGCTAAAAATACAAAACAACAACAATACCTCACAGATACTAACTACGCGTTAAACATAACACTTACCTAGCACTTACCGTTAAAATCGCCTAACTAAATGCATTGTCTATTTTCCATTTCGCGAAAGATTCTATTTATTGCCTGCTGAAATATGGACAATCTAATCTGCAAGTCGCTGGCACGTTTCTGTTACACCCATTGTTGTAAATCATATACAGAGAGGGGAGGGGGGTAGTTCCAATAAATTTACAACTGGTGGTCTACAAACGGCTCGCCGAAGGCGAAATTTGATCCATCTATGTAGCATTACTGTGGTGGTGGATTGGCAGAATGACAACTTGGTTGGGTCTTTGAAATGGGTTGTTGTGGGGTCTGTTGTGTGAAAATTTCCGTAACGACCGGCTAATAAAACGAGAAATGAATACGAGGTTTATTAATTTATCTATAAGGTTCTTCTATCTATCTAGCTTCTGCCCACGACTTCGTCTGCATAGTATTTTTCACCCGTGTTAAGTTACGTCTTGGTTTACTGCTCTGCTCTCGTGGGTCGCAGCGTGATGTTATATAACCTATACTATTCCTGAGGAATTTTGCTACCAATACAAACAAAATTGTCCCAATCCAATTGATAGTTCCAGATATAAGCGCATCTTCATCTTTATATTAGTAAAATGTTGTCTTCTTACATACACTCAGGGCTGTAGCTAAAGTCAAATTTAAGGTAGGGCAGCATTGGTTACAGGTAGGGCGAAAGTAAAAAAAAAATATCATAATTGATCTGCCCATACAGCATGCGCTCCTAAATCAATCACTATGTATATCACTGAACTCTAGATCAATGATGTACATTCAATAACTATAAGTAGACAAATAATTTCTGTGACAGCGCATGACCATGGATCTAAGAACTAGTAATTTGAATTGAACTATTAAATTGAACTTCTTGTTGGGCATTGTGATTTCAAGGTAGGGTATTGCCCCACAATGCCCCCCCCCCCCCCCCCTAGCTACGGCCCTGCATACACTACAAATAAAAAAAACATCATGGCAAAGATTACCATCAAAACAGACAAAGCCTTACTGTCACTTTTTCGCACGAAATTATAAGGAAGCGCAGTCAACTTATCTGAAAAAAATATCAAGAAGGTTGGTGCCATCAATTCCAGAAAAACGGTTTAATTTCCGCCAAGACCGTGTTCCCACATCGGCAACTAATCTTTAAGTATAGTCTAAGATCACAGAAACGTCAGACCTAAATCATTCTAGCATGACTGAAATTTTGTTAATAGAAGAATATTTTGTAGGTTTGAGTAATGCAGTACTCATACCTTCTTTATGACATAATCTTAGAAAAAAGAAAAGAAAGAAAATTGTTTATTCACGCGAAAATGACGAACATAACGTAAAAAGAAAAATTGTAAACAAGAGCAAAACAAAAACAAGTTGTTATAATAATAATAAAAAAAAAAGATTATTTCATCAACATCATCATGTTATTAAATCTAAAATATACACATCAAAAGTGTCTAGGGATCAACATCCCTAACATTGATTAGGGATGTTGATCCCTAGACACTTTTGATGTGTGTATTTAAAACAAATAAATATAAGTAAGAAAAATGCGACACTACCGCGCGAAACGGCTGACGCTCAGCATGATTATTATTATTATTTATTCATTTTATTCAGGTATCAAAGACCCATAACTTATATACCTACCTAATAGACTATCATACATATTTATAAAAACAAAAACTACTGCACACGAAGTGACGGCGTCGACGTGACGGTGTCGGCGTCGCGTCGTGTTGCGATAATGCCGTGGTCCGTCATCAGCTTTAATGCTGGTCCCATTTCCAGGTATCAATTATAAATGGTACCACGTACCTTAATGGTACACTTGTAATCAAGTGAGACGATTGATTTTTACTTATGTTTTACAGGATATTATTAGTTATTGCCCGACTAATTTCTGTGGGCAATAACTTCAGCCAGACGCTGTAAAGTTTCGACCATAAAAGCGTTCGAAGCATACCTTCTTATTTTGCTCTATCTAACTTAAAAATTACAGCTATTTGTGTTAGTCTAGCAACTGGATCTTGGGCCGTAAAATCCTTACTAATATTATGAATGCGAAAGTAACTCTGTCTGTCTGATCTGATTTGATGACTAAACCACTTAACCGATTTTGATGAAAGGGGTTTGCGTAAAAGTGGCGTCATTTTGAAGTTGGATGGCCACTAATGAAACTTAGATATTTTGAAAGATCAGAATAATGCGATCAAAAGCTAATATAGACACATTTCTCTAAAACATATCGGAACGGAGATATTTGGTTTTGATAGCTCATTAAACACGAAGAAGTTATTATACCTATATATTCTTATAAACCCTTTTAAGGTTCTGAGGTTTTTTTTAGTAACTACCTACTTACCACAACCTAAAGATAAACTACTATAACATGGCGCGCCCCTCCACAAATTCAAAACGTTTGAAAGTATTTGTGAAAGTATCAACGTATGCGTACGAACAAACTCACAATGTGTGCGTACTGAGACGGCTCTCGAAACAAAAACAAATCAGCGATTTGTTGCTCGACTAGCGGCGTCATTATAATAATTACTCATTATTATTAGTATGGCGCTGCACTGACATACTCTATGAAAATGACACGTGCGTTGTCTTGTGCGGTCTTGCTAGTTATGATTAGTTGACCAACAAATCTGCCGGCCTGCTACTGAAGACTACAACTACATAGAAACTCTTTCATATGGATATGGCTACACACATTGAAATAGTAATATGGAGGGGCGCGTCATGCTATAGTAGTTTTTTTTGTAACTATAAGTGTTTATGTGTTATTTCGAATTAAAAAACAAAAAGTCTCTAAAACACTATTATCTCGAAACTACCTTTTTGCACTTAATGACTTCTTGCTCTACAACGAGGTAATGTGTCTTTATTATTTCCCAAGACCCAAAAGTAACGTAACATTGACACATGGTCGTGAAACAGTAAAGTCAATCTCTAAAAACAACCTTCAAAAACATATCTAAGATTTCTGTACGCAGGACAGTAATTGAAGTTTTTATATTGACGACATTTTTTAAATCTTCAAATGCAAATATCTCAACTTCGATATAACTTAGGATAAAAATAATTGAACATATATATTGGACTTAACACAGCACAACAAAGTAACATAATAATTATTAGTGGCCACTGAAAAAAAACATGACGCCGCTAGTCCATACTAAGTTAATCAATGCCTTTTGGCACGGGGTAAGTTTGAACCCCTAGAAAGGACGTAGGCTACTTTTTATTCCGTGACTCTGCCTGCGTTTGCTATAACCGACATTTATGCGGACGAAATCGCAAGCAAAAGCTAGTAAAATAATAAATAAGTAACATACAAAACATATGCGGCACAGTTCCAAGATTTTCAACATTCTTAGCCAAACAAGAGTGAATAAAAAATGGTTGAACGTTAGCTTGTCGCCTACGCGTGGTAATAATCCCTCTTGACTTATGGGTCACAAGTCACAAGGAAAACTCTCGCGGAATAACAAACAGTCCGGATGATTGCTCTGTTTTCCTTCTTTCCTAAATCAACATGTTTCATTGTCCCCGCCATAAAGGGAAGAAACATATGAAAGAGGTATTTATTATTATAATCCTCTTTTAGATAAAGTACCTGTTTTGTGTCGGGGGAATAATAAAATGGAGGAAATTTCTTTTGGTGTATGACCTTAATTTCAGTTTTGTAGAACACAAAAAAAAAGGAAAAGAAAAAGACGTGTGTTTATGTATGTGTAGAACACAGACCCGTATGAAAATTAAGTGAAGACAATGACGTCATGCCAAAGACGATTAGATCTGTGCAAAATATAGACACATTTTTTTTATGTATCTTGTTGAAATTTGCACGACATGTATGACAGGATAGTTTGCTGAAACCATCTGTCTGAATATAACATCTATTGAAATATATTTTATGAAAAATTGAAATGTTTTTAATTTGATTGACATTACATTACAATATAGATACATTAACCATCCGCTTGAATTACTCTATCTATTGATGCCGCATTTAAAGTCCGTTGTGTAGTTTAAAGCATCTAAGCGTACAGGCGGAAAGCGACTTTGTTTTATACTATGTAGAGAATAAATTTAATGAAAACTCCTTCAAATTTTTGGAAGACTTAATATGTATTATCGTTGCCATCTCATAAATATAAAAGCACCTTTTCAATAGAATAGTTAAACTACTGTAATTGTACTTGTACAGTGTCAACCTAACATTGCTAAAGAGAGTTCGTTTCAAGAAGAAATAACAGGCTCGCGTACGTGTTACTTCCAATATTGTTGTAATATCACAAGTATTGAAAACTAAACCAATTTCGTTCACAGAAGATAGAAAATCAATGTTCCGTACCATATTATTTTTATATTTGTAACAGTATATCAGCTAAAACATAACGCGCCTGTAATCCAAGAAGGGCTAGGCAGAGGTGTACCCATTAGTACACCCACATTTCGCCTGTCATGTTTTTAAGTCTCATGTAATAGGAGGCGAGCCTATTGCCATCAACCGGGCACAAATACAAACTCCGAGGCTGCTACTGGGAAATTACTGATGGAAAATCCCAATAACACTTTGCCCGACCCGGGAATTGAACCCAAGACCTCATGCTCAGTAGTCGCGCTTTGCGTCCTACCATTAACGTATATATACGCATTCAAACAATGTGTCAGGAAAATAGTTAATATCAGTCCACAATAAAACAACACAATATCAATTCTTCAAATCGATGATTCGCTATATCAAACAGATTATCATCTGATTATCCTCTAAGCTGTAATAGTCGTTATAATGTTCATTTGTAATGGTCTAACAGCTTGTCGCTACTCGAGCTGGGACCGGATAATTTATAGTTAGCTTGGAAGCACTAAGTACACCTCTTGTTATGTCTAGTCAGGTAATTTAGTTCATTGCAGTCGTATCCAATAGGTATTGTTTTTAGAAAAGACTTTTACTTTTAAGAACTAAAATAGCTTGTAGTACTTTTTTTTAAGTTTTTCTGTGTAATCATGAAGACACAATTTAGTGGTAATAATTAAAGGTATTTTAGCTGGCGTATTCTGTAAAAAAATCCTTAGTGAATTTTGGTGACGTGAGCTTGAGATGAGTTCTCATTCCTGCATGCTAGGGATTCACATCTCGCTTCAAAGTCACTGTACCTAAATTCACCGAGGATTTTTTTTACAGAATAGGTAGTACATTTTTTTTTTTTTCTGCGGTTCATCGAAAAGATGAAACCTATAGTCTCGCAACTGACACTGGTCCTCTGAAAGTCTCATAATGTGGATGAGAATGTATGAGTACATAAAAGACAAGGATGGATGCAAGGATTCCAGTAGTAGACATATGTACGTCTTAAAAAGCGGATTGTTATTACAATATTTTCGTTATTTAATTGGTACACCGCTGCCAAACCCTTCGGGGATTACAGGCGTCATGTTATGTTATGTTTCATTTTTTTTTTTTGAGAAACATAAAACCGGGCTCTTATATCTTTATATCTGTTAGTTAAAATAGGGTACTAAATAACAGCAACTCCATTCTTAGTGAACCCATTTAAAAACTGCCATTGAAATATAAGGTCGGCCGCTCCGGGCTAAATGAAGAGCTTATGAGAAATGTACGCCCACTCAGAATGCTATTCATTCACCTTAGTAGTCTAGTGACCTACCTAGCTATGTTACTGAAGATCTGCGTTCGATTTTGGATTTGGAATATATTTCTTTAAGATTCGCTGTAGATGTAAACGGCCGAACCGTTTACATCTACAGCGAATCTTAAAAAAATATTTTTTACATTCGGTTCAGTATTTTCTAAATAAAATTATAAAATGTATTAAAAATGTCGAACTGACCCGCTGTACATAAGCCGGTATAGAGATCCTTTCTGTCAGTCTTTTTATATTATATTTAGTTACAAATTTAAATTATAAAATAAATTAAAAAATACAAATATTGTAATATTTATCATGTTTTTATAGAGGTACCTACTTTATCTGCTCATTAATATAATTTTTGACTTTATTTGCCTTCAAAAATAATTCAGAAACAATATTTTCCTTTAAATCAATTAATGGAGTTTCTTTAATATTGTTATGTTAGAACTACGTTTTAGAAGGGGGAACTAGATTCCATTCTTTTTTCTTGAAATTTTAGTATCTTTTAACGATATTTCTTCTCAATGCTTATACTCCAGATCTCTCGCGGAGAGCTACTCTCATTCGTCCTTCCATGACATCCAGTTGCTTCGGTCCAAAGCTTGAGTTTATTTTACCTTTTTTTACGTGGAAAATAAATAAATTAAATATACCGATGAAAAAAAATCTCAGTTATTTACCATCGAAGCACTTGGAAGTATTGAATTTGAGCGCAAGTAAATATACGGTACGAGAATACTTAAGTAAACTGAAAATTGGATTGAATCCAGTGCACATTCATAGATAGACTAAATATTTGTGTTGAATTTTATGAAATAAGTACCTACGATTAATTCACAACTGGAACTTTCTTAGTTATTTTTTCTTCAAATATTTAGAAACCTCTCTTCGTTCTCAATAGTAATGCAGTAACACGAGTATTTAAGATCTAATCTAAAAAAAATATGTTTAAAATCGCCCATCCGCTAGTGCGAGCATGTTGATTAATACTCCTGCCTTCTCTGTATGAGAAAAGGCCTTTGTTATACAGTGGGCCAGTAATTAAATAGGCTGACAGCTCAAACCACTAAACGGATTGCAATGAAATTTGGCACGTATGTAGTTATTATGACGAAGACATGCGCAAAGAAAGGATTTTCCAAAATTCACCCCCTAATTGTCCAAAGTTTGTGAGAAACAAGATTATAAGATCACCAATAACCGACATTTACTTGGACGAAGTCGAGGGCAGAAGCTAGTAAAAAATAATTTACTACACTTTTCGTATTCGCACTGCTCTTACTTGCTACGGTAGACTGTCACACTAAAGCCCGATCTCGTACAACTAATCTTATTTTATTTTTTACTATTAAGGCTTACGTTATTTTTTACAAGCTTTTATTATTATTTAACTTGCACTGTTCATATGTATGTATGTATGTATTTAAGTAAGTTTTAAAACTAACACCGAAGAAGGGTTTAGACCCCTCCGTAGCGCAGATGATTTATCTGTCTCGCGAGAACACGTACGAATTACGGCAAGAAAAATATAACGTACGAAGGGGCACAGATGTTCAATAAACTACCGCGAGAAATAAAAAACTCAAAAAGCCTACAAATATTTAAGAAAAAGTTAAAATCTCATATTATTGACAAAATTTAAGTTCGGCCCTGGTCTATGTTTTTAAGTTACCCACACAATTTAATTTTGTTTCGCATGAATCTTTTACGGCTACCTTCAATGTCTTGTTAAGTATGTTTTATAAGTAAGTAAGTTATTATTTTTGTTGTCTTCTTTCACCATTGTAATATATCGTGTCTCTGCTCACTACTTTATTATTGTATAGTTAAAATATTACTCATTAAGTGAAATTTGTTGTAAATTTCTTTTGAGTAAATAAAGATTCTTTAACCATAAGTTATCCTTTCAAAATTTGCAAACCATTTTTCGACCATTTGTGAGTATCCGATTGAGCTGAAATTTTGCATACACATTTAGTTCTGATGACAATACAATTTATTTATTTTTTATTTATTTATAAAATAAAATAACAATACAATGTCCAATACTAAATATTGTAATAATTACAAATTAAAGCTTGTTTTCAAAAATATTTTTTTAATTCGTTTATTTCACATCTCACCGCTTAGCTTCAACGCAATACGAGACATCTCTTCTCCTCTCCGCTTCAGTGGAGTATCACCTTAACGATCCTATTTTTAGCCATTCCATTTAAAAAGGTATCTTTGAAGTGCAAGGCCGTGCGCTTCCAGCAACGAAGAGCTCATGAGAAATGAATGCTCGCTGGAGAGAACGCTATTCAATGTCACATGTTTATGGCTGAAACTGAAATAACTTTGAAGTTATGTTGGAATACTGTTGTCAAAATGGTGCAACTAAATATAAAAGCTGCTTGTAGTTTTGAAAGTTCAAAGGTGACCTAAATGAGGTAAAAATTACCCTAAGTTAGGGTTTCTTAAAGTGGGCCACGGGCCCTAGGGGGTCCGTAGCATGTGCATCAGGGCTCCGCATAGGTCAGTTAACTCTTAACCTATTTACTAGGAAATAGTGTATCTTTGCGAGGTTGGGTTTATGTAGGCGGTTATGGTGTCAATAAAAACAAACGTCGCCGATGACATGCGCCTTGCTTAGTCGAAGACAACCCAACAATTTGACGCTCCTATTGAGGCCAAACAGCAACATCCACAGTTTTTACCAAAACAAAACACAAAGTGCTTCCTGTATCCGAACACCATTGGTCAGACAAAAGACAGTCTTATCTCAAGTTAACGTACAGCCAATAATTGAAAACCCCACCTCAGTGACGTCACAAGAACACAACAGAAGCACTACCTCACACCTTGTATCACAGGACATCTTGTAACTTAAATCCTACAATCGACGCACCATCAATAAATCCTGACCAATAAACTCAGGTGTCTTCAGTATCGGATTTTCCGCAGCATTATGTACCAATAACGATAAATAAGTACACAAACCTGATATTGGTACTCCTTCAATCCTGGTTTAGTACGAAGAGTCGAAGACCTCAAGTCGTATTTTGTTAGACCCTGGATTTTCATCGAGAAATAATTTTCTAGTGGCGATAAATTGCAAGTAATATATTTTGAGTTAGTGCACAGAGTCTGCTACCGGTTTGTAAACCTGTGGTTTAAGGGGTAAAGATAAACGATTTACTGTGTCTTTAAAAGACTGGACGCATTTTAGCAATACTTGTCGAAAACTTGGCATTCGATAAAATTTCCCGGGAGTATATACTTATTTCTTCTAAAAACAATCCACAAAATTAAACTGCATTTTTAAAAGTCCCTAAAAGTGTTAAATTTCAGTGTCTGCAATAGGATATTCTTTTTTAAAAGCAGGCTTGTCTCCAAAGGGGTTGTTTTTTAAACAAGTCCAGTCCACTATTCTTCAACCAGTACATCCTGTTATCTAGAGTTGACGACTATTTACAAAAGCACAACCACTCCATTCAGATAGAATTACCGAGCATTAACAAAAGCAACCAGTATCTACCTATGCGTTTTTATCAGAAAGAGAATCAAACAGAAGTAAAACACAATTTATGAAGCCGAAAGTATGTTTTTCCTATAAATTGCAATCATTTTTTTTATGCTAGGAACTACACACTTGGGAACCTCTTGTTTACTGGAATATTAAAAATTGAAAAATTCAATTTCATTTTGTTATTTTTTTAATACCCCCCTTTTGGTCAATGTGGCTTTTTAATAGATATAGTTAAGGGTTATGCAATGTATCTTTTTTTCACCCCTTACGTAAAGATTACTAACGAATTAAAAAGCTACCTAAAAGGGGTATATAACAATCCATCGCCAACCGCCAATAACTCGGCCCCTATCAGCAAGCTTGTTCTGTAGAACTTCATCGATGCGATCGGCG
This sequence comes from Hoplodrina blanda, assembly GCA_949316365.1. NCBI lineage: Eukaryota > Metazoa > Arthropoda > Insecta > Lepidoptera > Noctuidae > Hoplodrina > Hoplodrina blanda. The sequence continues at coordinate 3,322,025 of OX438590.1, forward strand.
CACGCGACGCCATTGCGCCAAGGGAAAGTGTGTGCTCAGCTTACAATCATATTTACTTATCCTCACGGTGATTTTCTCTCGTGGAGTTGACAGGAGCTGAAGCTTAACTTTGTATCAATATTTGAATTTGTATGCGGAATTAATAACGGAATTAAGGTAAACGCAGCTATCAACGACCCATCGAAAATCTGCAGGTATTACCGACCTATAAAAGTAATTCGAAATCTTTACGTTTCCAGAACTATTTTAGCTAAGGTAGGCAAAGTTACACACGCGTTTATTCCTTGAGCATCGTATACTTTTACGTTATTGTGAGTAGCTGTGCAAAAAAACAGATAAAATACGTTAATTACTGCGGGGCAGCGTGGACGCAGGGCGTGTAGTACTGTTCCCTTGTTCCTTCAAGTAAGTACGTGACTTTTCTATTTAAGACATTTATTCAAACAAATGACGTCTCTACTTTATCTTATATTACTAAATGTATTCATTTAAGTGTCAACTCTTGATTTCTTACGACATTTTATTGATAAAAAGTAATTTGAAACGATAAAACTTTAAATTAAAATGGGACGGTGTTAGCTTCATCAGTTTTAGTCGTGGCAGCTATCAACGACCTTTAAGTCGGCAATGGCAGCAAAGTAACTTTTCGTTTTATTTTTCTTTTATATTATTATATGACACTAACACAAGTATTTTTATGGAAAGTTTAAATCTAAGCTATCAGTCTTTATAAAAATCTATTAGCGACTAAACTTTTTGGTCTAGTTTTTACCTTTTAGCGTTGTCAGTTTAACCAAAATTATGATATTTTTCGAGGATCGATATTGAATAGTATCAGTAATAAATCATTGTTTTTGTGTTTAAAACAGTGTGCATTTGTTCATATTTTTGTGACATTAATCAATTATAATCTATTTTATAGTCCGAAGGTCAATTGAATTAAAATAACCATTTTTTTATGAGTCGGTAATACAATTTATGTTTATACTTACATACTTTATTACCGACCCATGAGGGTCGGCAATAGCAACTATAAGAAGCTATTACTGATCGTATATAGATTATTTAGTTTCTCACCTTACTTTTATGATTTAGCTGATTTTAGTTTTGTCATGTTCGTGGAGGTCTACGGAAGGTTTAAACGGTGAGAAAATATGGGGTAGGGGTAGGGCAGAGGTAGGGCAGAGGCAGGGCAGAGGCAGGGCAGAGGCAGGGCAGCGGTAGGGCAGAGGTAGGGCAGAGGTAGGGCAGAGGCAGGGCAGAGGTAGGGCAGAGGTAGGGCAGAGGTAGGGCAGAGGTAGGGCAGAGGTAGGGCAGAGGTAGGGCAGAGGTAGGGCAGAGGTAGGGTAGAGGTAGGGCAGAGGTAGGGCAGAGGCAGGGCAGAGGCAGGGCAGAGGTAGGGCAGAGGCAGGGCAGAGGAAGGGCAGAGGTAGGGCAGTGGTAGGGCAGAGGTAGGGCAGTGGTAGGGCAGAGGTAGGGCAGAGGTAGGGCAGAGGTAGGGCAGAGGTAGGGCAGTGGTAGGGCAGAGGCAGGGCAGAGGTAGGGCAGAGGTAGGGCAGAGGCAGGGCAGAGGTAGGGCAGAGGTAGGGCAGAGGTAGGGCAGAGGTAGGGTAGAGGTAGGGTAGAGGTAGGGTAGAGGTAGAGGTAGGGTAGAGGTAGGGCAGAGGTAGGGTAGAGGTAGGTAGAGGTAGAGGCCTACCTCTACCTCTATCTACCCTAGTAGAGGTAGGGCAGAGGTAGGGCAGAGGTAGGGTAGAGAGATCATCACTAGCTTATACATTCCATTGCTGGAAAAAGGCCTTCTCTCGTACACGATCGGGAATAGCTGCATAAAAATCGTTAATAGCTTCACAGCCGTTTTTATGGGTCGGTAATAGCAACAATCGACTAAGTCACTTTGTAAATTATTTTTTACATGATAATCCTTTATTTATTTGTATTTGATTCAGTAAATACATTCTTTATACATAACACTAGCATATAAAATTATACTATTAATCTTTTGAGGAACCAGTATACTAAAAAAATATGGTTGATTTTAAAATTGCCTTAGGGGGGTCGTTATTACCTGCGTTTACCTTATGATGCTGTTTTGTGACGTGTTTTTGTCGAAATTTTTGTACGATCTTTAATATTATACGGTGGTACGGAATCCCTCAAGTGCGAGTTCGACGTGAGTGCGAAAGTTCGACTGGCACTTCGTCGATCTTTTTTTCTTCAGACTAGTTGAAGTTTCCATAATGAATGAAACAAAGAATATTTCAAAATTAAAAACTCTGAAATTCTTTGATCCTCCTTACCATCGCTATATCTTTTAACGGACACAAGAATATATCTACAAACAAACAGACAGACACAACTGCAATCAAATATGGCCGACGACAAACACAGGTGTTGCTTATCTCATCATTAATTAAGGCAAGGGAAACTGTGCCGGCAGCCAAGTCCAATTTATTTATGTTTAGATCTGCTTATTTACGAGCCGTTTATATACTAATCAAGATAGGTTTGATTTGAAATAAGATTTGTAACTACCTAGAATTGCCTTTATGTCATGATGGCCCCGTGGTTGAGGCGTTCGGCTCTCATGCATGAGGTCGTTGGGTTCGAACCCAGGCAAGTACCAAATATGTGTCTTTTTCAATTCATATGTACGTTTTATGTTTATCTTAGATATCACTGACCTCGTTCCGTGCCTCGGAAAACGCCTGTAATCCCCGAAGGGTTAGGCAGAGTTGTACCCATTAGTACACCAACATTGCGCCAGTTTTGTTTAAGTCCCAACTTAAACATAACTGGCGAGCCTATTGCCAACCGGGCACAAATCCAGACTCCCGAGGCTGCTACTGAGAAATTCCTGATGGGAAAACCCAATGACACTATACCCGACCTGTGAATTGAACCCAAGACCTCATGCACAGCAGTCGCACTTTGCGACCACTAGACCAACGAGGCAGTCAAAAAAATTACTAACTTATTAATAACTAAAGTTATTAAAACATAATAAACACATTAATTTCCTAACAATAACATGAAAATGTACATATCCTGTCTACCCCATTAAAAGTACAATAAACTGTCGTGATTTCCATGTTATTCCGTTGTACAATTGCTCCGATTCCGTTTCTCACAATCCTTTTCCTGCAGGATGTCAGTCCCCTGCAGTATTCCCTGCGGAAGCCCATTCGACGACGAGATTGCGACGGGAACAGTGTTACTCAAAGTGAGGCATGCTTATATATTTTTACTTGCTTTTACCCGCAATTTCGTCCGCGTAAAAATCGGATCCCCGTTTCATCCCCTTAAGCTAAGTCCACACCAATGCGCTTTCATGTTCATCTTGCGTCTTCAACTTTCAATTCATCTTGCAACAAGCGCATGCAATATTAATTGCCTTAAGATGCCTTATTGTATGCGCTGGTGTGGACATAGCTTTACGGAGCGAATTTTGTAAAATCCTTTCTTAGCGCATGCCTACATCATAATTACTATATAGGTATCTGCGTAATAAACAGCGCAATCCGTTTAGAAGTTTGATCTGTGTATTGATGGATCAGTCAGTCAGTAACAGTTGCCTTTTATATAATTATGTAGATTTGAATTAAAGAATTAAACTTCTTAAACGTTTAATTATCATGAGTAATTCCCAGTTCCGGGTGAAAATTCAAACTTTTATTTTAATTGTGTTAACAAAACATTTAAGTAATTAATTCATTAACTCCCGGTTTCGAGTTTGAAAATCTACGCCTTTAATATCACAAATTGACAAGCTGTTAAAAGCTGCTGTGATTTTGTCTCATTTTTTGTTTATTTTAGGAACTGGAGGTCAGTAAAATCTTTAATCTCTTCCTTTTTTTAATCTTCTTTTTTCTTTGTCTTTTTTTCATTAATTTATTAATAAGCCAATCAGTGTGGAAAAAAATCTTCTAAATATCCAAGTAACTCTGAGAGCATCTAAATAGTAATTATCGGTGAAATATTCTCAGCTACAAAACGTTCCATATCCGAGCCGCGCAGGTGCGTTTACTTTGGTAGCAAATAATTTGTTTCGAGAACGAATTATTTTCTAGTAAGTTGTAGTTCTTTTTTTCTTTATGTATGCAGTTTTAATTTTATGAGTAGATCCAAGAAAAAAGTTTGAGTAATGTTGATTTAGAAGCGGCATTCATTTTCTTTGCAGCGATAGTTTAACCTGTGTCGTAGGTACTTCCTTTATTTGATTTTCGTGACTGGTGTGAGGCTTTAAAAACTACAGACAAAATCATAAATGTTTTGTTTATTTTGAACATGTTTTGAAAGACTTTCGATTAAAATTCTACCTGAATGCTCAAGTCCACAAAGAAAATGGTACCTGCTGCGAAGTAAGCACCAATACAAAGTACCTTTCATGATACTATCTAAGACGATAAAACGAATTCAACATTTTCTTGGAAAAAGAAAATGTTTGCCGGCCACAAAGAAACCAAAGTAACATCTTCTAAAAAGATAAATCGAAAGGTCACGTAAAATGTTGGGTCGAAAGAGCTTTTATCGCAAACTTCATCGTAAGGAAAACACCAGGAAAATGGCTTTATCATGTCCATATAACATTTACAAAGGCTTCACAGAGAATACCAAATATGTCTGGATCTGAAAACGGCCAAAAATACGATGAAATATTAAATATCTCATCTCACTGACAGCTTCAATAAACGTCCACCTTTCCAAAACCTTTGGACGTTTTAGTAAACTTTTCAAATCCTACAAAATTCAATTACGAAAATAGACTTTACTGCTCCAATTTAAAGTTCAAAATGCTTACGAAATGTGGGCTGTCAATTAACGCAAGTCTCGTCCCCTGTCGCGCTTGATTTATGAATGAACACGAGAGGAATAACCGTTGATTCCCTTTGGACTCGAACTTTCCCTTTCAAATGGTTACGTGACTTGTATCGCCACGAACTTGCGAGTCCATTGACGCGAATAAATCAATGTCGAGTTACATCATAGAAGGTTGACGGCAATGAATTCCGAATGATTCGGAAAAGTCGATTGTCTTGGGAGGTTGGTTGCTGAATAGTCATGAGGTTGCATGAATGGGTCTGAATAATGTAGGGCGAAGGTTGAACTGGTGCTCAAGGGACAAGGTTTTTCGGTTTTACTTGAATAGTAACGTGGGAAAGCGAGTTTTACTTTCCCTTTTAATTTGAAGTAGTGACAGAGGACTAATGAACCGATTAGTTAATTAATATTGATTGTACCCTAGGCCTGGAAAAAAACAGTTTTACTTTCATTACAGATTCAGGGTCTGATTTAATTTGCAACGAAACAATTTAGTTACAAATTGGGGTCCGGATTGCTTTAAGTTACTCTTCAAAGTAAAACGTATTTGTAATTCGAAAACAAGATAATTATCAACTACGAACGCGTTAGAAGATGGCGTCGCATCTCGATAAAAAAAGGAAACCATTTTCTTTGGAAAACTGCCGATTAATCCGAAAGTCTTTGACAACTTTCCATTACTTACTTTTCTAATTATACCTTATTAAGAGTACATCTACACAAGTAAATAAAATTAGAGTGTCTGTTTGTAATTTCAAAATAACAACTTTTTATGGAAATTCATTAAAATGTGTAAAAAGAATTAGGGTTCAAGTGGACAAATTCACAGGCAGGCTATAGTTTATATGCTAGTGTCTCATATTTTACTGAATTAATAGTAAACCAAGTAGGTAATACATGCATAGACATCTTAGGGTCCGTTCACACAGACCGGCACGGAGAGGAGATCAGATTCTTATCACGTTGAAAACAGAGTTTTTAGTATTTGTTGTAAGGTTTATATTTGCATGTGCACTGCTTTTGTCATTAAGACAAATGTCAAAAGCAGTGCACATGCAAAAATAAACCTTCTGTGTGAACGGACCCTTAAGTTCCCTTAATCAAGGCGATCTACTCTGTAAGGCAGCAATTACACCATTACAACTAAGTAGTACCAGTTCTTAATTAAACATGTTAGTTAAATTACTGGCCTATTTGCGCATTTAATTAGAAGAAAACTGTGCACTTTATATATAGTGCATTTAGTACTGAACGTTTCTCTGAATGGAGATTTCTCATAGTAATTGATGTAGTTGTGAAAATGAGGTGTGGTGTGGAGGTGGGGTGTGGAGGTGTGGTGTGGAGGTGTGGTGTGGAGGTGTGGTGTGGAGGTGTGGTCGCAGGTTTGATCCCGCATCGTCATCATCATCATAATAATATCAGCGACGTCCACTGCTGGATAGGCCTTCCCTAAAGATAGCCACATTAACCGGTCCTGCACTGCCCGCATCTGACGGTATTCCACAAGCAACAAATATTTGTACGGCCTTACTTGTTCTGGATCTGGGCCTAATACGTTTGTAAACGCATAGTATAAAAATAACATCATCATCACGCCTGTAATCCCCGAAGGGTTAGGCAGAGGTGTACCCATTAGTACACCCACATTTCGCCAGTTATGTTTTAAGTCTTATGTAATAGGGGCGAGGCTATTGCCATCAACCGGGTACACATCCAGACTCCGAGGCTACTACTGAGAAATACCTAATGGAAACAATTACGCTTTTTGCCTGACCTGGCAATCGAACCACGGGAACAACGGGGCAGTTAATATATACAAGAGATTTAGTTATACGTTTACATAATACAATGAATGAATCTACTCATAATAACCTACAAAGCAAAATAAAGTACTTCGTTAACATAACAAAGGACAAGAATCATACAAAATGATAGTAATTTTCATTTTTATTGTGTACCTCCATTTATTTCTACATCAGATGAACAATGTATCTATCATCATAATAAAAGACATAATTTCACATACACACACACAAAAATTCCTCTTAAACTAACTCTTACCGAATCCTAAAATTTTTTAACTTTTCGTTTAATGCTGGGGCTACATTAGCGGGCGAAGATTAGTCAAAGTCAAAGTCAAAACATTTATTTCAATTAGACCATTTACAGGCACTTTTAAATTATCAAAGAATCGGTCAGTTAGTCCGATAGTTGAGGCTAGTTGCTCGTTCCAAAACGGAGGTAGGCCTCTATGGAAGAGTTCTGTTAAAAAGAAGTTACTGTCGCGTTAGCGCGCTAAAACATTGTCTATACGCGATGTTCTTGTCTACATGAGGCGGGCGAAGATTCATCGTACTGTATTGTGTTATTCTCTGTTGTGAAGCTGGACAAAGTCTGGATGACACTGAGGTAACGTAGGTGCAGGGCCCGATCAAAGGGAGGGCCTGGCCTGGCCTGGCCTGGCATTTGCACAGCACACTCAATTTTGCCGCTCGGCAAAATTGAGTGTGCCGGGCGGTTGCACGAAGTCCAACATTCTCTCATGAATTTTTGTAAACTTGTTCAGATACTACGGTATCTGAACAAGTTTAATCTACGTCGTTAGTCTACTACGGTAGACTAACGTATTTGAATATTATACAATTGAAACAATATCACATAATTTTATTATAGGTATATCATACCATCTCTAGAATAGCAAGTTATTATGGTGTAGTGAAAAGGCGGTGAATTATATGTGACATGTTTGAAAAAACGTGCTATGCCTGAAATAAAATGATTTTATTTATTTATTATTTTGCCCAGAGCGGCTAAACAGCTAGATCGGGCCCTGCGTAGGTGTAGCCACCCAAGCGAATATTATCGCGACAAATCGCATTGATGCGTGCCAGTTTACCGACAGAGCCCCGATAGTAAACCGCGTTAACACGAATATTCGCCGTAGCACGCTAATGTAGCCCCAGCACAAAACCAATTCTTACCGAATCCTAAAAATTTCGTAACATTTCGTTTTACAAATATACAAACCGAAATTTCATGAAAAACCAGACCGTGAACGGTGTACGTTGACCTTAATAACTTGAATTTTATTTTTCTTAGCCCTCTTTTGTTTTTACGAACAATAGGGTGTGATGCAAGCCATTTGAAACTTTGTGCTCATTTATTTATGTGTCATTATGGAAGGTAAAAAGGCTGGACAATGGAGAGAGGTTTTTGTTACCTTCAGTATTTTGTCATGTAATAATATGTTGGAAAATTCTTCTGTATTCGTCTACCTCATATTCTTTGTTAATGACTGTGTGGTTTAAACAGTGTGTTGATTTTTTTTGTTTAGGGTTTTTTGTCGTGTGGAGTTTTATGATTTATCTTTATTTCTTTTGTATTTTTATTATTACCTTATTTTCCGGGTTTGTAATGAAAAATGTTGACGTATGTGTCATAAACTTTGGTATATTTTTATGGGGAAACAAAAAGGTTTCCCGCTTAACATCAGCACTCATCATTATTATAAAGCTGAACAGTTTCATTGTTTGTTTAAGTACGCTAACCTCAAAAACAACTGAACCGTTTTGAAAAAATCCTTTTGCATTCTAAAGCCGGTTCAGAATACACAGCAGCTACGAAGGGCGAACCTACTGCCATCAACCGGGCACAAACCCAGACTCCGAGGCTGCTACTGAGAAATTCCTGATGGAAAATCCCAATAACACTTTGCCCGACCTGGGAATCGAACTCAAGACCTCATGGTCAGCAGTCGCGCTTTGCGACCACTAGACCAACGAGGCAGTCAATTTAAAGGTGCCTGTAAATAGTTTAATACTACATACTTTACTGGTTTTGTGGTCGCGATTTGATTTTATGGGTTTAATATACACCCCTGACAATAAATACATACATGTATAACTGTTTTAAACAGGAACCACAATTTCAAACATCAGCTAACAGAGACAATAAATTGTCCTTTCAAATTACGTCACAAACAAGACAACTCAATACTCGTAACAGAAATAGCAGCTGACCAATCCCAGTGGACTGATTACGTACGCACACAGTATCGGAACAAAGTGAATAGCTTCCATACATTGTTGTTGACAAGGAACTGTATGATATCTCCCTATTGTTTGTACAAATGAGTTAACTTCATGAGACTTACGTAACAAAGTGAATGTACGAGTATCTTGTTACGAAAGTTTTGAGAAGAATAATCAGCTTGTATGAAAGGGTTAAGTTTTCGAAATGATAAAGAAAATTATGGATAACTAGCTCAGTTAGTAGTAGTAGCAGTTTCATCCCCTTAGGGGGTAATGTTTTTTTTTATGTGGTTAAAATCATCAAATGACTGTCAGACTAAAAATAAAAGGGTGTAATGTTTGGGAAGTTCTTTCTTAGCGCATGGCTACGTTATAATTACTAACTTTTTTAAGCATAGAAAGTCAACGGTTGCCTTTTATATATATGTATATAGATTACCTTTTGTCCGCGAGTATTTTCTTTACGGATCCGTAATTTTTAGAATGAGCATTAGCCTTTGTCCTGCAGTGGGATTATAATGTCTAGGCTGGTATTAATATCATTTAGATACCTACTTTTTAATGATATAAAAATAAATAAACTTTAATTTGATTACATTTGATTAATTATAATATCTATATAAATAAATGAGTAGCAAAATTTAAAAAAAATGCTTTTGTAAATATTATATTTGTTAATAAAAAATAAAAAATAAATCTTTATTTCGGACTAGTGATACATGCTTAGGGGTTAGTAAGAAGATATCTTAAAACTATGTTAGTATTTTATATAGTTACAAGCCTATTGTTTGAGATACATCTTCGCACAATATCACACAATATAGGTGAATCGTACCTCGTAATCGTACTTCTTCCAATTTCGTTTGCTTATGACGTCAAACGGTGGGTGGTCTTTGGAAATCCAAACGACCTATTTACGACCAAATATTTCACGATTCCATCCAATACATTAACGGCTAAGTTAGTACTTCTTTAAGAGCAATAATTAATTACTGAAGAAAATAAAACCAAAGAAAATAGCCCAATGTAATGGATCGTAACGTTACGAGCCAAAAACTTTTGTGCCAAAGAATTATAGTAACGACTTGAGTAACTGTTATTGTTTTACTGGCGTATTGCCATGTACATAAACAAAGAGTATTAATATTTTATGCAACGAGAAGTTACGATTACATAAGAAAACATATTATGCCCTTATTTATCCATATTAATCCACGCACAAAGGTTTTACGAGATGTGACCGTAAAGGTAAGCCAAACCACTGGGTTAAAACTTACTTGAAAATAATCCTAATTTCGGAACTTATAAATGAGAAAAAAAACAAATAAGAAAGAAACTTAAATAACTTACGCTTGTCAAGACCATAGAAAATAATAATTAGTTTACCGTTTTAAATATTCTGTAATATTTTTTTATTAATTTATTATAAAACAATTGTTACTTTGTATCGGAATCTTACGCTACATTACAGAACCAAAATAATTTAAAGATAAATAAATAGATAACAATAATTCTAAAATTATTACATAAAAAAATCAACCTAAATTCACATAATCACATATATCTATTTCATAATAATTATCCATACATAGCCTTAGTTAAATAAGAAATAAAACCAACCACTTTGTAAATCAACACGCAAAATTACACGGAAGAAACTGAAGCTTGGTAATTATCAAAATACGTGTGCCGCCAATAAAATAGCTAATTGTTATAATAACATTTAAAATAACTGTTTACGACGACGCCTTGCCGCTTGGAAAACGTCTATAGGGTTGATAAGTATGTTGAAAGAAGAAGCTGAATTAATAGATGTAAGAGATGCTTATGCTGAATGAAAATTTAAAGAAGGTGGAAATGATAAAGTAAATATTACTTAAACTAATATTATAAAGCTCTTGTACACGCTTCCTCACTATCCCTTCATTGCTATTTCAGGCTTAAATTTGGTAAAGGTCCATGTTTTTCTTCATCGATGTCAGAAGGTACATTATCGTAATTAAAAACGTTTAAAGTCTAGTCGCATTCTCATCTCAGCAACAATCAAATAGGTGAGGTATTTGTGACAGACTGAGACAGATTAGATTAGAATTTTAACGCTTTAAAATAAACAGCAGTTGACGTCATCAAAAAGTAACAACTTAAAACGAAAAAGAGGTGTTTACAGTCAATAGATATCTATTAAAAGGCTTATTCATAGCTTCTAACTAAAAGTTAGTACACACATCAAAAGTGTCTAGGGATCAACATCCCTAACATTTGTTAGGGATGTTGATCCCTAGACACTTTTGATGTGTATAGTTTTGTTAGGTGACTAGTTAATCAACAATAAATCTAATTTAGCGCAACCTATTTGTCTGGGTACAAAATTAACCAGTAAACTTTACTTAGCCTGAATTTTCTACCCAAACATTTTGTTAAAAAAGCCGAAAAGAAATATAGGTATTGTGACTTTTATAGACATTTTTTGTAGCAAAAGATCGTATCTGCAATTGTATAAGCATAAATTCCGTGTTTATTCCAGCAAAAATCCTTATAGCGTAAAAAAAACCATGCGATCGAAATGTTTGCGCCATGCTTTGTTGCCGACCAGCAACAACTTATTCAGTCATCATTATAAAACTTTACCTTTAAAGCGTTCTAGTGCTGCGTGTTTAAATTGTCTTATAGGACTATAATTATTATTTCAGCGCTGCAGCGATCTTTTAACAAAATAGAGCATAATATTTTTGCTGAGGATATCGAGTGTAAAAGTACGCTTACCGGAGCCGTGCGTTACATTAAGCACCATAAGAGTAATATTTCACGCCAAAAAAAGTAGTTTCCCAGCAATATTTTTTGCTAAATGTTACTTAGTTTGATGGGCAGTATTTATGTACTTAATGGGTAATTTATTTGACTTTTATACCTCGAATATTAGGTACCTCAATCAAAATCATGTTTTTTTTTCTACTAATTTAACAGAGTCCAAAAGCAGTAACCCTGAAGGTAACATAACCAGTGAACTGCTTCAGCTATTTCTTGGCTAGCCGTGCTCATAATTTTAATGCGTCAAAACCAGTAGCTATTAAGATCCTGGATACCGTTGAATACCAAGGACGCGCAGCATACTCTTACGGGTTCATACTATGAGATATCGAATTGAAATTCGAACGATTTATATTCGAGTTCCATTTTTTGTTTTTTATTTTAACGACGCAAATCAAATGGCGATCGACACCAAATAAAACACAAAAAAATACTAGGTTAGTGTTCAACCTCCACAGTGATTATATTCCATCTAGTATGACGTGAAGCTGATCTAAACCAATATTTTAAAAAGAAAATAATTGTTTATTTGTTTGTAATGGATAAAGTCAAAAACTACTTAAACAGTTTTAAAAATTCTTTCATTTACGGGGAGCCTATTGTCAGCAAGTAACATAAGCTATATTTTATTTTAAAAAAATTAGGGATTCGGAAGAAAATTCACGTGGAGGAAACCGCGGGTAACACCGAGTATTCTTTATTATAGGAATCATATTCTTTAAGTTATAATTACTGTATATCGTATTCTTATATCCAGACGTTATTATTAAATTAATTACTAACTTTAATTATCACTTGCTTTGGCTTCAATATAATTCCAGACTTTGTAGTCATTAATTTTCTCCATCAGCGTTATTGGCTCTCTTACCCTTCACAATATCCAATTAATGTTTAATTAAGTCACATAATAACCAAAGTAATTTCAATCAAAGTATTTTTGAGAACGTTCGCATTCTAAAATAGTCTCAATATATCAATATTTTTGACAGATTCTCCTTTAATTTATTTTACTTTTTTTTTTATTTATTTTACTTTTGACAAGTTTTTGACATTGATTGCGACTGAGGTGAGATTGCGACTAGATTTTGAACGGTTTATGAGAATTAACTTTCTTAACACCTTAGTAGGGCCAATAGTTTGCGGAAACTAAAACTTAATAAACGACTTGCAGGACAGTACGGCATCTGTATTCTTAATCAATGTGATTCGCCAGGGCTAGGCATTAAATAGCCCTAGGGGTAACAATTATTCAGGTACGGGGTAGGCGTGGGGTAGACAGCATAAATAACCTCTAAAGACTACGAGCTGGGTTTATTTATTGCGTTGCCATGGTGATCGGGAAAAATAGATCGTATCTTAGTCGTTGCTTGCAAATGTTTGTGATAAAAATGTGGCGTTAATTAAAGTTTTATGTTGGTGTTAATTTTGTACAATATTTTGCGTGGAATTAATGTTGGGATCAGTAAAATTAGGGTACTTATTCTACTTTAAGCTACTTATATTAAAAATTGCGAAAGTAACTCTGTTTGTCTATTACGCTTTCACGACTAAACTACTGAACCAATTTTGATGAAATTTGGTACGAGGTTAGTTTAAACCCCAAGAAAGGACGTAGGCTACTTTTTATTCTGCGATAACTGACATTTACGCGGACAAAGTCGCGTTCAAGGGCTAGACGAATAAAAATGAATCCCTATTTTCCTTGGCCACGGCACTAATTCTATAAAAATGACTAATTCTTTTTTTGTTGTGTTTGTTATGTACAAAGTTTGCTGGGTCAGCTATTTTGTTAACACATTTTTTTTGTAAATTATATTACATGTGATTTCTTTTTATTAAAGTATGTTTAAAAATGTGTTTTAATAAAGAATGTGGTGTCAAAATATAATATAAATAAAAGAATTCACGACAGAAAATCAGCATAACACAAAGAGCTCTAAAGACACCAGAAACACAGATTAGAGAAAAGATTAAACAGCACCAATTCACATCCGCCGCAGATTTGCATAGAAATTGAAAACTCAATCAAAGCGTTATTTTCTCCCAAACAAAAGCCTTGACCTACTTTCAAGAGGAGGAATATCCTTTTATACGTAATGAGCTCTGGCTCTTTGTTCGATTACAGTAATTGCAAACGAGAGAACTTCTTTTCCTTTGAACATCCAATTTCCAGTCCGCGGTTAAGGCTTTTACTGGTTTATTTAATTTGTCTTTATATTTAAACATATTGGGTAAAAGATTTCGTATTGTCTTTCAATGGTTCAGGATTACAGAATCCATAGTACCTACTACAACATCATTTTACCATGGTTGAAATTTTGAGGATTTTAGACAAAATAAAAAATGCTTTTTAATGAAAACCTTTTTGGGGTTCCGTACTCCAAGGGTGCTAAAGGAGGGTGCTGTCAGTACGTTCGTCCGTCCGTCCATCTGTCAGTGGGCTTTATCTCAGAAACTGTAATATCTAGACAGTTGGAATTTTCACAGAATGTGTATTTCTATTGCCGCTATACCAACAAATAAATAAAAGTTAAAAAACTTTTTAAAACAAGCTTTTTTAGTGTGATTTTACTAACTTTATCGTTTTCTACTCTTCAAGCCCTTTCATTTGATACCTATATCAAGGGGATTGAGAAAAAATATGTAATCCGCCATCTTGGAACGGCCGCCATATTTAAATTATTACAATACTGAGTATTGGTCATTGTATTGTCACCAGAACTAAAGGTGTATGCAAAATTTCAGCTCAATCGGATACCAACAAATGGTCGAAAAATGGTTTGCAAATTTTGAAAGGACAACTTACATACGGACAGTGCAAGCTAAATAAAAGCTTGTAAAAATAAAACGGGAGAACCCCATACAAGAGATCTGTTTTTTTTTTGTTTTTGGCTCGATACTAGGTTGGCAATACTGTTATATTTCTACGATGGTACCTGCTAAACCCTTCTTTCGGAACTTTATCCTGTCGGTTATCAAAATGATAAATGATTCCAGTCTAATCTACAATTTAATTAACATTTCAAATCCGCAAAAAAAAACACTATCAAATTAAAAAAAGAACAATTGTATCGATACCGTAAATCGGAACATAATGGCTAACGGAACGTATCTGATCTTATATTTGAGCATCGATTAATTTTCTTCAATGAAAAAAAAAGATCAACTTAGAATACGACAAAAAACGAGGCATATCAATTAAATCCAACACCCTTGCTAAACTACACGATTTTTGCTTGAAAAACTACACAGTATTTTCATCTTTATATTAATAAAGCTAAGGTATGTTATGCCGTGAAGTTTTTACAATAATCGTATTAACATTAGTTCGCGGTTGTACCGTGAAGAATAGCACTTTGAATTGAATCGGAAATAAATGGTCTGTACATTTCTATTGTTAGTTTTGGCAAACAATGGCTTACGATACGGTTACCGCTTTTTTTAGATTTTGTAAGTAATGATGAGTGTAGCATTTTATATCCTTCTTCAAGTTTGAAGAACAATTTAGAACAATGTTTTTGCAACATGTAAAATGACGTTATGTATGAACGAATACCACAGAACGCCACCTGCTACATGCATCTCGACATACAAGCACGCCGGTTACGAGTACTGCGCACTGAGATGTATGAACGTGGATGAGGCGAAAGGAGTATGTAAGGATCGTAGCAACAAATAATAAAAATAAATAAAAGTTAAAAAGGGAGGGCCCCATACAAGACACCTGCATTTTTTTTGAGTTTTTTGCTTGAAATTTTATCTATCTCGGCCAAAGGTTCCGGTCATTATCGATTGCCATTAAATAAGCTAGATCAAGACCCCGTTTTTTTTTTTTAATCGCCTACTCTTTTCCATACAATTAAAAACACAGTTAATTAATTTCGCATTTTCCATGCAAATACATTAATTAATATCAAATATCAGACACAAAAATGAGCCCCACTTCATAATCTAACATATCATTAATATGTTAATGACACCTATATATTTTTAATGAATTCTTAATTATCAATTAAGTTAATGGATTTCTTAGGAGAAATTTTGAATTTTAGTGCCAATTTGGAGACGAGAGTAATTTAGGAAATGATCTGAGGTATCTCGTTTCTTAGAAAAGATAATTATATTTTTTTTATACCTCCTCCAATTTTAATAATTAGTTGAAATACAAAGATATCAATTAAATTAATTAAGATGACTTGCGAATTGAACATATCTATACAAATAAATAAAACTGAAGTGTCTGTTTGTATTGTCAAACAGCTATTTAGTAAATACATAATAAAAATTAATGTTTACACGATTATTTTATCAAAAAAATCAATTATGTGAATTTTTCTCTGTGTCTGTCTATTTGTTCCGGCTAATCTTCGAAACGGCTTGACTGATTTTGACGAGCCTTTACTGGTTGATAGCTGATATTATAATGAGTAACTTAGGCTTTATTTTAGAAAAGTAAATTCCGTTCATGTGTAATTCTGTATGAATCTGTATACAAGTATTATTTTATTATAATTTATAGTAGGAAAAACATAGGTAAGGGGTTCCACGCAATAAATATAAAACTCCGTAATAATCGATTTTCACGCGAATTAAGTCGCGGGAATAAGCTAGTATACAAAATTCCTATAACACTGCCAATTTCAAAACACCCATTTCAAAACAAATATTTTCAGAGAATGTGTTCATCTTTTTTCACCAGGATAATCTCAACAGAAATATAACAAGGTACATTGTACTGTCAGTTTAAAGTTACTGTAACGGTGATCAAATCGTTAGGTTTGAAATGGCTGATGACATCATGGTATGATGACGGGTAAAAAATATGATTATATCATGATACTGTTAGAATCGGTACTGGTATGTGTCTGTCTGCGATGATTTCGATGACTTTAGCTTCTTCTAAGTTAGTCTCTAGACTTTGCTGAGAGTAATTTGTCAAGAAGAGAAGCCAAATGGCAAGACAAGACCATCCAATTACCAAAAAGTTGTATAGTATTTGAATTATACAACTAACAGACATGTAAAGGTTTTATAATAGTTTTGTAGCAGTCAACAGTTTTATAGTAGTGTTCAATTCGACGCTTTAATTATATATTATTTATTTTGCTAGTTGGGAAGCATACTTACTTTTGTGAAACCTAAAAGTCAAAGTCAAAACATTTGTTTCAATTAGACCATTTTAAGGGGACTTTTGAATTGTCAAGGAGTCGGTCAGTTAATCAGAAACTTAAAGCTAATTGTTCGTCCCAACACATAGTTACACACAGCAAAACAGATAGGTATGCAGGGTCGTCAGATAGTTGAAGTTTTCTTAGAAACCGATGGATGTTTTCGAATGTAATTTAATTTAAAACGTAGATAATAAATAGTTCTTTATTTAGGTTAAGTTTCAGTCAAAGACATCCATCGGTGTCTTAGAAAACTTCAACAATATCTGACGACCCTGCATACCTATCTGCTTTGCTGACTGTACCTAGACCTCTATGGAGAAGAACGTGTAAGAAACTCCACGGACATTCTTTTCTAATAAGTTTTTACAAAATCCTGGTTACAATATTCTTGCTGCTTGTGACAACAATGAAAATTTTAAAATTATATAAAAAAAAGAATAAAGTGAAAAGCCATGGCAGTTATAAGATGACCAATCCCAACTGACAGCGCTCGTTCACGAACATGATGCAAGTGATAATACTAATCCTAACTAATATTATAAATGCGAAAGTAAGTTTGTTTGTTTGTTTGTTACCATTTTACGCCTAAGCCACTGAACCGATCATCCTGAAATTTTGCATATACGTTGCCAGGTGTACAGGAACAAACATAGGGTACCTTTAATCCCGAAAAAAAGTACTGTTCCCGAGGGAAATCACAATAACGTCCTTATGACAGTAGATGGCGCCACGTGTCTATCGAATCATGATCGAATTTTAAGTTTAAGCATCTAATTGTATTTTGTGAGTCTAGACTGTCGATAGACCAGTAAGTCAAGTCAAATAAACAACCTAGGAGTACGAAAGTTGTTTGCTTAATTCACGCCCTAAACCGCTGAAGCGCATCCTGACATTTTGCATAAAGTGGTCTCCAGACGGACGGTGCGGTTGCGGCAAACCGCAGGCCGCGGCTCCAACCGCTGCAAAAACACACCACCGCGGTCACAGTGGCGGCCTGAAGTGCCATTAGCTGTGGTGTTTGTGTTACAATCGGACGTCAGTCAATATGGCTAACCGTAACGTTGTCTTATTACTCTCATTAGCCCTCTCAGAAGATGAGAAGAAAGGTAGGAAAAAAACCGTTTAATTAAACACTTGAGGTGTGAGGTACCTAAATTATCATTAGCATCGCATATTACTGTTAGGAATAGAGAAGTGGGATTAAATACCGGTCAAGCCCCGACTGACTTACCGGTAAGCCAGAACAATAGAAAATCAATTGTGTCTCATTATGTGGGACTTGAGTAATTAAATTATTATTTAAATTCAACTTATTTCTATTACAACTTCCATATTTGGCGTCATTTTACAAAGCAGTACACGCAGCCCGTTGTTAAAATTTGCAAATAACGCGGCCGCCACAACATTCCGCGTTTGTCTGTGACCCACTTTATATACGTTGTCAGGGATACAGAAAAACTGCGTGACTGACACTGACATCACTGTGTCGTCAGTGACACTGACAGGTGTATTTTATTTTTATTTTTATTTAAGGTGTAAACGCATTCATAGAGGATGTATGGAAGAATGAAGGCGAACTTATAACAATTTCATCTAGGCGTCGGGTGTAAAAAGTGTGCAGCAGCCTTAAGGTTAATTCACACATATCAGTGAAGTCACAGTTCCAGCACAGTTCCGACACCGTCCCCTAACAGTGATACAGTGATGCGGCAGTGACTCAATTCACACATGTCAGTGAAGTCACACTTCCGGCCACATGTCTGCCAAGTTTCGTTATGGTATCCATTTATTAAGACGAAAAAAATTAAAATGGGTGCATGAATCATGGCCGGGCAAGGCAATTAGGAGAGACTGAAGGACAATGCTTGACAATATACAATTTAATTAAAGATAAAAGTAAATATTTTGAATATTTTAGAATTTTTCAAAACCGCTGCAAGATTCTTCTGCAGAAACTAGAAAGGTTTTTGATGCAGCAGCGTCAGTGATCCGGTAAAAAATATTGTTGTTGCTGATCACGTCCGTGATTGCCGGCGCAGGAACTGTTACTGAAAGCACTGTGTCGTCGCTGTCACTGAGTGTGAATGCCTTCATAGAGAATGTATGAAAGAATAATTATCACGGTGATGGTCCTGTGCCGGAACTGTGGCTTCACTAATGTGTATGAATCAACCTATACACGGTGACGGTGTTGTGCCGGGACTGTAATTAACTGATATGTATGAATCAAGCTTTACACGGTGACGGTGCTGTGCCGGGATTGTGATTTTACTGATATGTATGAATCAAGCTTTCAGAGTTATCGATGAAACGACTATTAATTGTTAGTTTGTTTAAAAATTAAAAACATTGTCTTTTATTATTTTTGGGTTAGTTTTCAACCGACTTCAAAAAGCAGGAGGTTCTCAATTCGGCGGTATGTTTTTTGTATGTATGTTACGCGATTACTCCGCCAATTGTGAATTGATTTGGATGATTCTTCTTTTTAGTTTGAAAGAAATGAAATGAAATGAATTGGCCCCATAGAAATATTGTCATGACATGATGATAAACTTCGGAGATATGGAACGGAACTATTCATAGGATCACAGCATAACTGTCGTAACAAGTAAAATTGCTTTGTTTATACGTGTAGTCGATGACTGACTGAAGAAAGAGGGGGAGAAGGTACGTCAACGTAACCCCTCTCCTACCACTTTCCAAAATTAAATATATCGTTTGAAAGGGTTTTTAATAAAGATTTCAAACATTAACGACAAGCGCCAAAAAGGTGAAAAATAAAAAATCTTTAATTTTTTGGTAGTTCGGTAGTTTGACTGTTTTTAGGATTCCGCACATAGATCGGGAAAAATGGATTCTTATAGGATCACTTTGTTGTTCGTCTGTCAAGACCATGTTTTGAAAAAATCAAAATTCTAAGTTAACGCAATCTAAATTCAAGGCCGTTTGTGCTCTGTTTATGGTGCATATTTTGACGCTCGCAAGGGAATCAAAACCTATAGGGGACTTTCCGTTCAACTAGAATTTGGCAAGGAGCAAGGCCAAGTAGAAGTAGCACAAGTAAAGGAAAAATCCGAAAACCATAAATTCATCACCAAATAATTACTTTTTGAGAAAGTAATAATAATTATTATCACTAACCGTGACCTATGTCGCTGCATGTAGACAACAGTTTTCCAACGGAAAAGTTAAGTCTGTCCCTCAGTACTGTTTATATTTTCGTTCGAGGTATGTTCGGTGTGTTTTATTAGGGTAGGTTACTTTTTTCTATTTTAAAAAATCTCGCAGTTCCAACTCAGGCAAAAGCTCATTTCGAGCCCGAGCAAAAATTACTGCTTAATCCCAGGAATCTCCCGTTCATGCCGCATTAAGAAGGCAAGCACAAGCGAAGCGACAAGCAGCTTTGAGAGCTGATGAGATATTTTCTTAAGCCAGGAAAGACTGGAGAGCCAAGCCGCCCGCACGCCAAGCTTCTCAGAGAGCGACTGAGACGCCCTTCCAAACGCAATTGCTTTTGGAGGAACAAGCCAAAAGCCAGAGAGCTGTAAGAGCAACTGAGACGCCTGTTCAAACACAACTTCGTCTCAGAGAACAAGATCAGCCATTACAGCGACAGAAACTCCAGAACAGTCGCAGGCGAGAGGGACCTCTCTTGCAGAAATGCAAACTAAACGTCGGCGGACTTTTATGAGTCACGGTTGGTCCGTATTTAATAATTCTGGATCTGGCCGAACAACAAGCCCAGTACAACCCGAATTGGTTGTCAAGTTCTAAACTAACGCGGGCGAAGCCGCGGGTAAAAGCTAGTATTACTATATTTCTATCTTGTTTTACAGATAAAGCAATCTAATTCTGACACCAAAGGGCCTAGTCTGTTCGCGGTTACACCGATCTCTCTAACTTTAAAACGTGTGGCAATGACGAAGTCACGGAATTTCTAACTAACGTGAAATAGTAATTAATCATTGCCAAAGTTCAATCTATAGCGTGTGCGGAAAAACGAACGAATGACTTTGTCTGAACCCAGCGTGTCGTTCTGATTTCAAAAGAACCCCCGATGGGAAAAGCTTCAGTAAATTGCGAAGATTTTTCTAGGGAATACAATATGTGAAGAGTATTCCCATATCCATCAGTATTGTAGAACGAAGTCTATTAAGTCTTTCATGAGAATATCCGACCTTATTTAAACTTCCAATATATCGTTTGATCTTTCCCTTATAGGCAAGGGTTGCCTCACATATTTTTGTGATCTTATAATTGTCATGCTCGTGAACGAGTGCTGTCAGTTGGGATTGGTCATCTCTTAACTGCTATGGCTTACATCTTTTTTTTTAATATTTTACTTCTGTTTTATATTCATCTTCATTGTGATCACATGTAGAATCAATGTAGCCAGGATTTTGTAAAAACCTAATTTAAAAGAGTACTGTGGAGTTTCTTGCTCGTTCTTCTCCATAGAGTCCTACCTCCGTTTTGGAACGAGCAACTAGCTTCAACTTTCGGAGTAACTGACCGACTCCTTGATAATTCAAAAGTGCCTGTAAATGGTCTAATTGAAATAAATGTTTTTGACTTTGACTTTTAAATCTAATTTAACTTCTAAATACCTCATTATATAAAAGCTAAAGGCCACTCACTCACTCACTCACCACGAAATATCGAAAACCGCTTGACGTATAAAGATGAAATTTGGCAGGGAGGTAAATTATAGTTAGTAGACGTCCGCTAAGAATTTTTCAAAATTCACCCCCTAAAGGTTGAAAGGGGGTCCGACATTTACACAAGATGTAGAAATGCATATAAGATTGTACTGCATCACACATAACATCACGCCTGTAATCCCCGAAGGGTTAGGCAGAGATGTACGCATTAGTACACCCATATTTCGCCAGAACTGCATCAATCTCAGCGAAATAATAATGACTATTTCTAAGAAACGTCCATGAACACACGATACACAAATAAAAGACAAGAACATAAATCTCTAAAGCCTAACCTACTCTAACCTTTGAACAAAGCCCGAGAAAGAAAATTTAATCGTCGGCAATAAAATTGTATGGAACAGAATCACACACTAAAATAAACACGTATTGAACTGGTAAACGTTTTACTTGTTCAAGTTCAACCGAATAAGGTCTTAAACATTTCAACAAGTTTAATTTAAGTGTCGTAAAATGCTGGCAATATGACCAATGCAGAGATAAAATAAAACTTTATCGACGTTTATAGTGCGATAAAGGGAGTACACATTGGCTGAATGCGTAAATTTTATTTTTATTTTTGTATTGCGATTTTCATTTCGAAGGACGAAAATGGTTTTATGGCGAATAAAGGTGACGTTAAGCTAATAATTGGACAACTATTTTATTTAAAGCGACTAAAGGCAAGATGGATAAAAACAAGATAAAAAACATGGATTATTAATAATAATGTTTCATTAAACTTTCTGACTAACCGATGGATTTCTTGACAATTGAAGAGTGCTTGTAAAAGATTTAATTAAAATAAGTGCTTTGACAAATATTTGTTAAGTAAAAAAAAATCAATAAAAAAAACTAAAATGACCAAAATAGAAAAAAAAAATACCAAATAGAAAAAGTTATTAAAGATATTAAGGTAGTTAAAGATTTATACAAATCATCCATACATAAGCAGAAGAGTTTTTCGTTTATTTGTTTAAGCTCGTTTATCTCTGGAACTACCAGTCGGATTGGAAAAATATTTTCTGTACATTATAGCCAGATTCATAAGGAATAGTATAGGCTTTATAACATCACGCTACGATCTACGAGAGTGGAGCAGTACCCAAAGACGTAACAAACCACGAGTACGAAATCGCAGGGAGCAGCTAGTACCTAATTCAAAGTCAAAGTCAAAACATTTATTTCAATTAGACCATTTACAGGCACTTTTGAATTGTCAAGGAGTCGGTCAGTTAGTCCAAAAGTTGAAGCTAGTTGCTCGTTCCAAAACGAGGTAGGCCTCTATGGAGAAGAATGAGCAAGAAACTCCACGACACTCTTTTAAAATAGGTTTTTACAAAATCCTGGTTACATTATTCTTGTTGATTCTACATGTGATCACAATGAAGATGAATATAATGTTAAGATAATCATTGATTTATTCATATACCGAACTCAGAAATATGGAAGCAATGAATATCCATGAATATTAAGCATAATAGTTTCGAAGTGTCAGTCTTGTCTGAAATTCCCTAACATTGAGTCGTGTGGGTAGATTATGCAAAGCGTGACACGTTGGTACTGCTATCAACAATCTCAGTACTTCACACCAATAAGATTTATTGAGTAGTTATTGACGTATCTGGTATTGGTCATGAATAAAATTGAAGTGTCTGTTTTAAATATCAAAATAATAGCTTTTATAACAAACGATAACTGTTATAACAAAAAAAACGACTTTAAATTTTTTTTCGCCCTTTTTGTCTGTATGTTGGTTCGGGCTGATCTCGGAAACGGCTGGACCGATTTTGACGAAACAGTCACTGATAAAAAGCTGTTATCATATGAAGTAACTTAAGCTACTTTTATTTCAGAAAATAGGGTTACTTGCAAGAAAAATAATACCCAACACAATACCGACATTCAGGCGGACGATATCGCGGGCATAAACTAGTATGCAATATTCGAAATATTCGTACGCATAATCCATTTCGACTGTATTGTCAATATCTATATGCCAAGTTTTCTACTCGGTATTTCGCTTTTCCGACCTTAATTCTCTATTTCGATAAATCCCAATACAATACTTCACCAAATCCCACTATTCGAGATTCAATTTTAAAAACTTTCCAATAAAATCTTCCTTTCCTTTGCGGAATCTCTTGACTATAACGTATTTTATGAAAAAAAAAAATCAAACTGACAGATTTTTCTAGGTCAGTATTGTGGGATCGTGTGGTAGGTAATAAATAAATAAATCAATTAGGTAAAACTTCTCTATTTTTGGAATCAAGAGAAATAAACAAAAAAAAACGCCATTTTTTTTTCTTTCTCTCTATCTCTTTTACTCTTATTCACCTTTCACATATACCTCGTGTACATTCTTTTTTATTTACTCAAAATTCATTCCATAGTATCGACGACCTTGTTACAACCAATAAATTGAAAAGTATATAGAACGCGTTAACGTTTTAGCAATTATTTTAAATTTAAAAATTCGTTCCGAATAATGAAACGACTGTTTTGACATAGACTTAATTGCGACACATTATTATTTGGAAAAATCAGGGATGACAATCCTGTATTGGCAAAAAAATAATACAATATTTTAATACTACAATATGGACAAAACTATTTTTTTTTAAACAAGCTTTAATATAAAATTATTACAATATTGAGTATTAGACATTGCATTGTCATCAGAACTAAAGGTGTATGCAAAATTTCAGCTCAATCGGATACCAACAAATGGTCGAAAAATGGTTTGTGAATTTTGGAAGGACACCTTACTTACATAAGTACATACGAACAGTGCAAGCTAATTAAAGCTTGTAAAAAATAACTTTTATTTTATGTTTTGTTATAGCGGCAATAGAAATACACACTCTATGAGAATTTTAACTGTCTACCTTTTATGGTTCATGAGATACAGCCTGTTGACAGAGAGACGGACAGCAGAGGCTTAGTAATAGATTTCGGTCGGCACCCCTCGGATACAGAACACCAAAAAGAGTTCGTTTTTCAAATAAATTCATCAATTCGTATCCCAAAAGGTTCCAAAATAATTACACACGAGATAACCTGTTACAGAAAACCAATACATATAATATTTGTTTTTAATAATAAAATCTGCGTCCATGCAAGCATAAACCAAACATTGACATAGCCTAATAAACTCCCAATCTAAATTAACCTTACACAGAGCTCCGAACTGTAAATGTATTTATATTACAACCGATACAGCACAAAATAAATTCGGCAACTCAATTGGGCAGCAAAAACCAATCGTCCAATGTACACAGTCCTTTTCACAATTTGCTTTTGTGAACGGTACATGAAATCACGTTTCGGAATTTAATTCGGACATAATGCTTGAAAAGGGTCGAAAGTCGAGGCAGCCATTTTTTTTAAAGACAATTATGCAGTCGTCCAGGTGAACGGTGATACCTTTCATGTAAACCATTTAGTTGTAACTGTAGGACCATAACTGTTTTAATATGTACTTTGGTCTTTTTAGTCGTAAATAGAACCAGAATATGTTATTTCCATTATTTAAATTGATTATTATATGCAATATTTACAGACTTAATAAAAAAGATAATCTAAAAAAATCTATAATAATAAAAAAAATAACTAAAACTAAATGACATCAAAAAAAATCTTTGCATCACCCTCAACTGGAAATGTGCCCAAAAGACTGGCGGCTTGCTCTCTGATAACTTTTAAGACCTATAATATGTATCCTGCTTACGAAGTTTCATTGAAATCGGTTTATTCACACACATACAAACATAATACTCACGCCTTTTTCCCATGGGGGTAGGCAAAAACCACAGAACTCCACCTGCTACGATCCATACTCCTTTCGCCTCTTCCACGGTTCATTCATTTCGAGAAATAAGGACTTGATAGTTTGTATGAAATGCCTACGCCGTAAACGCTCTTAACCCGTGAAAAAATAACATTTATTTATTATTTATTCATTTATAACAGCTTACACTATCATTACAAGTTTTATTTAATAATATCTATCCATCTTTCAGTCTTTCTATCCATTTATTTCTCCTCACAAACTTTCGTGTTTATAATAACAGTGCCTAGTAGGATACATTCATTATTTATTTATTTTCTTATTTAAACTATATGCAACAAAAAGTACAAAAGCTGCCTTAAAGCCTTAGGCATTCTCTAACAGTCAACCAAAGGTGGTGAAGAGATAACGGCAGGTGCAAAATATTGTACATGAGTCAATAATCAAATAAGAGATTTAGTTAGTTTTTTTTTATTATTTCCAATTTGATTTTCATGTAGTTTAGTTTTTTTTTAGCCTATGTTGCGCTCTATGTAACATTATAAATCTTAAAATATGTAAGTGCTGTGCACACAAATTCACTCTAGCATTTAAGTTTAATTGTTACATTATCCCAAAAAATGTATTAGTGAATAAGTCGTTGGAGTGCCATAACTTAATAAATATCCTAACTAATATTATAAATGCGAAAGTAACTCTGTCTGTCTGTCTGTCTGTCTTTTCTTCACGCCTAAACTACTGAACCGATTTATTGAAATTAGGTACAGGGTAAGTGTGAACCCCAACAAAGGACATAGGCTACTTTTTATTCGACTTCGACTTCGTCTGCGTCCGCGATAACCGACATATACGCGGACGAAGTCGCGGGCAAAAGCTAGTAATAATATAAGAGTCATTGAAAACAATTACCTTAACGAAACGTAAGTACACAAGTACAAAATAATAAAAAAAAATCATGTATTTAATACATACATCCTGCCTTTCTACAAAACATAATTTCTTAATGTATCCCTGCGAGGGGTGGACTAGCCTTTACACGAAGACCACACGGCTTCAGAGTGGGTAGTAAGCAAAATTACCAATCTTTTATTTTATTTTACATGCAACAACAATTTTCTAGATTTCTAGGCTTAAAATACAAATGTATTAAAACTACATTATATTTTCGAGGGTTCTCATTGATCAAAAACATAAAATAATATCATTTTCTCGATAGAAAAACATCACGAAGTAGCCTCAAATTTTTTAGTTTTTTCGATTTATTCACGATATTATAATGACTAATATAACAAAAATTTGATAATTAGTTATATTTATACATGAGTGATGGTTTTGTCTAGGCATTTTAGGTAATTCCTTTTATTTTTGGAGTTATTACGATAAAACACTTAAATGGGACGCGCAAGTGAATTATAAAAAATTGCTGGCTTTTGGCGCGCCCTTAACCGTACACTGAACTTTAATCTCAATACGTAATTGTTGAACGTGACTTTCAGCACTACTGATGGATCTGGAGTTAATAGCAAATAGTTTAACTAGTGCAAGTACGTGCCGCCTATGTACGGTCGGACAAGCCATTTGGTATACAGGCTGCTAATTTGCAACTACTTTTAAACAATCTTTCGAGTGTGTCAATTCTTTTAAATCACTCGAAATAAGTTTCAAAATTATTTGACACCACAAGCTTAAAAAGTGAACACAAATTACAATAAAAAATATTAAAAAAAGCAATGATTTCAATTAAAGACCCTTAATCAATACAAAAAAGCACATAAATTGTCATTTCTCATATTCATTTTTAAAAAAGTAATTTATAACAAACTACCTTCTGCCCGCGACTTCGTTTAAATGTCGGTTATTGGTGATCAAATTTGTTTCTCCATACAAACATTGGGTCCAATGTTTGTAATATTCATTCCTTCTATTCAATTCCTTCTTCAATTCAATTTTTTCTAATATTCATTTCCTATAGGGAATGAATATTACAAACATTGGACTCCAGTTTCAACAACTTATAAGTTGTTGAAACTGGGGCCGAATGTTTGTAATATTCATTCCTTCTATTCAATTCCTTCTTCAATTCAATTTTTTCTAATATTCATTCCCTATAGGGAATGAATCGTGAAAAAATCGTTTTTAGCGGACTTCTACTTACTATAAACTACTTCCCTGTCAAATTCCATCTTTATACGTCTGGCGATTTTTGATATTTCGTGATGAGTTAATAAGTGAGTGACCTTTCACTTTTATATGTATATTATTTAGATTTAGAAATTAAGATGACAATGAATGGCAATGTAGCAAAAAGATAATCATTGATGTCTGTAAACCAAATAACTTGTTCGACTGTACTCGTGAGTCACATTGTCGTGATTGTACAAAATTGTTATGTCTTATTATGCTTCAAGTATTTCGATTACAATTCTGGGAGATTAGTCGTGGGCAATGATTTCAAATAGATCGAAATCGTTTACGATCATTACTTCTAACATTATAATTATGTGTCACATTTTCGACGCAGCTAATCGCGTTAAATACTGGCTCGATTCAAAAATTCATTTGTGTTATTGTCCGCTAATCAAGGAAGGTTATAGGCTATACAACATCGCGCTACAAGCCACGGGAGTGGAGCAGTAACCAAACACACATAACTTATCGCCATAATATGTCTAGCCCATGGTAATTTTATCTCTATTATAAACACAAAAAAAAGCTAAATGGAATTAACTGAAAGTTTGCACACAAATCTATCTATAGCTATTAATCCAGGTTGCCACTGGAATTTTTATACCGTTTATGTGTTCTCCTGGTAAATTTAACACTAGTTCTCTCCCCGCGACTTCGTTCGCGTGATGTTTCTTACGCATCCGTATTTTTATTAACAAATTATAGCCTATGATATAGCCTATGTTACTCGGGGATAGTGTAGCTTCCCAACTGTCAAAGAATTTTTAAAATCGGTTCAGTAGTTTCGGAGCCTATTCAATGCAAACACGCAAACAAATAATCAAATCATTTCTCTTTATAATATTATTCTTATTATATTATAATAATTATAGTATAGACGAACTAAGTCGCAAGCAAAAGCTAGTAATAAAACAGCCCATAAAAGTGTAAAACAATTACGAAAAATTTATTACAACATCATTTTTCAATATATCGCAGACAATAGAAGAATCCAATCCAAAAATAATTCACCCATCTTGACTTTCAATGTTACCCGAAGATCTTTTCATGGAACATTTGATTCAACCGGAATCCATTTTAATTTTGCCTGCTATTAAATTAATCCATTCAGACTTCGATCCTTCCAGACATTTGATTTGGAAGCCGGGATTATGAGTTTTAGTCTTGGGACAGCTTAATGGGAAAGCTGAAAGGCACTTTAAAACGGTCATTTCATTTTGAGTGGAAACGTTTGACTACTGTCTGAAGTAATAATATTTGGATTTATTTGTGTAAAATACTGTCGTTGGTCTAGTAGACGCAAAGTGCGACTGCTGAGCATGAGTTCGTAGATTCAATTTCCAAGCTGAGCAAAGGTTTATTGGGTTTGTCCATCAGGAATTTCTCAGTAGCAACGTCGGAGTCAGGATTTGTGCCTGGTTAATGGCAATAGGCTCGCCACCTATTACATGGGACTTAAACATAGCTGGCGAAATGTGAGCGGACAAAAGACGGGTACACTTCCGCTTAACCCTTCGCGGATTACAGGCGAGATGTTATGTTATGTTATAATATAATCGTGTTCTTAACTGAGCTTTATTATAACAAAATGAACTAACCCACTCAATAACAGCTCCATAAATATTTATGGAAATGACGTCATTCAATTTCAATATGCCAAGTACATCTATATGGCAATAACAGTTCAATTTTAATTTAAGTGTCAAATATAATATACAAAATCATTACACGTACTTCGAAATTCGGGAAAAAATTGACTTGGTGGGTTGGGTCATTTTGTCAATTAACTCGATAAACCCTTAGTTTAGCTTGTTTTTGACAAGTATATTGCAATGACATCTAACACAAAAGAAAATTAAACGACAGAAGTCATAAAGAAAATCAAAAATCCAAGTCAACCAACAGTTCATCGGGGTTAATTCGACGAGTCTGCCTACCTCATAAACAAAATCAAGCTCACTGATAGCCAAACATATATCAGTCCAACAAGAAGTAATAAAATACTCCACAAGCAAGCCATATTGGATGATGCCGTGGGCTATAGGTACCAAAAGTGGAAGGCGCTGCCACAACGCGTCGGTTCCCAAGAATCTATACTAATATAAGCTGAAGAATCTGTTTGTTTGTTTTGACGTTAATCTTACCGATTACGTCCGATTAAGGGCTGATTTTTCAACAGTCAGATAACTTTTGTTCAAAGAATAAATATGCCAGTTTGACATACCTATTTTCTATAGGTACAAAAAATTTCCGGTAAGACTCATCTCACGATTTTAAAATTAGCTTTAAATTAATAATAGTCTGTTTATCGAGGAAGGTTATCTTACAACTATGTACGTTAACTTTGAATGGTTGGATGTTTGTTAATGATATACAAAGTCAAAGTCAAAGTCAAAACATTTATTTCAATTAGACCATTTACAGGCACTTTTGAATTGTCAAGAAGTCAGTCAGTTAGTCCGAAAAATGAAGCTAGTTGCTCGTTCCAAAACGGAGGTAGGCCTCTATGGAGAAGAACGAGCAAGAAACTCCACGGCACTCTTTTAAATTAGGTTTTTACAAAATCCTGGTTACATTATTCTTGTTGATTCTACATGTGATCACAATGAAGATGAATATAAAACAGTAGTTAAAAATAATAAAAATAAAGATGTAAGCCATAGCAGTTAAGAGATGACCAATCCCAACTGACAGCACCCGTTCACGAGCATGACGCATGGATCAGCACCACCTAGCTCAACCATTATGGAGGGAGCCAAATGATCCAACACATGCGCCACCATCAGCGAGACATTTGAGTGAGCATGACAAGCTCTCAACTGCCATGCTCATTAAGTCAAAACACATTGTAACTCAAAAATAAAACGCTCCATGGTACTCACATTTACAAAATTGAAATAAATGATATTAAAATTATACAATACTAACACTTTCGGTGTACTTATTGGTTTATACGTCAGAATGGCTGAACGGATCTGGCTAAAAATTGGCACAGGGATAGATTATAGTCTGGAATAATACATACGTTATTTTTTATCCCGTAAAAATGTACGGTTCCCGTGAGATACAACATAACGCTACGACACACATGAGAAAGAAAGAAAAAAAAATGTTTATTGACACAGACCATCTGCACACAAAAACAATAATAAAAAGGCAATAAAAAGAACAAAAAATGAGATATTGTGTGCCCCACAGCTGCGCCAAACAGACCCAGTTCAGCATAAAATGCCAGACCACTTGTGCCTGACGCTGGCAGAGCAGTAATCAAAGACGAAAGACAACGCGGGAGCAAAATAACCATGCGGACAAAGTTGCGAGTAAAACCGTGGGGTATTACTAGTTATTCATACAGAATCAGGTCGTTCGTCACGGTCTTAATGTGAAACGAACAGCTGAACAGATTCCAGGTTAGAACATATAGGGTAAATGCTTTATGGTTATAAAAGAGGTGATTGAGAAATGGTGACTGAATTATAAGTAGATACATATTGTAAAACATATAAAAAAATAGCATACATGTATGACGTTTCTTGCCCATTCTTCTCCATACGAAACTACCTTTTGGAATGGGCAACTAGATTCTTTTTTATTTTCTTTCTTATAAATTATGTTTCTTTTAATGGCTTAATATTGAAGTAAATGATTCGACTTTTACTTTTTACAACTCTTAATTTTTCGTATATAAAGAAACTTCACACATCTGAATTTTATTATCGATTATTGAAATCAAATGTAAAAATCCGTAGTGAAATGTAACTGGACTTATCCCAGTTGTGAACGTCCCTTTGTATTGACCTAGTTCTGTTCTGTCTCCTAATTGATATAGATGGAAATTGTTTTTGTTTTTTTTGCTCCTCCGCTGTTCTTTTCTGATTAATTTTGCTGCGGTATCCAAGATAGTTGAATCGTTCCGTCGATGTTCATAGCCTCGGTACTTTTTTGGTGGTCGCCACCGTCGATTCTGGCTTTTAGAAGTTGCAGTGGTTAGAAATAGTGTAACGGGTTGGTACCAAAAATAAATCTATCTAAATCATTTGCGAAAAATAAATTAAACTTAAATCACCTTTAGAATACATAATGTTTGACTTAAATTGGATGAACATGAAAATTCTTAAACAAAGGCTTACAGCAGTATCATGGCTGACATAATACGAAATAGAAGATCGGTAACTCTCGTCTTCTTCCAAAGAATCTGACACCAAGCAAAAGATCTGTAACCATCTACTTCCAATTTAAAAGAACGACAAAGAAGCTGACATAAAACAAGCAAACATAACACAAAACTAACGAAAGAAAACGATGATAAAACAAAACACAATAGCACATTACTCCTACAGTTTACTCAACGTCTTTGAGCATTAGCGTATCGGCAAAGTGCAGGTGTAATGAGCGAGCTATTACAGCGCTAACTAGTATAAATACACTAGTAACTAAAGTCATGCTAGTTTACGTATCTGAAGAGATCTCAGTGAATAGCATCGTTTAATTTTACGCTACTCGCGGCGGGGAGCGTGTCCATTATTGATAGAAGATGGTGGTAAAAATGTGGCTGATATACACTTTTAGATTATGTAATGTGGAACACGTCACAACAAATGATCGGTAGCTGCGAGGTATTTTTTTAAATATGCCTAAAAAAATGGTACAGAACAAAACCAAATACACATTTTATTATTTAGAAATGATTCTACATAACCTTTAAATCAAATTTTATCATACAACTAGTATTTATGCCCGCGATGTGAATGTCGGCATGTGAAATTCCGCAGAACCTTAATTATTTTTCTAAAATATAAAAAAGCTATTTTACAAAAAAAGATAACCGCCTTCAAAAACTACAAAATCAAAATAACTTTAATTTTGGAAAATAGCTTTTTATTTTTCACTTTGTAGTGCTTGTACGGTCGGCAACTTTAATGCATATACACGAGATGGTCGACTTTCGTCTGAGCTTAACGAGCGGGTCAGTCAGTGCGTGTGCGAGTGATGTGTCAACATTCTACAGATAACACACACTAATGAACTGTCGTCGCACTATAAGCGAAATAGCATGATATTTCTGTTGCATTAAAATGTACGCGTCTTAGTCACTGGCGCTGTTTTACCAATTCATTGCTAAAACTCGAAACTACTATTTGTGCCGGTAGCTAGGTTTGGGCTTAGCGACGGGTTCACAAACAATGAGGTCTGAGTTCAAATCTTGATTACTGTGTTTTTTGTTTTTGAAACAATAATAATATTACGTAAAAACTTGTTAGTTTTATGTTTATTTCTAATTCATGCTTATAATTGTTTATTATAAGAAGCAAATATTAGTTATTGTATTATTATCTTATACTAATGTGATTTTTAATTTATCTTTTCGGTATTTGAAGGTGGAAATAAAAAAATCGTGCTAAATGATAACAAAAATGTTTATTCGATTTACTTATTTACAAAATTAACTAACTTACGAGAATTGTGACGTTACATTCCTACTTAGATAAAAGAAATTCACTTGTAACCGTTCATAAGATTTTTTGTGTTTACCCACGTCATAAAAATATAACAAGAAAAGAATATTCTAATAACACAAATATGATTGTTAATATCCACTTATAGGTATCGATATTTAGCAGACTTTATTGAAAACTAATATTTATTTCTTAATTATTTCTTAAATATTGATTTAGACTTTATGAATATGTTTTTTTATATGTAACGTCACAATAAATGCATTGAGGTAATAGCTTAAGTGTTCATTTTCTTGACGAAAAGATGATTGAAACTAAACCTCAATTTAAGATCATTGAATAATGACGGACATAATAATATTAATACTAAATATTTAGTTACACTGTCTAAATTAATAATAACAAAACATCTAGGTTTTTAATATAGCAGTCTTCCAGTCAAAATCTTAATAATCCCGTAAGAAACGTAGTGGTTCTTGTTTATGCCTTTTTGTGAAGAAGGGCTTTTTAGCTGGTCTTCTGTGATACAAGCCTTCAGCGTGGAGGGCCCGGCGAACAGTTTGCAATGAAGTGTCGAATAGTTCGGCAAAGTGCCTCGTTGGTGTGATACCATTCGATTCATATTCGCCCACCATATTATATCTTCGCTGCGCCTCGCTAATAAGCGACGTCCTTCCACTTTGCTGTCGACTAACTAGGCTAACCTCTTCCTCGTATCTCCTGATCCAGAGACTAACAGTATTCCTCTAAAACAAAACAAAAGTTATATTAGGCAGGTATAACAAAATACTAAAGTGACTTAATTGTTATATAATATAGTAATATATATTTAATAAAATAATATTCATTTAACAAAACAATATGATATTAAGTCTACATTTATAAATACAATAATAAACAGAATTTATTTATCTTTACAGCCCTAAGATGGATTTCAAAAATAATAAAAAGATCTAATTTATAATTATGTCACCAAATAATATTAGGTTCAAGTTACAATTATAATAACACAATAATATAATACTCACATTCAGTCCGGTTTCATTAGATATTTGCGTTCTATTTTATGACCACTTTTATGCAACGCAATAATAGTCGCCTTCGTCTCAATGTTAATATTTGCTTGCATTTTTTTTGTGAATAATTACCGCTATCTAATAATCCACACGTCACTAACCAACAACTACAACCAAACGACAACGTTTATTCTAATCGAGTATTCATAAAACTCATTATTACATTACTTATTTCTGTCTACCTCACAGAAATCTAAATTATTTGTTTAATTTTCTATGATCTACCTTTTTAACTTTACGAAATGTGTGAACAAAGCGAACAAGATAAAGAATATTATGCTTCTGTCTCATTTCTTCCAATCAAGTAAAAACTTACAAAAAGTCATAGTCTGGATGAGATTCGATCTCACGACTCCTCGATTCAAGCACCTATCTGCAGGCGCTTAGCCGATAGGCCACCTTAACTTGATTTATAACGTTGAAATTATGAACTACAATCACTTGTCGACGACATATGTCTATTCTCGAAAGTAGAAGGTCGTAAGTAAAATTAAGCCTCACGCTATTTCGTTTTACGTTTGCATATCGACTTTTGGCGCATATAGTACATTAATGTTTGAAATCCTTACAAAAAGCCCTTTCAAACAATACCTCACATGATATATTTAATTTTGGAAACTGGTAGGAGGGGGGTTGACGTACCCCCCCCCTTTCCTTCAGTCAGTCATCGACTACACGTATAAACAAAGCAATTTCACTTGTTTCGATATTGCTGCTGTGATTCTATGAGGAGTTCCATTCCATATCTCCGAAGTTCATCATCAGATATTGAAATTGTGACAATGGGACCACACGAGAAGCACCAGCTTTCAAATAAAAAAAGAATCATGAAAATCGGTTTACCCAGTCGCAAGTTAGGAGCTAACAAACATAAAAAAAAAATACAGACGAATTGATAACCTCCTCCTTTTTTTGAAGTCGGTTAAAAAGTAGTCTAAGTCTAACTAACTCCTATTCTTTTCCAGTAAAAACCCCGTAAAAAAATAATAATATCGGTTTTTGGTATAAATACCGTGTAAACAATTATAATGCATTAGTAAAAAAAGTATTATTTTGACAAAACAAATACAACCGTACCGCATAACAATGGAAACAGTAAACCCGTTGAATTATACCGCATCGGAGTGAGCCGCGAAGTGGAGTAAGCGAACGACCGATGTTTTCACTATCGTTTGGCCAGTACAGTTAGCTTCAAGCCGGCTGTGGCAACGACATCAGGTTAGGCGGGCTGCACACACCGCGATTATGTGTCGATCGCTGATAAGCGAGAAGCAATTTTAATTGAGTTGAATTATAAATGTTACCTGTTAAGAATATTTTTATGGTTTAGTTTCGATTTCATTAACTGATAGATGAAAGAAGTGACTTTTGTATTTTAATGATTTAAAGGTCATGGCTAATACTATATTGTTGAGGCACATTATAAAAAAATAGGTTTTTTTTTTTACTTAATTTATATGTGTATATTGAGAGAAGATCTATGCCTTGCAGTGAGATGGTAACAGTCTTGTATTATAATTATAAATGAAATTTTAATATCAGAATATTATTGTCCCACTACTGCGCAAAGGTTTTGTAATATAATAAAAATTATTTAATAATTTCAAACATCCTAAATTTCAAAGATTTCATCATAATAGACAGGTTAGTTTTAAAACTTGCTACTACTAGATTATAAACATTTTCCACTTAAACTCAGTCCGCAGTCACGGTCCAGCCACCATATTAAACAAATTCCTCCTTATCTTATTCAGTAGCAGAACACGGCTGGACTTACGTGTAGACGGCTCGCGTTTTCACTATCGTTCGTAAGAATACAGTTAGTTGGATCCTCAGCCGAGCAAACGACGTCTAAGGCTGTTTACACACCGCGCCACTGCATCGATGAAATACCAGTACATATTTTTGTACTGGTTTTTTTTTAATGGATAGTGTGCATGTGTTATTTTATCAGGTGTCAGTCATGATGAGTGTTGGGAAAGCGATTAATTACATCTGTCATCGGATCATCTGTGCTTCAGTGATGCTTAGCTTAATCAATGAGAAGATTTTGTTACTAAAGATTTATTTTATTTATTTATTGCAAAGAAAATACTGTGTTTTAAATGTTCCCATGACTTCGTCTGCGCCAACGTCAGATATATTAAATAGTAGGCTATATCTTTACTCAGATCCTAGGCTATATCTTAGTCAAATTTTATCACAGTCGGTTCAGCCGTCTTGTTGTGACAAGGTTACAAACAAACAGACAGACATACATATTACAAATAGTTTCGCATATAATTTTATTGTTTAAATGCGAAAGTAAGTATGGGTGTTGATGTTGATATAACATCTGCATTAAAGACTATTCCTTGTTTCCAGTTATTTATCTGGTTCATTGAATTATAGCATTTGTTTTTTTTTTCAATTTTGAATAAGGAATTCTTTGTATTTTTTCATATCTTCTACCCTTAGATTATATAATGTTATGACATGACATTATATAATCTAAGCTTCTACCATAATATGTTTGTCATTATTATGCATCTTTCTTACCTTTATCATAACAAAATGTATTTTAAGCAGACACAGTACGTCTCAAACTCCCTTGTATCTCTAAAAACCTTTAAGTTCTAGCCCTCACGTAAAAATGAAAAATAATTTTCTTAAATTAGATAATTTTCTTTGAAACAATAGTGAAACCGTTTCAAATAGCAGTCTCAGTTTAGGTAGGGAATAGAACGTTGGCCGTTTATCACTCAACTTGAACATTTAGACATTGATAAATTAGAAGCTCCTGAAAGACTAAAACATTCTGGAAATAGTATATTGCTTACTAACAATTCCGACTACGACTCTGTTCTAGCTCTAAATTACATTTTTGGGATGAAATATTTCCCTTTCTAGCCTTTTATTAAAACCATTTTTTCGTTAGACTCTAAACACATTTTTCAACAAAGATATTTTTAAATTTGAGAGACTAAAATGTTTGCAGATCTAAATGATAAAAAAAAAATATTCTTGTTAAAAAAAAATACCTTGGATTCGCAACGTCACGTAAACTTGAAATAAATTATGTGACAAATCTCTTAAGCAGGGAGATACACTTTAGAATGCTAATTCAGTAAAAAGTGTATCTAAAGCTTAGGTCTCATTAGCGGGCGCACAACCATAACCAACTCGATGGTATGCGGTTAGGTTGCTAGCTGGCAACCATGCTTTTTTTAATATTTTTAATGAACGGACTGACTAGTCCGGTTTGAGACCTAATTTTGGATGTAAATCTTAGGAAATACAATTTTATAGGTTAAAAAAGAATAAACTTATTTCGAGAAATGTCAATCAGGATGTTTTTTGCTTCCGAAACGTCATCTCAATTTTCAACGCTTGGTTGACATATTGACCAACAATGTAAAGTAAGTATGTAGCACCTCAGACAATTAACTTGCCAGTTAATTAAAGAATGAAGAAGTTCTTAAGGAAACAGGTTACCGTGTTGCTCGGTGCGGCAACCTAACAACCTGTCTTCATTTACACCTACTGCATTATTTAATCTCAATGAATTATTTCCGCACCTTGCCTACACCTGTGGGTACCAACGCCTCGTTAGCACAAGTTTAAATTCCATTCAGTTCTTCAATTATCTCGCTGTTTTATGAAACACAATTATAATAAATATGTGCTTATTAGATAGTCAACCTGACAAGTTATGTTATTTTTTTTTTTATCTTAGATTATATTTATTTTGTTTTAGAGCTTGAGGCGTATTTCAAGTCACATGACCTTAATTACGACTGTAGAGAAATAAAACTTTTGTCGGTTTGTTAGAACATTGTTTATGATATAAGTCTCTGCTATAAAGCAAAGTAATTCAGGTCATTTTTTATAGAAAAAAAAACACAATTCTTACATAGAAGTTCCGGATTTTACGAATAATATAAGATAGAATTTCGGAAGTCTCTGACTGTTTAATTTTTTTTATATTTTAAAGAACTTTTCAATCTCCAGTGAGTAACCAGCCTTACTCCCGTAAGAATTATGTTAAGGACTTATAAACAATTTCGCGTTGCTTATCGCTCGTATTATTGCGCCGTGAAAAAGTGGAGCAGCTCAGATATCGTTTTATAGGTTTAGGTACAAGCTAGTGTTTTGACCGCAACTTTGCATGGAATTCAGATAATATTTGCTTTGGCTGAAAATGTCACTTGGTGTAATTTTAGATTTTCAACTGGAATATTTATTACAAATACTCATCAGAACTACTTATTTTTCTCAAAGGTGAAGTTTTGAGAAGAGATAGAGGTATAAAGTAGTAAATTTATAAAGGTCAAGCGTAATTACTGGCTTGAATGCTGGGTCCGTTAAGATATCAAGTACAAAGGTACCTTAGTTCGTACGTTCAAGTGTGAATACTGGTTTTTATACTTTATAGGACATTGTTTTTGTTTTCCTCAGCCTATTCTGTCCCACTGCTGGGCAAAAGTCTCCCCCAAGTCCTTTCAGGAACTCTTTTTCTTCTCGGTACTCGTCCAGATCTTCTCTTCTCTTCTCTCGTCACTTCTTTCTAAGCCGTCATTGGCGACGCCATCTACCTTCAGGCACCCATTGCTTGGAGATTCTTCTTAAAAACCATTACTCATTATTGCCAGTATTTTGATGATTTCTAATTACATCCAGACACTTCGAAGAAGTAATTTTATTTTTCTCAAACAGCCTTGCTAAAATGTCTTAAGTCTGGCGACTTAAAGATCTTGGACTATAAACTAAACGTATTTAAAACATCATTCTGTCTCTGTCAACTTCAAACAATTCGATAAAGATGCAGAAATGTTCCAAGTAGATTTAGCGCTAAATGTGTTCAATGATTAGTAACACAAGTGGGTAGGTATAAAGATTCTCAATTCCCAAATTACTTCCCCTGGACCCGTTCGATCCCACATAAATTCTCTCGTTCTTATTGAATTTGAAGTACTCATACGGGCAAAATCAATTTTGAATCCCGAATGCTAGGAAATTCAATTTAGGCGTTAGCCCGCGCTAGATCGTAACCTCCATATCTTACTAAATGGCAAAAAATTGGGTAAAATAAAATAAAGTATAAATTCGGAAGGTGATTGATTTTCTACTGACCCAGAATTGGACAGGTGTCATGTTCTGTCTCTATAAGTTTTTGCCAATCATGTACGGTTAGCGACAAAAGTCGTTTAATACTTCAGATTTGTAAATCCTCATTTTGATCACAATTTTATAGGCAATAAGTAATGAATGTAAAATCAAGATAGAATAAACTCTTAACTATTGGCTTATATTGAAAAGGAGTGTTACGTATTACTTCGTGTCTATTATAAATACAGGCATAAGTAATAAGTTTTTATTGATATTTAAAGTTGCTTTAAAAAATTTGATCTAATTTAATAAAATTGTTTGTTTGCATGCCGCTGTTTCGACGAGACATGTAGAAACTGTGGCTATGAATACCAACTCCCTACCATGTTTCTGGCAAATAAATAGGTATGCCTATTATATTAGTTTAAGCACTTTCTGCACCTACCTGCAACATTTATGATGAGAAAATAAATTAATTTATTATTAATAACATAAAATGTAAAAGTAACAATGTTAGTCGACTTTTGCAGTTGACTGTACGAAGTCGCAAATGCAATTTTATAGACATACAGCCCTGAATTGAATCACCTGATTATGAAAAGCGTGACTCAGTTATTAGTACCTATAAATAAATTTTATAAGTGTCATAAAATTTATTTTTATTGATGATTTTTGGCGATTTCACTAACCGACGAGTTTTGGTTTGAAGCATAACATGCTTTCGTCTTACTTGATAGTAGGTTTACATTAACAGCTCCCTGCGGGCGGCGAATTTGGGGTCTGGCCGTCGCCCGAACAGAGACAGCACGAGACAGGCCCGAGAGTAAGGCGCGTATGGTGTTCCCCGCTCGCCTTTCTGGAGTCAGTACCGCCGGTGGGTGATGGCCGCACTGACTCCACTGACCACTGACTCCAAAGAGAATAAGAAAAGGTCTTTGCCTTGCAGTACGAAACAAAAATAGGCTGGTATTATTATTATTACACTTCCACATAACAGGTCTGACAACCAGTCTTACCAAGGAGTATCGTATTATACCCAGTTTCTGGGTTGTGGAGGTCAGATAGGCAGTCGCTCCATGTAAAATACTGGTATTCAGCTGCATACGGTTAGACTGGAAGCCGACCCCAACATATTTGGGACAAGGCTAGGCAGATGATGATGACTTCCACATAACATTTTTGTAGTAGATAGTTTATTTAAGTCATATATAATCTGGTGTACAATAAAGAATATATAAATAAATAAATAAATAAACAGGTCACAAATAACGGTTAAAAGAAAGATAATAACTAAGATCATATAACTTTTCTAAGATATTTTCTCTGATAACTTCTCTATTGGTAGACACATAACTAACAATAAAATAAATGGTTATGCTTAATTAGGGCTGTGAGTAATCAGATGCGATGCTTGTATTGATTGTCGCGAAAGCGCCGATGGTACCAGGATACCATAACATACAAGATACCTAATATGGGGTTTTATACCTTTTCGAAAATCTTTGATAGCTTTCGTAACTCGTAAGACTAGGGAAGTAACCTAGAAATGCGCCAACGATATGCATTTGAAGATTTTTAGTGCACTTTCTTGTTGAAAAGTATTAAGTACCTTCTTACCTTCTGCATAAAAATTAAATGAAAAGACCCACAGGACCAAATAACATCCTAATAATTTTTGATAAAGATTTTTATTGAATTTTTAGTAGTGATACTACATAGAGGGTCGAATCTAGAGCAATTAATCTCATGCTTTCCTTTATGAGTGAAAGACCATATCAATTGACCCTAAAAGTAATTTGAGGTTTATGAGAAACAGTTCAAATACGGATGTTTTCTCAGATTCAATTTCTAATTAATATCCACTTAAAACGGTATTTAGGCAAAACAAATTAGCAAAAATTGCAAAATATTTAAAGGCCACCAACATTTTAAAGATTCTTATCAACAGTCCTTATATTTTATTAATTTCTTAATTGAGTCGTATCTTTATAATTGATATACCTACTTTAGTGGGTTACTTTACCTAAGCTCATTATCATTTTCCTGCATCATGTTTATTCATAACTACGTAGAATTTGCCCTCTACTTCGTCCGGTCCGTTATCTGCAGTCTTAATTTTTTATTGCGCTGAATCCTAATTTATTTTCTAAAATGAGAGCCTAAGTTTCTTTTTATAACAACAGCTATTTGCCAGCAAAATCAGTCCAGTCGTTTTGGAGATCAGCCGAATCAAAAGGACAGTAATATTTTAAATTGATTTTTTTATATGGCTACGTACAAATCGCGCCACGAAATATGAGACTTGACCAGCGTCAGTATTGGGGAGATATAATTATAATGTAGATGAGCAGATATGGATTTCTGAAATAGTTATCCATTATTTGTGTATCTATTCAGGGATTTTTCGATGACATTTAGATTAAAATTCTTAAGAATATTATAATATTTATTACGAAATAATAAAGTTTGTGTGGTGTTTCAAGTCTCATCTTTCGTGGTGTTATTTTGACAGTACAAACAGACACGTCAGTTTTTATTTATTCGTATAGATAATTAACTTGTAAAATAGAATTAAAAACAAGTTCAATACGGTATATCACATTTACTAAAAAGGTTACAGATTTGTCTGTTTAGACATGATTAAACATTTTAATTAATTAATTTGCATAATGTGGGAAGTGAAAAAAAAACATGTTCAACTGTATTAGGATGTGCAAATATTTATAACATATTAATTAATAATAAATCACGAATTAATTATTGGTCCGCTATCATGTATGGCCGACTGTTGATGGTTTTGGATTTGTGTAATTTATATCATGTTTAAGATTTATATTCTTAAACATGTTTAAAAACTGGCGGGCCTGATGTTCGACTAAGTTAGTAATTAGCAGATCAAATATAAAACCAAACAATTATTTTCCCACTATAGGGCAAAGACTTCTTCTCATACAGAGAAGGCATGAGCAA
This sequence comes from Hoplodrina blanda, assembly GCA_949316365.1. Taxonomy (NCBI): domain Eukaryota; kingdom Metazoa; phylum Arthropoda; class Insecta; order Lepidoptera; family Noctuidae; genus Hoplodrina; species Hoplodrina blanda. The sequence goes on from OX438590.1 coordinate 3,364,126, forward strand.
TGATTAAAATTTTATTGATTGTAAGTCCAGGTTGCCTCACGATGTTTTTCTTTACCAATGTCAGTAATGGCTAAGATAAACTTGAAAAGTACATAATTTATGAATTGAGAGAGTCACTTTTGTACTTGCCCCGGTATCAAATCCACATGTGTCCTCATGTGTCTTACCCGCTAGGCTATCACGATAATACAACTGCAAAATAAGGAAAAGCTTTGACAATTATTAACACGGTAACTCCAACGTAAAACAAAAACAACACTTTTTGTAACGTATACATAGATTTCAATATTCTACTACTTGAAATCTGCAATCAGCCATGGCTTTATCAAATACTAGTTCCTAATAATTAAACACATTATCATCAGAGATCAAAATCACCGCTGTAAATCTCGTACAAATCATAAATCTTATCTAATATGACAACATCTATGTTAAACTGTCTGTTAGTTTTAGCTTGGAAATTAAATAACCTAGCATTTTATTACTTCAAAGTCTTGTTATGTTTAGGGATGATGTGAGGCAGTTTTTTTTACAACAATAAAGTAGTTTACATAAAGTTTAAACATTACCTACTTGTTTATCTATAAATTGTTTATGGAATAATTCTGATGCGAACTCCCAAAATGAATTACTTATTCAACGCAAGCAAACCTACGCCCAAAACTTGTCATCACCAACTTGTTAATTATCTAGTTTAAGTCCGATCTCAACGTAGACAGTCGTCTATCTAGTTTTCACGTAATAAAAATGTCTGTTATTAGTAGAAAGCGATCGATTTAAACCTCAATCACTACAAAATGATGCTTGTTAAGACTTTATGGCAATCAACTGGTTGATAACTTCGCCTATTAAATGTAAGAAATACGGCGATACGGTACTTAGGCGCAGTCGCTGAGCGATGGAAATGCTGGATTGGATGCTACTCTGCGTGTCACGGGTCGGATTCCCGCACGAAGCAAATGTTTGTATGTCCTACAGGTAGCCTTTCCAGGACTCGTTGTTTGTGTATGTAAATAACTCACGATACAAGAGAAATTACTGTAGATATGCGAAAAAGTTTTTCGAAAAACACAAAACACCTACGAGTTTTTATCGGGTGCTTTCCATGCTTCGGAAAGCATTTAAAGCCGTTAGTCTCGAGTGTCATTCGTAGATCTTTGACAGTTGCTACAGGTAATTAGAAGCCCAAAAGTCGAACAGCCAGTCTTACCAAGGGGTATCGTGTTACCCAGTTACTTGGTTGTGGAGGTCAGATAGGCAGCCGCTCCATGCAAAATACCAGTATCCAGCTGCATTCGGTTAGACTGAAAGCCGACTCCAACATAGTTGGGAAAAGGCTAGATATATGATTGGTTAGTAATCAGAGAACTTCATTACGATTCGTTTCTGTCAACAAATGTTCAATACTGGATGGAGATTCACAATATTCAGTACAATGGTTATGTTAGGAATTAACACCGTAGCTGACTAATGGTATGTCCGCTTTCGATAGCAGACAAAGACACGCTACAGATAGTCTTGGGAATTTTCTGATTAGATGCGAAATTAACTAAATCAGAAAATAATAATCTTTACAAATAAATAAAATCATGTACAGAGAAGGCATGAGCATTTATTGTCACCAGTTGTTCAAGGCAGAATGGTGATTTCTTAAGTCCAAGTTTGCTCACGAGTCACGATGTTTGAATAACAAAAATAGATAGATTATAATACGAATAATTTGGAACTTTAACTTTTAATATTTTTATAACTAAAACGTTCGTCGGAATGATGAATATAGGAATTATCGCAATTATGGTAATAATAAATTTCGATTTCGCAAAGTGTGTTTTTAGATCCGTTATTATTTATTATCTTGGGATTTTCAAGCGTCTGTCTTTTGTTAAATATAATAATTGCATATTTTATCCACCATAGCAAATAGCAAATAATACCGAATGTATTGTATCTGTATATCCTTTGTTGGAGATCCTAAACAAATAAAATAATTTGGTCAGTGAGGTGTCGTGTTATTATGTACACACATACATTTTTTATGGTAAACATCTCTAGATACCGACAAAAGACCAGTAAATATTGATAAACGCATGCAAACACTTTCTAATAAAGCCTTTATGATGAGGTGTTAATTGGACACCTAACACATTAACTCAAAAGCTCTTCAAACGGCAAAGCTTTCCAATAATTTACATAATTGTCAAATTAAAAAATAAACAATCTCCACTAAAATAAACATGGAACGGCGAGTTGTTTTGCATAATAACCACGACACAAACACTTGAAATTCTCAAGTACGTCTCAATAATCTTTAAAGCTTAGGGTACTCCTAAATCGACTTTCCACACCATTTCACAAATTGAGAAGAGAAATCAGAGATAAATTCGTAAACAAACCAGTCAACTGCCCGGTTATTATCAACACTAGGTATCAATTTCTCTTTCTAAATGTTCATATATTACTTGATATTGTGAGCTTTATCTATTCGAACGGTCAATTTGCTCTTCAAGTAGCGTGAGTTTGTACGTAGACAATCTTGTTGGTATTTTACATAATTTTATTATTAGCTAATCTAGCGGGCAGTGTGTATGCGCGTCCATTTCAACGTGGCCATTTTCTCCTTTTCACCTTAATGAACGGAACCATTGTGGCTAGAAAGAAACTAATGGATTAGCGAAATATGCTTTTTAAAGTGTGTGTGTGCCGTATTACGTTATCAGAGCTTCATTATACAGTATGTATCTATTTATTGAACAAAATGATTTGATTTATTTTTCGAATTATATTATAAGGGTGCATAAATGTTGTATATAGGTATATTCATAAATTGTTTAATTAATTATTTAAATTAAATAATTATTTATCTTAATATTTTGTACAATACTTAGTTTTTACATTAAAAACGGCTTGTTAGGTCAAACCGAATAAGTCACACTAAATTGCGTCACTTCTAAAAAAGTGAGTAATATTTAAGTATTGACTTAATAAGTCAATACTTAAATATTACTCACTTCGCATGCTTAATAATAGACTGACCTAACTCAAAAAAGCAGTTTTTAGGGAAATCGCAAAAAACGTTTTCCAATTACGACTTTGGCTGTTTATTTGGACATAAATGTTACAAGATGTTAGTTGGACAGTTCAAATTTTTTTTAAAGGATAAAATGTTAACCACGTTTTTGATTGGAACTTAAATTTTAATTGAATATTATTTATTTTGTTTATTGTAGGCTGTCAAAAATATTTTTGTAGTTTTAGGTCTATATAATACTAAGTCTGCTCTAAAATATTAAGACCTAATTAGTTTTAGGTTAGTTTCTTATTAAATTCGAATACTACTTGGCTGTATATTTTAGATTTAAGTCACATTATTACAAAAAATGATAAAACATTTAAGTAGTTAGGATTTTTAATGTAAAACCTAAATATTAATAAGTCACTTTTAAAACAAATGAACAGATATTTAACTTTGCAGCGGTTAAACGAATATTGAATGGGTCAGTATTATGTCAAAATGGCATCTTCAAACTCCTGAGTGTGAAAGAGACCGAAAACTTGTAAGAGCACTTTAACACTAACTTTTTAAGACTTTCTTAGTGTATGTCGATAGAACGCGTTGTACTAAGGATAATAGTGTATCTAACTCATTTTAGACCTATTTTGAATTCGGTCACTTTATTATTAAGCATGCGTTATGATATTACTTCAGTCAAAACACATAGCCATGGTTTATCTTTATATAAAAACAATATAAGATACGTTTATATATATAATTCGAAAATGACCTTGATATAATTTATCAAGTATATTAGAATTGATTTTTGTAAATAATAAGTGTAATAAAACAAGTTCTTTATAGCTTTATTTTTATCAAGATTTACCTTTACAAAGACATAAAAAATCTCAATAAAATAATACCGACAAGAACGCACCCAGTACTAAAGTGTGCCAACACCTGCGCACGCGACTGGACTGGGTATATAGAATACAGTCAACAAAAGAGTTTTAAATTAATGCATAACATTTAATATTTTAATATTTATACAAAGTAATTTTACTAATTATAATTATGATTTAAAAATAATGTTTCATATTTATTCTCATAAAAAACTAATTACTTTTTTTAAACCAATATCGAATAAATTATAACATAGGTAGTGTTAAGTGTTAAGAAAAAATCAAATCGAATCACTGCTTTCATATTTTTAATTTAAATCATCTTAAGTCACACTTCATCAAAATTACGTCAATGATTTCATTAAATACTCAGCTCACGCACAAAATGGGTTAATATTTAAAACGAAACTATATTATGCTGCCTGAATACTCATCTGTTTAGTTGTCTGTACATAAAGTGTACGGAACGAACGAAAGGGACATCTGACACGCTTTGTATGTGAAGTAATTTTATATTGTAAATCGATTGTACACACATCAAAAGTGTCTAGGGATCAACATCCCTAAACAATGTTAGGGATGTTGATCCCTAGACACTTTTGATGTGTATAGTTCGATGAAATATCAGTTAGTTTTGTTCGATAATGGGATGAGCAGAAATCAGGGAAGTAATTTTAGTTACTTTTAGGAACGTTCGCACTCTACTCTCAGTTTTAATCTGTCAATTTTGACAAGTTTTGGACACTGATTGTGGCTAAGATGAGTTTGCGACTAGGTTTTGAACGTTTTAGTAAGGAAAGGGGCGTATCACCTGCCAGGATTAAGGATTTGTTCGTAAGAGTTACTGCGGCCTTGGAACAAAGGGCATTAAGAGGAACACGGATGGGTTTAAGTCAGTAAGCCGCTCCGCCCAGAGCGAAAGAAGCCATTTGATGAATTCACAGCCATTAAAAAAAAGGGGCGTATCACGAGCGCGAGAAGTAGAATAGAATAGAATAATTTATTTCGGAAAATTAAAATACATAGCTTGTTAGTATATATTAGCAACAAGCTTTAGTTTACAATTATGTTAGTATTGTTAGTACTAATTATCTTTATGACTACTATATACAACCATTCACTACCCTCACCCAGTGTTATTGAATGGGGCAGTCAAATCGAGCAGCAATGACTAAAACGATAAAAACGATCGATTTCTAAATTAGAAATATCCGGTTCACACACAATATTTGTTTAGTTGGTTGGTTTTATTTATATGAATGAGTGATAGTAATTCTGCTTGTCGTGTAATAAAATTAAACCGCTATAGAATAGTCGTATTACCAATTAGAAAATCTGTTCAAATCAAATACTTTACGATAGGTCGCTTGTTCTCAGGCCTATCTATAGCTCATTCCACAATCGAATACTTGGACATCCTATACCATAGTAGACAATATTGTAGATATCCGGTAACGTACAAAAATTCTTCTTCAAGTCATACAATAAGAACCTAGTTACAACACTAATAAGAACATTATAACAATAAGAACATAAACACATTTTCAAAGTTAAAGTCAAAGCATTTATTTCACAGACACTTTTGAACTATTAAGTATTAGTCTGTCAATAAATCAGAAAGTTAAAGCTAGCCTAGTTGCTCGTTCCAAAACGGAGGAAGGCCTCTATGGAGAAGAATGAACAAGAAACTTCACGGACACTCTTTTCAATGAAGTTTTTATAAAATCCTGATTACATTATTATTGTTGCTTCTATAAGTAAATTCTATACGTAGATATGTGAAAAGAAATGCAAGAAAAACTAAGAAATCGAACAACTTTTCTATGGAACTCATATGACTGGCAAGTCTAGCGAGACACCTCCATTATTCACTTCCAAGCACTTAATACTTTGTATTTCCACAAAAGAGTGAAAACGTTTGAAATATCGCATACTAACACTTGGTATGGGAAAAACTTGACTCGAGTAAATAAACTAACGTGGAAATAAGGGCGCGAATTGTCGTGTATGTTTTTCACGGTCGCTTTCCCGACCAAATATGGTCATAGGTTAGTTAATAGCAGTAGTTATGATCACAGAATCCATGTACTTATGCTTGGTTAAGTAGGTTTAATCTACTGGCCTGTATCTATAGAGATTGACTATAAAAAAAATAACGCTTTGAGACATAAAATGGCTATCAAATAAAACCTTATTTCAATCAAAAACTGATATTTAAAATGGCGAATATGTTACTTTCTGATATGCATTTTTTATTTTAGAAGTTAAGGGCTTCTCCGTAGGTTTATTGTGCAAGTCTAATCTTTTAATCTTAAGGTTAATCTTTTTATCAAATGACGTAGATATGGGCTTTTAGTAGGTCATGCAGGTCATGGTTCTGATTGATCATGAATCGTTGCAGTTTACGGACGATTTGATTTTAACCCTTAACACCTACTAAACAAATAATTTTACTATAATAATATTTAAGAAACAATTGCAATCTCATCAAAAATGCCTCTAACTCAGCAACATTTTGTTCTGTCACTGAGATGATTGCGCATGGATTTTTGAACGATTTAAATTTACTAATTTATTCTACTGAATAAGCCTTCAGTTCTTTACCTTCTTAGATCTTCAAATACTTACGTATTAGAAGAGCTACCTATACTGCAACAAAACTAAGACATGAGACCGGAATCAAACTAGTCCGACGGAACATTTCTTGTCGTTTGCCTCACAGACTATTAGCTCCATTGTAGGGCGTAATTGTAGGATTTCCGCGCGATGTGCAAATAGTTTCTCCGACACGTCGAAAGCAGTCGGAGCGGTCAAAATGGCCGACTGACATGAGAGAGAGCCCTTCTGTTGGTTTTTAGGGCTTTATTATGATATGTTTGGTTTTGGGTTTAAGTGAATATTTAATGCTTGTATTTAAAACGTTGACTTACTCAGAATTGTTACTTGAAAATTAATAAATTATTGAATATAATTGCTAACTTAAGATTTATTACATGTGTCAAGATATTATGATAGTTTATTTAAGTGTTTATTTATTTAAACTTTATGCAACAAAAGTACAAAGGCGGGCTTAGTGTCTTAGGTATTCTCTAAAATAGAATTGTTACTTAAAAATTAATAAATTTTTTAATTAATTACTTTAATTAATAAAGTCTTAAGTTAAGACGAAATGTCTAGGACTACATGTGCCAAGATATAATGATGGTTAATTAAAGTTTATGATTGATTAATTTTAAGTGATATCCCTGAGTAATGTAGTTCTGGATCTCACGACACAGGGCATTCTGATGTGGGGTCCAGGTACAAATGTCTATGTATACATGTATGTATGTATTATTGTTTAATGTTGAATCGAAATCAAATATAATATTATTTTGACCTTCAAAATATGAGCCAAAACAACATAATCAGCACGACTGCTAAGCATGATATCTTGAGTTCGATTCCCAGGTCGGGCAAAGGTTAATGGTTTTTCCATCAGGAAATTCTCGATAGCAGTCTCGGAGTCTGGATTTGTGCCCGGTTGATGGCAATAGGCTCGCCCCCTATCACATGTGACCTTAAAAAACATAACTGGCGAAATATCAATGGGTGTATGTATGTAAACAACATATCAGATACCTACCAACTTGCTGCCTACTTTGATCACATAATTTTAGGCAGGTGTGTATCACTACGCTAAACTATGTCGTAAACTACCTACCTTAGCTAATCATAAATCGAGATCATGTTTAACGTAATGACATACCCACACTACTTCCATGATCCGAAAGCCCCATAAAGTTTGGTGACCGGCTCAGTTTCCGCCACTTTCCACACGCGGTGAAATGATTGCGCATCTCACGGAAATCCTACAATTACGCCCACTATCACTGACTTATCACTGATGGTTGCTAGATAGGACGGGAGTTTCACTTTGTAATAATAACATGACATAAAGTTAAGACACGGATTGTTAGGGGCTTCACACTCTGGGCGCAAAACGGAGAAATTACTGATCAGGGGGCCATCTCTTAAAACAATATTATTTTAATATTACTTTGCCTTGCACTCTGTTGGATTTTCAACGCTTGAAAATCCAACAACAGAAATTACAAAGTAATATTGAAATAATATTGTTTTAAGCGATGGCGGTAGGCCCCCAGACGTAAGTAATCTGAGGCGGTAGAATTTAGTATGTCTGATTGATGTATGACTAATTTTTATTATGTTCTACCGAGACGTTGATAGTGGACTTCTTTTCATGCTTAACCACTTAGTAATAAGACCGCCTACGTGGTTTATGAAGAACAGTACCTACAACAAATGAATCGAACACGCCTAATTAAAGTGTAGGTCTAGTCATACATACATTTTTCCCATGGGGGTAGGCAGAAACCACAGAACGCCACCTGCTACGATCCTTACATACTCCTTTCGCCTCATCTACGTTCATACATCATCGTCATCGTTCGTTCGTCGTTCGTTCGTTCATCATCTAGTCATGTATAGGTTATACCAGTGCTAGCCTGTTGGTATTTTAAAGGCCACACTGGAGCAGACATCTTGAGAGCACTGGTCAGGTACTGCAGTAATATTTCTATCGACAGATCAACACCAAACGAAGCCAAAATACTTCTGTAAAATCTGGCAAGTTGACCGCTCCGGTGTGTCTAAAGTAAGTACTCAATTATAACAATTTTCCAGTCAACAAATTCTATCGTCAAATCAAATCAAAAATCAAAATCATTTATTTACGTAAATAAGGTACAGAGGGATATTAAAGATAAAGTTTCACTACATAGTATAAAACAAAGTCGCTTCCGTCTGTCTGTCCCTATGTATGCTTAGATCTTTAAAACTACGCAACAGATTTTGATGCGGTTTTTTTTAATAGATAGAGTGATTCAAGAGGAAGGTTTATGTATTTACATTGCACCCGTGCGAAGCCTGGGCGGGTCGCTAGTTATATATGAATTTCTTATTCTGCCAATAATTTCGGCGTGCAAATACATAATTAATTAATGTCAAAAGAAAAAAGAATTAATCTGAATCATGCATGCAGTTAGTAAATTACATTTTTATTTGCTAACAATTAATTATTTTTAATGAAATATGAAGCTACAATGCTAGCTAATTACAGCTTATAATCTAGTCTAAATATCATCGTCATAAATAATTTAAAATATTTTAAAAACCAAGTAGGTACGCAAATACAAAGTAGACATGCGATTCAGAAGCCCCATTTACTGACCATAGTACGACCACATTCCATTGAAACATAATCTAGGATCTTGAACACAACATCGCTGAAGCAACATTGGCGTCTATTCTATTGTCTCAGTGATACAGAATTTTGTTGAAATGCAAATAACTATTTGCGACAACGAAATCCTCTGAAGCTATCTAGGTCAAGTGGTTTAATAGTTATTTTATTGTTCGTAAGCATTTGTGTGAACAATAGCGCACCTATTTCTAAGCCTTTAAGTATTCTAGTTGGATTAATAATAACCTATTAGGTAGATATTGACTGCCTTGTTGGTATAGTGGTCGCAAAGCGTGACTTCTAAGCATGAGGTCTTGGGTTCGATTCCCAGGTCGGGTAAAGTGTTATTGGGTTTTTCCCATCAGGAATTTCGCAGTAGCAGTTTTGGTGTCTGGATTTGCGCCCGATTGATGGCAATAGGCTCGCCCCCTATTACAACATGGTACTTAAACATAACTGGCGAATTGTGGGCGTGCTAATGGGTACACCTCTGCCTAACTCTTCGGGGATTACAGGCGTGATGTTATGTTTCTAAGCCTTTGAGTATTCTAGTTGGTGATCCAAGTTTTCCATTGAATTTCCTAAGAAGCGTAAGATCAATAAATTCATTACGTTCCAAAGCATAGCAGTTATCTTGTACTTATTTATTTTCACATAATACGATTTGTAATTTTAATGTGACATAATGACATATCCGCCTACCCTTTGTAAATCCAGAAATATTGATGCTAACCCAACATTATCAGTACCATCGAGTCGTCAAGTACTTGAACAAGATCGGTACAGTCGGGTACTAAAGTGGATGGCAGCTATCGAAAGTGAAGAGTGTACTTACTAAACAACTTGAAAGCTTTTACTATAGCTGTAGGGAGAGCACTTATCGTGGAAATGTGAGACTTTTCTTTATGAGATTTTTTGATGTTCTTAGTTTGATGTGGTCTTGACTAACTTGTTATGTAAGTTGGTAAAAGAAGCAAGAACGTTATATGGGAATATTTTTTATGTGCACAGCCTATCCATGTCTTATATGCAAAATTAATAAAATTACTCTAAACAGTCGTAATATTGAAATCTCAGGCTTCTACTAATTCGAAATCATTTAAGATATTAAAGAGACATAATACAGTCAGATTTCTATCGACAAAAATACTTTTATTATAATCTATTCAGAATACAGCTAACGTAAGACAGCTCTCGTGAAAAGTACAAAATGGAAACTCCGAAAAAAAATGCATACATAAACTTAGGGAGTAGGCAGAAATCACAGAACGCGGTGGCGTTCTGTGATTTGTGCCTACTCCCTAAGTTTATGTATGCATTTTTTAGCTGGTGAGCTACGATCCTTACATACTCCTTTCGCCTCGTCCACGTTCATACAAGCACACCGGTTACAAGTACTGCGCACCTGACTTTTCTGAAGAACCTCAATAAAATATAAAAATTATAAAATGCTGAACCAAAAACGAAAAAAAATTGGTACTCTTCATCTACTATACACCATTTTTGTCTCATTCTCACAGACAGCATGGTGCCCCCACATAAGGGCCGCGTGAAACAAATAAAGGTGTGTGTTTCCCATCACACCATAATTTGTATGAAAGTGAAATCACTTCACTTTCTTTACCCGACTTAGAGTTTGGGACACGGAAATTATTACGTAAAACGTTTCCGGAAAAGTAGAGAGAATTTCACCAACTTTTGGTGATAATAACTTAAAATTGTAAAAAAAAACAGATAATTTTCCAAAATAACCCGGTTCTTTTGCTCGAATTAATGTTGGTGAAGGTCAGATAGGCGTTTACATTTCTAAGTATAGATTAGCACATACCATTAGGTAGATAACGTATTAACAAAACTCTTTTATTGTAGTAAATATATCTAATCAGTAGTAGGTATGTTATTAAAGACCGATTGTTGAATCGTTATAACTATTCAATTCAGTCAAAAGAATTTTTCTTCACAAAAGCTACCAAGCCACTAATTATATCACAGATAAAAAATTATCTGAGCATTGAAAACGTGAACTTACGTGTTACCTGCATATATCTTTAATTTATCTATAATCTACCATACCACAATATCTACTTGATAAATATTTCAGATTTAATATTTTTGCTTGCAATGTGCAATTATATCGAGTTATCTCCATAATTAATTGAAATAATTATGGAGGAGAAATAATTATATGAAATACATAGATTGCAAAATTTAGATGACATTACTATAAATAGTATAGTGTAATTATCACAATTTATGATAGATAAATATTTGAGATGATAATCTATAACTAACAAAATATATAAAAGCTTAAGGTCACTCACTAGCTAAATCATCAAGAAATATCGAAAACCCCTTATCGTATAAACATGCAGGGAGGTAGGTATTGTAACACAGGCATGCGCTAAGAAAGGATGTTACAAAAATCACCCCCTAAGGGGATGAAATGGGGGTCCAAAGTTTGTATGAGGAAACAAGTTTATCGCCAATAACCGACATTTAAAATTCAAATTCATTTATTGCGAATATAGGTATAAGTTTATATGTTACTAGCACTCTCCCCGCGACTTCGTTCGCGTGATTTTTCTTACGGATCCCTAATTTTTTGATAATAAAATATAGCCTATAGCACTCAGTGATAAAGTAGCTTCCAATTTGTAAAACAATTTTCAAAATCGGTTCATTACTTCTGGAGATTACCCCCTACATACAAACTTACAAACAAATTAATGTTACCTCTTTATAATATTAGTATAGATACAAATATTTCGAGCATAATAATAAGCTTTTCAGCATGCAATATTTTTGTCATATTGATTCTGATCTTGATTCAGATTTACGCCGACGAAGTCGCGGTCAGAAGATAGTAAGAACGTATGTTTCTGAAAAAATAAACCAAGAATATTTTTTCTCACGGCTCTGTTGGCGATGAAGCGGAAAACACATATATGTGGTCATATTTTACGGACAAATACCGGTCGTATTAAATGGCCCGTGATAAAGCATTTTCTTTGAGATAAGCGGGTTTATATAACTACATAAATATACAGTATGGGGATCACATATATGCAATAAATTATACGACATACTTGTTATCGCCTTTTCTGACGATATACAAAAAATTAACGAAATCGGTCCAGTAATTAGGTCAAAAAGTAGAGTTTTAATTTTGAACAAATTTAAACACTCTGTAGAATTGGATCAATTTTTTTTCGTAAATCTCAAATTTTCAAACGAATCAAAAAGCCGCGCCAACAGAACAGTCAACAGAGTGTTTACTTTAACTGAATTTATTTTGATATTTATTTTGTTTGAAAATTTTACTTTTTTAATTTTCGGTTTTCGATTTAAAATTTAATTAAGCTATACTTCTGTGGACTAGTATTACTTGAGGTTTCATTTATTGCCTAGAAGTGAGTTCCATACCGTATAAACGGTAAAAAGAATATCAGCCGGGTTGTTCTGTAACAAAATTCCATTGGCGGATTAGGTGGAGTGACCTTGAGACGAGCTTTTGTTCCACCTGACGGGTAGATGGATTGGAACTAGCAACTAGCTTTGACTTTCTGACTAGCTGACCAACTCCTTGATAATTCAAAAGTCTCTGTAAATGACCTCACTGAAATATCATTAACTAGCTTTCGTCCGCGGCTTCGCTGTTTTAATTTAGAATTAGCCAATTAATTTGGGTTGTACGCTGTTTGTAGATAATAATGAATAAAGTGATTGTAGTTTGAATAGGTACCCTTATGACACAATGGTACTTTTTTATTTTGTTGTAATAACTCCGAAATGTCAATAATTGACACAATTTTATGACACCCTAGTAGAAACTGGTCTATCGACACTCTAAACTAAGAAATCTTAAGCTAATTCCATCAAAATTCAGCAAAGAAAAACAGAATACCTCTTCTGCAGGTACCTAATAACACGTTGCGTGTCTTGAGAAGAAAAAATAAAAGTGAGAATGAGAATTAAGATCAATGAGCTTCTGTTGTTAATTAATCTGGGAATTAGTTGCATGACTTAGAGCATAATATAATTGTACATGCACACATTTAACATAGGTATTTTATGTATCATATTAACATGTAATTATGCGTCTAATTAGCAAGTCGCGGGGAGTAGGTACCTAGTCCCTATATAAAACTAAACCCAACCCATTATCAAGAAGTTCTAGACCATTAACATTCCTCCATACAATATACAAACTAATAACTTTTATAATAATGCGCAGTGACCACGATTTGTGTGAATACCTGAATAGGGACTAAAACCATAAATATGTCTGATCACAGAATAAGCGTTAATGCTAGAAAATAATGTGGCTACAATATTATGATAGCATTTACATGTAAATAATAAGGCTGATTCAAAGTATTATGGTTTATAGTGCAATTGGAATATATACACATCAAAAGTGTCTAGGGATCAAGATGTATTTGGTAATAATAATATATTGATCCCTAGACACTTTTGATGTGTGTATTAATGTACTAGCTTCTGCCGCGTCAAGTTGATTCTCCATACAAACTTCGCACCCCCGTTACATGCCCTTTTTTTGGGGGTTTTAAAAATCATTAAATGAGTCTTTCCACCATGGGTGGAGCGGAAGGGACTGTCAGACTTTTACTGACTAAAAACCACGCTGTTCCTTCTGTTGCCCTTTACGTTCCGGGGTCACGGTATCCTGTTAAGACATCTCGCGACCCGGCAGGCGTTTGGCCCTATTGGGGTCCCGTCACTGTGCTGACAGCTCTTTGAGACGCGCGTGGAACAAAACGCGCCGTCGACCCGGGCCTGGTCTTTGATCGGACGGCGAGTCACCCATCACTCGCTGTCCGCAAGCCCATTTCATGCCCTTAAGGGGTGAATTTTGGAAAATCTTTTCTTAGCGGACGTCTACTGACTATAAATTATCTCCCTGCCAAATTTCATTTTTATACGTTACGCGGTTTTCGATATTTCGTGATGAGTGAGTGAGTTAGTGACTTATCGCTTTTATATGTATATTTAGATTGACGTTCCATTATAAGTAGGGGAGCGTGGGGCTAGTTGTAGCAGGGGTAAGTAGTAACAGCTTAATTACTCAGCAGGTTTCGAATATTTTGTTTTAAATTGACACTTAATCTACTCCTTATGACGCGGCCTACGACATAAGCACAGCCAGGGTGGCTCCGATGAGCGCAGAGAGTAGTTATGAGCAGACCCATGATTTTTGCTAAGTAACGTAAAAAAATTAAATTCCTAAAGTTTGATTCTAAATAACTGCAATGTCTTAATAAAATCTGTATCGTTTGATTTGTATAGTCAATATATTAGGCTATCTTATATAATTACTTTTATTTGACAATAATATAAACTTTTTTTTTAATAATTAAAAATGTTCAATAATTTGGCATGGGGCTTGTTGTAACGAAATTTCGGGGCACGTTGTAACTAGTTACAACTTGCCCCTTCGTGTTTTTATATGAGCATTTTGTCGTTATATACACAATCGATTGAATAGAAAATGAACCAAAAAAGAAAACATTGATAAAGTGCACAAAAAGGTTTTCAACGACGGATCAGATTCAGAAACGGAGAGAGTGAGTGGTTTTGTTTAATTAGTGGAAAAGAAAACAGCAGATGACGGAGAAGCCTATGGTCACCAGTTAAATGTGTAAAAGATGCTCCTGTATCTGCTGTGTATGCTCGTTTGTGAGAACTGTGATTCTGATGAAGACTGAATTTGCATTTAATATCAAGCTAGACTAGTTTGTCACGTTGATTGTGATAATTAAGTTTCAAAACTGATTAAGGATGATTTTGAACTAGTAAAAGTTTAGGGTTAATAATGATTTAGGTAAAATAAAAAAAAGCAAGATTAATGACCAAAAATTTATATAATAAGCTTCAGAAATGATTTTGACTGTTGATAGAAATGTTATAACTTTGTTTATAAGACTAAATCGATACTGTACGACAAGAAAGATCTCTAAAATGTTAATAAAGAAACAATGTTAACCTTATTAGTTTGTAATAAATACGTTATAAGTAATATTTCTCATATTCATTCACAAAAAAGCCTGAAAACCATATAAATATGTTGTTTTATTATTTTGTTACTACTTGTCCCACGCCTGTTACAACTAGCCCCAACTACGGGGTAAGTTGTAACATGCTACTTCTTTCACAAAAAGTCATTTTATACAGATTTCTTATTTTAATTTAAGCCCAGTTATCATTCTAATCGATACCTGAATAGATGTCCTTTCATTTAAAACTGCTTTATCATGAAAACACTCAAGTTTTTGAGATCCCCATCGAAAAAACTAAAAATTGTTACAACAAGCCCCCCGCTCCCCTATCTGCTTGAAAAGACTGACCATTCGTATGAAAAATTCCTAAAAGTCTTTGAATATTAAATAAGGCAACCGGATAAAAAACACATCAAGCTCTGAAACAGTAACTCTGTATGGGCCATAAAGCCAGCGAAGATAATCCACAGTTTATGGCGTACTGCGATAGGCGCGAGTGACCGCAGACAAAGTTTATAAGCCACGGACTTTGTTGGTGACTCAATGTATAAAAACAGCTTCAAACTGATATCAGAAAGGATTAAAAGGATGAGAAAAGAAAATAAACGTCTTTATAAAAGAACTATTAATAGAAGAGCGACGGTCGTGATGGCACAGTGGTTAAGGCGCCCGCCTCTCATGCATGAGGTTGTGGGTTCAAATCCGGGCAAGTACCAATGTGAATTTTTCAATTCATATGTACTTTCTAAAGCTTATCTTGGACATCACTGGCATCGGTGAAGGAAAACATCGTGAGGAAACCTGGACTTACTGTTCCACTCAAACCATGTCAGAGGCCCTTGAGGCGGTTTAGAAACTCTGACACTAGGGTGTGCGGGGTCGTAAGACCTTACTGCCCACACGATAAAGAAAGAATAGAAGAGCATGAGCATAAGGTCTTAGGTTCGATTCCCAGGTCGGACAGTGTTATTGGGTTTTACCGGTAATCAGCAGCAGCTTCGGAATCTGGATTTGTGCTCGGTCGATAGCAATAAGCTCGCCCCCTATTACATGGGACTTTAACATAACTGGCAATGACAACAAAAGCAAACAACACAAAATATTTTTTGACAAGAAAAGCAATTTTTTTGTAACAATAAATCAAGTAAAAATAAATGTAACAGTATTTCATTTATCTTTTGTCCGACAAAGTAAAACGAACCTTCTTATAGTGAAAAGAAAAACTATTTTCTGTTTCAAAGTCAAAAGCAAGTCTTTTCATCCCCATATTTCATTACTTTACAAAACTAGATAATATTTTATCCTAGAACAAATAAAAAAGTTTTTACCAAAGACAGTCTTAAATTAAAGATAAAAAGTCCTATTATCTGTGAGTAATCAAAGTGTCTGAAAAGGAAACGCGGGAGCTCTGTTCCCCATACAAACGATCTCGTCAGTTTTTTTTTCTGTTTTATGACTTAGCAATGATTTTTTTAGAGTAAAGTAAATATCGATTATTTTGTGTTACATTAAATCAATCAATCAATCATTTATTGCGTTCTATAATGGTAATTTTATATAAAGGCACAGAATCATTATGGACCCTATCGGGCACAGCAACTTAAACTTAAGAAGAAGCATTTTTTGTGACTTTTAGTGCCTCTCGCACTATAACTCACAAAAAATGCTCGAAATTGCCTATTTATACAGCTGACAACAGAGGCCTAGTGTAGAAAGAAAACTATAAATGAAAAAAGAACAACATAGGGGCACACAGTATATATCCTCGTTATTCAGTTTATAAAATATCTGTTATATTGACTTAATATAAGAGAAGAAAAAGAATTATCAAAATCGGACTATTCCGTAAAAAGTAGACACTGTGTGATCATACAAAAAAAAATTATACGCGTCGATTTGAGAACCTCCTCCGTTTTTTCGTCAGTTAAAAACAAGCTTGAGCTAAACCTCAAATTATGACTTTTTACTTAGGCTATTAAGTCAGATCGTCAGTTGTCTTTTTCGCACGCCAAGGCTCGCAGAGCGACAGCGATAGTTTCATCTAATACCTAATATTCGAAAACCTCTTCACCCGCGTTTCCTCTTACGTCCCCAAAGAAAAGAATAAAGAATCTTTCAGTAAGCGTTGAAATATCGACGTTGTAATTTCACATTCATTTCAACAGTTTAGAACTCCTGACATTTTTCTTTTATTCGCTTGAAAGGAGAATAATAGAAGTTTTTGAAGAATATTTTAATATAAAAAGCTGTGAGATGTAATTGATTTTTTTCTTATTTTGGCAGATACTAGTATTGGGTTCATTCGCACGCTACGATTGAACTTGGCACAAAGATGGGAGCCAAAATCCAGACAAACGAATAAAAAAAGTAATATTGGTACCTTGTTCGCTTTTAAACGTAAAAATAATGTAAACGCGATTGTAAAAATCTACGTAGGTGTTAATCCTTAGGGGGCCATTTCATTAAATTTTAGGCACGATCGTAGGTATTCTAATCTCAGTTTCAACAGCTAAAAACGCTTATAATATTTATATGACATTGATTGTCGCTGAGATGAGTTTGCGTTTACATTTTTAACGCTCTAAATTAGTAGAACAATTGGCCATCTAGGTGAAACGATAGCTTACCTCAAACTCACATTTTTACAGAATAGGACTATCATCATCTACCTAGCCTTTTCCCAATTATGTTGGGGTCGGCTTACAGTCTAACCGAATGCAGCACACAGACAGAATACAGTTACAGAAACACACACGGTATACAATTTGGTTACAGAATAGGTCCTTCAAAATAAAAAAAATACGATTCAATGAAAATGTAACAAAAAAAACAGCCAGCAAAATTAAATAGGTACTTTATCACTATGTTTTAAAACTGAGGGGTTGTATAATCATATTTTGTAGGTAAGTAGAACTCTTTGAAACGTAATAAACCTGTTGATAGCTTTCTTATAATATTAAGAACTTGATAATAAAAATTAAAAATAAGGTCATGTAAAGAAAAAATAATAATAAGAAATTGGTAGTGAAATCTTATAAATTCTTCATTTAAATAAAACAAGTACAAATACCAAAGAAGATCGAAAGTAAGTTAGTGCTTACTTACGTCACTTTGCCGATAGTAGTGAACAGTCGCCTGATTGCGCTCACGCACCATACAAACACTGTGATTACTACGTCATCGCGTTTGTGCGTCTACTCCTTAACTGGAGCAACCGATAGCGTCGTTTTATTGAGTTTTGTGAAGGAAAAATCAGTTTTTGTTAGAAATTTAACGTCTAGGTAACATTGTTATTAGCTTGATAACAAATAAAATAATGTTCAGCAATAAGCATTCTTGATGATAGTTCTTAGGTAATTTGGTGTAATTATTGGAAATATTGGAATCTCGAAAACAAGTCATTAAACTCATTATTATTATGAACGACTTTTACAAATGGACCAACTTTGAAGTCACGAAAAAATATTAGCTAATCCATACTCATATACTATAGGTATTAACGTAGCTTAAATAAATGTACGGATCAGCTAATTTCATGCTTTTTGTAAGTGGAGATCAAAGACTTCTTTTCAGGTTTTCAGTAAATTCCAATTACATCATGTATTTTATGTAAAAATGAACTTTATTATTATGAAAATTATTATGTTTAACTTCAAAGAATAAAGTTTTCAACTTGATAAAAAGATTTTAATGACATTGAAAGATCTTCTTTTCTTTCAAAGTCACTTTTACTAACTGATTTTTTTTTACTAACAGTCTTCATAACAGAAACACAAAGAATTTTAAAGATTATTATCTCATGGTTCCCAAATCGCCGATGACATAAACTTGACCCGCGACACTATCGGTTGCCAGCAGGAGCGCAATCACACGGGAAGTAGTGCACAAAGTGATGCTTACTGTAAAATTGCTCACCGTTGCCCGCCCGGGGCGCGGAGCGGGCGGGCGCTAATAGCGCTAGCAGCGCCAGCGCCCACCACCATGTCATCACAACCACACCTGGAAAGAAGAGAAGAAGATATTAGAACTCTGTTTTGACACTTAAGATTGTCTTTACATATTCAAGAATACTTCAAGGAACCGAAATTTTGATTTTGGCCTATAGAAAATAACATAAATGTTTATTTTTACCCTAAACGTGAAAATATGTAATTATACAATAATAACTTTTATAGTGAGACCAACCGTAAAGTCGCACCAATAATTCTGCTATTCCGTACATACAATTAACTAATTTATGTGAACACGTATGTATTAAACAGATGTTTGGGACCCGTGTGTATCTACAACCAAGGTATTACGCTAAATAAATTGTACAATACCTATTAGCCAAAAAATCTCAGTCTAGATTCAATTAAGAACTTCGCAATTAAATAAAAATTATACCTACCTACATAAATATAATAACTAAGCTTTTCTAAAATGAAAATTAAATTCAACTCAAACACCTGCTTTCAACAAAATAAATTGAAAACACATTTATTCAGACAACTGAAACTGAAAATGAATTATTTAACAGCTATTTAGAGTTAAAACGAAAACAATAGCTATGAATTACAGTTGAATAAAGCGAGTAGAAAACACAGATAGTTTAATGAAAAACGTCTAGCGATGAATAAATATCGATATTTTAGTTTCGTTTTGCCAGAACCAGTTTAACTGGGTACTTGACTACCATTCAATCAATTGACATAATTTTTATTAGCTGTCAAAACGTGAATACTCATAGATTTTATAGGACAATTGACAAACTATTTATTGATTTCAAATCAACTAAAAATCTAACTAAACAGTTAATTATTAGATAAATTAATCGGGTTTTCAGGGTTAAAATAAAGTGTTTCTTGAAATTATTGATCTAATACCCAATTGTAACGATTTTTGATATTGATTGACTTTAAATATTATATCCTAAGCATTATTTTAGCATAAGTTTATTATTATTGAAAACAGCCCAGTCTGGGTTTGTGCTTTTCTTGTCTATGACGTTCAAAAGTGCCTTTTAATGGCCTAATTAAAATAAATAATTTGACTTTGAAACATATAGCGAAACAAAATGTATTATTCCCATCGCTGTCCTCCAATCCTAAAAAAAATACAGGTGTGTTATGTTATAACACTATACAAGTCCCATTTACAGCACTTTTCTTTAGACCCTCGTAAAAAAATACTCATAAAACGAAAAATAATCACCTAGGCCAGCCCATATTTTGTTATCATCATAACAAGACCACAAAGTAGGTATGCAAACCTTGTAGGTACAGTCATCAAAAGAGGTATGCAAGGCCGTCAGATATAGTTGAAGTTTGCTTAGCGATGGATGTTTTTAAATGAAATTTAATTTAAAAAGAAGATAATTAAGAGTTCGTTATTCAAGTTAAGTTTCAATCGAAGACCATCCATTACTTTGTAAGAAAACATCAACTATATCTGACGACCCTGGATATCTATCTCTTTTCTTGACTGTACGTATTTTTGCTGGCCTACTTTTGATATGGTCGACTGTAAAAGTCAGTGCGATAACTTGGGAAAGCAGACGTCGTTAATATTTATGATGTACTCAACAATAAGTTTATATTATTAATGAATTAAGGGCTTTTGGCGAGTGCGAGGTTTTGTGTTGGTGTTGGCTTTGAAGACTAAAGGCGAAATTACGGCAATATGCTTAACTAAAGCCCCGTAATTTAATTATTGTTAAGGTTAATATTCGTTACTGTATAAGATAATAATGCTGCTAATGGTATGCTGCTAATGTTACTTGTTTCTATGTTAATTATTGTAATTGGTGTTGAGCCATTTTAATTAACCATAAATAAATAAAATAAACAAACGTATGTAAAAATTTACATAACGGAGCCGACACGTTCTTAACATTATTTCATTATTTATATTATTATAATAACTGGGAACCTAGGTAACTGGGAAAGTGGGAACCTAGGTAACTGGGAAAATGGAAACTGGGAAACTGAGAAACTGGGATACTGGGATACTGGGAAACTGGGAAACTGGGAAACTGGGAAACTGGGAAACTGGGAAAATGGGAAACTGGGAAACTGGGATACTGGGACACTGGGAAACTGGGAAACTGGGATACTGGGATACTGGGAACCTCTTTTTTCTGCATTTTTTTTAAATGAAAACCAGTTTTAATTATTTTATCTGAACTTGAAATACCCCACAATCCCTGTACTGTAACAAGAACCCGTAAGCACAATGTGTCGCGTGCCTTACATTGCATAAACAGTGATTTAAAAAAAAAAACATTAGTAACACAGCAATAATTTTAGCTTAATGTTACTTAGGGCTGATTTTTCAATAGTCAGATAACTTTTATCCAAGGAATAAATATGACAGTTTGACATATTTTCTATACAAAAGCTGTCAATTCGCCATATTTATTCCTCCGTTAAGAGTTATCTGACGATTGAAAAATTAGCCCTTAGTTTGATAGGCAGTTATGCGTAATAACGAATATGTGATATGTCATAATAGACTCCCTAGATTTAAAGTAGAAATAAATTGATTTCATAGCACCTAAAAATTAAAAGAAAATTTCTCATCTACGAAAATTCTTTATAGATAAAGTGACTCGAAACTTGATTTCTTCACTTCTTTCGAAAGACCACAGAAATTCGCGAACAAATTCCAACAATACATCGTTTGGAACACGGCAGGGGCGACAAAGGGCAAACTTCAAAAATTGATTCCGAAATCTCATAACGTTTCTATCCCCCGTCACTGAGCGGAGCGAGCAAGTTCAAAAACTCTGTTAAACGAACTATTTTGAGAAGGGTGGCCGAAAATTTACATCAAAACTTTTGTTATTTCACAGGCAACTTGCTTTGTGAGGTGGTTTATAGTGTATAGTTAAATGTGGTAGGTAGGTGAGAGGTGAACAATCGTTTTAATGTAGAAGCATAATTTGCTTTTAATATTTTTTGGGAACTACTACAAAATTAAGTCGCAATCTCACCTCAGCGAAAATTAATGTGTAGGTAAAATAGAGGCATTTTTGACAAATTGAGACTAAGTATAGAATGCGAACGTTTACAATAATTACCCTCTCCCCCCAGATGCATTGAGATTCAGTCATAAAATTATTTCAATAACAAGAACAATATGTAGATACTACAGCCAATGTATGTAGAATTTATTAAAACTGAAAAAAAATAGACTCCGTTTTTCTGGATTCCAGGCACATTGCAAAATTCATTTTAAAAATGTTTTTGATATAGGCGTAACCTAGTATAGTAGGTATCAATTCTTTCAATTCGATTTTTGAGTTTTTAATCGGTTTTTCAAATACAATAACATAGCCAACGAAAGTACTTATGAACATGTCTCTCAAATTGATTAATCATCTCCTAGAACATGTTAATCTATTAGCGATTAGTTTATAGATAAAACAGATCAATCAACCGCTCATTAGAAACCTCACAGCTCATTTTCACGTTCCAGACATCCAGACGTGATCATCAAAATACCATTTAAGAGTGCTTATCGTACCTGTCTGCACTAATTTGTTTAGGTGTCGTTAAAATATTTGCGATAAAATCGTCTGCTCGAGCAGTTTTTCATTTATTAATTGATATTTAACTTAAAAATCGTTAGAAATAGAGGTAAAAATTGTGTAATTACTTTATAGATAGCTAATTTAGTAGTTATACTTTGTAAACCATTTACAATATAATTGTAATGTTTCAATCTGACATTAATATCTCTAACTAACATTTCGCCAAGTTTTTGACTGTCCTAAAGGTGAGATTGCGACTCGATTTTTAACGTTTCACAAAGCTACAAATTCGAAAAACAAAACAAAAACACATCGGAAAACAATTTGAAAAAAGATATCAACGTTTATTATTATTATACTATTTCAGATAATGGAAAACTTCCTCTTGTCTCTCAAATGCACTCCAACTACAGGATATAGGTGAAAGTGAAGAAAGATACACATTTTACGATCGCCGAAGGTCTACGGAACCTCTGACGTAACTAGAGCTGACGGCACTTAAGTTTCGGGCCATAAAAACAGAGAAACCATTAAAAAATGGAAAGTAAAATGCGGTGATGTAAATCTTTCCATTGATGGCTTTTGTTCGTAATCGGAACGGAGAAATAAATTAATTATTGAAATTGAAAGCTTTTGCTTGTCAGTAATTGTCGGAGCTTAATTTCTTTGAGGCTTTTTGTAAAGAATTGATAATGAAAATACTTTTAGAATTTCCCTTTTTCCAAAAGTATTTTACAAATACAAATAAATTGAACTGAAATGTCTGTTTGTTATGTATTTTTTTGTTATGTCTATTGCATATGATTTTTACATAACAGATACAAATAAACTTTTTTTTTTTAAATGCTGTCTGTCTTTTTGTTTGTTCCATCTCTAAAACAACTGGACACATTTTCACTGACAGATAGCTAATGTTACAAGGAGTAACTTAAGCTACTTTTGTAACAGATTTTGTAGTGAGTTAGTTCGATTCTCATCTAATGGCTTAAAACTCTTCTCTCAAGGCCCTACACTCCAATATATCGTGTATACTGATCTATCTGTCAATAAGACTTTTATTAGAAGAGAGAGTTGAACGATTCGGGAGAGGAAACCCAGCTCCCAGTTGTGTCAAAGACATAAATACTCTTCGTACATGTTCGGAATTTTTATTAAAAAAAAAACGACCTACGTAGAACAATCTTGTTGAGTTATTGTTGAGGAAGGTTCGTATCAGCCTTTAAATTATGTGGGCGTTTATTTGGTAACGAGATTTTGAGTTTTCTTTTTGTGAAACAAATTCGCAATGGCATAAAAGAAAAAGTATTTTTTGTTCTTCCCTAGCTTCCCTATTTCACGCAATTTAATATACCGCTGAATAAAGCTGACAACTAAAAATAATCTAGTAAAAGGTAGTTCTACAAATAAAAGGTTCTAAAAATAAATCAAGTAAAAAGGAATGTCCACAAAAGTTACACACAAAATGGACACTTTACTAAAATTATCAACAAAAATATCAGGGGAGCAATAAAATTCTACTAACTTTTAGGAACGTTCACATTTTAATTTCAGTCTAAATCTGTCAATAATACCTCTAATTTACATACACGTAGGATTGCTGACCGAAATAAGACACTGGAATCTTTAACTTCTTTTTAATAAAAATAAATTCTTCAAATCAACATGCATCTTCTTTCACTTTCCGCCATCTTCCCCTTCTATTCTTCCCTCTCGCACACTCATCCATCTCATTCTCTCTAGGCTTCATTCATCACCTTAATTATCATTTATCATTTATAATTTATTTATTTTACTTTAATTATGAACTGCAATACAGATAAAATATTCCTACATACATTTATTGTTAAATGTTATTTGGTTTTCCATCAGGAATTTCTCAGTAGCAGCCTCGGAATCTGGATTCGTGCCCGGTTGATGGCAATAGGCTCGCTCCCTTTACATGGGACTTAAAAAATAACTGGCGAAATGTGGATGTACTAATAGGCCTCTGCCTTACCCTTCGGGGATTACAGGCGTGATGTTATGTTATTTATTGCGATTAATTGTCGCTGAGATGAGATTGCGACTACATTTTGGACGTTTTTACAAGAATTAGCTTTCTGGTCAAACGCAAAACCTAAATCTTGAAATTTTCTAAAAAAAAAATGGTATCGTCAGAGAAAACTGGGTTGTGTCAACCAGTCCAGCATCGTCATTATCTGGGACCACCTGAGTTAATACCTTGAAGCTTTTAAATAGAAGCGCTCCGGTAAAAAGCTGATAGTCTAGTGTACGAAGATATAAAGACTGGAATACTAAAAGAGTATATTTTATTATTAAAAACAAAAAAAAACTGATTTGTTTCTGTTGAATTCCAAATGACAGCTCAGATGGAATTTACTGATTTTTTTTTTTATATTACTGAGTCTAATAAATCTAATACCTATAAGTATATAGTCCGAAAGTTGATTTCTTCATACAAACTTTGGACCCCCGTTTTGTAAAATCCTTGTTTAGCCGACGTGTACTAACTATAAGCTAACTCCCGCCAAATTTCATCTTTATACGTCTAACGATTTTCGATAATTCGTGTTAAGTGAGTGAGTGACTTTTCACTTTTAAATATAAGGATATTTAGATAATAGTCATATTAGACAAAATCTTATCGCACTGTATCTCAAGTCCAAAAAAACAACAAACAATAAAAACTCAAATTGCCAGGATCATTTTGATACTCGTAACAAGAAAAAAAGAAAATCGAAACTTTAAAGAACCTCTTTGTTGCATCTCCCAACAAAACTAGTTACAACGTAAATATAATGTTTCTCTTCTAGCACATCTATTTCCCTGTCAGTTTCATCAACTAGACGCGTGTAGACAGGCGTGCGAACTAATCACAGAGCTAAAGAGAACACTGTGAGACTGTATTACTGATGCTATTTGTTTTTATAGCAACTGTGTTGTATTGATGCCGTAGCTGTCTGGAGTTGGACACTTTGTCTCGTGTTTAGTTTGATTTTTTATTGTGGAGAATATATATTATTATATTCTTTGTGACGTTTGTTCACTTAAATCTATATGTATATTATTTAAAGCGAAAGGTAGGTAGGTGGTAGGTATTTAGAAAAATAAAAACTACTTGACATCCTAACTAATATTATAAATGCGAAAGTAAGTGTGTTTGTTTGCTTGTTACTTTTCCACGCTTAAACCACTGAACCGATCATCCCGAAATTTTGCTTGTAATACGCGGTTGTCAGGTGTACAATTAAGGACATAGGGTACCTTTCATCCCAAAAAGTACTGTTCCCGATAGAAATCAGAATAACGTTCTTATGATGATAGATGGCGCCACATGTCTTTCGAATCATGTTCGAATTTTAAATATAATTTGCGAGCGAAGCCGCGGGCGAAAGCTAATATTAAGATTTATAAAAGTATAGAATAAAGATAGAATTTGGCAATTTAACTAAGAAATAGTTTTGTTTGTGTTTGCTTTGCGGACCTAGTCGCGGATTAAAGCTAGTTGATAATTTTTACAGCAGTCGAACCCGCGATGGCCCCACAACAGCCAATCACTCAGTCACTGGGCCAATCATTGCCACTTATCAGATACTTTTACGTACCTACTAAACACACAACAACACGAACCAACAGACCAAACCAACAGACCAAACCGTTCCATGTCATTATAAAATTACAGGCCACTAATCAAGTGAAATTGTACCTACTTTCATTGGAAAACAAAATGGAAAATGGGAAGCGTATCGCATAATTAGGTGTCATCCATAGACCGTTACAATGCTAAATTGGCCATACTTTACCATCATTACGGGTCTGTCTATACTGCTGGCTAAGCGGAGGCGAAAATGTAAAACGCTTTTGATTTCGATAGTAGTACCATTATTTTTTTTAAAAAAAACGTCAATCACTAGGAATTTCTCCTGTATCGTAGGTACGTTTATATGTAAACATAATAAGGTCCAAAGTCATATACACAAAATAACAATACCCGGAACAACATCCTGCTGGCCATACAAATATTCTTTTCGTATACAACGTGTAACGTTAAATGCGCAAAACCTCAGACACCCCAACTGATTTTTAATTAAATTGACCTATTTCAGAGAAAAAAAAAATCATTAAAACAAAAGTAAAGGTTTTATGTGCTGATTTAGTTTTACTGGAAATTCTGATCGTTTCTTGCGTCTGCGACGACGCTCTATCGAGGGAGAAGTCGTCACCGGGCCGCTGCGCGCCGGATGGCCTGACCTACTAATAAATAGACGCGGCAACGTTTTTAATGAATATTTTTTGAAAAATGTGACCTATATTAAAAAGTGGTTCAATTGATTCTGCTCGTTATTCTGATCAAACTATTTTCAGGTTTTGCGCATTTAACGTTACACGTTGTATAGGGGAATTGAATTTGTGACTGTGAGGGAATTATTGAATCTACGACACGCAACGCAGCTGCAAATCGCTCAGTCACTTGACGTGCCGTCGAAAGCTATATCTTTCTGGTATTCACAAAAGTACCTATATTGGGCTTTATAACGGGGCCAAACGCCTGCCGGGGTTGCGGGACGTCTCAACACTAGACCGTGGCCCCGGAACGTAAAGGGAAACAGAAGGAACAGGATGGTTTTTTAGTCAGTTAAAGTCGGACAGTCTCTTCCACCCCACCCAGGGCGGAAGGACTCATTTGATGATTTTTACCACCAAAAAAAAAAGGCTAAATGGTTTGTAAGGACTAACAACACGTTCTTATACACAAATAGTCTTAATTATAATACCTACCCAGTATTGTCCTTCTGCAGGGCAAAGGACTCTTCTCATAAAAAGAAAGCAAGGCAAATTCAGACTTGTATTAATTACAAGTACAAATCTCATGATGTTTTCCTTCACCGATGTCAGCCATATTATGGTAAAAAGCAATTAAATTACACAGATTATTATAATCATCATAAATGTCCACTGCTTAACGTAGGCCTCCCCCAAAGAGCGCCAACCAGATTATTATATTTTTAAATAATTATTAGCCGAATGGCAACGGACTTCAAATCAAACCAAGAAATGCTTTGCAATCACACTAATACGAGACGAACGCGGCTTGTAACATGATAACCAGACAGACAGACAAGATAAATCAATTACCGACATTGACACAATAAGTTTTTCTCCATTTCCTAGTATCAAAGAAATCTAATACAAAAAGGGACCTGATTTGCAATTTCTACGGAACATTGCAGTTCAATTAAATTGAATTATCTTAACCTGTTTAGTTCGTTTCGCTTCGCTACCAACTTTCTACGTTTTAATTTGTTGTACGACATTTAAGTTTATTGTTTCTGTTTCCTTATTGTAAGAAATTAATAAAATGTCTTTATGAACGTTTAACGACTAATTTGTATTCATTTAGATGCTATAATATCCTGAGAACGGTAATAACAATATAATATATTTAATTGGATAGTAATTTTAATTGCGTCTGGTAATAAGAATTTTTAACACAATTATGGGCAATTTATTTTTAATTATTTATTTATTTAGTAGCTTTTACCGGTGACTTGGAGGCGTGATGGCGCAGTGGTTAAGGCGCTCGCCTCTCACTCATGAGGTTGTTGTTTCAAATCCGGGCAAGTACCAATGTGACTTTTTCAATTCATATTACCTATGTACTTTCTAAAGTTTATCTTGGACATCACTTTGTTTTGACATCGGTGAAGGAAGAATATCGTGAGGAAACCTGGACTTATAGCAGCCTATTACTGTCTCACCCAAACCATGTCAGAGACCCTCGAGGCGGTTTAGAAACTCTGACACTAGGGTGTGTGGGGTCGTAAGACCTTACTGCCCACACGATAAAGAAGAAGACCGGTGACTATTTGCCTGCTAAAACTTTTTTTTAAATTATATAATACAGCCTATTAATAATGCTTAGAGAGTCAAGTTTCAGAGTTTTATAAATTTTGCTCCTTTCAGTTTCATCTACCTAAGTCTCTCGAGTAATTTAGAGTTATATTTCAATTAACGAAAAAGCTTTGAACAAATAAGTATTTCGAAAGAAGTTGGTTACGAATTTTATAACTGACTGGCTCGGCCTTGGACTTCATTCGCGTGGATTTTCACCCGCGTTTGTTTACGTTTTTGTTTACTGCTCCGCTCCCCTAGGTCGTAGCGTGATGTAATATATCTTATTCTTTTCCTTATGAACCTGGCTGCCATATACAAAAAGAAGTTTTCCAATCCAGGTGGTATTTCTAGAGATTTGCGCGTTTGAACAAACAAACAAGTTCAGCATTATATTAGAAGGTACAATTAAACGAAAGACTGAAAAATAAATAAAAAGTGTTGGTCATAATATTTAATTACACTTTTGCATTAATACAGGATAACTTAATTATTTTAAGTAGATGATAAATGATCTTATTTGACAGTAGTATGTCTGCCGATTTTGCCTCAGCTCCACCATCATCTCTGCCCACACTCTGGCTTGTCACAAGCGTCATACAAGACCTTTTGTTCCCCAACTTTACAAATGCGCAGACATCCATTAGCTAAATACCTTTTGCACCCACATACACGTGTAATACCACTTTTATAGGTCAGACATATTTTACGACACACTCCGAGGAAGGCAATGTTTAAAGTTTAGTTTTTTTTAAAAAGGAAAGCTATTGTCGTCTTTTGTCTTTGACTTGCGGGTTACAAAAAAGTTTGTTTGTAGTTTTGAGAGCAGTAGACCAATTTTTGTAATACAAAAACGTTCAAAATCTAGTCGCAATCTCATCTTGGTGATAATCAATGTCGTAATCTTGTCAAGACTACAGAATCGCGTTGGATGCAAGCCGCTTCCAACCGGTTCTATTTGAAACCTATTTTGCTATGTTCAGCAGTATACAATATACGTCCTACGCCTGATATTATGATGATGATGATGAATCTTCTCAAAATGTAAAAGTGAAATAGAAGCATTTTTGACAGATTGAGACTGATATAACTCGTACGATGCCCTGATTTTAATATGAAAAGCAATGGACGAATTTGGTCGATATGTAGTTTGAATATAAAGAATAAAGAAAAATTGTACATAAAAATAAAATAAAATAATAACAATATGCTGTAGGTTACTATGTGATGTGATCCTACATTCAGAAGTGTCTTATTTATCTAGCATTTCAAAAGAAACCCGTTTTTATTTTTTATTAACAGATGGCTAAGTGTGTGCACTTACCGTCTTCAAAATTAAAAGCAAAAACTTTGATAACTTAACCATTTTATTACAACGCGATAAGTAAATCCAATCTATTACAAGATAGCGGTAAAGAAAAATCTTTGATCCAAATTGCATACTTTCCTACTTGTATTATCATACACGTAGAAACTTATCCGACGATTTCGAAATCGTCACGATATCGTGAGATGGATTGATCGCTGTAGCTTCGAAGAGACACACAATCAATTTGAATTCTATATATTCTATGTGTACTGATTCTGTTGTGCACTACATTTTAAAATTAAGTGTTGCTATCTTTTTCAAGCATGCAAGAAGCGATAGAGATGGAGATAGTTTTAGAAATGACAAACTCCCTGACATGTTGGTAGAATTGTCGACATCGGTAGAGCTTCCCATATCTTGAAGTGTGAATGTTTAAACGGGTACTTACACGAAAACATCTTTATTTTTTGTTTTTGTCTGTCTATCTGTTTGTTCCGGCTAAACTCTTAAAAGGCTGGACCGATTTTGACGGAATATTCACTGTGACGGGTGATTCACGCGAGTAACCTAGGCTACTTTTAACTTAGAAAAAGAAATACGCTGAAAAAAACCCTGTGATAACCGACATTCGTCACTTGAATAAACTTAAAAAAATAAAATAAGTAGGGTAGAAGAATTACATTTTACGTCTCGATATGGATAAATATGCTAGTCAAACCTAACAGCCGTAAAACATAACTTTATTTAACAGAATTCGACCAATATCTTTAAAAGAAAGTCTAGCGCAGATGAAAATGTCGACGTCATTTTAAGACGTTCCATGCAGATGCTGAATTTAAAATTCGAATGCTAACATTTGAATAGGTAAATATTCATGTCTAGATACGAACGGTCTTTTGGTGAGAATCTCTTGTGCATCTGTTTAAGACTGAAGGAGGCTTTATTTTCGGGAACATTTAAGCCTATAAAATGTTTATTGTTGAATTTGTCACATTAGTGTTAATACACTTATACATACATATTTTTAGTATAAACTAATCATTATATTTTTTATATTTACTAACATAGTTTTAGGTAAAAATTGTTACTAACCCTTTTCAATATGAGTAAAAACTCGAAATAAATGATTTAAAAATACTATAGATGATACAAAAACATACAGTTCAAATTGAGAACCTCTTCCTTTATTTGAAGTCGGTCAAAAACAAAAGCTTAATTCATCATATTTGAAGTTGATAATTCAAAATTAAATTGTGGTATAAATACTCTTATTAATACATATTAAATATATCCAAGTAGCTTGAGTGTGTTTTCTGGAAGATGCTTAGATACCTACATTATAAATAAGATGTTTTGTAAAAAATAAAAAATAAAAATTTAATTAAATAAATAATTTGGATGACACAATCTAAGGTAACAAATAGTAGACCTGCCAAAACGAACCTACTTACATCAAAATATTTCCCATTTTTTAGTAAATAAAATGATTTTGGATATTTAACGCTGATTCATTTAGATTCTAAAGTTTAGGATATACATTTAACTGTTATTACTGGATACGAACGCATATTGAATTTGTTTGGATTTGGACTGCCTCGTTGGTCTAGTGGTCGCAAAGCGCGACTGCTGAGCATGAGGTCTTGGGTTCGAATCCCAGGTCGGGCAAAGTGTTATTGGTATGTTCGGTTAGGAATGTCTCAGTAGCAGCCTCGGAGTCTGGATTTGTGCCCGGTTGATGGCAATAGGCTCGCCCCCTATTACATGGAACTTTAACATAACTGGCGAAATGTGGGTGTACTAATGGGTACACCTTTGCCTAACCCTTCGGGAATTACAGGCGTGATGTTATGTATTGAATTGGTTTGACGTAATTAATTTAATTACTGAAATATACTGGCTTAGTTCGTTTTGGGTAAAAGTTTAGGTTGAGGATCAATTTGGAAATGACCCAAACCTTAATCCACCGTTTAGCAACATCAATGAACCCACCTAATAAAAAACACTTAAACAAAGCTACTGCAATTTAAACAATAGTTAAACATTGTCTTTCACCCACACATCAAGCCATACAACAAAAATTGCCAAGTCACGACCGACCTTAGGGCACGCAACAGCGCACTTTCTTCAAATTCGTTATAATGTTTTGACAAGTAAATTTGCTGTCGTACTTAACCAAGCTTTCTCGTGTGATTGACAGCAATGTATCAATGGTTCACGACAGTCACTTTCGCTTGACGGACTGATGTACAGACAGACTGACAGCTTATCTCGCGTCAGTATTAAATTAATTTACGATGATTGATACCTTTTGTTGTGATTATTGGCGTTTATTTGATGTGTGTCTGTCGTCTTTGTTAGTGGTTAGTTAGGTAATTGAATTTGAAATCTTTACTTAATAAATACGAAAGTACCTACTGTCTGTCTGTTACGCGTTTATGAAAAAACCACTGAACCGATTTTGATGAAATTTGGTACGGGGTAAGTTGGCTTTTATACCTATAACATAACATAATATCACGCCTGTAATCCCCAAAAGGTAAGGCATAGATGTACCCATTAGTACACCCTGGCTTTCATATATATTTATATCAATAGGATACTTTTTATTCCGTGACATCATTTGCGTCCACGATAACCGACATTTATGGGGACGAAGTCACAGGCAAATACTAGTACCTAAAGCCATAAACAAAAGCAACTAATAAAAGTACTACGTTTTTTTTTTAATGCCATAGACTAAAAAATTACAGTCTAACAAGTTCTGACCAATTTTTATATACAAAGTTATTTTTTATTCTTTGTTATCTTTAGTTGACCTACTGTTCACCACGACACGCACGATTCTGACTCCACTAAGCCACTAAGGGGAACAAGATTATTTAATGACGCTTCTAGATAGGGCTTTTAACCTGTTATTACCGACTATTATTCAATTTGCATGTAACATTGAAATTCACTCTCTAAACATAAGTAGCAAAGAGCAAACCCTTTACTCGCCACACATTATTATAGGTATTAAAATAACTTCGTTTATTATAATAATAATGTTTTGGTTTTGCACTTAGAAAGCACTTTTCTACTCTGGGTAACTAGATGTGAAAAGTTGTTTTTTTAAAGTAGATTTTGTAAATTAATAATAATACTTTCTTAAACAAAACTGCGTTCTTCAACTTTAGGGACGCTTTCCTCGTTTTTTTTTCCAGGTTGACATTCCCTGACGATTGGAGGGGTCTGTCAGATTGTTGCTGACTAAAAATCACCCACCCCAGTGTTCCCTTTCGCCGATCCCCGACTGGTTAGAGCGTTTCCTCTTCTTTTTTTGTTCTGGCCAAGAAAATCCTCATGAATGTACCCCACCCTGGCGGTCGGAGGGTTCCAGGAAGCGTACGCACATTCCGTGATCCCTGACTGGTCAGGGCGTTTACTTACCCCAACTGACCCCAAACAATTGTACAGTACCCGGCGATAAATATTGCACATCGACCTTTGGAAAGAGACAATAGGCTAATTTCGGCTTCGTAGAGCGTTATCTCTGTCACACAAAATACAAACAGTCCAGTATCTATTAAGAGTTGTTAAAACAATTAAGATTTGCTTCTTTTGATAATTATTTTTATTCTTTGTATAAAATACGAAATACGATAAAAGTCTATGTGCAATATTTATCGCCGGGTACTGTAAATTGCTTTTAATTGCAAGGTCCTAACAAACAAAATAAAACACTCCTAAACCGTTCACGTTTCCGCCTAAACATAGATAAATGCTTCTACATCAGTCTTCTCTAAAAAAGTTACCATCCCATATTGTCAGGTACCCAATGATGACGTAAACACATCCTTAGCTCTCGAAACTACCCTTATAAAAAGGGCGTAACTCCCACACGCAAATAAAAACGGGATCCCTCCAAATAATTAAATAAAGACAAAGCAACAAGGAAAACGGTTGAAAAAGGGGAAAGCTTAGGGCTTAAAGAGATTGATAGCAGCGGAGCGTGGTACCAGTAGACCCCAGTTGCACATTCCAGACATGTGTACCTACATTTTATTCGTAAAGGTACTACACACAGTCAGGGAGACATTTACCGGCGGCAGTAGTGCGCATAAAAGTCGTAAAAACTCGTGAGAAGTGGCTGCAGATGGATTTGCTGTCCCAAAAGGCAAAAATTTGTGATTTTGACTTGAATTTTAACCGATAAAAAATGGTTGGTTTCCTTTAGATCTTTTGTTATATTATTCTGTTAGAAAACGCACTGTATTATGAAATAGATATTCCTTTCTACATTTCTGCTGCAATATATTTTCATATTTATTATTTAGCTATCAAAATATATTTTAGACTAAAACTTACATAAGAAAAGGTTGTGATGACGACGAAAGCTGTAACAGCATCTCATACATTCTCTTTTATAGAGGTAAAGGTCCAACTCATAAGACTCATAACTAAAACCCACAACGTGCTAAAAACGACACTATAACTTTGTCCGAATAACCACCCACACGACCCGAGCAAACCGAAAATAGGATCCCCAATTCACATAAAGCAAATAAAAACCAAATATGCGACTATCCTTTTAACCGTTGGCCCTGTTTTTGAGAGAATATGTAAAGAGAATCGAATAGTTCGAATAGTTAGAGGTGACCTACATCGCCTAAACCATTTACACTTTTCCCTTTTGGGGTGGCAGATAAGCTATCAAAAGTTGCCCCATTCGTCATTTCGTATCGTAGCCGTCAAAATGGAATGAGGGATCGGGTATGTTGTTTCTCTATATTGTAATTTTACTTTCGTGTTATCTTTTACAAGTGGAACAAGTTCGTTCGCTCTCGTTAATGTAGAAAATAGAGCTGCCCGTCTGACCTCTGTGACCTTTAGGGAAATGTGGGTTTTGTGTTATCGGTGACAGGTGCTGGTCATTCATCTGAGACAGAACCCACACACCATCACCACTTTTGGTTGACTGATAGAGAATGCCTAAGTCATTAAGTCCGCCTTTATACCTTTTGTTGCATAAAGTTTATTAATTAACCCTTGGATGTCATATTCTTTTATAACCCAGTAAAAGATACATCACTATGTATCTAATATTCCCGTTTAAGTTTTAGCCTATTAGACACTGCTAATAGGCTGAAATTTCAACGGGAATATTTAATAGTGTGGCTTATTGAATATTCCTAAGACGTAATAATAAAACTCTTCATTAAAACCAGTCGTTTACTAAAAGGCATAATTACAAACCCATAACAAGTATCTAATACCACATCTTAACGATGTAATTATTGCCACCTATATCTTTCTACTTCCTTCTACAAACTGGATTGACCATAATATGCCACAGACTACAAAATAATTACCAGTATTCCATTACAGTCCAACAATTTGCGAAGAAATGTTTTGATGCCATATTTAATGTCCATTTATTACATTCCATATCGGTGAAGAAACGAATATCTATCAGTTATCAGATGTTGTCTCGAGATATTTAAAATGATATCGAATCAAAAGAATCGATATTATGAAATAAAAGTTTCGATAATTCACAATCGAGTATCTAATTACAATTAGTACTCAAACCACACCATTAAGGCATTCAATAGCAAAAACATTATTAGAATCGATTAATAAATCGAACAAAATAATCAATACTAATTCGAGTTGCGCTCAAAAAGTGCTGCAACAAAAGTCGATTTTTCTGTGAGATGTTATCGATACCACCTAGCAATCGATACTTTTATCGGACGCCTAGTTTTCCTTATACAGTATGTTCCATATAGGTCAGTGTGTAAGATCCATTGGTAGCGTATTTCCAACATACGTACATGTGAGTTACCGGTCGCCTTGTTAAGTGAAAACGTTGCGGGTATGTGCTGAGCACTCGTTGGAAATCGTGCAAAGAATTATTGTCCGACGCTTGGTAGACTGCTTTTCTAAGATTTGTTGGTATGTGGTTTCGATTTGTGGTTTGATTTTTGTTTAATTTAGAGCAAGATAATTTCGCACTTAAAATATTGATAGTAAGTAGGTTGAAACATAGTAATACGAGTAGCACAAAGAATTTTTAGAATTCAAGAATAAAAAAGAAAAATCTTTTATTCTGTAAGATGTATAATTTAATATACCCGTTTCCCACATAATATTTCTTTTCAAATATAACTTTATTTCAAAAGTAGATAATAAACAGTTCATTAAATTAAGTTTATATCGAAGACCATCCATCTGTTTCTATGAAAACTTCAACCATATCTGACAACATTGGATACCTACATCTTTTGTTGACTACCTAGAAATTTTAAAATCCAGTTGCCATTACCCTGATATTTTTATTAGGATATCTAATCATGCTGAAATACATATCAAAGAAGACTCCACCATCGAATATACTGGTTATCGTTCTAATTACACGACCAACTTCAGAGCTACCGAATTATCTCAAACAGAGCCACAAAAAATATTATGGCACAAAAAAAAAACTTTTCAAAAAGATTCAAATTATAGATTCTCGTCACAAACTGATAACAACAACTTCGCTGAAACAAAAATTAAGTTACAGATTTCTTTTTCTGTGTACTTTTTGAAAATCCGCTGTTATAGGAAGCCCTTATACATTTCTATTTTGATGTTAAGGGGATGCTTAAACCGTAGAAATAAATATTATATAATATTCGTTAACACATACACTGTCGGGCCAAAAATGTTGAAGAACAAACCTCCACTAGAGTGACACTAGTGGCAGCTAACGGGTTAAATGTAATCTTAATAAGTTTTGTTCTAAGCCTAGGTTAGTGCTTAGTGCTAAATGTCTTTCTATCCTACCATTTTTATTTATGTATCACATGGTCTTTTAATTCTTGCAATTACTAGCGTCTGCCCATACAAACTTTGGCCCCCGTTTTATCCCCTTAAGGGGTGAATTTTGGAAAATCCTTTCTTAGTGGATGTCTACTAACTATAAACTATCTTCCTGCTTTTCATCTTCATACGTCAAGCGATTTTTTATATTTTGTGATGTTATGAGTGAGTGAGTGACCTTCGCTTTTATATATTTAGATTAATTTATACTTATATATCATTAATATATGGTCGAGTCTTCATTGTATATATTATACAGAATATTTTAATTGAAAATAATGAATGAAATGAAAGATTGAATAACATGAATGAATAAATAAAATTAATGTTTGAATAAAATGAATGTCGTCTGATTTGAATAAATTGAATCTATTTCAAAAGCTTAAAAAAGTAAAAATCTAAAGTATCAAAACGTCTCCTTAAGCCAGAATTCAATAAAGTCTCCTTCGTCTTGTTAAACTTTTTAACGACCAACGTAACTTTCTTACTAGGAAAAAGTTATTGCGAACTACTCGTGGCTCTGAACTTGGACTGTTTCTTATCCTTTAGTATAAATGTAATAAAATATTTTTATTGAGAACCATTTGCGGGGTTTAGCGGAATTCTTGAGAATCATGAATCACCGGAAATGTTGGGCTTCATATTTTGAGAGAAATTAAATACATACATAAATAAACTCACGCCATTTTCCCGTGGAGTTAGGCAGGCATCATCGTCATACAGGCAGTAAAAATATTAACTATAATTCTATTTTTATACTATTTGCCTTCACCGATGTCAATGATGTTTTAATATATATATATATATATATATATATATTTATATATTATATATCGTATATATGAGTTTGAGTACTTGTGTACGTTTAAACTTATTTAGATATTTGTTTTAATTGATTTTAAAATCTCATATTTGATTATTTCCGTATGGACAATTTTTTGCACCTGCTTTGTTATCTCTTCATCACCTTTGGTTGACTGGTAGAGAATGCCTTAGGCATTAAGTCCGCCTTTGTACGTTTTTGTTGCATAAAGTTTAAATAAATAAATAAATAAATGTCATTAATATTCCAAGATAAAAACACAAAAAACAACCAAATTACATTATTTTTTTCTATCTGTTTGTTCCAGCTAATCTCCAAAACGGCTGGACCGACTTTGACGAGACTTTCACTAGCAGCTAGCTGATGTTATAAGGAGTAAATTGAGCTATTTTAATGTAGAAAAAGAATTAGGGTTCCGCGCAAATAAAATAAAATAAAAATGTTTGTTTCATCTCCACAAATTACATCAAGTTATAACATTATACAGTTGACAAGGAAGATTGACAAGTTTTTCGTAATTTTGTGGGAGATCTGGAGTCTAAACTAAGCCGAGGCCTGTACTATAGATCTCCAAATAAATAAACATCATCGATAACCGTCATTCACTTGACCGAAGTCACGGCATAAAGCAAATCTATAGGACTGTAGGAAATAACCCCAACAAGTGTAATTACTCTCATAAAAGATAACATTTCCTTTACAGACAAACCAATGAATCACACAACATTCATTTAACTTATGAACGTTATAAACTGCACGTATCTCTTCCGATATTTTATCTCCCGACACGCCCAAGCACGGTAGGTTGGCCGGCAACCAATCAAAATACTAAACTAGATGCTAAAGCGAGCGCAAAATGTATGTATGTAGAGCTAAATTAGTGGTTCATACAGAATCTCATTTGATCAACGTAATTGGTACATGAATTTTCTCCTAGTCTTGTTGACGACTTAACGTGAACAGTTATAGTTCTTATTAATCAAGGTAGGTACCTAAGCTTTATGTTAAGATACTAACTAGTAAGTTAGTCGGTGTAATTACTACTTCTTGTGTGTGTTTGTGTGAATCTTTATACGTGGATTGCGCTTTGGTAAGTCGACTTTGCCGTAATCTAATTAAATAAATGAGAAAGGTCATTCACTCATTTATGACGAAATATTGAAAACCGCTTGATGTAGAAAGATGAAATTTGGCAGGGAGGTAGTTTATAGTTAGTAGACGTCCGCTAAGAAAGGATTTTCCTGAATCATCTTAATATATCATCTTCTTCTTCTTCTTCTGCCTCGTTGGTCTAGTGGTCGCAAAGCGGGACTGCTGAGCTTGAGGTCTTGGGTTCGATTCCCAGGTCAGGCAAAGTACGATTGGGTTTTTCCATCAGGAATTTCTTAGTAGCTGCCTCGGAGTCTGGATTTGTGCCCGGTTGATGGCAATAGGCTCGCCCCCTATTACATGGGACTTAAACATAACTGGCGGAACGTGGGTGTATTATTAGGTACACCTCTGCCTAACCCTTCGGGGATTATAGGCGTGATGTTATGTTATGTTCTTCATATATGTAAGTACCTAGGTATATACGTAGGTATATAAACAA
Source organism: Hoplodrina blanda (assembly GCA_949316365.1). Taxonomy (NCBI): domain Eukaryota; kingdom Metazoa; phylum Arthropoda; class Insecta; order Lepidoptera; family Noctuidae; genus Hoplodrina; species Hoplodrina blanda. Next base: position 3,403,256 of record OX438590.1, read on the forward strand.
CGCGTCACGTTGTTTGTCCGGGATGGACTCCTGAACTACTCAATCATTTTTTATGTTATGAAATATGGCTTACTGTGTGTAATTTAGTCAAACTTAAAAGATAGGATAGTTTTTATCTCGATTATGGACCTCAATATCTTTACTTAATTCAAGCCACAGCAACGCGTGGCCGAGTCAGCTAGTTTATTTGTATTTCTTAACTTAAGTTATCTATCTTTATCTAAACTTTGAAATTAAGATACACTTGCACCATAAATCAATAAATATCATTAAGCACTAAACCTAGAACATCAATGCATCTCTGTCTAATTATATGAAGTTGACAGAGATAGAATGATGTTTTAAATATATTAGCATTTTATGTGTTTAGTTATTGTTATAAAATATAATTAAGTTTTAATGTTTATACATTGAAACTTAATAACCATTATATTACTGAAATTTTATTACCTCATTCACACCTTATTAGGTGTGAGTGAGATAGAAGTAGTTAATACTGTTACTCACTCTAACATAAAACATTAGAACATGGCGGTTTTTCTTTTGTTCTGTAATATACGTGTTCTATTAAAATAAACGTTTCTATAAAGTTTAAGCATTATTTCATTCATATTTCTTCTGTTATTTATCGCTGTTGGAGCAAAAAAACAAACAAATTACGTTTTATTAGTCATCATAATATAAAGGCTAATGAAATGAAAGTGAAAAATAGAGTCCATAAAATCTTAACAATAAAAACAACGCGATATTAATAGACGTATAGTATCAAGCAGCATAATGAATTATAATTATCGCGCGATAAACAGTAAAAATGGAAAGTTAACACAAAATGATTTAAAGATCGTTAAAAATTGGTTCATGATTGTGTTGATGTAGATCAGGTATGCAATTTATGAGCGATTAGCGTGGCGGGATTAAGAATATGTAACAGTTTCTGCCCGCGATTTCGTCCGGGTCAAAGTTGATTTCTATAACTATAATCTACCTTCTTGCCAAATTTCATCTTTATACATCAAGCTGTTTTCGATATATCGTGATGAGTGAGTGTATGATAACTTTCGCTTTGATATATTTAGATTCGTGTTGAGAATCACTAGCACACAGTTACCTCACTGCAAAAACGCACCTCGTATAACATAATATAACATCACGCCTGTAATCCCTGAAGGGTTAGACAGAGGTGTACCCAAGTACACCCACATTTCGCCAGTTATGTTTAAGTCCCATGTAATGGGGGGCGAGCCTATTGTCATCAACCGGGCACAAATCCAGACTCCGAGGCTACTTTGAGACATTCCTGATTGAAGAACCCAATAACATCGAATCCGAGACCTCGTGCTCAGCAGTCGCGCTTTGCGACCACTAGAACAATGAGGGAGTCACCTTGTATTTTGTAAACAAACGAAACAACTATGTACAAAAAACATGACATGACACGGAACAACGATTGGGGTCGTTACCAGTCCCCTGCGATTTATGTGAAGAGATGTTCTGGGGGCAATAAAACGCAGTACGGTGAATGGCACGATCCTACGTCACTGACACATAGAAAACTGTTTACACTTTGCTTTTTGTTATAACATGTGTGGGTTTTCATTCAGCTGAGTTTGTTAAAGTATATATTTAATTAGTTTCTTGATTTCCAGGTCGGACAAAGTGTAAATGACAAAGTGTAAGTGAAATGTGGCTGTACTAACAGGTACACCTCTGCCTAACTCTTCGGGGATTACAGGCGTGATGCTATGTTTGTTATGTTATGTGTTCTTGAATTCTTGACCAGACAATCATCCACCCACTACAGTGCCCAGTGTCCCTACACTTGCACTGCTTAGAGGACGGTAACAACACTACTAATGCCGCGATAAATGACCTACTAGGACAAACAATTATAAGAATAAAGTCAAACTAAAAATCAACGCTAACATATCATTAACAGAAAAGAATAGCAGAGAAGCAATAAAAAATATTTTCCACTTCCCTCCAAACAAATAGGAGACAGAACAGAACTAGGCCAATAGGAAAAGGAATGTTTACAATAGGGAGAAGCCCAGATTGTCAAGCACCACGGATTGTAGGTAATTAACATTAAATTGATGGGTTCTTAATTTGAATTGATACATTTGATTCCAGTAATAGGTCTACTAGGTCTAATAGGTCTACCAGTAATAGGACTTCGAAAGTCGGATTTGTTTTCGAGAGCAACGTTCTTATTTCATTCTCTGGTCTGATTTACTACCAATTCGTTCATAAAGGTCTGTCCAGCAATCCATAGAAATATACATAAGTAAAATCAGGCTAAAAGCATATCAAATCAAGCTAATATCCAAGCAAATACTAACGAGAAATCTTATAGAATATAGGATTTTAATAACAATAAATTTTGATATCACCAAGTTTTCTAATAAGCCGCGGAACGACCAGAAAATCGCTACAATTCGCGTCATAAACTTGTTTATGTACAGAACCGCATAAATTGGCGTTTAAGTCTAAGATTGCGCACTAGATTAAAATCTTTCATCGGCCTGTGTCCCAGTTAGGAAGCCCTACTGGGCTTGTGTGAGGGCGCGTTTATATTTGGTCGAGTTTAGCTGCGATTGTGCGACGGTAAAGTTCACATATTTTTGTTCGCGTCAAAGTTAATCTATTTTCAACCAAGTCGCACAATTTTCCGCGATAAAAAGTAACCTATGTTCTATTCCAGACTATTATCAATCTGTGTGCCAAATTTTATCCAGATCAGCTCAGCCGTTCTGGCGTAATTGAGTAACAAACATTCATTGAAACTTTCGCATTTATAATAGCAGTAAGATAAAATTTTCTATGCTATGTAACTTTTCATACCTGCTTTTTTATGAGCGAAAGCAACATGCTATATTTACCCGTGTAACAGCCCTATTAAATGATCAATGATATTTATTATGTAAATAGATTAACAATAACACTTTCACACTTCATTTTTTTTTAATTAGACGAGGTTGGTATTTCCTTGCCGACTACTCTCAGAAGAAACATATAAACAAACTCACAAACAAAGATACAGTCTTTTTTTAATTTTACAAAGTTCTTTTTCTTTCTCAATTTTCAATGACGCAAATTTCCATAATCACCACGCATGGCAGACAAAATGGTTGAAAAAACGTCAAATTAAGGCACTGATATCCGTCTTTTATGTGTGCTGCTGACCCAGCGAGCTTCGTACCGCCATATTTTTTTTTCTTTTATAGCAACCTTTTCCTTACAATAACAAACGCACCAAAAAAGAATTAGTGAAATCGGTTCAGCCGTTCACGCATGATGCCGAGACCAAGGGAAATAGGAATTTATTTTTATATGAACAGATTATTTATATTTAAATTTTCTAGCATAAAATTGCCTGTCAATGCATGTGAACGCACCTTGACTATTACTTATTAAAGCGAAGACGCAGTGTGACCATCACAAGCTATCCCATTCAAACGGTTTTAAGAAGATAGTGGTAAATATTGTTTAAATGGCCTACACATTTGGCTCGTTCGTCATTTAACTTTTGCTTGTTCTGGACGGTTAAATTGATGGTCGCATACAATTGTGATTTGAAGCATTGATTACTAAACTTAGAAATGGAAATCCTTTGAAAGATTCCAAATGAGGAAGAAACCTTTGTACCTAACCAGCTGTAAGTTTGAAGAGGTAAACAATATTTCTCGGCAAACCCTTTGGTATTGCAAGTCAATGGGCTCAAAATAATGCGTCGCGTAAATACTCAGTACCATTCTGAAGTTAAAATCTGACAGAATAATAATATCAACTTATTTGACAAGTGTCAGTGTTTCAGATTTTAAATTCAGAAAGCCATTTCGAATTTCTACAATCAGTTTTACAACCAAACACCTCTGAGTATGAAACCATAATGTTGTGTATTTTATTTACAATATTTTTCGTCTTCCCATTATTTTGCTGCCGTATGGATTCTCCGTTAGTTCTACTGCCTTTGATTTTGATCACTGCTGGGCAAAGGTTCTTCCAGAAACTTTACTCCAGCAACATCATACCAGCCCTTGTTGTACGCATCCAGATAATCGCGCATCTTTCTGCACCGTCCTCGACGACGTCCATCTTCAAGCACACATTGCGTGAAGACTCTTGCCCAGCTGTCACTATGCATGCGGCTGAATTGGCGGGGTTTTTTTTTTAATCTAGGTATTAGATGGTTTTGCTCTTGACTCTAATATAGGTCAGAGGAGACAGAGACAAAGTCTACGATGGAGTGAGTTTACCACGAAGAAGCCTGTGCATTCTAACTTTAAAGATACTCGTATTAGGGTCGAATCCGAATGCGTTTGGAAAGACAGACGAAGGCAGAGAGTTCTACTTTTTTACTGTGCGCATTATAAAAGACATTTTTTTTTATTTTTTTTTCATTTTTTTTTAATGCACAATGTACACAACATAGTTTACACGCTAGGCTTAAAACTAGTGAGTACATTACCCTGTTAGGGCGCAGCAAGATTACTTAAGACTAATAATATTGCTATATATATACATATCTATTTATATAATATATTATATTATATTTTAGGACCTTTTACCATGAAAATATTTATAACTTAAATTTAGCTTTATATATTATAAGGAAGAAAGGAAATTTGGAACATTTGGAACAAGAAGAAGAACATTTGGAAACGCTTAGTGCGAATAAGGTGCAGGTGTGTGTGTTTCAATATAATTACTTAAAAAGCTTCTTCAGAAAGGTCAGGTGCGGAGTACTCGTAACCGGCGTGCTTGTATGACGAGATGTGTGAACGTAGATGAGGCGAAAGGAGTATGTAAGGATCGTAGCAGGTGGCGTTCTGTGATTTCTGCCTACCCCCATGGGAAAAAGGCGTGAGTTTATGTATATATGTACTTAAAAAGTTTTTGTCATTGTGGTTGTTATCCTATATTCCCATTAACTAAATACACTACAATATAATTGTAGATCAGTACCTACCGATAATGTTAGTAGTTTAATCTGGTCTAATGGACTCATAAAATTAAATGGTAACACTGATGTTAGAGCGCAAACGTTACAATGTTGCCAAGTAATGAACCTTATCTTTTATCTTCACGCTCTTTTGGGTTTTATGGGGTGCAGGCTTTAAGGTATAAGCGGATTGCAATGACATCCATGTTTCCATCTTTCATTCATGTGTCTTTGGATTTTATCACTCGGAAGAAGTTACCAAATACATCAAATTTCAAAGACCAAGCGCACTAACAGCCAAACTCTGGGCTGCTACTGAGAAATCTCCTAATGGAAGAACTCAATAGCCTTTTACCTGAGTCTGGAACCTAACCAAGGACCCCACGTTGGGCAGTCGCGCTTGCGACCACGCGACCAGCGGAGAAGTGAAACTCACTTTTAGTCCTATTATAATTATAACATCAATTGTGTAGTACAATTCTGCACATTGTAACATGAATGTACCTATTCAAATGATTGTAAAACACGTTTTATCTATTAAGAATTAGTATTGAGTATTTTGCCCGAATGGGTAATAAATACCTAATAATACGAGTATATTCTTCATACGATTTGACTTTGACTTTCAAAGTTTTATGAAAATCTATGTATATAATGAGAACCTATAATGTTTCCTAATGAAATGCCTCGCTGGTCTAGTGGTCGCAAAGCGCGACTGCTGAGCATGAGGTCTTGGGTTCGATTCCCAGGTTCGATTTCCAGGTCGGGCCAGTGTTATTAGGTTTTTCCATCCAGAATTTCTTAATAGCAGCCTCGGAGTCTGGATTTGTGCCCGATTGATGGCAATAGGCTCGCCCCCTATTACATGGGATTTAAACATAACTGGCGAAATGTTGGTGTACTTATGGGCACACTTCTGCCTAACCCTTCGGGGATTACAGGCGTGATGTTATGTTATGTTCCTAATGTAAACACAAAGTACAAATTATATTTGTAACAATATTATACAAACATTTGGTACAAACTTTGGGATCTAAAACCTAACTCAAATCCTAACCCATTTAACGCAAGCATGACCTAAATACCCGTCGAACAAATAAATGGAGACTAAACACGAAATGTATTACCTAATATTGAACCTTAAAGCGCTGCGGGCGAACTAAAGCGATTGCAGCTATTTGTTGAGTGTTGGAACCCGATATGAGAACGTCTTGGTTACAGCTTTCAATTTTTGTGTTACCAACAACAATATAAATATGGATGAAAATCTAAAGATAGACTGCCTCGTTGGTCTAGTGGTCGCAAAAGCGTGACTGCTGAGCATTAGGTTTTGGGTTCGATTCCCAGGTCGGGAAAAGTGTTATTGGGTTTTCCATCAGGAATTTCTCAGTAGCAGCCTCAGAGTCTGGATTTGTGCCTGGTTGATGGCAATAGGCTCGCCCCCTATTACGTGGGACTTAAACATAACTGACAAAATGTGGGTGTACTAAGGGTACACCTCTACCTAACCTTCGGAGATTACAGGCACAGTGGTATGTTTAGTGACAAAAAAAAATTTACAAAGCATATAGTGAGGTGTCACTACACCTCACTATATGCTTTGTAAATTTTTTGAATTCTGAGTCACTACACACTTGTAGTGACTCAGAATTATAGCCAAAAATAAACCAGCAAATCTGCCTATCAATCTGTGATAGCTACATCATCACACTTAAAACAAAACGATCATCCGTATTACACATAAAATCGAAATCAAACATTCATGACTCCCGATCGTTACAGCATTTAAATCGATTACCCATTACGTTTATCTATACATATAAAATGCTCTGTCCTGAATGACTGACTGACTGACGGATCAACGCACAGCCTAAACCGCTGATCGTAGAGACATGAAACTTGGAGGGTGTGTTCTTTGTATGACGTAGGCATCCGATAAGAAAGGATTTTCCAATATTCACCCTCTAAGGGGATGGAAAAGCGGTGCAAAGTTTGTATGGAGAAACGTCGCGGGCAGAAACTATACACATCAAAAGTGTCTAGGGATCAAGATGTATTTGGTAATAATAATATATTGATCCCTAGACACTTTTGATGTGTGTAGTATATACATATAAAATGCTTTGTCATAACTGACTGACAGACAGATCAACGCACAGCTTATACCGGTGATCGTAGAGACCTCAGTGTGTTCTTTGTATGACGTAGGCATCCGATAAAAAAGGATTTTCTAAAACTCACCTCTCAAAGGGGGTAGAAAAGGGGTACAAAGTTTGTATGGAGAAAACAACCTTGACGCAGACGAAGTCGCGGGCAGAAGCTAGTGTTAGTATACAACGAAAAGCGTACTTATATGGTTCTAATGTAATTCGTAACACGAAAACCTTTAATAAATTAACATATAAATCGAATAAAGGCTATGAATGTGTGGTATTAGCATGGAAGACTTTGCCTCAGGGATAGCGGGAGCGAGGGCGACGGAGTGTCGCTAATTTTAAGCTTCAAATAAGACCAAAAGGTAATCAAAGCAAGAGGTTAACGATGAGGAAAATATGAATGACAAATTGGTAGGTAATCCGACTACAATGCATATTAAAATTGTTCTATCTTAAGGCGATTAACACACGGCACCGCGCACCGCCGCGGTTTGCGGTGAAGCGGATCTCATGTTGCATTTAGTTGCGATAGTTGACGTCATATGAATAGTATCGATAGTCTATCGATAGTATCGATAGTATGATATAGGGCAATAGTATTGATATACAAAAATAGTATCGATAGTATCGAAGACCAGCATATGTTTAGGAGCAATACTATCGATAGTATTGATAATATCGATAGCTCACACAAAGTAATACTATCGATACTATTGCTTCCAATCAATAGTATTAGTTAATTTGTGCTATCGATATTGTTACTAGTTTTCGACGTCATCTATCGATAAGGAAACTATCGATAGTTGGGCAACTCTGATTGCATTGGCCTCTATGAAATCCGTTGATGCCTAATCGGTGTAATCTACTTTACCGCCACCGCCCTCCGCGGCGGTGCGCGGTGCCGAGTGTTAATCGCCAGTCTTGTGTATATGACTGCTTCGTTGGTCTGGTGGTTGCAAAGCGCGACTGTTAAGCATGAGGTCTTGGGTTCGATTCCCAGGTCAGGCAAAGTGTTATTGGGTTTTTCCATCAGGAATTTCTTAGTAGCAGCCTCGGAGTCTGGATTCCTTCCCGTTGGCTGGCAATAGGCTCACCCCTTATGACATGGGACTTAAAACAAAACTGGCGAAATATAGGTGTACTAATGGGTACACCACTGCCTAACCCTTCGGATCAACATTTGAAAACATCAATCGGTTTCTAAGAAAACTTCAACTATATCTGACGGCCGCGATTACTAATCTCTTTTATTGAATATACAATTGTACACGTCATACTTAAGCATCGAGAAAATTATTGAATGAAAAATGGTTTTACTACATGATCATAATCTTTCTTCACGCCGTCATAGAGACCACGGTCTCAAGCAATAACGTTATTATAAAACATAATAATAATAAAACGATAATAACACGTTTAACGTTAAACTCTATGGTTGTAGTTGTTATTGGTTTTATTGCTTACTTAACATGTTATTTGTTATTTACATTCAGAGATCTCACCTCTGAGAAAATCGCTTTGAATATGATTGTATTGTTAATGTTTCTCTAATAGATGTTTATGGTATTTTCCATTAAATAACCCTATCGAAAAAAGGGTCATTTGACGAGATGTATGAACGTGGATGAGGCGAAAGGAGTACCTATGTAAGTATCGTAGCAGGTGGCGTTCTGTGATTTCTGAACGCGTCTGATCTCTAGAGCACAATAAAGGAACAAACATACATACATAAAATCACGCCTGTAATCACCCGCATTTCGCCAGTAATAGGGGGCGAGTCTAGTCATCAACCGGGTACAAATCCAGGCTCCGAGGCTGCTACTGAGAAATTCCTGATGGAAGAACCTAATAACACTTTGCCCGTCCTGGGAGTCGAACACAAGATCATGCTCGGCAGTCGCGCTTTACAACCACTGGACCAACGAAGCAGTCAAATAGGTACTTACTTATATAATAGACCGGACACATTACCCGTTCATCAAAAAATGAGCCATTAGAATACATTCAAATTTTAAATCTCAATACGTATTGTTTCTTTATCAAATAAGGCAAGTAAAGAGAAATAGACTTTACCTAAGTTAAGTTGCGTCACCACAGATGCGTCCACGCAGTACATTATGTCCCCCCCTTTACGTTTACCGGGAAATAGTTACATCCATAAAACGCACATACCTATTTACAGTATGTCATCTCGGTAAATCCATAAAACCTGACTCCGGAAAGGGATTTATGATCCCCAACGAGCTAAATAGAGCTTCAATTAGAGCTTTAATCGTACATGAAAGTACTTAAAATCGTGTTGCGTTCACTGTAAATACTAGTACAAGTAAACCTATCTGGTTTTATAACGTTTTATGATGTGTTTTTGTTTTTTATTCCGAGAAGTGTTTAATTGATTTTTGTTAAATCATTTTATTTTTAATATTTAGCATAACATCTAAATACTTATTTTATTAAAATTATTACAAAAATAAAAACAAAAATAAAAACAGATAGATACATAAATGTACCTATCTATTTTTATTTCTGTAATAATGTGTATTGTAGGTATGTATTTGTTGTTATTTTAGGAAAAAGATATCTTTTCCTTAGTTTTAAGTTGGCTTGTAAACTTTACATTTACCGAAGTATACAATCAATATATTTTAATTTAGTTCATGTGGCGATTACCTTTAAGTAATTTTTACAATGTTTAAAGTTTATAAGACATTTTTTTAGGTATGACTTCTTCCGCTCAGGGCGGAGCGGAAGGGATATCACTACACTGCTACACTAATATTGTGAAGATTTTTTTTTTTGTTTGTAAGAGGTAATCTCTGAAAGTATATTCTGATCCAAATTACAAAAATTCTTTTTGTAATTGAATTTTGCCTTGCCTTGTGATATAGGCTATATTTTATAGTATACTTGACCTACACACGGACAAAATTGCGGCCAGAAACAAGCAATATTAAAAAGAAGAAATTTTTGTTTGTGGCAAAGATTAGTAAGTCAACACTGCATTTACTTGACTTCCACGCGAACGAAGTTGCAAGAAGCTAGTTAATAAACCGATTATTTTTCAGTCTAAATTGAGCAATAATATTAGATAGCATATTCACATACGAAACACTAAAAGACTGTATCGTTTCGTTTTATTAACCGTAGTCGTAAAAACAATAGCGTTCCGCGTTAAGCGGATATAAAACCATAAAATATTATATTATATCCTATATTAAACGTAGCATATAGTTCCCCCAGAGGAAATCAAAGCCAAGTAAACGCGTGACGAACATAAAACTGTAAGATGTTTCAATAAAAATTTTATTTATTGTCACTGAAGGAAATTACTGTAGTCTACGATCAGTCTAAGAAATTATACGGTTTATAAGGAATTTCCGTTTATAAGGTAAGGTTTTATAAGGAATTTTTCTTTTTTCCATGAGGAGGAATGACGACCTAGTAAAAGTCGCGGGGAACCGCTGGATGAGGGCAGCACAGGACCGGCTATCTTTAAGGCGCTTTGCACATAGAGCAACTAAATATTGCAACAACTGGCAACTAGCTGGCAACTAGCTGTTTACATATATTTCAATTGGACTGCGCACACATAGCAACTCGAGTTTCGAGTTCCGGCGATCGTCAACAGTTTTCAGTTGCTGCAATCGATGACTAAGTTAGTTGCTAATTGCCGCAACTAGCAACTGTTAAATATTATACCGGTTTTTAAAGCTGCCGGTTTCCTCAACCGTCAATCGCAACGCGACGGGCGATTTCACACCGTCCCTCCCTCTCTCTGTGCCCGGCAATGCCAGTATCGCTACAGCAACGACATACGGGAACTCGGCTGTAAAAGTTGCTCATAGATTGCCATAAAGTTGCGGCAACCGTAAACGTTATAGCAACTATCAACTTTTACAGGAAACTTTTTAAGAGTTGATATTTGCCTCAACTTAAGTTGCTCCATGTGCAAAGCGCCTAAAGGAATCCTATGTCCAGTAAATGGACGAGAATCGCCTTTTTACCGACTTCAAAAAAAGGAGGAGGTTCTATATTTAATTGTAAGTGTTTTTTTATACATGCTCAAAGATTCCTCCGCTAATTTGTCGACCGACATTCAATTACAAAATCCGATTTTTACAGAATATCACTGCTGTTTTCTAAAGTTGTACCCCCACTTCTGACGTATTATGTCTAAAATATATTGTATGAGAATCACACTAAAAACACTAAAAATGGAACTTTACCCATGTAAAATATCTGACGTCGGTGCGACTGTAATACATAAAATATACCTTATAGGTACACACAGCAAAACAGATAGGTATGCAGGGTCGTCAGATATAGTTGAAGTTTTCTTAGAAACCGATGGATGTTTTCGAATGTAATTTAATTTAAAACGTAGATAATAAATAGTTCTTTATTTAGTTTAAGTTTCAGTCAAAGACATCCATCGGTTTCTTAGAAAACTTCAACTATATCTCACGACCCTGCATAACTATCGGTTTTGCTGACTGTACATAAAATAAGATTCAAAACGATCTAGCCAAGTTCAGCGTCGCCCAAAACACAGTCTAGACGCATTTTAATCAAAATTCCGACACATACATCTCCGGGCTTTCTTTATGAGCGTGACATATTCAATCATCGGCTTCGCTCGGCCATTTTCGGTGTCCGAACTTTTATTTAACGATTGGTCGATCGTAACCCGAAGATCGATGGTTCCACGAAGCCCGCTTTATTACAGAATCTCTGAAAACCGCAACTTTCTGTCGTAAATTGGGATCTCTTTACAACATACTAGAAGATGTTCTCTGTAGAATCCTCTGTTGTAGGTAATATTGACAGTTGTGTGCTATAAATAGATATTATTCTATTTGACGACATGGTGGGCGCAGTGGCTGGGCGACTGGCTGCTGGGTAGCGTGTGGCGGGTTCAATTCTCGCATGGAAGAAATATTTGTATGGGCTACAGATATTTTCTGGTTGTTAATCTCGCAAAACTGGAATATCGTTCGACCAATTTGAATATTCCTTTTTATAATATAAAATAAAAGGGCTTTAAAGGTAGACCGCCTTATTATAAGACCAGGTTAAACCTTCAAGCCAGTTTTCGGATTTCGAACTTTATTTCGATAAAGATGAAGTTTGTAATACATTGGCGCAATGGTTTAAACCTGGTTTAAGCAAAGATAAGGCCTTATTAGAGTCTAAAAGTTTAAACCTTAGGAAACTTTTTTTTTAGGTATAATACCAACTTGTTTTTATTTTGGGCTTCTGTAAACTAATTTTGTTATGTTATGTGTATCACTTTTACGTGAATAAACAGTTTTTCTTTCTTTTTTTCTTTCTAGAATAGAACATGGGACGATGTTTACCCAGTACCGACAAGTCAGATTTATAGTAGGTAATCTAGTGAAAGATTTTATAGTGTCTTTGCCATGACCATGCAGTAAAATGTTTTCTACTCCGAGGCCTAATAAATGACGTCATAAACTAGGATTTATGACTCTAGTTTTCAATCATCATGTATTGAATGACGTAATTAAAAATTTCCGACTGCCTCGTTGGTCTAGTGGTCGCAAAGCGCGACTGTTGAGCATGAGGTCTTGGGTTCGATTCACAAGTCGGGCAAAGTGTTATTTGTTGTTTTTGGGTTTTCCATCAGGAATTTCTCAGTAGCAGTCTCAGAGTCTGGATTTGTGCCCGGTTTGCAATGGGCTTGCCCCATATTACATGGGACTTAAAAAAACTGGCGAAATGTGGGTGTACTAATGGGTGCACCTCTGCCTACCCTTGCGGGGATTACAGGCGGGGCTTTTAAAATTTTTACTGCCTCGGTGTCAAAATTACACGTAATTAAAAAGCTTTTACTGGATAACTGGCTAAAAAAAGCCAAGTAGATAAATATCATTTTACTTTTGTGATATTTAGTGATAATTCTGCGTGATTTCACGGTAGTGGTTTCTCTAGCTAAGCAATATTTATGTCCCAGCTCGCTTACCGACTGCCCATAAAGTTCCGAAGACGCTTACAAATCAGTTTTCTTTTACAATTCACCGCTTTTTCCTGTTTAATTACTGAGATTGCGGTAATTTGCTGTTACGTGTTTATGGATGAGAGAGCATGGATGCCTGTTTGTACAGCTGGTTCTGTTGTTTTCTCTTCGATGTTGGTTTTGTGAAAGTCAAAGTCAAAAGTCAAATTAATCGATTAGAACATAAAGGTTGATTCACATTCACACATAATATCATTGAAGCCACAGTACCGGCGCAGTTCAGGCACTGTCCCGTATCAGTTAGGTATATAATTATTCTTTTATACATTCTCTTTGAAGGCGTTCCAATTCCAATTTCCAACACATTGCAGGTCGCCGCAACTTCATGATGACGATTCTCCAAAAATCATTTCTTACCAGGACAGAAGGAACTAGGAACGTACCTGTCAACAATATAAAAGAGAATCATTATTATTATGTTAATTTATTTATTTATTAAGGTTTGCCAACAGCTTCTGTATATACAGGTACATGACATCTTAAATATAACAAATTATTTGCTACAGTCTTATACAGTCCCCAATAAGACAATAAGCCAAGCAGCATATCTAGAATTAGGTAACACATAACAATTGTTAGTAAGAATTATAGTTAAAAGTTTGTACATACATAAGAACTATTTTGCTTCCCTATTTATCTTCTTTATATGTAAAAAAAAGCAGTTTCTGTATGTTTGCGTCTGCAAGATTCTTAAAGTAATCGACGTATTAACTTAAACTTTTTGAATTGTTAAGGAGTCGGTCAGTTAGTCAGATAGCTGAAGCTAGTCCGTTGTTTCGAAACGGAGGTAGGCTTTTATAGAGAAGAACGAGGAAGAAACTACAAAATCCTAGTTATTCTTATTGCTAATTGGATATTCTTGTTGCTTCTTTAAGTGAAAACAGTGAAGGTGACAGCCACATTAATATTGTAATAGATTAATGCCCAGTTTCTCGCATTAAAAATTAATGAGACGAATTGTCAAGCGCGCGTAAGCTGCAGCAGCTGTGATCGACTGTTAATAATTTAGTCAAGAAAGCAGCCAAGACCAGGCATAGTAGAAGTTATATGGAAAGACGTTAATACCAAGATATAGAGTACATAAATAAATTACCAGAGTCGTAACATGAGGATATACGATACTTCGTTACTGTAGGCCTTGCGAGAGCGCGCAGACGTGACAGTATTCTATTCGAGTAGATTTTCGAATTGACAATACGACTGTCCTTTATTTTGTAGAAAGATAGATTAGAAAGAAATAAAGAGAGAAAGAAAGAAAAAAGTCAGCATGAAAGAAAGAATAAATGTTTACTGACAATGATCATGTAGGTACACACAAAAGTAGGTATATCGAAAAGGTTATTCAATTAAAATACAAAATAAACTGCCTCGTTGGTCTAGTGGTCGCAAAGCACGACTGCTGAGCAAGAGGTCTTGGGTTCGATTCCCGGGTCGGGCAAAGTGTTATTGGGTTTTTCCATCAGGAATTTCTCAGTAGCAGCCTCGGAGTCTGGATTTGTGCCCGGTTGATGGCAATAGGCTCGCCCCCTATTACATGGGACTTAAACATAACTGGCGAAATGTGGGTGTACTAATGGGTACACCTCTGCCTAACCCTCCGGGGATAACAGGCGTGATGTTATGTTATACAAAATAAACAAAAAACATTATTGTGTACCCTACAGCTGCGCCAAATAGGTCCAGTTAAAAAAAAAATGTCAGATTACTTATGCCTGACAACAAACACAATTAACAAAGCCTTCAAACTTAGCAAATATTATGTGCGAAACGTTATTTCCAATTTTCGATCGAAATTCAAAAAAAGTCGATCGAATTCATGTCCATTTTTTTCTGCACGCTCATGCTAGGCTCTCAGAAGTTAAATAAAAATGTATACAGAGAAGGAAATCCGGATAATTAAGATAAGTTGTGTGAACTCAGTGATGTTTCCTTTGGGATTTATTGGTCTTATCTTCAGGGAATTAGGATTTATGGTTTAAGACGAAGGCGTTCAGTAAGATATCATGTAATTTATTCTCTAAGTAACTAAGAGCGAAGAAAATGATTTTATATATCATAAAGAATGCCTTTTTTTATGCTTTTAGACGGAAAGCAAGCTGATTGGCCCACCTGATGTTAAGTGGTCATCACTGCCTATCTATCTAAAAGTAAGGAGTAGGTGTGGATTCAACCTGCGCGCGATAACCAACATTCACGTGAACAAGGTTGTACAGTAGCGGTCATAAGTGCAGTAGCATGCTAAGGTTTGAATTGCTGTGAACACGGGGTACAGGCCATACCTACATCTGTGTGTATAAGTTATGTATTCAAAGTTAAATTCAAAGTCAAATCATTTATTTAATTAGGCCATTATAAGGCACTTTGAACGTAATATAACACAGTACCTACGTACTTACACCTCAAAATTCGCACACGACGTCGAAAGGTCGTAAGTTTGACCAAAGTGTCAATCGATTTGCTTTGTAAATTGCTACTCCACTTATGACCGCTACTGTACATAACGTCATACATACATGACATGTACATGTTATGTACATTGTGTGGTTATGCAACGTATTTAGACCACATGCATCATGAATACGGTGGACATCGAGAATTCGTGACTAGACCGCACGGATTAACGGATTTGCGAGGCTAATTCAGACAATCAGTACAATGGACTAATTCTTTGTTCTGATAATCCATATTTCCGTATTATTAGATTAGGCAAGAATATAGAACATTCTTAACATAACCTCTGCTGACCCGTAACGACTGTTAATAACCATTCAAGGCCCGGCTGTCATACTGGTATGACACTACCGGTACTGACCTTATTGGTGAGGTTCTTCAGAAAGGTCAGGTGCGGAGTACTCGTAACCGGCGTGCTTGTATGACGAGATGTATGAACGTAGATAAGGCGAAAGGAGTATGTAAGGATCGTAGCAGGTGGCGTTTTGTGGTTTCTGCCTACCCCCATGGGAAAAAGGCGTGAGTTTATGTATGTATGTAGAACAATAGAAAATCAATTACGTGGGACTTGAGTAATGAAGGATCCATGTATGTCAACCGGGACCAACCGCTTAACGTGCTATCCGAGGCTCGGAGGAGTCTCGGTGTGTAAAGATAATCACCCATCCACAAACTAACCCGGGCAAGCGTAGCTTAACCTAATGGATCGACCCGTGCGGCTGTTTAAGCCATGAGCTTCTAAATGTTATGATTATGTAATAAATTAGAATAAAGGCAGGAGCATAATAAAAGATATAAAATAGAAGAAAGTTATAAAAGTGTTATACTGTACCCTCATTTGCTTCTAATAAGTAATAAAACTTTATGAACAACGTAACGTTATATTAATAAAGGTTCAACCGCTCGCTTTGATTACCTATTAATTATCCATAAATCTTGATTGAGCTGTGATACCAGCTTTACATAAACTACATACTTTCTTTATAAGATAACTCCATGGCTAGTATAATTAGAGACTGCATTAGGTACCTAATGTTAACGAGAGCTAGTAGTATAGGTACATACCAAAGTAATTTTATGATTATTTGAACCCAAAAGCTTAACCACAAAATCGTGTGAGTTCGTAAATATTAGCTAGCTACAAGCACTCTCCCCGCGATTTAGTTCGCGTGATTTTCCTTACGGATCCCTAACTTTTTTAAAATATAATATAGCCTATGTCACCCGGGGATAGTGTAGCTTCCCAACAGTGGAATAATTTTTCAAATCGGTTCAGTAGTTTCGAAGCCTATTCAATGCAAACAATCAAATCTTTCCTCTTTAAAATCTATACTAATATTATAAAGCTGCAGTGTTTGTTTGTTTGTTTGTTTGAACGCGCTAATCTCTGGAACTACTGGTCCGATTTGAAAAATTCTTTAAGTGTTAGATAGATTAGTTATCGAGGAAGGCTATAGGCTATATGTATACCATCACGCTACGACCTACGGGAGCGGAGCAGTAACTAGAGACGCGGGTGTAACCGCGGCGGACAGCTATATTAGTATACCTAAATAGCGACCCGCCTCGGCTTTCTACGAGTGAAATGTAGATACATAAACCTTCCTCTTGAATCACTCAGTCTATTAAACGTAACTTAAGTAACTAACCAGAAGCTAGAAATGAAAGAAAGAAAGAAAGAAAAACTATTTATACACGAGAAAATTACGCATATAACATGAAAGAAAAATTGAACACAAAAACAAAATAAAAACAAGCTGGTATTAAATATAAAAAACAAAAATAAGAAACACAAAAAAAAAACACAAAATAAATAAACACAAATACCTACCTACATAGCACAAGGAGACACAAAAACACAAAATAAATAAACACAAATAGGTACCAACATAGCACAAGGAGGCCTTTATATGTTCAGATTTGTCTCTAGCCAAAAGTTTACTGTTGAAAACCACAGACAAGCTCCGGAATCTCCTGCGGTACTCGCTAGTGGTTATGTTAACTAATGTTTGTATTAATTAATCCAAACTGTTACAAACTTATCTGAAAGACAATTTTGAGACCACTCTCTGCCCTTGTTTATCTATAGGTACTTCTTATTACATAGTATAAAGTAGTGTAGTAGTGTGAAGTAGTGTAGTAGTGTGTGTGTCTTTTTGTTTTACCATCAGGATACTAGCAGCGTCGTAGTCTGGATTTGTGTCCGCTCGATGGCAATAGGCTCGCCCCCTATTACATGGGACTTAAACATAACTGGCGAAATGTGGGTGTACTAATGGGTACACCTCTGCCTAACCCTTTGAGGATTACAGGCAAGATGTTATGTTTATGTACATAGTATAAAACGACGTCGCGTCCCGCCGAGATCTTTTAAACTACGCAACGGATTTTAATGTGGTTTTCATCAATAGATAGACTTATTCAACAGAAAAGTTCATAGCGTAATAAAATTAGTATCTACTACTATCTACATTACACCCGTGCGAAGTCGGGGCGAGTCGCTAGTAAACATATAAAAAAAATATTATATATCCACCGAGTGTGCACGACACTTTCAAAATGTCAGAGCAGCGTCTCCGCTCTCCCACAGGTCTCATTTGACATTTAATACTTATCGTCGAAATGATCGACTTCCATACAGTTATAATGAACTATGAATGAGGTTAATCCAATTACTATGTCGATAACACTGTTATACTTACAATATTTTTATGATGATAAGTACCAAATTCTAGTTGTAGCTGAGAGATGAAATTATTATTTCCATCAATCTTCTTTAATTGTTCTACGATTTCTTATCAATGTGTAAAGTATATGAGCAACATTGGATTAAATATCGGTAGAATAATAGCAGAAAAAACCCAGATTCTCCATATCTAGACAATTTTAATGTTTAATATTTCATCACAACATCTTTTGAGACAAGCATCATAAAACTTGGCTTACAATGTTGATAGAAAACTCGTGTTATAAAATCTGAAAACTTGGCAGACGGCGGAAGTGGCGATGCATTATACAATGAACATGTTTTTGGTGAGACGCCAAAAGTGAATATAATAATAATATTCCCTAGACCGATTTCGGCCACGGTGACCAATCTCACTGGGGCTAGCCAAGTCCGGGGTCGCGGGACGTCTTAACAGGATACCGTGGCCCCGGAACGTAAAGGGCAACAGAAGGAACAGGGTGGTTTTTTAGTCAGTAAAAGTCGGACAGTCCCTTCCGCCCCACCCAGGGCGGAAGGAGTCATAATTATGATGATTTTTACCACCACAAAAAAAAAAAGGCTAGCCAAGTACGCAGAAGATATTATAGTGCAGTGTGTGCAAACACAGGTCTACTCCCTCTTCCCTCACTCTCATAGTCCGAAAGGACAGCAATCCGATACAACCCCGGGTGAAATCAGGCGCAGGACCAACCGCTTTACGTGCTTTCCGAGAAACAGGGATGTCACACCACCAACTTCGAAATTCCGAGCTGCTACTGAGAAAACCCTAATGGTAAGAAACCCAATAACACTTTTCCCCGACCTGGAAATAAAACCCATGACACCAAAGGTTCAGATAAAAGTATTTCTCTTTCAAGAATTTATAAGTGTGTGTTTCTTTTTGTATTAATTGTTGTTAATGTAATTGGTTTTTGGAAGCCATATTAACATAAATAAATAATAATAAATAAATAAATAATAAGTAATGGAAACCGCAACAGATAAAGAAAAAAATTTCCAAGATTTACATTTTTATTATTTTTGTGTTTGCATTCGGAAAAGGAAGTTGGTGTCAGTTTGAGAATGGAAGATAAACGTTTTAAACTAAATATTATTACTGCAAATAATGCTCAGAACATTTTGGAAGAATGAGGCTAATTGGTTTTGGCACTAAACCAGCTGTACTATTTGTTTTCTTATTACTTCACTACAATTTATGTATAGTTTTTATCCATATTATCTGTCTATAATAAAATAACACAACCCTATTACTGTCATAATGCATGGCAAACGCCTCTTCTCATACAGAGAAGGCACGAGCATTGATTACCACGCTTGCTCAAGGCAGATAGACGATTTCAGACTTATATTAATTTATAAGTCCCGGTTTCCTCACGATGTTTTTCCTTCACTGATGTCGAACATAAACTAAGAAAGTGCATATGAAATAGTAACTGTCATAATTATTGTAACTTGTCAGTGCCGGGTTGCGAGCCCACAGCCTCGTGCATGAGAGGCGGATGCTTTAACGACTGGGCCATCACGATATTAATGTTATCTATCTATATCTTTTTTATTTATCTGTCTAATTTTTATTGATCCATGGATTTTAGATTCGCGTTGTTGATCTAATAAAACCTTCTATTTTGCACTTCAATCTGGTACCTAACTAAGGTACAATTGTCATCAATTAAAATGTTGTATGCTATTTTAGTTAATTTTAGTGTTTACTTTGGCAAAAACCTACCCTCAGTGGGACCAAGACACTCCCTCCGCCGCTGTATCTCAATGTTTTCATGTTTCATTTGCTTTGTGCAATTCTACTTCTCTTCATTATTTTCATTACTTACTTATTCACTTATTTTGCAACTAGCTTCTGCCCGCGACTTCGTACGCGGATCCTGTTGCTTAATTATGCCAGCGATAACGGGGTCGTCAAAATAGAAGATCTGAAACGTGTGATGTAGAATTCTAAGGCCCGGGGACGGGAAAACAACGGGATGAGCGAGACGATTGGAGTCGTTCCAGATCTTTCATTTTTGTATGTCAACAGGAAATGCCCATCAGACTAAACAACTTTTACTAAGACGTCATTCCTATATATGTTATAATGTAGCTGGGCTCTTGGAGTTCCACATCAGCTGTTCCAGATCTTCAAATTTTATATGGCAACAGAGAGTGCTCGTTAGGCTGAACAACTCATGCTAAGACGTGATTCCTATATATGTTATAGTGTAGCTGGGCTCTTGGAGTTCCACATCAGCTGTTCCAGATCTTCAAATTTTATACGACAACAAAGAGTGCTCATCAGGTTAAACAACTCTTGCTAAGACGTCATTCCTATATATGTTATAGTGTAGCTGGGCTTTTGGAGTTCCACATCAGCTGTTCCAGATCTTCAAATTTTATACGACAACAGAGAGTGCTCATCAGGCTGAACAACTCTTGCTAAGACGTCATTCCTATATATGTTATAGTGTAGCTGGGCTCTTGGAGTTCCACATCAGCTGTTCCAGATCTTCAAATTTTATACGACAACAGAGTATACGACAACAGAGAGTGCTCATCAGGCTGAACAACTCTTGCTAAGACGTGATTCCTATATATGTTATAGTGTAGCTGGGCTCTTGGAGTTCCACATCAGCTGTTCCAGATCTTCAAATTTTATACGACAACAAAGAGTGCTCATCAGGCTAAACAACTCTTGCTAAGACGTCATTCCTATATATGCTATAGTGTAGCTGGGCTTTTGGAGTTCCACATCAGCTGTTCCAGATCTTCAAATTTTATACGACAACAGAGAGTGCTCATCAGGCTGAACAACTCTTGCTAAGACGTGATTCCTATATCTGTTATAGTGTAGCTGGGCTCTTGGAGTTCCACATCAGCTGTTCCAGATCTTCAAATTTTATACGACAACAGAGAGTGCTCATCAGGCTGAACAACTCTTGCTAAGACGTCATTCCTATATATGTTATAGTGTAGCTGGGCTTTTGGAGTTCCACATCAGCTGTTCCAGATCTTCAAATTTTATACGATAACAGAGAGTGCTCATTAAGCTGAACAACTCTTGCTAAGACGTCATTTCTATATATGTTATAGTGTAGCTGGGCTCTTGGAGTTCCACATCAGGTGTTCCAGATCTTCAAATTTATTCTCTTAGCAGAAAATGCTCATCACGTGAAACAATTTTTGCTATGGTACCATTTTTGTATCTCTTATAGTTTAGCTGGTCTGTTGCGGTTCTGCATCAGGTGTTCAAGTTTCCAAGATAAATTATAGCCTATATGTTGCCCAGACTTAATACCTATACAACAAAAAAAAAATCATTCAAATCCGTCAAGTAGTTCCGAAGATTAGCGTGTACAAACAAACAGACAAACAGACAAACAGACAAACAGACAAACAGACACACAGACAAACAGACAGAAATTTTTTTTTGGTTTCGTGCTTTATTACTGTTTCTAAACCCCCCTCAATTATTATTTTTTTAATATATTCAATGTACAGACACAGTTTTTTTACTGTTTTATTATATGTATAGATAAACTGCGCAGTTAAAACGTTTGTAACTACCTAGTTTTCTACAAGCATTAAAATGAAAAAGGCAATTAGTAAAAACAGTTTAATTAGATAATTCTAATAAAGGAACTCATCAATATTACTATTTATTATTACCCATTAATTATAAGAACCACATTAAATCTAATTAATTTCTTAAATACCTTTTAAACAGTCGATATAAATAAGGTTTTATTCTAATCGTTAATCTTGACCATAAACTTTGTAGCCAGTAATACCAACTTAGCAAAAATGAAATAAGAAAAAGAAACGCTAGTAATAATTCCAGTAGCCACTTTGTGCATCGTGCGGTTGTTATCTGTCGCAGTGTGCGCTTGCGGTGTAAGTAAGCAAATGTGCCGACGACGCGGGCGCACCTTGTTGCCGACGTGTATTTGACACACGAGCGAGAAAGACAGACAGCACTTACTTATAACAATAAAGGAGAGGATACATTAGGTAGGAACAATAAGAAGAAAGACTGTTGGAAGTAAAAGAGATATAGTTGATTTATTAAGCTCTTATTAGAAGTTTATTTCATACTAATCCATACTAATATTATAGATGCGAAAGTAACTCTGTCTGCCTATCACGCTTTCGCGACTAAACCACTCAACCGATTTTGATGAAATTAGTTTCGGGGTAAGTTTGAACCCTAGGAGAGGACATACGCTAATTTTTATTAACAAAACTAACATAAAATAAGACTAGCGCGGATCATGCGTCAAGTGTAGGTATACGGGGTTCCGACTCGTGGTCTTAGAAGAAACTGCGGGGGTTTAGTCAGTAAGAGTCCGACTGACTGGAATCCTCTTCATAGAAGGGATCTACACACAAAAAAAAATGGGACACAATCACACTCGCACTCCCAGAAAAAGTAAAGCTCTGACATTGTCCATTATCTGAGCTATTTTCCCTACTTATAATCCCAAAGAATTAAGAATAAAAATAACAATATACGCAGCTGTTTTCATGACCAACACCAACAAGTTGGCCCCAACATACTGTCCAACCTTCCCACCAATACCGACCGCTCTCATCCGGAACATTTGACGAGCACAAATCAGATAGCACCATCTTCTAAGCCGTCGTAGATCACTATCGCGACACTTCATGACATCCACATGCAAAATGAATAATGGCAGTTATCTTCATCTGCAGACATACCGTCTAGCGAAATTCTGCTTAGAAAGTAGATGGTTCTATTTGATCTGGGATTTCTTGTACAACTATTGTGTTTTTGGGGTGCGTTGAAACAGGTTGGCTGAGCTTGTTTGCGTTACTTTCACTGTAATTTGAGGATCCGAGGCTTGTTTTTGTAAGTGCACGACTTATTTTTTTCTCGTTTGTCTGTTTATCATCCTTTTAAACGTTATTTGTTAGTCAAGATTCGACTTATCTTCAGAAAATCTGTAGTTTACTTTGTTCTAAAACATCTTGGACTGGATTAAGTTATTACATTATTAAGTCTTAATCATCTAAATGATTTTAGACAAATAAATTAGTGATTAAGATACATAATTATTATTAAATATTAATCGATAAGGAAAATTATTGAAGCTCTTCCTCTCTCCTCCTTGTTTAAAATGTTGCTGTGCCCGACAAAGTCCATCATTTTTTCTATTTATTACCACTTAAATGTTCACATTATGGATTGCAATAAAGATTTGAAATCTGATTCAAGTGTGTCAATGAAATACAAAAAGCTATTACACTAGAAGTAAATCTTTTATCGTAGGTGCCTTGTCACATACGCGAACAAGACTATCGGGTTACTGCAATCCATCCAAAATTTGATGCACCTATTTAAACTTTGTATTATACAACCTTCAAAGAGTAATATAAAACATAAGAGTAAGTTTGCAAACATGTCTATCAAGTTTACATCAAAATACAGACGACACCGCGCAGATAGACGAAAGATTACGACTCTTGTCATCTCACTTAATACGAACATCAAGACTTACAAAGTATTTAATGGCTTGCATAGCAATGATAATCCTTTCCTTCGCCATTGAGCATCGTTTATCTGATCTCCGTACACATAAAAACTATTACAATGTTTATAACACACCGCTATTGCGATCTATTGACCTTAATCACACGCATTAGAAATGTGACTAGCAAACAGAGAAATCAGACATTACACTGCGTTCCCGATATGACGGCCACACAAAGAAATATTATTGAAATCAAGTGAAAATATTGTTTCCGCCACCATTGGCGATCTAACATTTTTTTTGCAGCCATCTCGTTCAGATTCATTAACGCCAAATCCTCTGTCTCTTTCCCGTTATCCGTGACGGCTGACTGATCTTATTTGTTTATTTATCTATTGTTTAGTAAAAGCTGTTTCACGGCTGTGCTGATTATAATCATTGTCCACCATTCGGGTCGTTTTCTCATCTGTTTTAATTGTCAATAGTTTGACACTTTCAAAATTATAGAGAGAAAGTATTACAATGGTATGTCACGAATCGATTTTAATCATAAAAATGTTTCTATATTGCTAAAACATGGCGGTCAATCGTGCGTCTTATTAAATGGATGGATACATCCATTCGTGTTATGATAGCATCTAGTATTCAGGGCATTTTTATTATAAATTGGATTTCAATAAATTCTGGTCCGTGATCTAGATATTTTTGTACATGGATTACTTTTTAGGATTCTTTACCTCAGTTGGCAAAACCGCACCTTTATAGGATCACTTTGATGTCCGTCTGTCAATACCCTTTTTCCGAGGAACGCGTAGAGGTATCAAGTTGAAATCAGTATCAAACACTCAAGTCGGCTACCCCTTGAAGCAGTGAATAAATGAAACTTCTAAGTCAACGCAATCTAAAAATAAGGTCGTTTATGGCGCATATTTTGACGCTCGCTAGGAAATCAAAACCTATAGGGGACTTCCCGTTGACCTAGAATCATGAAATTTGGCAAGGACCAATGCCATGTAGCACAAGTAGAGGAACAAATCTGAAAACCATAAATTCACAAAATAATTACTTCTTTGCCATTACTATTTTTTTGTATGTGGTGTTAAATATTGTATGATGGTACGGGACCCTACGTGCCCCGACTCGCACTTGTTTTAAAATGAATTACTTTTTTATATAATGTATCTGTTCAGTATTCAAAAGGGCTTCATTGCCTACAGCATGTGATTACTCTGTAGATGCACAAAACACATCTATTGCTTCTTGTGACGTTAATATTGCATTGTGTTCAATCTTCGTTGTGATCTTAACGATGGAATGAATCTTTTTCTTTCTTTCTTTTGTGTTTTTAATGCAAGTGTTGAATGTTACTTGCAGTTTTATATTGTCGTTGGTGTTTGTGACTGAGTAGCGCGGTTAAAAGATTTGGTAACGAAAGTTAATAAAGTAAAGATATCGATTGTAAATATTCCCGTCGGATAATATATCAACTTTGACGCGGACGAAGTCGCGGGCAGAAGCTAGTATTAGTACAGATGCGAAAAGTACTATGGGATTTGCTAAACAGATAAGCTATTGTTTTTATTCGCGACATCATCTGCGTCCGCGCAACATTTACGCGAGGAAGTCACAGGTAAAAACAATAATAACATAATCTCTTATCAAAGATCACTATCATTCCATCTATTAAATGTATAAAATTAAATTCTATACGTAATTGATAATATAATTATAATTTTGTATAAAATTATTTTTTTTGTATTTTAAAAGTAAATAATAAATTGATCTATTAGTAAAAATAATTTATTTAAATTAAATTATAGACATGTTGATTTATTTGTTTAAAATTATTATCACATTTTTAGGTAGGTATAACAAATAAATGAATTTCCTAATCAAAAATAATCAAAATAGAAGTCACAGGTAAAAGCTAGTAATTCAATAACTAGGTACTTGCAGTCAAAGCAATTACTTCATGCCTATATATTGGTGTCTGTACAAGTATTTATTTGTTTAATTAAAAGGTCACGACTCTCACATACATTGGACGGAAACCTATGTTGTAATGACACCATAATTTGAACTTACTGGGAGTTATTTCTCACAATTTGTATGTACATTTATCATTGATAAAGTGAAAACACGTTTGTAATAGAAATCCTATATTTTATGGGTTGTGGATGATAGTCAACAACAGTAACTGTTAGTGAGGCTTGCTTGGGAGATGCTCATGAGCAATAAGTAAGAGCTTCGATTGAATTTTAACTCAATAGAATATTACATACAATACACACTACTTCTGCCCTTGTCAAAGTTGATAAGTATAAATATTATCCCACACAAAACAAAAAAAAAACGGAATAAAAAGCCTATAACGCCATTGTATCTCTGCGCAATATTTCATTAAAATCTCTGCAGGTGTTTAGGCGTAATTGAGTTACAAACATTCATCCATGTAAACTTTCGTTTTTACAATAATATAATAAAAAAATAAGAAACCAAGTAATAACCTACTAATACCAGATAATTATAGCTCAACTCAATTATTGTAATCATTAAATTAAAAACTCAGTCATTTATTTATTTATTTTTCGTTAACCTATTCTATCCCACTCCTGGGTAAAGGCCTCCCTCCACTCTTTCCATCCTTCCCGTTTTAGTGCCTCATCCCTCAAGTTTTGGAGAAATCCGTCCAGTTCGTCCTGCCATCTCCTTCGTGGCCTGCCGCGGCCCCGACTCACTGTTTCAAGGTACCACAGTTTTGTGCTATTTGGGCCAACAATATGTCCGACACGCGGCAGACATGTTCTGCCCAGTACCATTTAAGTTAGGTAACCATTTAATATGAATCAAAAAAATCATAGGAAAAATTAATTCATTCACTACAATGTCCTTTTATTCCGTGAGCTTATTGTAAAATCAAACACCACAACAGTAAACCCACTAACAATTTCTCCCCCCACTGCAGCCTTATTGCCTCTTAACCCACCACATAACAAGCTCAGCTTCTAAGTAACCCTGTTTACCCCATAAAGGTTTACAAGCGTGATGTTAGTACATAATAAAGGGTTAACTCATATATGTTTCTCAAGGTAAGGTAATATGGGCGTGTTTATAGGATGCATTATGATCTGGTTGGTTATAACCATATAACCCTGCTTACGTGTTTGTGTTGTTATAAAGAGATGCTTACTGAAAGCTTTTTAATAGGGCATTATGTTACTACCTGTATTATAGAAAACTAGAGTGAGGATACACAAAGTAACGTTCCATCTGTAAAACTTTAGATTGAACTTCCATAGACATAACATATCATCACGCCTGTAATCCCCGAAGGGTTAGGCAGAGATGTACCCATAAGTACCTACACCCACATTTCGCCAGTTATGTTTAAGTCCCATGTAATAGGGGGCGAGCTCATTGCCATTAACCGGGCACCAATCCAGACTCTGAGGCTGTTACGGCGAAATTCCTGATGGAAAAACCCAATAGCACTTTGCCCGACCTGGGAATCGAGCCCAAGACCTCTTGCATAGCAGTCAATATAATAATATCATGGCGATCTTAATAATTTTAAAGTGCTGCCTACTGTAGGTACATACATTATTTTTTTACCCCAAGAAGAGATGGATTAACGAAACTGGAGTTCAGCATTCTTACACCATAAATAATGACATGGTAATGAACCACGTAAAGCAATCTAAATATCTTATTAATATAAACATACACATAAAATTCCATCCAAAAAAATATCGACACATTACCATTATCCCAGGCTTTTTCTTTCACAACACGCTGAGGTAAATATCCATCGACATTATCTTTCTCGGATAAACAATCTCGCGTCCACACAAACCCATTAAGTAAATCGCTCTTACTTACAGAAGATAAGGCTCAATTTCACTTTCATATGTACACCACCCAATCTTTATAATGAACCATATAAATAATAATATGATGTATAAGCAATTATGTGCGACCAGGCGCAGTAATAATCGTTCAGTCGAAAATAGCCCTAATAAAAAGTGAAAACGCGCCTCGACACGTGTCTGATGATCACGCCTCGATGTTTAGGCTTGTTGCACGTGGGCGGCTTGTCGGCGCGATTATTCACAGCACGATTTATTTTTTTGTTTTGTTTTTTTTTTTTAATTATTTAGGAAATTGTTGGTATTTTTTGGGAATGAAAAGTGAAAACCTATTACGTGTCTTCTGCCGGCTGTTATCAAATCATCATTAATTATCTCGTGTTTTAATTCTTTTCTTCATTCTAAATTATCATCTTTAATAAATTATTCATTCGCTGCAGTAGTTACGTCTTTCTTCCACACATCTATATGCCATCTTTTCATTGTCCTAAGAATATTTTTTTTGTTTTTTGCACAATCTATTGGTTTATTCCCTATTTTTTCCTTATGTTTATTTATTCCATAGGTATACAAGCACAGCCTAGTGGGGACTTTTGGAAAAAAAAAGTAACAATCCCCACTGGTGGGGAGAGGTCGGTGGGGATTTATAGAATAAACCAATCCATTCTGATTCCCAAAATACTAATGGCCAACAGTTGCTACTTTTCAAGCCAGAGTTCACAAAGGCAGAGTTTTATTAAAACCTTCGGCTTCGAATAGTTAAAAGTAGTAGAATTACTCCTTGATTTTACGTTTTTTTTTCTAAGGATTGGGATCCTTTCATTTTCCTCGATATTTTGCGTCATCTCGTCAATTCCTGAGGTAGCCATCTTTGTACATACGCCATCTTTTTACGTACGTACGTACAGTATAATTATACTTAAAGCAAGTAGGTACGGCTGTAGATACTCCATTTATCTCTTTCACGCCGATCGATCTCTCCGAACGTGATAGATAAGAGTCCCTATTATCCTAAAGGTCGCTATGTACTTTGATGTTATCGCTAGCGATTCTGTAAGATGGATGTAAGTTTATTGGTGTCGTCGAGAGGAATAATAAAAAATGTGACGCAATTTTCTCACAGAAAAAAAAAATCATGTAAAAAAGTATGTGTAAGTTGCTTTTATTCTTACTTTATTTAAAGTTACTTACGTTTTGCCATTTCTCTTCCCAAACTCGATGTGTATAAACTTTTTTTTCTTCTGTCTAATCTAAAAATATCTAAAACAATATAAAAGCGAAAGGTCCCTCACTCACTAACTCATCACGAAATATGAAAAAACGCTAAACGTAAAAAGATAAAATTTGGTAAGAAGGTAGATTATAGTTAGAAGACGTCCGCTAACAAAGGATTTTCCATAATTCACCCCATAAGGGGATGAAACGGGGGTCCAAAGTTTGTATGGAGAAATCAACTTTGACGCGGACAAAGTCGCGGGCAGAAGCTAGTTACTATTATAAGTTACTCTTTTACACTTAAATGGCTGAACGTAATTAGCTAACATTTGGCACACATTAAGATATTGATCTAGCTTAACTCATAGGATTTTAATCCCATTATTCCGTGGGTAGGTAATATAGGACATTAGGACATCTATAACAAAACTGCGTGCATCTTAAAGTCAACCAAATAATAATTGTTCTACTTTTCGTGAAGCTGTAAGTTTATTCCGATTACTGTCACTTCAAGAACGTAGAATTATTTTCCATAGACAATCCAAGATTTTATTGTGCCGTATGCCCTTTAAAACCACCATGTTAACTGTGATATTTTTGTGTCTCCTAGCTAAATACCATATCATATTTTTTATGCATCCTTCTAACAATTATACGTGTAGATAAACCAACAAATCTATACATATAATAAAATTCTAGAAAAGTGGTGTCTGTACAATGGAAATATATAAAAAAAAAGTAGCAGGGGTTGTTATTATACCGATGCCGAACCCGAAACTGTAATTAAATTTTTTTTTGTCTGTTTGTCTGTTTGTCTGTTTGTCTGTTTGTCTGTTTGTCTGTTTGTCTGTTTGTCTGTGTGTTTGTGCACGCTAATCTTCGGAACTACTTGACGGATTTGAAAGATTTTTTTTTTGTTGTATAGGTATTAAGTCCGGGCAACATATAGGCTATAATTTATCTTGGTAACTTGAACACCTGATGCAGAACCGCAACAGACCAGCTAAACTATAAGATATACAAACATGGTACCATAGCAAAAATTGTTTCACGTGATGAGCATTTTCTGCTAAGAGAATAAATTTGAAGATCTGGAACACCTGATGTGGAACTCCAAGAGCCCAGCTACACTATAACATATATAGGAATGACGTCTTAGCAAGAGTTGTTCAGCCTGATGAGCACTTTCTGTTGTCGTATAAAATTTGAAGATCTGGAGCAGCTGATGTGGAACTCCAAGAGCCCAGCTATACTATAACATTATATAGGAATGACGTCTTAGCAAAAGTTGTTCAGTCTGATGAGCACTCTCTGTTGTCGTATAAAATTTGAAGATCTGGAACAGCTGATGTGGAACTCCAAGAACCCAGCTACACTATAACATATATAGGAATGACGTCTTAGCAAGAGTTGTTTAGCCTGATGAGCACTCTCTGTTGTCGTATAAAATTTGAAGATCTGGAACAGCTGATGTGGAACTCCAAGAGCCCAGCTACACTATAACATATATAGGAATGACGTCTTAGCAAGAGTTGTTCAGCCTGATGAGCACTCTCTGTTGTCGTATAAAATTTGAAGATCTGGAACAGCTGATGTGGAACTCCAAGAGCCCAGCTACACTATAACATATATAGGAATGACGTCTTAGCAAGAGTTGTTCAGCCTGATTAGCACTCTCTGTTGTCGTATAAAATTTGAAGATCTGGAGCAGCTGATGTGGAAATCAAAGCTCAATTTCACTGTATAATTATAAAATAACATAAGCTGGGAGTACCTCCACGCGGTGAAGGCGGTAACAGTTTAGGACTGATTTTCGATGAAATCTCGCTCATCCCGTTGTTTTCCCGTCCCCAGGCCTTAGAATTCTACATCAGACGTTTCAGATCTTCGATTTTGACGACCCCGTTGTCGCTGGCATAAGCAACAGGATCCGCGTACGAAGTCGCGGGCAGAAGCTAGTAAGTAAATAAATAAAAGGAGTAAATACGACATTTCTCTAAATCACTAAACAAAATACAATAAATAAATAAACAATTGACAGTCAAACAAAACAGGAACGTATAGTATAACATTGTTAGCACTTACAATAATCACAGGCAATTTAAAACATCGAGACACTGATAATTCAATGCTCAAATCCAATTGATAACTCTCAGCACTGAATCGATCTTAGGCGTGCTCCACGTGGGCGACTAGTCGATTTGTTTATAGATCGAACGCGTTTTTGGAACGCGTTACCTATCAGATTGTCGTTCTGTCGCACGACAACTTTGTGTGTTTGATAACGCAGTTGTAATGTAAATGAGGGTGACAACCTGCTTAACAAGTGGTTGTGGATATCGTGACTAGATTTGGAGCTGATAGATTCGTGTCTAATTTTATCTAATGATGTATTTAATACTGTACCTACAAGATAACCTATATAAGATACCTACATTTATATCTACAAATATATAAAAATGAAGTTTCTGTTTGTCATGTCAAAATTACAGCTTTTTATTTAACACTAGAGTGCACGCGCGCTCTACTATAGTAGAACGCACTTACTTATTTTAGCGCCATTCACTCATTCTCACACCTGACCCCCCGCGCTCCTAGATAAGCCTCGTCGACAAAATCGCGGAACGGATTAGTACGGCGCCCATTTGCAGCGTAAGCGCACTTTTTTGTAATTACGTGTCAAAGTTCATCTTCTACTATTGTAGTACGTGCGAGTATTGGCGTAATAAAACCGAATGTAAGTAAACATTTTCTTTTTTGACTTTTTTAATCCATTATGTATAAAAATTGAATGTTTATGTTTTGACAAATGAACAATATATATAGTTATTGCTATTTAATATGTTATGGTGTTTTGATAACTATTATTACTTTGTTTCAGCGAAAAAATGGACCCAGTCATGGAATCTCGTGTGACTCAGTGGTTGCATGAAGAATTTGAGGACGAGGAAGTGATTCAAAGTGAATCGGATGTTGGGGAAGAAGAAGTACAACCGATGGAGCAGGAAGACAGGCATCAGGTACAGGAAGCTGTAAGCGAAGATAAATGTTGCCTGTGCTCTCGAGCCCGAAATCGGTCCACGAAAAAGTGGTGTAAGCGATGTGCCAGGTGGATTTGTCCTGATCACCAAGTTGTGGTCTGTATCCAATGCGAGGATGGTGACCAATAAAATAGTCATCGCTTATTAGAAGTTTTTTTTTTTGAGCTGATCTCAAACATGCCAAAAATGTTGATTATTTTCTGGATCTCGTAAATTGTTTCTAGTTTAAGTATGTTCTATTAAAACTGTAATCTTTTGCAATAATTGTGTGTAATAATAATTAGATGACAAACATTATTCAGTTTTATCATTTTAAAACCACCCATTTTTAAAATATCTCAATTATTGTTTTCTACTATGGTAGAGCATGCGAGCATCCATGTCAAAAAAAGGGGCGCGTGCACTGTAGTGTTAATGCATACGAATTATTAAACGGTACATGAAATTGAAACATGAAAAAGATAGACATTTTTGTTTGTCTGTCTGTTTGTTTGTTCCGGGTATTCTCCGAAACGGCTACACCGATTTTAACAGGATTAGCAGATAGCTGATGCTTGTATGTATGTATGTATGAAGTAACTTTGGCTACTTTTATTTTAGGACCCGCGCAAAAATTATTACAACTTAGGTAGGTATGCCTCGAAGCGACCTCGTGTGGCATATGCTAGTAAAATGAAAAAGCTTTACTGTAAACGCAAGCTTAAAATGCCGCTTAAAATCGCCGCTTAAAGGGCAGTTACGTGCTTTTAAAAAATTGTTTGACGAATCACTCGTTAATTCACTTTTGATTTCACTCTATCTTTTTTTTCGATGAATAAAAAGAAAGATAAACTCTTAATGAACGCCTAAAACTATCCACAAAAGTAAATGCGTAGAAGGAAAAACAAAAAACGATCTGAAGCCAGCATCGATCGCCGAACCCGCTGATGCGTAACCACCCACAGTAATTACAGACAACAATTATCTAAAAACGAGAGAAAGTAAAGAGCATCAGCTGATTTTAGAAAAAACTCTTCAAAAACTAATGGCCTGTGGCCTGTAGCACAATGACGTACATTTAACAAAAGAGATAGGTATGCAGGGTCGTCAGATATAGTTGAAGTTTTCTTAGAAACCGATGGATGTTTTCAAATGTAATTTAATTTAAAATGTAGATAATAGTGCCGATTCCGTTGTTCACAAATTAGACTAAATTTAGAAAATTGACATCTCATACAGACATACAGCGAAGGAAAAGGACGGTGACATTAAAGAACTAAGTTAGAGATGTCAAATTAGTTTTGCCTTGAACTTTTCCGTATTTTTAATCTATACGTTTTAAGATGTCAACTATGTATGGACGTGTCAGATTGACTAAATTTGACAGCTCTTATTTACATTCATCTCTTTCTAGTTTTATTGGACAGAAAAAGATAGAAATAGTCTAATTTTAGTTTAGGTTGTGAAAATGGGAATCGGCACCAATAAATAGTTATTTATTTAGGTTAAGTTTCAGTCAAAGACATCCATCGGTTCCTAAGAAAACTTCAACTATATCTGCCGACCCTGCATACCTATCTGTTTTGCTGTGTGTACATTCAACAAAAGAGATAGGTATACAGGGTCGTCAGATATACTCGTAGTTGAAGTTTTCTTAGAAACCGATGGATGTCTTCGATTGAAACTTAACTTAATGAACTGTTTATTATTATATACTTTTTAAATTAAATTACACATGAAAACATCCATACCTATCTCTTTTGTTGACTGTGTGTGGACAGTGAAAAAGTAACTTTAATAAAGAGTTTTTAACGTTTAATATTCTTTAGAGCGATTTCGGTTCCGGTGACCTATCGCAATGAAGACTAGCCGAGTACATATGAGATATTATAGTGCACAAGTGTGTGTACACAGATGCACTCCCTCTTCCCTCACTCTCATAATCCGATAGGACGGCAATCCGTCAGGACCGGATAGAGATCAGGCTAAGGACCAACGGCTGTGCTTTCCTAGGCACAGGGGT
The DNA here is from genome assembly GCA_949316365.1 of Hoplodrina blanda. Classification (NCBI taxonomy): domain Eukaryota; kingdom Metazoa; phylum Arthropoda; class Insecta; order Lepidoptera; family Noctuidae; genus Hoplodrina; species Hoplodrina blanda. Next base: position 3,437,174 of record OX438590.1, read on the forward strand.
TATACCACCAATTTCCATACTCCGGACTACTACTGAAAAACATAACATAAAACATAACATCACGCCTGTAATCCCCGTAGGGTTAGGCAGAGGTGTACCCATTAGTACACCCACATTTCGCCAGTTATGTTTAAGTCCGTTGTAATAGCGGGCGAGCCTATTGCCATCAACCGGGCACAAATCCAGACTCCGAGGCTGCTACTGAGAAATTTCTGATGGAAAAACCCAATAACACTTTGCCCGACCTGGGAATCGAACCCAAGACCTCATGCTCAGCAGTCGTGCTTTGCGACCACTAGACCAACGAGGCAGTCAACTGAAAAACTAATTAAAAATATATTTTTAAAACAAGCTTTATTTTAAAATTATTACAATATTGAGTATTGGACATTGTATTGTCATCAGAACTAAAGGTGTATGCAAAATTTCAGCTCAGTCGGATACCAACAAATGGTCGAAAAATGATTTGCCAATTTTCGAAGGACAACTTACTTACATACATACATACTTACATACGAACAGTGCAAGCTAAATAAAAGCTTGTAAAAATTCCTGATGGTCCCAATAACACTTTTTACCCGACCATGGAACAAGCAAGCTACTATAATTAAAAAAATTAAAAAACACGACTGCAAAAATGGCACGTAGGTATTTGTACTTTGTTTACTCGTCAGTTTTTTTTATGACGTTTCCCCTAAGACGATCCACTGACCCCCACGCTTAGCAGTCTCGCTTGAGAACACGACCCCAATTACGGGATACAGAATTTTTCACTAATGAAGCAATAGACGACAAAGTAAAAGAGATTTTTTAATCAGTTCCAAAATTTATCATACATTGACATTTGACTACCAAATATTATCGATGCCTTAGTTACAGCAACGGCAATGGTTGTCAAACTTATAGATAGACACGTTCTTTTATCCCTATTACGTAAACGAGCCGCTTGCAGAATCTGTAATGCGTCTCGTCCGTGAGTTAAATGTTGATGGAGCTGACTTTTGAATCTACGTGACTCGTCGCTTAGTGAAATTAAAAGTGTTAATTTTGTTTTGCAGTTATTTTTTTATGTTAACGAAAGAGAATTTCTTGCTTACGTAATTTAGAATTACAGGGATCTTTTGCTGAGTTACCTAAACTGTCTCGTTGGTCTAGTGGTTGCAAAGCGCGACTGCTGAGCATGAGGTCTTGGGTTCGATTCCCAGGTTGGAAAAGTGTTTTCAGGAATTTCTCAGTAGCAGCCTAAGAGTCTAGAGTCTAGATTAGTGCCCGTTGATGGCAATAGGCTCGCCCCCTTTTACATGGGACTTAAACATATCTGGCGAAATGTGGGTGTAATGGGTACACCTCTGCCTAGCCCTTCGGGGATTACAGGCGTGATGTTATGTTATGTGTATGTTACCTTATCTGTTTTTCTGTATATAAAGTGGTTTTGCTGAATAAGTATCGTCACATTTTTGAAAACATGCTGAGACTTGCCTTCCTACAAAATAAAAAGATGAGAGGTAATTTATAAAGAGAGTATCAAATGCTGACCAGTCAAATTCGGTAGGTTAGCGATTACATCAACATCATCTTCCTGCCCTTGTCCCATGTTACTTGGGGTCGGCGCAACACGTCTTCTTCTTCCATTCAGTCCTGTCAGCCGTCATGCAATCACTGACTCCCCTTTCTTTCATATCATTCTTCACACAATCCATTTATCTTTTCTTTGGTCTTCCTCTTGCTCTCCATCCATCCACATTCATATTCATAACTCTCCTGGTCACATGCGTTTCATCCCTCCTCTTCACATGCCCATAACAAGACAAACGATTCCCTTTCAACTTTTCTGTCACTGGCGCCACTTTCAGACTTCCTCTTATTTACTTATTTCAGGTTAGCGATTACATATAGATTGTAATTTAATATATTAGAATTCATTGACTTATTGACATTGCTGAGGTGGGAAAAAATACAGGAACATATAGCATAAGCCTATTAGTTTCTAATTATGTCTCTTCAATAAAAGATAGATAATATTTTATCTGTTTTCAAGCACGGGTATAAAAAACACTTAACTAAACCGAAAGTACCATGTTTTTCCCATTACTGCGACCTACACTGACCTTATTGGTGAGGTTCTTTAGAAAGGTCAGGTGCGGAGTACTCATAACCGGCGTGCTTGTATGACGAGATGTATGAACGTAGATGAGGCGAAAGGAGTATGTAAGGATCGTAGCAGGTGGCTTTCTGTGGTTTCTGCCTACTCCCATTGGAAAAAGGCGTGAGTTTATGAATGCAACCATTTTTGTTTTGGATTACACCTAGAAACATTCTACTTACGGATATATTAAAGGCCTAACTTCTTAATCAGACCTTTTTAAATTACAAAATAAAAAGTTATAATAATAATCGATTCGCTATTATGTAAAATGGCAATAGACAACTCATTAAACGGTCAATTTTCACCGCTTACAAAGCGGCGAAAAGAGAAACTAAAAACTTAAAAAAAAGCAGACATAGCGGTCCACACAAGGAAATGTCAGCATCCAAAGATAATTGTTAACAATCATTGTATAACTTCCAAAAGTTACGATTGTTACAACCGGTTACAAGCGGAGATGATCGCAATAAAAAATCGATTTGAATCGGTTAGGGTACGTCCTCATATCGATTGTTTTCTCACAATCCGATTACGATCGCTTTTTTATTATTACGAGTTTATCGTGATACTTTCCGCGACTAAAAATAAAATGTTACGGTAATTTATTTTTGGTGATTCTTTTTTCAAAATTCCGTACGCATTTTGCATGTGAATATATTTTGTTCTTTTTTTAAACTCGGCAAACACTAAGTACACAACTTCTTTTTAATAAAATCAAATTTCCACAACCGATTTTCTGGCTATGCTTATTCTAATACTCATTATAAATCTACACAGCATTTGATATCCAAGTCTGTCAACTTTGCCAAAAGACCAAACGTTCCGATTCTTCAACATTATTATTTTATGCACTACTATGTATTTAAAACTTTAGTGGCCTATAAAGAATTGCGCATAGTTTCTCAAACACGGAACACAAACAAGTAAGTTGATAAAATGATACACTAATCAATACCGTTAGCGGAAACGTGATCTACTTTGACGTAATTAACAATCATTTTAATCAACATACATCAAGTTTTATGCAACTTTTTTGCAATAAACGTCTTATTTTCGAACTAAATGTCTGATTTACGATACTTTTTAGTCATTAATAAGTTCTTTGAATGAATACGAAAGTGATTTTGTTGACAGAATTTAATAAATTAAGTTTTGTGTTGAACAGATTAATCAAGTCAACTTTGCGAATAGATTTATTTATAAACGTAGAATTAGATTCCTATGTTATTTATTTGCTGTCAGTACAGATTTATGTGTTTTTGAATCGAGGTCTTTGGATAATTTTAGACCTACATTTTTTGCTATCTGTACAAATTGTACCTACCAACTAACCGAGCGAAACAGTAACGCATCCTGTGGTCACTGTACCACTTAGCCACAATTCACATAAACGTTTATGAAAGAAAGAAAGAAAATAAATAAATAAACACGCAAACAGCAAGAAACATCGCCTCGGCCGCGGCAAGACGCTAAGTACCCAGACGTGTTCGCAATCAACAAGGGATACTAACCTATCAGTCGCGGAGGACGTAATCTTTATACTGCAAACTGTCCAACAGTACGTGATACTACAAAAATTCAATCTGAAACAGATGCGTTTTTCCGCTAAGGAAAAAAAAAACGTCTACTGAATATTTATGCACAGTGGCGACATAGTACATTTGTAACAGTGGAACAACTGCAAACAAACGCCCAAAATCGATCCAGTTTTCCAGTGACTATTGCATTGTAAGTACCGTAATTATTGTATTATTAGGTTTAATAAAATTTAGCTTAATATAATTTGTACACCTGTGATGACAGGACATGTTGAGATATTTTATTTCTATTTACTTTGTAATAACTTATTTTACATATATTTCATACAAATAATCGCATTTTATCTTATACTAGCACTCTCCCCGCGACTTCGTTCGCGAGATTTTTCTCACGGATCCCTAATTTTTTGACAATAAAATATAGCCTATAGCACTCAGTGATAACGTAGCTTCCAATTTGTGAAACAATTTTCAAAATCGGTTCATTACTTCCGAAGATTACCCCCTACATACAAACTTACAAACAAATGTTACCTCTTTATAATATTATAAGTATAGATTATGGTGAGAGCCTGAGAGCGCCCTTTTCATTCTTTTTTTTAATTGCATTAATTGTTAATAACCATAATGCATTGAATAAGCGGTGTTACGGTAATTAGCACAAAATAAAAGTCTCATTGAGATACTGAAATATTCCAACTATGTCAACTATACGAACTTCGCGAGTTAGATACGCCCAAATTCATCACGACCGATTCAATCCATTCTCTTCTGCGGCTTACCCATTATCAGCCAATTTTCCCGAAACGAAATTAAGAAAGAAAGAATGGTTAGAAAAAAAGTGTTTGTATATTGTAAGTCCACTTTCTATAGTCTTATTGTGTCGGGATGTTGTTTGTTTTTGTCAACTGTACCAGACGGTACCTACGGCTGTTCGTTTTAAGGCCATTTTCACTTTCGTCCGTATTGTGGGCGAGTGTCGTCGGGCACACAAGTATTTACAATTTAAATGTGTTGGGCGTGCGAGTGGCGAGGATTTTTTTTTTCAAGTTTTTTTGGGGATTGTGTATATTTTATTAATGCTCGCACTCTGCCTCACAGAAGGATTTTGTATTTTCGTATCATATGGAAATGTTGTGAGTAAAAACAAATAAATACGGCTGTTTGTTTTCGGTGGATGTTTGCTGTTAAAGTTTAAGCGAATATGGTGTTGAGTGATTGATATGAATATTTTTACTTTATGTAGGATATTTGTTAAGGTAACTTTGTTTACGCTTTTGTGGTTAATTATGACATAGCTGAAATGGCCGTCAGAAAAACATTTAAAAGCGTTCTCAGAGAAAACGCAATAAAGTGTAAAGGGGTAATTTTTTTATGAATGGGGAATCTTCCGCTCTGGGCGGAGCGGTAGGGAGTATCAGCCTCTAATGACTAAAACCCATTCATGTTCCTCCTAGTGCCCTTTGCGTTCCAGGGCCGCAGTGAAATTTTCGAACAAATTCCGCAACAATTAAAATTATTAAAGCAATCTTAAAGTTCGCATCAGAAACACCACACTGCGCTCCAGAACAAAAATCATAGACGTAGCACAAAAAGCTGCAAAACTGAAATGGGACTGGGCGGGCCATGTCTGTCGGATGCCGTCGGATGCTAAGCGCCGGCCTCCGACAGACTGCTAAGGCCCGTATAACACAAGAGTGGAGCCCTGACACAGTGAGACGGGGTCGCGGCAGACCGAGGAGGAGATGGCGGGACGCCTTGGATGGCTTCCTCAGGAACTGGCAAGAGGAGGCACAACACAGAAGAAAGTGAAAGGAAGTTATTCAACTAAATAAAAATACAAATTAAAAATACTAAGTGTAATTTGTCATCGATTGTACTACTTACGGTGTTCCACAAAAACGGGGCGTAGTAAATTGAGTATTATTTTTTTATTATTTGATTTGCCCTTAAATGTACCGATGATAATAGTCTTTTTATTTTTTAATAGTAAGTAAAATAGGTAGCTTCACGGTACTTTTTACCGCGAAGTCGAATGGAGTTAGTGACATTTTTTCCTTAATAGAGATACTACAACATTGATTAAGTACTGGAATTTGGTAGTTGACACCACTTTAATAACTCCTTTTAATGAGCTGTCAAAACGTGGTGATCCTATCGATTTGTTTAGCTATTGCAACCTGTGACGTCATTTGTTTGCCAACTCAATTGAATAACTATTTATTGATTTCAAAGTAAATAAAAATCTAATTTTACAGTTTATACAAAAATTAATTTGCCTCGACTGCCTAATTGGAGTTGCAAGACGCGATTGCTGAGATACTATTAAGTCACTTTTTAAAATCCCAAAATGTCTCATGATCCTCACAAAAGTATTTTCCCATGATCAAAATCGATTCTCAAAACCTTTTCTATTGGAACCGATGTATCGATAACATTCAATTAATAAATAGTACAAAAGCGTCTATCGATAATGAAATTCTATTGTCTCTACTTATTCTTTTGTAATGACTGCGTGGAATAACTATAAATATAACATCACGCCTGTAATCCCCGAAGGGTTAGGCAGAGGTGCACCTACATTTCGCCAGTTATGTTTAAGTCCCATGTAATAGGGGGCGAGCCTACTGCCATCAACTGGGCACAAATCCAAACTCCGAAGCTGCTACTAAAAAAATCCTGAGGAAAAAACGTAATAACACTTTGCCCGACCTGGGAATCGAACCCAAGACCTCGTGCTCAGCAGTCGCGCTTTGCGACTACTAGACCAACGAGGAAGTCACCGAGAGTCGTCGAGACTTAAAAAGTTTAGTTATAATATTTAAAACTTATGTACGCGAAAATTATAAAGAAAAGTTGGAACTTTGAATTCCAATAACCAAAGCTTGCCAGGAATAGTCTAGAACGTACAAATAATCGCACTGAGATAACTTTCATCTTCATTTAGTGACTTTTTAAATCCATTAGATACTTTTTACTGCTTGACGACAGAACATAATTAATTCAATTGAATAGAATATAGATGAAAGAATAATTTAGTAGTCGTAGTTCCATTCATAAGATTTCGAAAAACCAGTTTCTTCTAGGCTCACAAATATCTTATACTAGCCTCTGCCCGCGACGTCGTCCGCGTGGTTTTTTTCACCCGCATCTTTGAATACTGCTCCGCTCCCGTGGGTCGTAGCGTGATGTTTTATAGCCTATACTATTCCTCATCATTATAAAAAAAACTAATTCAAAATATATTTTTAATTAGTTTTTTTTACTTACTACTAGTAAGTATTAGTATGTAAGGATCGTAGCAGGTGGCGTTCTGTGGTTTCTGCCTACCCCCATGGGAAAAAGGCGTGAGTTTATGTATGTATGTGTATATTTTTAAAAACAAGCTTTAATTGAAATACTACAATATTGATTATTGGACATTGTATTGTCACCAGAACTAAAGGTGTATGCAAAGTTTCAGCTCAATAGGATACAACAAATGGTCGAAAAATGGTTTGAAAATTTTGAAAGGACAAACTTATTTACCTACATACATACTTACTAACATACGAAAAATAATATTTTTTTTGCATCCGATTGGAAATTCCAGAAATTGCGCTTTTAAACAAACAAACAAACAACTCGAAAAGAATAGTTGAAGTATCTCTAATGATAAAATATTCATCTGTGACACTGTTAGTCGTAATTTTATTCAATTTTGTACAAGTTGTCGTTGCATCAATAATACTTTATTATTCATTTAAAACTTTCCTGAATATTAATTTATTGAAATTATTAATGTAATTCGATACCTTCTTATTTTATGTAGCATGAAATTTATGGGTCGTTAGGAAGCTCGCAAACAATTATGTTAAACTAGTTAATAAACATTTTGCTACTTGTAAAGTTTCTTCTTATTTTTATGACTATTAGGAATTTTTAAAACCTAGCCATATAATGTGATTTTGTAATGTATGTGTATGTTACTAACTTTGATTTTGTTCGAACGCATTAATCTTAGGAACTACTGATCCGAAAATACTTATTGCGTTATACCCGCAACCCCTTGCACTCGCCCTTCGTGTAGTAAGTACTTACACACTAATTACCCACTTACCTACTAATTGATTCATGTACTCGTATTAATTATTTATTTACCTAATTACAGCTAGCATTAGCAAACAGTGACTGAGAATGTGTTTTTCCCTTTTATGAGGCATTTTAACACACCCAAATTGTTATCTTAATTTATGTATATACTAACACTAGGTATAAGGTACCTTACTAACACTACGGATCTCTGTTAACTGATTATTTGAAATAAATTATAACTATTAATTCTCCACATTCTTTATTTGGAGAATTAAAAGTTATAATTTATTTTAGTCTCCCAATCCAGTAGTAATAATAGTTTCTGTGTAGTTACAATTATTTTACAAACACAACACGTGCAACCCTTATGAACTTGTCTCGTGAGCACGAGAATACGACACGATACGATATTAAAGCACGTAACCCCAAAATAATCGTTGTAAAATAATAACACAAAACCTATTGTTTTAGACACAAAAGCCAACCCTTCCGAGTTCCGAACAAAAGATAAACAATGAACGATACACGTTATTAATCGGGCACATTATTAATAGGGCACATTATTCATTGGGCACGTTATTAATAGGGCATATTTCTATAACGCATTGTGCTCAGTTAATTAAGCGACAGAGCTGTGTTACAGCGGTTTTGTGCGCTTTCAAAAATGTGTAGAATGTAGGTCAGGGCTCCTGTGTTGGGGGTAGGCGTGTAGCCTTTACCATTTGTGTGTGGAAAAGGGGAGATACGTGTTTTTGAGCTCATAGGATTTGAAAGACTTGTTTTTTTTAAATAGATGAAAATAAACATGCCATACCTACTTGTCATGTAGGTGTGATTCATAGATTGTGATGTACCCGGACACACACAGTGATATTATAATCGCGCGACAATGCCTACCGCAACGGGCCGATTCTGTTGTTTAAAAAAGGGGTATTCTGAAATACATACAAACATAAAAATCTAAAAAAGATGGGGTCCGTGTGGCATGGCCTTTTTAAGGAGTTGTCCAAACGTTTGGTTGACACTTCCCGTGACCCAAGGGCTAGCTATTACCTTTGCCAGACGCTAAGTATTGCCATCCAACGTGGCAATGCGGCCAGTCTTTTGGGCACATTTCCGATTGACGGCGATGCGGAAGCATTTTTTGATGCCACAATTTTTTTTATATTTTTTTTATTCCGATTGCTTTTTGTTATTTAATTAAGTCTGTAAATATTGTAAATATCACCTAAATAAATTATCACTAAAATTGAAACTGATGTTCATAATCAAAATCAAAGTCCGTAACTTTGATTTTGATCATAAACATCAGTTTAGCTTGTCATCAAATAAAATTCCATAAAGACCTGCAACTCAGATTCATAGTAAGGGATAGCCAACCTAACCATAGCGGTCGCGAACATAACATCGTTGTAAACTCAATGGGACACTTTATTGAGCATAGTAAAGTTTACATTATACGAGTACATATAATTTACGTTTCATGATATCCCTAACGGTAAAATGAGATGACACGCGATGCTGCGTGTTTTGGACTACTGTTATTCCGGTATGTGTATTTAGCGTGTGTTTTTCTATATGGGATGTGTGTTTTATATGATTACTTTGATCTTCCGCAATTCAAGACAGGGTGTGAATAGACGCCTTTCAGAAAATATGTGGGGGCTATCGCGACGGAAACTCACCATGTATTTAGTGCCTATGTGATAAATTAATGGAGTTTGTTTGGGATTTTATATTTTACTGCCTCGTTGGTTGCAAAGCGTGACTGCTGAGCATGAGGTCTTGGGTTCGGTTTCCAGGTCGGGCAAAGTGTTATTGGGTTTTTAATCAGAAATTTCTCAGTAGTAGCCTCGGAGTCTGGATTAGTGCACGGTTGATGGCAATAGATTCGCCCCTTATTACATGGGACTTTAACATAACTGACGAAATGTTGGTGTTGGGGTACACGTCTGCAAAACCCTTCGGGGATTACAGGTGTGATGAATCTTGTAGGTACTGAATACATTGTATCATCATATGCCAAACCTTCTCCCAACTATATTGGGGTCGGCTTCCAGTCTAACCGAATGCAGCTGAATACCAGTATATAACATGGAACGACTGCCTATCTGACATCCACAACCCAGTAACTGGGTAATACGATACCCCTTAGTAAGACTGGTTATCAGACTTTCAGGCTCCATCCAAGGGAATCCATTGTTTAAAAGACATTTTTAATGAACTAAACCAATAATTCTTGACAGGCTCAAAAAGAGAACTTAAAATATTTTCTTTTAAATAAAATCATAGCATTTCTCTAGTACTCTAATAAATAATTTTAGTACATTTTTTAAACAGTAACTAATAACTATATAAATTACGCCGGCGCTGCTTTAAAGTACTACACTTTGTTTCTATTAAAAACCATACCCGTAACGTTTTTAAAGACGTTTCTCATTTAGTTAAACAACCTTATTTCCATTACGTACAGTAATTACACTAAGATATAATCACATTTCTCGTTAGAATAGGGCTTATTATTTTAGTTAAATGTTAAATTGAGCCACTGTATTAATGTGAATGTTAAATTCTATTTAATGATAAATAAACTGTATTTAGTTGAATGAGATGTCAGTTTCAGATGACAGGGGTTGTTACATTTAGGTCGTTTTGTGTTTTGAGTGATTCGTTGGGGTTGTCAACATTTTATTGCTAAACTAGCTTCTGCCCGCGATTTGTCCTAGTGGTTTTTTTCATCTGTGTCACATATGTAACGTCTTTGAATGTTACGCCTTCAGTCACTGATTCGCTCCTGTTGGCCAGCGTTAACCCTATTCTTGGCACGGTGGATAATTTGATACGTTGTACTTTTTTGAGACGTACAAGATGGACACGCCAAAATTTCAAAAAAAAATTGCACTCCGGGAGTGCCGGCAGAAGTGAAAACTTGATTATTAACGTTGAGCATGTTTGATATTTTGGAATGGTTAGGGAATAATTTTGCACCAATTGCTTTATCAGTATAAAAGTACTATCATTTATGTGGTAGAATGCAATATTCATTTATTGCGCTATCGTACACAAACATGACAATTTATATTACATTAAAAATTTAACTTTAAAACTATTACAATTATCATTCGCGCAAGCGCCCTGCGCTGTCTAAACGAAACAGTAGGCCCAGGCATACATTTTCGCCGCGCCGTAGAGAGGGGATAGCTGTCTACTCTCCATCCGTCTTACGCTTTTTCGATCAGGTCACGTGTCCTGACGCGAGTTTAAGATTTTATACCCATTACAGAAAAAGTGCTCAACGCCGCTAAAGAAGTTTTCACTTCAAAAAATATTTGCCAAGTTAAATATCCAAAATCGTCACAATTACTTCGACAATTGGAAGAAACGTAAACGTTTTGACGTGTGTGCAAACCTAAACACAAAAGTTAACCTAACTTTTTGAATAACAAAATAAACTTTATCATTTCAAAAATGTCTAAAGATTATGCACATAACACGTTCTCTTATCACTGATATGACGAATTATTAAAACCATACAAGCTCACTGACCCAAATGTACAAACATAACATCTTACGGAATTCCCGGCGTTCATTCACGGATTCAAGATGGCGCGTCTGACCCACAGCGGCGTGTCTTATGTAAATTTTGTAATTCGCTGACTCATTAGATGGCAAGATTCTGTCTTAGGAGATAATTTCACGTTTTCTTGTATGTTGCAGTAATATTACTACATTTAGAATTTAAAAATGGAAGATGGAAAAAATAGGAAATTTTTGAAAATATTAGGTAGGCTTAGGTAGGTAGAAAAAAAAAGAAAAAAGGCGTGAGTTTATGTATGTATGTATGTAAGTTGTAAATTAAAACCAGCCAGTAATAAAATGTCTCTTGTTTTCTTAGAAACCGATGGATGTTTTCGAATTTAATTTTATTTAAAAAGTAGATAATTAACAGTTTATTAATTAAGTTAAGTTTCAATCGTAGACATCCATCGGTTTCTAAGAAAACTTCAACTATATCTGACGACCCTGCATACCTATCTCTTTTGTTGACTGTACATAATTTTCTTTGAACACCTTTCTCCATTATCTTAAAAAGTGATTGAAAAGGCTTTGTTGCAAGCAGACCCCGGAAACAAGTCTAAACTTCGAAGAAAATAACATTACTTGGCAGAATCGAATTGACTAAAACCTAAGTGGGCGGTACCTAAGAGTCAGACTATTCTACGAAAAGAAATTCTGAGAAGATTGTTAATCTCATGCAAATTGTTCGGACGGAACTCTAGAGAAATAATCAAAAGAATTGTGTTAACATTCTTTCAAAGAACACGCAAATATCAACGTAACAAATGATGAATACAATGTTGTCAACGTTTCAGGAAATGAACTTTAAAATAATGACTATTGAGTTCAAATAGTTTTTGGTTTCCACGAAAGATTGAGAGAACCAATAATTAAATGTTCTTGTAAATTGAATTTAGACGTAATGTGATTAAAATGTGAATTGGAGAGTCGGACTTTCAAAGCCGATATTTCGACTTAAACTTTTGAATGTTTTGAACTACAAGCATTAATAGAATATATATAGTATAAATAGAATTAATGTACCTACTACTTATTGTAAATCATTTATATATTTTTTAAAAGAGTAAATAAGGAGTTTCTTCCCCGTTCTTCTCCATACGAAACTACCTTTTGGAATGGGCAACTAGATTCAATTTTTTCTTGACGTTCAAAAGTGCCTTTTAATGGTCTAATTGAAATAAATGATTTGACTTTTGACTTTTTTGACATTATAAAACCAATTCTAAAGAAACAGATGTCCTCAATATATCTTGTAATAGGGAATGACACTACTTATAACACACAATCAATTGACGTACTTTTTATGACCTGTCAAAACGCGATTCTCCTATAGATTTTATATGGCAAAAGACAACTGTGACGTCACTCCAGCGCTCCAAAACCAGTGCCGTGGTTTTCGTGCCTTCGTGCACGGACCACGGCATTATGCTGAGCGTCAGCCGTTTCGCGCGGTAGTGGCACATATTTCGTATTTTATTTATTTGTTTTTAATTTTTTTGTCTTAATACCAACTTATTTTCATTTTCGCTTGAATAAACAGTTTTTCTTTCTTTCACTGTTGTGCTGACTCAAATGACTAACTATTTATTAATTTGAAAGAAATTAAAAATCAAATTTTAGTTAATTGAAAATTAATCGGGTTTTCAAGGCTAAAATAAAGTGTTTCTCTAGAGAAGTTATGTCTTGGAATTATTGGTTAATAGTGTCAACTATCCAATTGAATGTAACAATGTATGTAGGTAGGTAATCTTCTGATATCAGTATTCCAAGTATCCGATGTAAGATATTAAAACACAGCAGCCATACTTGGCCTTCAAGATATTCAAATAATGTGGGACAATGAACGGCAGATATTCTGAATTATACGCATTCTGTACACGCTGTTCTCCACAATATTATAAGCCTCATGTAAGATATTACAGATTGGAATATTTACAACGTAAGTAGGCAAAATGTAATAGTAATAAAAATGTTATTGGTAAAATATTGTTAGCATTATTTGATAAACTCAACATATAGAATATAATAAAATTCACGCAAGAGATCCAAAGTGTATAACTTATATTTATGTACCTAACATATATGTATAAACTTAAATAACAACATAATGTAACGCCTGTAATCCCCGAAGGGTTTGGCAGAGGTGTACCCATTAGAAAACCCACGTTTCGCTAGTTATATTTAAGTCCCATGTAACAGGGGGCTAGCCATCAACCGGGCACAAATCCAGACTCCGAGACTGCTACAACATAACACATTGAGCTATACATAATACATTGATTGTTTTTTTTTATGTACATTAGATTGTAAAGTGTTATACAAGGAGTAATTTAATTTCAATTAACTGATAACCCGAAAACAAGTCTTTGTACTCATCATTATGAACAACTTTAATATGGAACCAACTTTAAAATCATGACAAAAAATGTCAGCTGACCATAATTTGCTGATAATTTGTATTTTCTTGACATTTTGTTGAGCTACGTGGACGTGAAATGTATGGATTCCATAAACTGTTTTTTTTATAGTTATATAAATTACACCTTGTACATTATATAAAACAATTTTAAAAACCGGCCTATTACAGACCCACTCCAAGGGTAAGCAAAGAATTGTGCATAAAATTCCATGCTTGTACCTGTCATGAGAAAAAAAACGTATTTTAGTCTTCTACACATCGTCATCTACTTAGTCTATAGTATACAAAACTTAACTTTTTATTATTCCCAAAGCACAAGCAATAAAAGACATACATCGAGACGTACAATCGTAATATCACAGATGTCATATTCAAATTTATTACAGCCCACTTAGCAAGTACTATCACTTTCACTTTAAAATGTATGGAGGCGGTTCAAAAACTGTAGTAATGTATTCGTAGATATTTTAGTATGCGGGACGTGTATTGTATGACTTTTTAGTATATACGTTGTGTACAGCCAACAAAAGAGATAGATATGCAGGGTCGTCCGATATAGTTGAAGTTTTCTTAGAAACCGATGGATGTTTCCAAATGTAATTTAATTTTAAAAGAAAATAATAATCAGTTCATTAATTAGGTTAAGTTTCAAACGAAGACATCCATCGGTTTCTAAGAAAACTTCAACTACATATATCGGACGAGCCTGTATGCCTATCTCATTTGTTGACTGTACATTGTGTGAGTAGATGAGTATGAGGGATATATAAAATTGAATTGGAGTACATTTTTGTATTTACTTGACGTGTGTAGGTTTTGTCTGTGGGTGGAGCTTATGTTTCAGACATTTTGAACGGTTATTGATTGTCTATGAATAGCAGATTTTTTGTCTTGTTATAAAGTAAAAAGCTATAAACAAAATATATTAGAAGCTTCAGTTCAATTGAATGTTCCAATCTAAATTGATATTCATATTTTTTTGTTTGTATGAGGTAATCACGGACGCGTACGAAATAGCGGGCAGAAGTTAGTTTATAATAATTCACATAAAATTAAAAACTGAAGGTTTTCTATCAGAATTTCTATAAATATGATTATGTCATAACCTACAAAATTTTACAACCTGTATATAAAATCATTTCAACAGAAGGTATTAAAATAAATATAAATCTAGCTTAAGAAAATAATTAAAATCGTGGACAATTGTGGTGAACCACTTTTCACCCTTAACTCTGTTGTACAAACATAAATTCGGTTAGCATACCTACCTATCTTTTTTTGTAGGATGGGAAATCATCAAATGACTGCTCTGCCTGGTGTCAAAATCTTACTAACTAAAACCCATTCGAGTTCCTCCTAATGCCCTTTGCATTCCAGCTATGCTATTCTCAAAGACTCGACGACGAACTCGTCGACGAAACTAGTATGGTCCCCAGTGGATTTTGAACTTTATGCTCTAGACCATTTAGTTGAAAATCCATTAACGACAAACTGTCTCTACGACGAGTTCCGAAACAGTTTGTCTTTAATAGATTTACAACGTTGTGATCTACAGCATAAAGTTGAAAATCCACTGGGGACCATACTAGTTTCGTCGACGAGTTCGTCGTCGAGTCTTTTAGAGAATAGCACCCCTGGGCCGCTGTAACTCTTTCGAACAAAATCCGCAACCCTGGCAGAGCATACCTACCTAACATTTAACAGAAGATCTAGTTAACCATGGTCAATAATTATAATGGAACGGAGGTATGAATAACTGATAGTCTGCAAACTGAATACTGAGAGATTTAACGTCTCTTGATAGTCTCTGAACATATCTATGACGATACTATATTTGATTTAGTGATGGAATGGAGTAGCTATCAATATTCATAAACTACTGCATTTTAAGTTTATTGCCGCATCGCTGCTGGCAATTTCGATATTTCATTTATGGTAGATTGTTGAAATATTATATTTAGTTTGTTGCTATGTTATAAAACTAACAAGAAATACAACAATATTAAGAGAGGTATTTCACTTCTTTTATGTTTTATGCTAGCTGGTGCCTGAGACTTTGTTATCAGTGTTTTGTTATCTGTTGTCAGAATAATCCACCGAAGTTTCATTATAAACGGACTAAGTAATCGTTTATGAACGCATAGAGGGCAGAAAATGATTAATTTTTGTTTTATAGATTTCACACACAGCATGTATCCAAAAAAAAAATAGTAAAAAGAAAGAAAAGAGGTAATTGCGTCAACAATTTGTAAAGAATAAGGGGTAGGTAAATCCTACAAGCACGGTTACAAACAGAGAGAAAAAGCAAGAAGTAGTACTTAAGAGAACTGCATAGACAGTGCAATCCATTCAAAGCCAAATGAACTTGTATGAAATGAATTTGTAAACAGGATAAGGGCCGGAACTAATATCTAAATATGTACAGACATGTGATAAAAAATAAAACACTCAAAACAACAAATAACACAAGAAAAATCTAGTAAGTAACTATCACAGAAGACGAGAAATCGATATCAAACTAATCTATCACAAACC
This sequence comes from Hoplodrina blanda, assembly GCA_949316365.1. NCBI lineage: Eukaryota > Metazoa > Arthropoda > Insecta > Lepidoptera > Noctuidae > Hoplodrina > Hoplodrina blanda. The sequence continues at coordinate 3,453,465 of OX438590.1, forward strand.
GCAGCAACATACAACTATGTACGGACGACAGCGCGTTAAAGTAAACGCTGCAGCATCTTATGCGGTTGGAATAGGAGCGATTTTGCAACAGAAAGGTATGGTATGTATGATATGCTGGCAACTCGTTTATGTATCTTTAGATTGAAACCGGTTAGATTACTCATTACAAGCGTAGGTACTCATCGCTGATATATGATATAGTTTAGCGACGAGAGCTTGTGTTAATAAGGGCTATTTGTTAAGTACGGCTGGGATCGATTTCTATTATTTTTAACCGACTTCAAAAAAAGGAGGAGGTTATCAATTCGTCTGTATTTTTTTTTTATGTTTGTTAGCTCCTTACTTGCGACTGGGTGAACCGATTTTCATGGTTCTTTTTTTATTTGAAAGCTGGTGCTTCCCGTGTGGTCTCATTGTCACCATTTCAATATCTGATGATGAACTTCGGAGATATGGAATGGAACTCCTCACAGAATCACAGCAGCAATATCGTAACAAGTGAAATTGCTTTGTTTATACGTGTAGTCGATGACTGACTGAAGGAAAAGGGGGGGGGACGTCAACCCCCTACCAGTTTCCAAAATTAAATATATCGTGTGAGGTATTGTTTGAAAGGGCTTTTTGTAAGGATTTCAAACATTAATGTACACAAGCACTAAAAAGTCAAAAATAAACTACAAAATAAAAATAACTTTAGTTTTGGAAGTCGGTGGCAATACTTACCTACATAACAAAAAACAAAACCAAAGCCGCCGACTTCCAAAACTAAAGTTATTTTTATTTTGTAGTTTATGAAGGCGGTTATCTTTTTTTGTGAAAAAGTTTTTTTATTGTGTTAAGCTCATTATTATCTATAGCTTTTGCCCGACTACGTCCGCGTGGAATAGTCACTTTGGGCACCAAATATTTATAGTAAGCATAGATAGCTTTTTTTTTTGTCGTCAGAAGTCCGAAAGTCTGACAACCAATCTTATCAAGGGTAGTGGGTAAGGCCCAGTGGTTAAGGCTCCCGCCTCTCATGCATGAGGTTGTGGGTTCAAATCCGGGCAAGGTGACTTTTTCAATTCATATGTACTTTCTAAAAGTTTATCTTGGACATCACTGGCACTATGAAGGAAAACATCGTAAGGAAACCTGGACTTACTGTTCCACTCAAACCATGTCAGACGCCCTTGAGGCGGTTAAGAAACTCTGACACTAGGGTGTGGGGTCGTAAGACCTTACTGCCTACACGATAGAGAAGAAGATCAAGGGTAGTATTATCTAGTTACTGGGTTGTGGAGGTCAGATAAGCAGTCGCTCCATGTACAATACTGGTTAAGTCTGAGGTCCTGTGTTCGATTCCCAAGACTACATCCAAACGCACGTCTAAGAAGTAGCTGGATCAGCGTTTAGTAGGTATGTTGCGTACGCGTTGCATCGCGTGATAGTGTGAATATAAAATATATTGACTACGACGCGTCCGACATGCTATTACGTTATATCCTTCGACTAGCTGTCCGCCGCGGTTACACCCGCGTCTTTGGTTACTGCTCCGCTCCCGTAGGTCGTAGCGTGATGGTATATAGCCTATAGCCTTCCTCGATAACTAATCTATCTAACACTGAAATAATTTTTCAAATCGGACCAGTAGTTCCAGAGATTAGCGCGTTCAAACAAACAAACACTTCAGCTTTATAATATTAGTATAGATGAATTTTAACACTATGCATAGCTCACTGTATCTAAATTCCCCAAGGATGATTTTAACAGAATAGCAAGATGGCTTCCGTGATCTATGGCTGCCTAAGAATAATAATAATAATAATCAACCAACCGGAGGTTGTCCTTGGATGCACTTGCATAGTACAGTAACGAGCAGAAACATAGATACAATTAGCAACATTCAAATGCGATTTTCTTGGGAAAAATGGTTGTAACTATATTATAAGACCTATTTCATAGTAGTATTGAATTCAAAATACTATATTCCTAAAAACAAGATATTTCAACCAATATATTCGAAAAAAATAGCTTCGTAATGTTATTTGTTTTTGCTCGTGACTGTACATACAATGATAATAGTTGGGTGGTGTCTTATTTCATCTAAAGCTACCTAAGGAGCCTCTGCGAGTTGGCTTCGGCCCCTCGTATGCCTTACAAAGGCCCAGGATCTCAGGGTCCCGAGATATACTTATATACTAGCTGACCGGCCCACGCGTTGCTGAGGTTCAGGTTTGCAATCAAAAAATATTAAGACCAATAATTGAGATAAAAACTATATTTCAAGTTGGATCAAACTGCACACAGTGTGCAAATTTGATTAAAATCGGTTAAGTAGTTAAGGAGTTCATTCGGGACAAACAACGTATTTTACATATATTAAGAAAGGAGAATGACCACGACAATATGGACCACGGTACAGAGTTGCGTCAATTCCAAAGTTGTTTTAGATGGTTTTTAAATTAACCAAATAACCATCTTTAATTGCCATTTTGGAATCAAAACCCGCATTTCCAAGTTTTTTTAGAAAACGTAACTTAACCTCAAAATAGAAATATCCGTCGTGTATGGCGTAAGATTCACAATTTCACATTAAAGTTAGCGATAGTGATTGAAAACAAGAAATAAACAAATAGTTACAATGAATATCACAATTACTGTGGAGAGTAGGACTCGATCAACACAAAAAAAACTGTAATATTTAAATCGCAATGAACAAACTTAGCATGCACCACGCGCAATTGACATTAGACTTTTTGACACAATGACAATTCAATTTGAGACACCAACACCAATGTTGCCACTTTAGATTTTAAATGAAAATCGATTACTCGAATAAATACACTCGACACATAATTATTTCAAATGACTGATTTAGTTCTATAGTCATTAATTTATTAAAAAGGTTCGATTTATATCAAACCAAAGCAAGATAATTAAAAAAAAATCTATGCAATCATTCATATGTATCGTTAGCCAACAAAGTGAAATTGCTTTTAAAAGTTTTGAAAGCAAAATAATACGACTACTGTGTGTGTGAAATACTAATTATTTCACACCACAGTAGTATCATCTCGCTTTATTATTTATAAAAACCCCGCGATTTACCTTCCCAATGACTTTACATTTATATTAATTTACTTGTAATCGTATACAAAAAAAATCGATTAGAGTTGTCAATATATTTACTTATTTTGATTATGGCAACACTTTAACGTAAGAATAGCCGGCAGTGGGTAATTCATTTTATCAAAACAATTTCATAACTTATTAAGTTTACAAAATAAACCCCTATACAAAATTGGCATTCTAATTGCAGAATGACTTCAAAAATAAAGAAAATAATTGTAATATAATTTTTATCTTGATGCACGAGAAAAACCAGTACCGTTGATGGTCATGATCCTTTATAAATAATAATAATTAATCGTATGTAAATATTTCTTCTCCCAAAGTTCACCTAGGCATTATAAAGGGGCTTAGTGTTTTCTAATTCAAGCAAACCTAGTCTGTGCGAAATTAGTCTAATTAGTAAAGTTTCAAATGGTTCAAAGACAGAATTTCTACTCGGAGATTTTGCTTAATTACCCTTGTTTGAAGTGGTCCAGTAAACTTGTTCCATGCCATTATCTGTCATTAGGATCTCTAATTCAATTGGCGAGTGAGCAATGGGATGGTCCACTGTTTTATTAATTATAATTTGAGTTAAAACTGTTCGTGATTAGAAAATGGTTGGTCGAAATGAAATTAAATACTAAGTTTTATTCATTTGTGAAAAGAATCGTAATATTTGAATTTAAATGTTAGTAATCTGTTTCATATAAATGGGTAGATAATTAGTCACTGGATGGAAAATGGGGGACTAACTCCCGACGAAAAACAACACAAAAATAACAGTTCGTTTTCTAGGACAAGCACGCCACACCACTGCGCCTCTTGAAAGCTATAATCAACAGTGGCGACCACCAGAAAAGCGCCTAGACAGTGAAGCTCGACGAGTCCCGGAGAAACAATAAAATTTATCAAAAGGCTCGGCTATTACAAGAGACTTAAACATAACTGGCGAAATGTAGGTGTACTTATGGGTACACCTCTACCTAACCCTTCTGGGATTACAGGCGTGATGTTATGTCAAGTGATATTGGATTTTACCATCAGGAAATTTTCAGTGGCAGCCTCGGAGTCTGGATCTATGCCCGGTTGGTGACAATGATCGGTGATCCAAAAAAACCAAACTATATTAACAAGTTACCTATTCAATTAAAAAACACGACTGCAATTATTATATACTTTGTTTACTCGACAGTTTTATTTTACGACGTTTTTTATTAACAGTGTTATATTTTTGAAATCTACTTTTTTAAATTCAACACGATAATTATACCCACAACCATTTTCATTTCCATTTTTATTTTTTTGAGGCTGGTATTAATTTACGTTTCAAAGTGACCTCATTCGTTTATTTTTATTTTTGACTAACCTATGTTACTCGGAACGATGCAAGGATTGTTACGATACCCCATACATCTAAATCGGTTTAGGCATTTAAAAGTTATGGTGGAATAAAGAAACTCACATACATACATACATTAACCCTGAATCAAAACACTCCTTTTTTGGGGCAGTCGTGTAAAAACTCATAACCTTCCGATACACACTCAAATACACTGTCTCTCTCACAACAAAATGTCGAAAATTCCCCCTGGCACAAAGGTAAAATCCATTACAAACGAACACCAGTACTTATCAGCAATAAGTAAAACAATCCAACTGGTTCGACGCGCGCTTTCCACGCGCCGCCGTGTCCGCTGCCCGTCCGTAGCTGATGCATATTTCATGAATGCACTGAGTGGCCGGGCCACGTGGGAAACTTTAGTGTGAATTATTTAGTGGGATACGCGTTTTTTATGACAGTGTGGGATGGGTCATAATGGAGTTAGATCATTCTTTTAGGGAAATATTAATAGCTAGCTTCTGCCCGTGACTTCGTCCGGGTCTAAATTGATTTCTGACCCACGTTTCTCTCCATATAGGGTGAATTTTGGAAAATCCTTACTTAGCGGACGTCTACTAACTAAAAACTGCCTTCGTGCAAAATTTTATCTTTATACGTCAACCTGTTTTCGATATCGTGACCTTTCGCTTTTATACTATAAGTAACAAGAATATGATGTGTACTCCTTTTAACCGACTTAAAAAAGAGGTTCTCAATTCGAACCGTGCGTGTCTTTTTTTGGGAAGTTCCTTAAAGCGCCTTGTAGTAGGAGTTAAATGGCAGAAGTCGTCACGTAAGGGAAAAGCGTTTTGCCCCTCCAGGCGACCTATTTTCACTTTCTCTCTATCTCTTTCTATTATATACGGATGTCAGAAATTTCGTTCCTACAGGGGTCCTTTGACCGCGGGGTCTTTCTATTTTTGTGATGTTATAATTATTATAACATCACAAAAATAGAAAATACTTGTCACAACTTTACTGTCTTTGGGGTTTTTTTTTACGTAGTAAAAATCATCAAATGACTCCTTCCGCCCTGGGTGGAGCAGAAGGGACTGTCAGACTTTTACTGACTAAAAAACCACCTTATTCCTTCTGGCCTACGTTAGAGGACGCCCAGTCTTTAGATATAAGAAAATTTGAAATAAAAATAAATATAAAATATAGAAATTTTATCACCTACACCATCAGAACATGAAGACGGCTCTGTGTCCTCTTGCAAGACCGCACCAAAACCCTCCCTGTGGAATCAGTATCTACCGACATAATTTACAAGGGCTATTCTACTTTCATTTTATTTTCGTAGCGTCTCTAACGAAGTTTTTTCGGAATTTTCCTCCTTGTTACACAATACAGTTTCCTGTATAACAACTGTAGATTGTCATACTTCCGTCTGTTTGTCCATCGAAACAGTTCTTTTACAGACAATTGCTGTGTTTCAGAATAACTTTTTATAGTTTTTTTTTCACTCACGAAGCTACTTTCAAACTAAAAGGATTCGTGATTACAATATTATCCTCATTGGCGAAAAATACACTATATTTAGGTCAATACAATAATGTTTTAGACTGAAACTACAGTCAGCGGCAGCAGTCGATTAACAATGTTACTTTGACGTCATTTATAAAAGGTGCAATTTTGCATGCTCGAAAAATTTCAGGAGGAGTCATAAAAGACGTAAATAATAAAATAAACGACACCTGGTCAATAATTAATAAAACCTTGTTTTGTTTTAGTTGTTTATGTTTGAGAGTATTTCAGAATACACCTCTTTCAAAAAACAGAATCGCCCCCTTACGTTTACGGTTGGCAGTGTCGCGCCACTGTATCACTGTGTTCATGCGAGCTCATCGTCTTGCCTGCCTAAACCCAAAGGCAAGATGGCTAATGTCGTATTCCAAAATCATCTACTTAAGGGTAAGTTCACACCGAGACGCGACGCGACGCGACGCTGCGTGCACACTTTAAAAGAGCGACTCAAAATATAACTCTATTTTCTACACGAAAAGATACACATTTCATTGTAAGAATTTAGAATACGTTACACCACGCAGCACTACGTCGCGATGCGTCGCTCTACGCCGCGCTGCGCCGCGCGGCGCCGCGAGATGCATCGCGACGCGGCGGTGAATCGCCGGTACGCGCGACGTGCAAGAGCGGCGACGTTGCGATGCGTCTCGTGGCGGCGAGCGGCGCAGCGCAGCGCAGCGCAGCGCAGCGCGAAGTCACTGGCCTCTTCAAGTATATTCACGTTGCGTCGCGTCGCGTCGCGTCTCGGTGTGAACTGACCCTAAACAACCCTGTTTATTTTATTATTGATTCCTGTTGAGAATGACTAGCATAGTTACCTTCTTGAATTTCACGAAACTGCAACTTGTTTGGATACATAATAATAGGATGTACCTACAGCTTTTCAGCGTTAGCTAAAGATTTTATTGTATCTTCATTTTACAATCATTTTTCATTTAACGGCACGGTTAGCGCAGTGGCAGACCGAATGGCTACTGCGCTGCGTGTCGCGGTTTCGATTCCCACACGGAACAAATATTTGTATGGCCTACGGATAGTTGTTCCAGGTCAGGCTGAAGTGTATGTGAGTTTATATGTTTGTAAACGCACCCACGATACAGGAGAAATTCCTAGTGTGGGTCAACGATTTTAAAAAGAAAATCCATTCAATACTTCCAAAAGAAAGAAAGAAAAACTTTTTCCAAGTTTTAAACGACTTTTGTTGCTAAGCGTACTAGGCTACTCAGACGTGTCTAGCCAGACACTTCGTGACTGTACCTAGATACCTACCTAAAAACTTATAGTCCAGCACTTAGCACTAAATTATAGTGACACGAACAAGGTCACCCGAATTTGCCTGTTATTATATTCGCATTTTATTTAGCATTTTTCTAATGAACACGTAAAAAGGAAAGTAGTGAAAAAGCAACCTAATTACTTAGATATAAAGTACTTTATGATAATAATAAAAGTGGGAATTTCGTGAGTTAGATTTTTATTTTATTTTAAATAAGTGTGACTAATTATGATGTTAACTGTGAAATGTTGATAAATGTTTATTGTTTAGCTTTTTTTTAATGTTTAATAGTGTTTAGACATGAAAGTTGATTTATATAAAAGTGTATAAATTACTTATTTATTGTATAAATAGTGATTTTCATATCGTGATTTTTCCAGTGGTTTAGGTGGTCATGCATGAGGGCAAAAGTAACAATGTTATTTTTACAATTCATAATTTTATTATATACTTACTTTCTTTTTTTTTTAGGTGGTAAAAATCATCAAATGACTCCTTCCGCCCTGGGTGGGGCTGGAAGGGACTGTCAGACTTTTACTGACTAAAAAACCACCCTGTTCCTTCTGTTGCCCTTTACGTTCCGGGGCCAACGGTATCCTGTTAAGACGTCCCGCAACCCCGGCGGGCGTTTGGCCCCTATTTCTTACTTACTTTCTAAGTTCATCTTGGACATCACTGACATCGGTGAAGGAAAACATTGTGCGGAAATATGTACTGAAAATACATATAAGTCTGAAATCACCAATCCGCTTTGAGCAAGCGTGGTGATCAATGCTTGTGCCTTCTCTGTATGAGAAGAAGCTTTGCCCGGGAGTGGAACAATAAGGGGCTGGTAGTATTTTCCAGCTTAGATAATACCGGCCGGCTGTAGATATTCTTGAATCAAGTTTAATAGTCTAAACACAATCAGTGTCCTGCTTTAACTGACCCCTCTTCTCCTTTTCTTTTTCTTTCAAATATGGGTCAGATAATGTCGGCACTGATTGCGCGTGATGATAATTATCTACGCGTAGCAACTACTATTAGTCTTTAAAAATCTAAGCTGCTGTACAAAAATGAGACCTAACTTTTATTAAAATACAAAAGTAGGAAAGTGCTTACTCAAATTCAACCTACTTACAAATTCATCTTCCCGAGAGAAATCAGAGAAGGCACAGTCGCTGGAAGTTTTATTTGCACACCTTCCACTAACGAACATTAGGCAAGTAAGTATTAAAAGAACGGCAAATTATTTTACTTTTTATGTTTAAGTTGAGAAGAAAATTAAATTGTAGAAAAAATTCTCTGAGTTTCTTATTATTTAAATTTTTTGCATGATTTTTAGAAAAAAATATGTGTGAGAAGCAGAGGTTGAAAAGTCAAAGTATTTATTTTAATTAAAGCATTGACAAGAAAACCATTCCAATAAGTGTGGTAGGTACCGGGCTGATCAATGTAAATCATGACATAACATCACGCCTGTTAATCCCCGAAGGGATAGGCAGAGGTGTACCCATTAGTACACCCACATTTCGCCAGTTATGTTTAAGACCTATGTATTTGTACGTGATTTAGAACCTTTTTATTATTATTACTTTGTATTACATCACAAACATTTATGGAAATATGGTTTCTATTTATTTACGTAATATGCACAATAATTACAGACTTCATCATCTTCCTGCCCTTGTCTCATGTTACTTGGGGTCGGCGCAACACGTTTTCTTCTTCCACTCCGTCCTGTCAGCCGTCATACAATCACAGGCTCCCATTTCTTTCATATTATCATTCTTCACACAATCCATCCATCTTTTCTTTGGCCTTTCTCTTGCTCTTCATCCATCCACATTCATATTCATAACTCTCTTGGTCACATGCGTTTCATCCCAACACAATTTTTACAATTTTAACAGACGTAATTACAAAAATAAATGAATCAGAATAAGAAAAAAAACTAAAACTTTTAAGTTTTGTAGAGGCAAAGCTTCTACAATACTTACCTAAGTCTTGCAATATTACGTTAACAACTTTATAAATCCACCTTTTAATGCGCAAATTGATCAGTAAGTACCCAACCGATCAATTAAGCCCTCTACGTGAACAAACTGCCGTCCTACGTCGTTCACTGACATACCGCAATAATTTATCATTCCACTCGTTAATTAAACGGTCAGTTTCATTATTGAGTGCCGCCATTTTGTGCTTTCATTAATTATATTATTACACGGGATGGAAGGGACATTGTTACGAAACTATTTACCGTGGACGCAGTAAATTAAATTGTTCATCAGTTATTAAAATAAATACTTGTAATACACCTCTCTTGGGTAGGTCTTAATTGTCACGTTGTTCTAGTGGTGGCATAGCGCGAATGCTGAACATGAAATCTTGGGTTCGATACCCAGGTCAGTGTTATTGGGTTTTCTCATCAGGAATTTCTGATAGCAGGAGTCTGAATTTGTGCCCGGTTTATAGGCTCGCCCCTATTACATGGGACGTAAACATAACTGGTGAAATGTTGCTGTACTAATGCGTACACCTCTGCCTTAATCTTTCAGGGATAACAGATGGAAAAACCCAATAACACTTTGCCCGAACTAAGAATCGAACCCAAGACCTCAGGCTCAGCAGTCGCGCTTTGCGACCACTAAACCAACGAGGCAGTCAGCTATCTCTAACCCATCAAAACCAATATCCAAACCAATATACAAACCATAACATATCATAAACAAATCATCTTCAGCTACAGGCAGCTGCGAACGTGGGATCGCATAAATCTCAATTGGGCATATTATAATTATTAATTACAAGCAGGTAGCAATATAGTTTACTGCTAGCCTAGTGACCTGTCGAATGACTAATGTGTGTGTGGGAAGACGAAACGAGACGGTATTATATTGGTACGTAGGTACCATAACTGGCGAAATGTAGGTCTGCTAATGGGTACACCTCTGCCTAACCCTTCGGGAATTACAGGCGTGATGTTATGTTACGTATCAACGTTACATAGGGAGACCCATGAATCGACTTCCAACAGAAAGTAAAATTAGGGCTTTTTACTGCATTAAAAAGTTCGTAACTTGATAAGTTAACTTTTATTGTCTCTGAATAATTAATTGATGATATTAGTCTTGGCTTAGCTCCATAAGTTTTGTGTTTAGTAATTATTATTGTAAATAAATTGTCTACATATCACAAAAAGTGCTTTATAGGGAAGGTTCTTTATGAAATAAATTTGAACTTTAACTCTGTAATTTATTAATAAAACATTGTTAATTTTGATTTAATAATCAATTTATCTGCCTACTAGACAATGCTTTTTTTCGCCTTACTATGTTCGAACTGTAATTAATCTCAAATAATGTCCCATAAAAGACAGGTTATATTTATGTGAAAAGCTCACGATCCGTGGAAGTTTTTGAAACTACGTTATGGTAATTTCCACCCTTCTTTTTTGTTATTAGAGTGATTCAAAATCTGGAACGATTTATATGGGTGACAGACAAAGATTATTTTCGAACGTCGGTCATATTTTCAGTATTAATTAACCAAACAAAACTAATTCAGTTACTTGGCAGATAAATTCATACAAATTCTACTCCATTTTTAAATAAAATCTTAAATCCTATGTGTGAAAAATATCTGACCCTAACTCAACCTTAAAACAAATGAAAATCATTAAGGTAAACAAACATTTACACCTTTCAAATTAAATTACCTACCAACAAAAAATAGGTACTTACACAAGAGAATTAGGGAAATCCGCGTCACTTTGTTACCTATTCCCACAACAAAGCCAAGGTAGGCATTAAAATATTTGTATAATAACTTCAACATTAATTATTATTACAGAGAAAGTGTTTTTGTTCAAGCAATTAGGGTAATAACAGCAATCTAACTTTAAATTGTCAAGCGCCTGTTGGACTACGCTTTAAAGGGTTCCGTAGTTTGTTGCTGTTTAAATTCTAGAAATGGGATTTGCAAATTAGGTTTTAGATGATACTTAAAAGAAAATTAAATCTGTATCTATACTAATATTATAAAAAAATTGTGAGTTTGTGAGGTTGGGTCTCTGGTTCTACTGAACCGATTTTGAAAATTGTTTCGCAAATTGGAAGCTACGTTATCACTGAGTGCTAGTAGCGTATAAAATTCAATTTTTTACTTAAAATAAAATTTTAGTTCTTCTTTATATCAAATGCTGGGCTAAGTTTATGCGAAAGCAAACTTGATAAGCTTTTTTAAACATTATCTATCAACTCTAAACTGTGAAAACCTTAACGATATAAAGATATTCTATTTTTAAACTTGAAAACAAAGGAGGTTCTTAATTCAAAAGGTGTGTTATTTTTTCGACGTACGAAACATTTTTTTCCTTTTTTTTAATTCATTTTTTTTTTGTATCCATTTCTAAGGCGTTTGTTTGTACAATAAAAAAAATTACAGGAACACATTTTTCTGTGAAAGATAAATTCCTTTCTCCTACGGACCCCTAAAAACTTACCTTTTTAATGCAACTTTTACGACTGTATTATTCGCTGAGACCACTAATGGTTGGCTAGAATTATTTCGTTCCCATGTATTTTTAATTCATCAATGCCTTGAGAACACCGTTTATGTACTTTTGTCAGATATAATTGAGTTTTAGCAAACTCTTTGATGTTTCAGTTTCCAGGTTATTAGGGGATTAAATAAAAGTGGAGTGTGTCAACTGTTTGATGGGTAACCTTGATTTTTTTTAAAACAATTTGCATCTAAGTAAAAGTTTATTACTATTCTACTTTTATTTGAAACTAGCTTAATCCGCGAGAAAGACAGTTTTTTGCGGGGTACACGGTTTTGCACGGAACCCTAGCTGATTTTCTAAAATAAAAGGTTTGTCTGCCTGTAAAAATCCCGTCAAAATCAGTCCAGCCTTTTCGGGACGAACAGATTTAAAAAAATTGGTTGTTAGGTTTATGTATCGTGTAAACATTCATATGCATTTGGTAAAAAGATATTATTTTGACATTACAAACACTTCAATTTTATTTATTTGTGTTCCCCTTTTTTATTATCATTGGGAAATCCTCTGGGTATCAAATCTTATGGATACTGCCCGCCTGAGGAAAACGGAGAGTTTTGTTGGACTTTTACCAGCTTCTTCTTCTTTATCGTGTGGGCAGTAAGGTCTTACGACCCCACACACCTTAGTGTCAGAGTTTCTAAACCGCCTCAAGGGCCTCTGACATGGTTTGAGTGGGACAGTAATAGGCTGGTATAGGTCCTTACCGGCTAAAACCCCAAGGTTCTTTACCACCATGAATCAGTAGCCCGGTACACACTTAACGCAAGATCCGCACCCCCAAAAAATAGTTTTAACATACATAAATTCGTGTCAGTTTCGCAAGTAAAAGGTAAATTCAAACTAAGAAACCCCAATATGAGGATCTACTCCATATCTACTCCTTCCTACATAAAAGTGATAGAAGAAGCTACCTTCAATCACGCGCATTGGCCTCCCGGGAGGCCACACAATAACAGACAATTTCGTATCTCATTCATTAGTCAGCGCTTACTAAATTACAACTTACCTACAACAAAAAGTATTAAGATAAGATAAGATAAGATAAGATAAGATTTTTATTTGTTTATTATATTCAAACTAGACCACTTTTTAATTATAATTAAAAACTTTCCTATTTTATGTGAAATGAGGCTTGTTTAAATTCAGCTTCATTCTCTCAGCTCAATGAGATGTGTTTGTTTGTTTACTCGAGGCAAAATGTACATTCTCCCAATATCCTGAAATAACACAATACCATAGTAACATAGTCCATTAGTGTAATGATAACCGGCGGTAATTAATATTTTCAATAAAATTATAACACGAGAGACAACATCAGGGGGCCTACCACAACCTCTTAAAACAATATTATTTTAATATTACTTTGTAATTTCTGTTGTTGCATTTTCCTTTTTCATTTTTTTTTTTTGAAAATCCAACAGAGCGGAACGCAAAGTAATATAGTTTTAAGAGGTTGCGGTAGGCCCCCAGGTATAGAAATAAGATTTTTATAACAACGTTTTCCAAAAGAACACAATAACAATATAACACATAAACCTAAGCTTGACAAAACTTTAATAACAATGTTGCAGTCCACTGCATTAAGTATCCGCAGATAAGACTTATTTAAAAGTAGTTGCCACTAGACAAGCATTACCAAAATTAACAAATATTATTAAATAAATAAATAAATAACTATAAAGCTATAGCTACCAAACCAAATCAGAAACTATTTCATTTATGTTATAAATAAAAAATAATAAAAAAGACGCCACTGACAGTACTGTTCGTCTACAACACTATAGACCTCCCATTTCACAGAATTATTGTAACATGTTTACCTATTTTCCCTAACGTAAAGTTACCCTTATTTTCCATGAAAAAAGAACCAATTCATGGAAGAGCTAACACAGTGTGTCGAAAACGATATCTTTGCGACGCGCCTCGCCAATTAATAGCAGTATTGGATTCCAATCGAGCGCTGTGTGCATCCAATGTTTCGTTTTTCGTACGAACATTCATTTCATTGTGGTGTGACCATGCTATTCGCTTTCCACGGATTTTTCTTTTAATAATACTTTCACGTTGACTTTCTGTTTTATTTAACTAGCTGTGAAAAGTAACAAGCGTTTATTGTAATTACTTTCGTCTCTTGTAAGATGATAGTTGTCTTTTGGTTAAACCTAAAGCGCTTTGAAAAACGTATCATTGTAGTTATGAAGAGACGGCTTGATTTTGATATTGGATCTTAGATAGTTTTGCTAAACGAACTTGTAAATTCCTAATATTTAACATTTTGTTTTCCCATTATTCTAATTTTCAAAAATGCAATCTTGAACATGCGCCTAAGTCGGTATAATCGACACAAATAAAAAAAACGGGTTGCACTCCGGAAGTGCCGGCAGAAGTGAAAACTTGATTATTAACGTTTACGTTTACGTTTACGTTTAACATACACGAACATTCGCGCAAGCGCCCTGCGCTGTCTAAACGAAATAGTAGATCCGTCCTACGCTTTTTCGATCAGGTCACGTGTCCTGACGCGCACGTGTCCTGACGCGAGTTTAAGATTTTATACCCATTACAGAAAAAGTGCTCAACGCCGCTAAAGAAGTTTTCACTTCAAAAATTAAGAGTCTGTTTGTAATTGTAAAATAGCAGTTGTTTACACAGAATGAACAACTAATATTTTTATCTGTCTGTTTGTTCCGGCTAATCTTCGAAACGGCCAGACCGATTATGGCGAAACTTTCATTGGCAGATAGCTAATGCTAAGGAGAGTAACTTAGGCTACTTTTATTTTAGAAAAAGAATACAATCTTTCGGGCAAAATAAATAAAACCCGACATTAAAATTAAATTTAAAATCATTCATAACATATCTACATCCTTAGATAAAAAACTCTTAGTAAAGTAAAACCTCGAAAAATACCGAAGTTAATACGGGTGTAACAGTACTCCCGGTTTAATAATAAGGAGTAAAGTTTCATAAACCAAGCTACTAAACTTTGATTTGTAATACAATTTACACGCCGTCCAAGTACAAGTTGTACTGAACGTCAATGTAAGTACGTGAAATGTGGAACTAGCTACAGCGTGTTCAATGTTGAATGTGTTGATATTGGATTTCAATCCAACTCGCTACATTGTGCCACTATACAGTTTTCTTTTAGGTATTCATTTATTCATATTGGCACCATGTTTTTTGTATTTTGTGGATTTTATTTTTACCCTTATGTTTTAAAATTTAGAATCTGTAGCTCTATAAAGAATATTTTTTAAATTTATTAAATAATTAATAAATTATATTTTTTTATAAAGAATTTATTTATTTACCTATAACCTTCCTCGATAAACGAGCTGTACAACGTAGTACAAACGAAAAAAACTCTTTAGCTTTAGGTATTATATGATTTTTACTTTTTGAGCACTAAATGAGCATTTATATTACTTTAATTGTATACAAACGACAATACAACGATAACTAAGGATTACTCAGAGTAAACACAGGCAACCAATATTAGTCAAGACATTGCAAACTTTTTCCAGACATTGTATGACTGGGCTCATTACAAAATGCCGGATTTTGTTTACGTTATTCACCTTTTAGTCATGCATGTGGTTTGTCGTGTGACTCAGTCTGTGTTTACATTTTTAGTCCTGCTTTGTTACGTAACAGACTTTCTTATTTTTATTTATTGATGTGTTACAAGGTTGTAAACGTCAGTGACCAGGACACAATACGCAAAGCAAGCGTGAGTAAGTAAAAAAAAAGATAACTTTAAGATTCAATTGACCTCAATTTATAACTAAAGAAGTATCAAAGATTTTATGCATATTATTTAGCATTTAAATTGAATGTTTCATGTATGTTTCATTAAATAAATAAATAAATATTTACATCATAAGCACAATAAAATTAAATATTATAATCTAAAAGGATGCTTTGGATTTTTTTTTACATTTTAGTTTTGTGTCGGCGTTTTACAATATGATCCAAGGAGAATGGATCGTTTTTACGAAACTAAAATAGGGGTTCGCCATACATGTGGCTTGGTAACCAGTGTCATTCTAATGTCAAAATATTCGTATTTTACTTGGATTGTTTTTGCTAATTGAAAATATAGACCTTGACGAGCAGTTTGGTATACTTAACTCATTTTCGGTCATGTTGTGGGTTGGATCCTTTTAGCTTAACTACGTCCAATTAGAAGAATTGGTCTTCAGATTGAACGACCTATACCACACTAAATTCTATTAATAGAAAATAAACATAAAACATTTTTTTTTCCTAATTTTTGTCCCTGTAAAAAATAAACTTATTGTCACCACACACTATGTATCTAACCTAGTTTGCCCCATCCAATTGGAGCTAGAGAGTAAATTCAAACAAGTGTTGCTGTAATAATTACGACATAGTGTGACATGATATTACTAGCTTCTGCCCGCGACTTCGTCCCCGTGGTAAACAACAATGCCATAAAGCATAAACTATGGCACTTGGCACTAGTGTAGCTATTTATTTATAAAATATATTTGATATAAGGCCACTAATTTGAAAGATTAGCGTATTCAAACGAAAAAATATACAAACAAACTCTAGCTTTATAATATTAGTATTAACTAGTTAATGTTTGCGACTACACCCGCTTGAATTTTATTACGAATAACTCATTTGATTTTTGATAGTGAATTATAGGCAACAGCACTCAAGGATAATGTAGTCCAGCATTAGCGAAATAATTACCAGAATCTGGTCAATATTTGATAATATTTACCAATATTTGAGATTATAATAATCTTAATATATATAAATTACGCGTCACGTTGTTTGTTCGGAATGGACTCATATACTACAACCGATTTTAATCAAATTTGCACACCGTGTGTAGTTTGATCTATCTTGAATGATAGTAAGGATTAATAGTTTTTATCTCAATTATTGGTCATAATATTTTTTGATTGCAAACCACAGCCACAACAACGCGTGGACCGGTCAGCTAGTATTAGTATAGATATCAGATTTATTAGGTATATTTTTCTATGTTAGCTAAAGTAAAATACTAGTTCTCACCGGGTGCGCGGGCGGCATGCATGTGTCGATCGCCTGCGCTCGGGGCGCATCACCGCTCCTGCAGCTGCTGCACTCACACACACCCTGGAAAAAAAACAATAGATAGTTATATTATAAAATGATTAAGGCAATGGACTATCACCTTAGTATAAGAGAGAACACGTACAAACTACAATGCGTTGCCGTTTAAATAAAAAAATATATGATGAAGCAAATGAGGCCAATAATTAATTGTTAAGACCTTCAACTGTACTCATATTTCACAAAATAAATTAATAAACAAATTATTTCAACAATTATTAAACCTAATTATTTTTTTATAAAAGTCATTCCTAGCGAGAAGCAGCCTAGGATGTTTACACCCCGCGTATACCTACTTAGTATAGCAGAGGCAGCAGAAAGAAGTGGCAAGATGACCTAGACACACAACGAGAGGACTGGTTCGAGGCAGCACAAGAAAAAAATAACTGGAAGGACTTGGTGGAGGGTTTTGTCTAGCAATGGGACATTATAGGCAAGCTAAAAAAAAACTTAGCACACCTATTTAACTAAAGGACATCGCTGACTGTTTACACAATTAACCAAAAATCTTAGCTTTCATGTACAATCGCAAACAGTGTATCAATAAACAGAGGCTTTTCTTAACATTTTGTTGGATAAGGTAAGAATAAAAACCTCTCTTAAGCATGAGATTGAAATGAGTGCATATTCAACTAAACTGAACCGTAAAAGCCGAGAAAATGATCCTATATGAACGTTAATGAAAGACCAACGCTGGGCTTAAGCTGGGATAAGTATTCATTATTAAAGTTTTTATGTTCTTAAAGTTGGTTGGAAGTAGTGCGTAGTACCTTACGGAGTTTTAATGGTGCTTTTACGGTTCAACCAATTTCGAGCCAGCAATTCATAATTATGGGGCTGTAAAGTCTTGGTTTTTCTCGTTTCATGCAGCTTGCTTGATGAGAGGGCATCAGTTTTAATTTAATGGTGTTTACTTTTTAATATTTTCTTTTGTTTAAGATAAAAGGTTACTTAAATTGGGTTTTGATTTGCCAAAACTAACCAACATTATTAAAGAAAAAAAAACTACTTTCTCTGAAAAAAAAAACTTCTTTCTGACTGCCTCGTGGCGCGTTGGTCTTGTGGTCGCAAAGCGCAACTGCTGTCTTGGGTTCGAATCCCAGGTCGGGCAAAGTGTTTTTAGGTTTCTCCATCAGGAATTTCGTAGTAGCAGCTTCAATCTGGATTTGTACCCCGTTGATGGTAATAGACTCGCCCCCTATTACATAGCACCTAAACATAACTGGTAAAATGTCGGTGTACCTACTAATGGGTACACCTCTGCTTAACCCATCGGGGATTACAGGCGTGATGTTATCTTTAGCTT
Organism: Hoplodrina blanda; assembly: GCA_949316365.1. Classification (NCBI taxonomy): domain Eukaryota; kingdom Metazoa; phylum Arthropoda; class Insecta; order Lepidoptera; family Noctuidae; genus Hoplodrina; species Hoplodrina blanda. Next base: position 3,471,730 of record OX438590.1, read on the forward strand.
TATTAAATATATTAGTATAGATTTAACCCGTGGTCTGTCAGGCCACTGAATAGAATTAATTCTTGACTTTGACTTTGGCTTTGACTTTGACAAGTAAAATAAACGTAAAATATCATCGTCCAATGGCGGCCGTTCGCGTTTGAATCAAGTTTTGTACCTATGCGGTACAGTTGACATTTGGAGCGTTCACTTTTGTACCCCATAGGTACAGTTGACAGATGAGGAGGAATTGAAACGTACATCTGATGAAGTACCAATCCCGTAGATCTCTCTGACCGAGGTTGATTTTTGGATGGGTGACCATGCATTTTATATCGAGACCTCTTCATGCCACAAATCATCAACATAAACCAAAAAGACGTTCACTACCAGAAGCTTTCTTAAAACATTACCATAATATTTTCAAATAGTCCATAATAATACCAACATTTCTGTTGACAGTTGTTCTTACAAACGTTTTTTTTTTCCTCAGACAGTGGCGCGTGCGCCTAACTGTACGTGCCACTCATTAGGCTAGCGGTCACACGCAGCGATTACACCGCGATATAATCGGACGATAAATATTTGAAAATATTTACTTCGGATAAAAAACGGAATGAATCAGCTGTTTGTAGGTTGATCGTCTACTGGTTACGGTAGTAAGATTGTACAATTGCATTGTAAGAAGATGTTCTTGTTATTTAAAGACTAGCTTCTGCTCGCGAGTTTGTCCACGTGTTTTTTTTACCCGCATTAAGTACGAATTTAGCTATCATATACAAAATTCTGGGTATAAAAAATATTTTTTACTATACTACTGGTAGTTCCATAGATTAGTGCGGTTAAGCAAACATTAAAATCCTGTAGGTAAAGGTGTACGCGCGACGTGCAAGAGCGGCGACGTTGCGATGCGTCTCGCGGCGGCGCGCGGCGCAGCGCGAAGTCACTGGCCTCTTCAAGTATCGTCACGTTGCGACGCGTCGCGTCGCGTCGCGTCGCGTCTCGGTGTGAACTGACCCTTATTGACAATATTCACGTATATTCTGACATATTTAAATAATAATTTTAGGTATGAAGTTTTTTTTTATTTGAGACAAACCCGCCACACTGTTCCCACCGACTGCAACTCCTGAAAGCCAGAATCAACAGTGGAGGCCAGCAGAAAAACGCCGAGGCAGTGAAGCTCGACGAGTCCCAGAGAAACGATTAACTGTCTTGGATCCCGCAACGAAATTAATCAGAAAAGAATAGCGGAGGAGTAGGAAAAATATAATTAGGTATGAAAATATAATTAGGTAGGGGGAAGTCCCCTAGTGGCGGACACATAAGGTTTTCTGGAAATAAAATTAAAACTACTTCGAGAAATAAGTATTTGTTTATAAATTAGTTAAATTAACGAAATATATTATCAAAATCAATTGACAAAAATACTACTTCTGCGTAAACATAATCTAGGAACGTTAATTAAGTTTTGGTAAGAAAAATTAAGTCTGTAACATTGGCACCTAGTACCGGACAGTTTAATCTTCAAACCCCAAGCGCCGGACATTCTTAAAACATTGTGCATCTATCTCATATATAGGTATCCCAACATTCCAGAACGTCAGCACATGCTTCATGGGCCCATTCTTGGCAGCTGGAGCATTGTATCCAGTCCTCGTTGTGGTTCTTTAAACACATTACACTTCTTTGGACAATATCTTGTCCATCGCAGTTTTTAAACTTTGCTGATCCCATCTTCTTTTCTTTTTGTCTCTTCCATGTTTAAATATCTCCTTCCTTCTATCCTGTAAAATCATTATTATGAAATAAGTATAAATTCTTAGTAAAAAGCCAACTTATAAACTGTCCGGTGGTAAGGGACACTTTTGTGTCCGGAGGTAGGGGCGAGGAATGTAAAAAATAACGTATTTCATACTAAAACTGTTTAGGTAATTAATAAAAACTTTTACAATTTACGAATAATAATGGAACACTGTCTTTATTAACAAATAACAAAAACAATTAAACACAAAACCATAGCAGCAATACTCACTTGAAATTTACGTGACGCAACGCTTTACCGCAATAAACAGCAATTCACCTCTCTCACCTTGGTTGTGCTCCTCACCGGCAAACCACGTCGCGTGATCCTGTATCAATACGTTTCCCCGCGCCCCTTTCACCGAAATTCGAATAGATAGCATTGTCGTTTGTCGAGATAGTACGAGTGTCCGGCGCTAGGTGCCGTCCGGCGCTACGGGACTTCCCCCTATTAGGTATGAAGTATATTTTCTTGTTAAGGTCAGCATAGCATAGGTACCTCCGTAAGAGCAGCGGACCGGACGCGAACCGCGGTCCGCTATTTGATGACCCCTGCCCTAGACCAAAAAACTTGGCGCATTACATTCAAACCAGATCCAGTATTAAGTAATCATAACATAATGACGATCGTTATGACTCCGTTACTTCTGCGAAGTCGTAAAACCGTTTGTTTGTACGTCCTATGTCATATTTAAATGTGTAAATTATAGTATGAAGCTTAAAAAAAAAACTTATTCTTAATCCTAATCCTAACTAATATTATAAATGCGAAAGTAACTCTGTCTGTCTGTCTTTCTGTCTGTCTGTCTTTTCTTCACGCCTAAACTACTGAACCGATTTGTGTGAAATTTGGTACAGGGTAAGTGTGAACCCCAACAAAGGACATAGGCTACTTTTTATTCGACTTCGTCTGCGTCCGCGATAACCGACATATACGCGGACGAAGTCGCGGGCAAAAGCTAGTATAATATAAATGCGTAAATAACTGTGTCTGTCTGTTCCTGTACCACTGAACCGATTTTGATGAAATTTGATACAGGGTAAGTTTGAACCCCAACAAAAGAGATAGGCTACTTTTTATTCAACTTCGACTTCCACTTGGTCTGCGTCCGCGATAATCGACAATTCCGCGGACGAAGTCGCGGGCTAAGGCTAGTACAAAATATTATAAACCTTATTATATTTACTTTACCTACATTTTTGACTTTGATTGTCGCCGGGATTAGATTGCGACTCGATTTTGAACTTTTTTTAGTAATTAACCGAAATAGCCATGCAGAAATGACGTAGATCGAGCGACACCAGGATCTTAGTCCGTTACGAATAACTGACGGTGAAGAAATGGACCAGTGTGGTGGATAATGGCCCACTCCCTCTCAAAGGGAGACCAATTATCCAGACTTTCAATGCGCAAAACAGCAATCTATTTTCAAACCACTACTTTTAAATCAGCATTAAATTAAACTACTTTTTTTTTTGCTTAGAATAAGAGAACAGATAGCATTTCTGGCATTTTCACGGTGTTTATGAATTGAATTACTCAAACAGTACAAATGGTTGACTATGAAACCGATTGTTTTGTCACACTGGGTGGACATGATTTATCATTTACGTAAGACTCGAAATAATTAATGAAATTATTAATGAAATTTCCTTTATATAAGCAGAATACCTACATAGGTCTAAAAAGTTAGTTGAGGACATTATGACGCACTTAACATCATCCTTTTAAACGGGGTTAAATATAATGACCACCATAAAATGCTTTGATACCCTTAGTTCTTTTACCAATAATACATACTTGACACCAGAAAAATAAAGTCTAAAATTACAATAGTACTAGCTATTTTAGTCACAACTGCGCTTCAAATTGTATTCGAACACCAAAATGTAGTAAATGATCACCAAATCTTATTGAGCGCAAGAGCGAGCGAAGCGAGCTCGGGACTTGCCGACTTGGGGCACCCCGACTAGGACAGGTTAGGTTAGAAGGTGGTTATTTTGTGGTTATTTTTTGCGGGGCTCCGTCGAGATAATTTTACATTGAAATGCTGGTTTAATTTTGGTGATCATTTACTACTTTTGGATTAACAATGATTTATTTAGAGTCGTTTTGCTTAAACAGGATAGCGAGATGTTAAATCTTTGGTTGTAATTTTATATTAAAATGCGGGTTTAATTTTAGTGATCATTTAGGTACTATTTTTGTCTGTTATATGTTAGGTACTATATCTAATGGTAAGTTAAACATAAGCCCTTTTAAACGCCTAACTGCATCAGCTTGAAATCTACAGTAATGACGTAAGAAAGTAGGCCTAAACAATATACCAAAACTCATTATTAGGTACTTGTCTAATGACAATATTCTGCCGCATCTGGTCAGACTGGTAGCCAAGTTCAAAGCAGTAGCGAAAAGGCACTTAAGATATGCACAATCGCATATACTGTACGAATGACCTAAAACCTGCGTCTGCGTCACTTAAGTAGAATTCCGTAAATATTTTACACGGATGTGCTTAAGTATGGCGGACAAAAGAGATGGTTGGTGGCATCTAATCATATGAATATTAATAGCTCAAGATAATCCCTTGATTGGGCTGATTCGGGCTTTAGGTGCGGGCTTGCGGACGGCGAGTGATGGGTAGCTCGCCGTCCGATCAAGGACCAGGCCTGGGTCGACGGCGCGTTCTGTTTCACGCGCGCCTCAAAGAGCTGTCAGCACAGGGACAGGGCCCCAGCAGAGCCAAACGCCTGCCGGGGTTGCGGGACGTCTTAACAGGATACCGTGGCCTCGGAACGTAAAGGGCAACAGAAGGAACAGGGTGGTTTTTTAGTCAGTAAAAGTCTGACAGTCCCTTCCGCCCCACCCAGGGCGGAAGGACTCATTTGATGATTTTTAAAATCTTAAAAAAAGGTAGTTAAGCTAAATGATGCTGATCCACGCGTCATGTTCTTGAACGGGCGCTCTCAGTTTGGTTATCTGTTAACTGACATGGCTTATATCTTTTTTTACTATTTTATATTACTATTCGCCTACATTGCTCGTGCTTTCTCTGTATGAGAAGAGGTCTATACCTTGCAGTGGGGCAGTAATAGGCTGGTAATATTATTTTATAAAAAGCGTGACTTAATATTGAACCTTAAAAATATGCCATTAGAAACGTAAGTTAAAACTTAACTTTTGTTAAAATAATAAGCATAGCTGGCTATTTATAAAACCAAACAATCTTCACGCATTAGAAAGTAGCAAATGCAATGCATAACACTGTTAATTTACATAACGTTTAAATAGAATAATTATAAAAATAATGATTGTTTTTAGGTTGTCTTATTTATTATTAAATATAATTTGTCAATAAGGAATATCAAAACTTAATTTAAAAATATTAAATAAATACGAAATTCACCTTCTTCTCAGCATTTCAGGACCTTTATTTTAAATACGTCCATTTCATATTTAACTTGATTTTGTGCTCAATAATTCTGAAATGTTAATCGACTTTTATTACTGACTGTACGAGTCAATTTGTAAAAGAAACGGTCAAAATTTTGGCGCGAAGAAAAAGTTCCGCCATGACAGTCTCCGAGACAATACATGGAACCACTTAGCTTTAATAAGGCTGCGGTGTGCAAATTACACTCAATTTAGACCCACGATGTACAGACAGACAGATCCATCTACATTTATGAAGATATTAACTGAAAGAGTCGTGTGTGTTTTGTTTTTGGACAAGTCATTGCAATTACGTAACCTAGGGGGTTATTCACTTCATCGCTACTGCGGTGTGGGTGTCAATGTATCATGCGACGGTACAGTTTAATCGGTATTTGGTGTTTAGGTAAAAATATATGACGTGGAAGGGACATCGTAGCGAGAACGTTTGCTATGTATTCAGGACCCCTAAAGTTAACATTTTTGGTCGGTTAGTAATTGCACTTTTGCATGGAATAGCTGATTTTTTTTTAAATAACCTCCGAACAATTTCCTCTATGAAATCAACTAGCTTCAACTTTCTGACTGACAACTCCTTGACAATTCAAAAGTGCCTGCAAATGGTTTATCTATTTACATTAAAGGCAATGACTGACAGATCTATCAACACACAGCTTAAACCACTGAACAGATGACGCATATATTTGATCTTTGTTATGATGTGGGCAGGCGCTAACATTTTCTAAAATTCACCCCCTAAGGGGACGAAACGGGAGTCCAAAGTTTACAAGGAGAAATTACCCCAAATTAAACGCGGGCAAAAACGGGGGCAAAAGCTAGTTTGAAATAAATTATTTAATTTGACCTATCAGTTTGTCAGTTTGCCTATCATTTTAATTATACCTACCGACATTTAAAAATTACTAAAATACCTATTACCTACCTATATTTTATTATTTTTTTGGTTAATATTTGTATGCTTGCGAGTAGAATGCAGCGCACTAACATTATCATTATAAAACCTAATATACTATGTACCTGCATTGTGACAAATAAAATGATTAGATTTTTTTTTTTAATGGTTTTCTATGCAATAGTTTGCGTAGAAAATCATTTTTAAGAACAAAATTAGGTCACTGGTTGAAAAAGTCGCTTTAAAAAAGCCTTGTTTTATCCACTTGATTCTCTCAGGTGTCCGGAATACATCTCGCAAAGTATAATTCCGCAGCTCTCAATTTGCGAATGTAGGCGACTGGCAATTTTGTCCGGTGCATCACACGAGCATACTTTATTACTGACACACAAACATTTTTGTTCTTGTTGCTGAGAGTTTGTATTGAATATGAAATTACGATGCTTTCGAAAATATCTTGTTACTGCAATATAAATATTTTTTGTGTACAATTTTTCTTGTTTTTAAAACAGTTTTCATCAGTCACCTTTGCAATTATTTGACTGACTTGGTGGATTTTGATGACATTGCATTCAATACTTAATTCAAATAAATAAACACACAATAATAAAATAATAATAATACACAATACAATAATAATACACACAATAATAATTACACTTAGGTACGTCCACGTGAGCGAAGACGCGAGCACAGCTAAACTTCTATACTAATATAATTCGCTGAAGAGATGTTTGATTTGTTAGTTTGTTTAAACACTCTCGTTAAAATATCTCTGTAACTACCAGTCAGATTGGGAAAATATTTTTGTATATCATAGCCAGATTCATGAGGAATAGTACATACTACAAAACATCACGCTACGGCACATGAGACCAGAGCAGTAACCAAAGAAATCAATTAACGCGTGTGAAAAAAAAACCAGTGTACGAAGACAAAGGGAGCAGTAAGTTTCTTATAAAACAGTCTTCTTCCATCTCAGAAATATTTAATGTAAAGTAAAGCAACAGGTACTATTATAAGTATCGAAATAAAATAAGCAATTCATCGAGATAGCGGTAAAAGGAAAACCAACAAAAATTCGCCATTACAATCGATCATAACGCGGTATCTGCAAAATGCAGTGATGAATATGCGCAGTGAAATAATATGCCGGTTTCGAATAGCTTTTGATACAGTTAGGGTTGTCAACTGCTAATTACAGACGAACATTATGTTAATTTTAAAATTATTGATGAATATTTTTTGTTGGAGTTACAATAAAATTCGTTTATAAGACTGTTATTAATGTTTATTCTATTCACTATTCACCATTTAAGTACATACCATCAGCCTTGACTATCAGAATTTATAATTTTTCCAAAAATGAATGATAAAAATAATAATACTTAATTATTACAAAAGAGTAAACAAACTGAAAAACGTTTAGGAAAATTATATTTTAACTACAGTTAAAGCAAAAAAAACCCAAAAGGTTAATTTAAAACTTCGTTAAAACAAATTTTAATGATGTTACTTGAAATTTTAATTATTACCCATTTTATATCGTTTCGTTTTCATTTTCAACGAGTCTTTAATAAATTAGCGTTAGGTAGTTACAACCCTCCCTCCCGGTGGGTGGAATGGGATTAAACGGCCACATTTTAAATATATAATTATATTATGTACCTAAACGTAATTATAATATGGCTTTTTTAAGTTAATTTTTATGTTGTCCTGAATAATGTGACTCCTGGACTAAACTACCCTTGTGATCAAAGGGTGAATAACTTTTCTCTCTATTACACAAGATTTTAACCGCTGGAAGCCCGGCTGTCACACCAGTATGACAGAACAATAAAATAAATTAAAACTAAATAAATATCTTGGGACAACTCACACACGGCCATCTGATCCCAAGCTAAGCAGAGCTTGTGTGTTATGGTAACCAGACAACTGATATTATAGATAAATTACACCCAGACACAGAACAAACAATTATGCTCATCACACAAAGTTTGTCCTGGGTGGGAATCGAACCCACTACCTCCGGCTTTGCAGTCAGGGTCACTAACCACTAGACCAACGAGGCAGTCAAAAAAAAAATCAATAGAAAATCAATTGTGTCTCATTACATGGGACTTGAGTAATTAAATTATTATCTGAACTGTCGTGATGGCCTTGGCACCTTCTTCTCATGTATGCAGGTTGTAGGTTCGAAGCCGACAAGTAGGCACCATATGACATAATCAATTCATATGTATGTGATCTTGGACATCTCTAACATCAGTGAAGGAAAACATCGTAAAGAACCCAGGACTAATATATAAGTAATTCATCGTGAATCTGTCTTGAGCAAGCGTGGTGTACTCGTACCTTCTCTATATGAGAAGACGCCTTTGCCTTGCAGTGGGACAGTAATAGGCTGGTTTTTTTAAAATGTTACATGAGAGTTGGTTTCCTTTGGAAATTAGGCCTGGAAGGACTTGAGGCTGATCTTTGCCCAGCTGTGGGACACGATAGACAAGGGGAAAAATGTAGGTATGTAAAATGTATGTTGATTATGATGATGATGTAACAAAAACCCTGTCCGATCCTTAAGGGTATTATTCGGCATCGTACTGCGTACACATATACGTAACCATTTAATGGATTTGAGATTATTACTTTTCCCCAGTGAAAAAAAAAAAGAAGAAAGAAGAAGTAATTAAAATAAAACATAACATAACATCACGCCTGTAATCCCCGTAGGGTTAGGCAGAGGTGTACCCATTAGTACACCCACATTTCGCCAGTTATGTTTAAGTCCCATGTAATTGGGGGGGGGGGGGGGTTAAATTAAAATAAACATAAAAACTGATCAACGGCAACACTGATCTGACAGGGTTTTTGTTACATAGTGTATAAAAGCCTAATCATTGCTGTTTATAAAAAAAAATCCTTTTTAGGTAAAAAGTTAATTCTGTACAATTTACATAAAACTTTTACCGTGAATAAAGCGAAAGCCCTGAATACGGCATGCGCACGGCGTGATGCGCTCTGCCGGTACCGTTGCAAGTCGCGTCGTGTATCAATAACGCATCAGTGCAACCATTAGCTGGATTCCTGCTCCCTCACTCGGCCAGATACACTATTCTGATTTATAACAAACGGAAATGTGGAATAATAAGGTATTTATTGCGAAAATTAATTCCCTTTTTTTTTGCGGGATGGCATCTTGTAACGTCGTGATGACCCATGCATGAGGTTGTGGGTTCAAATCCAGGTGAGTACGAATGTGCCTTTTTTAATTCAAATGTACTTTCTAAAGTTTATTTTGGACATCACTGACATCGGTGTACAAAAAACACCGTGAGGAAACCTGGACTTTACTGTCCCACTCAAACCATGTCAGAGGCCCTTGAGGCGGTTTAGAAACTCTGACACTAGGGTATGTGGGGTCGGAAGACCTTACTTCTACCCACACAAGAAAGAAAGATCTTGTAAGTCAACATAGAAGGTTGCCGAGTCCTTTACCGGACATTCCTGTCATCATCATCATGATATCAGCCGTAGGACGACCACTGCTGAACATAGGCCTCCCCTACAGATTTCCAATAGGACCGGTTGGAAGTGGCTTGCATCCAGCGCGATCCCGCGGTCCTCATCAGATCGTTTGTCCACCATGTGGACTTTCCTTAAGCTCATTAACTAAGCGACTACACACTAAGGGCACCACCGGTGGGGTGCAGACCTCGACTTAGGGCGTCGCTGGGGGAGGGCAACAAAGGGACAAGCTAGATCGGAGCGTAAATTAATTTCCAAACCCATTTTAAAATTTATGGCACTTTTTGTCATTCTTGAGATTTACAGTTTGCGTATAAGCTTAGTTACATGTAATTAATTTCCGAAAATGATTGACAAAACCTTAGTAAAACAAATTTAAACAAACAAAATCAACATAAATATAAAATCTGATACCCTACCAGCAAAGCCTAAAGAGAACATCTACATACAAACACACAGACACGTAAAACTCATAATCATTCCGTTTAGCTTCGCAGTCGAGTAATAAAATGAATGTAACGGTTATTTCACTGATTTCAGATTCGGAATTTGAATTTCAAATGTTATGTTAATTTTCAGTCGTTACGTTAAATGATTATGTGAAAATTTATTTTTTTCTTTTCCACAGTACGTTGGAAACGTCTGACAAATTTACTGGAATTACTTCTAGGAGGAATAATTTACTGCTGTGAGCAATAAAGATAGCATTCAGTTTGATTTCAGCTAGACTTTTTTCTTTTTATTATACTTTCTGCGAGCAATGCCAATTTATTTTGTGATTTATTTCGATGTGTAGCATTAGTCAAATTAGGTTGGACAGAATTCAATTCCAATCCCGCAGTTTACACTCGATTTCTCGAGCAAAAAATTACTGTGACGTATCGTCAAGCGCACGTCAGTTCTGATTGGTTATCCATAATTTTTTACCCAACCGAAAAAGGGTAACGTGTTTATCAGCCTATGTAAGTATGTTTGTTCGTTTGTGGTGCACCAAAGACAAAACACGTGGGCCTATTTTGATGATTCTTACGTCAATCCATGTGTTTTAATTTTGCGAGTGTCACTAAAGACATGAGAGTAATCAAAATTCAATTTTTTTTTTTCGGTGAATATTGTACTTTTTCTTTTATTAGTTGTGAATGTTGTGCACGTCTGTAATTTACTTAAACACTAGTCCACTAGTCTCTGTTCTCTGTTATTTGACAATGTTTGTGTTGTTGATATGCTTGAATAATAAATAAATAAATCAATATGGCGACCAGCAGACAATATTGCGAAAAAGAGAAAAAACAAAATCGATGAACTATGTTCAGTGAGGTATCATTAAATAAAATGTCACAATCTCGTTCCCTTTTTCCTTATCTCCGAAATATTAGATTACCTCTCGAAATCTTTATAGTGTTATTTCTCTATTCAAGAGCTTTATGTTCAGAATATCTCCCTCCATTATAAAACGTATGTTTGCGCTAATATTGCCGGTGAGCGGATCACTGTGCGAGGCGAGCAGATAATGTTTCCACATTTGATGCTTAAACCTTGTGAATTTCTCAGGGAAGTTTGATCTTGTAACCTTCAATAGGATAATTACCTATGATGGAACTAATAAATCCTTACTATCTATCTGAATATATAAAAGCGAAAGGTCACTTACAACTCTCATCACGAAATATCGAAAGCCGGTTGACGTATAAAGATGAAATTTGGCAGGGTGATAGTTTTTAGTTAGTAGACGTCCGCCAAAAAAGGATTTTTCAAAATTCGTCCCCTAAAGGGATGAAACGGGGGTAAAGGGCTAGGAATATTATAAATGCGAAAGTAACTCTGTCTGTTTGTCTTTCACGACTAAACCATTGAATCGAGTTTGATGAAATTTGGCATGGAGTAAGTTTGAACCCCAAAGAAGGACATAGGCTACTTTATTTTCCGCGACTTCGTCTGCATCCACGATAATTGGTTACTATTACAGCAAGATAAAAAAATAAAAGGTTCAAATAACACGGACCCTAATATCGTCATTAGGAAATCTATCAGCAAATGTTATAGCAATCGTCAAATAAATTGGCAACCGAATACTGTGAAATGACATCGCAGCCGAACCGGCAGACTTCGCTATCAATCTCACGGCTGGAAGCATAAAAATCTGCGCATGGATGGAAATCTGAGACAGAAATGAAGCTTTCAATTTTTCACATCGATTTTTATGTAACAGTCTAAGTTTGATCTAACTCCGATTGTATTATTATTTAGGGATTTAAAAAAAAATAGTAAATCTATTTGAAATATCTTTTATAGCTAGTGATTATTCGATTAAAAACATCAAGAGGACGGTATGACAATCGCATCCTATTCAAAAGTGGTCAGTTATATTTTGGTTGAAAAGTAATTAAACTCATTGACATTTTGTGGATAGGATAAGTGCACTAATATACACATCAAAAGTGTCTAGGGATCAACATCCCTAACAAATGTTAGGGATGTTGATCCCTAGACACTTTTGATGTGTGTATTATCTAGGCTTAGGAGTAGTTATTTTCTCGTCAATTTACAAAATTTCTACGAGTAAAATTACGCAAAAATGTGACTGAGCTACTTTTAGGTATATTATGACGTAGTTCCGGATATAACACTACACTACACTACACACAGCACACTACAGTTCCCATATATTATATAAGCAACCGCGTAAAAGTTGACAGGAGATTACACAGTAGATTTTTTAAATATCAGAAACAGACCGACCAAGCGCCAGACCAGGCGATTCTACCAAAATTTAGGAAAGTCTCGATCCGTCAAAAATGCCTTTAAATTAGGTACTTAAACTTTTTGACATTGATTGTCGCTGAGTTGAGTTTGTGACTAGATTTTAAAGTTTTTTAATAAGAAAAATTGGAAAAAAGCCAATTTTAAATAACTAATTCTCAGAAACCGTGAATGATATAAGATAGCTTCGGAATCACGAACTATAACACATTAATCATCGTCCATATTTATTACTAGTCTATTTTACGGTTTTACTATTTTTTTATTGTTCTGTTACTAAGAAATAGAGCATTTTACGGTCAGTTAGGCCAATATGGCCGCCCGTAAACCATTGTTTGGGCATAAACGCAATATGTGGCTTGACACTTACGGTTAATGAAGTAACCACTTTCGGTTGCTATAAAGTAACGGTCATAAAATATACGGTTCTGGTCTGGGTTTGTAGGAATTGGATTGATTACACTTTGTACTTTGTTGAAAGGCATAAAGGTTCATATTGAAAGAACAGCTTAGGTACATGGTGTATTTGAAGATATGACATACGACTCTATAGGCCACTGTCCCATTTATTTCGTGGTTTTAACGAGCTGAGCATTTAGGTCGTGGGTTCGGTTCTCAGGTCAGGCAAAGAGTTATTGGGGATTTCCATTAGGGATTTCTCAGTGACTGACAGCACATAAAGACTAAGTATTTGTAAACCTACACAACTTTAAAAAAAGAAATTATTATAATTACTACATTATAATTACTTTCATCTCGACAACAAAAACTTCAAACAGTCGAGTGCCGAAACGACTACCCACAAATAATATATTAAAAAAATAATATAAATAACTAAACAAACCAACTAACTATATATTATATATTGAACTAAACGGATATCTATAATAATGAAGAATTGTATTTATATTATTAGTTTAGCTAAGATTAGGTATTATAAATTCTACAATAAATGAATGAAAATAAAGATTAAAATACTTAAGAGTTTTGCAACCAAATACAGATTTCCGCAGCATTCGCCCACACAGTCTTCCTAAATGAATTACAACCTGTTCTAATTTCTATCAAATTCTAAAAAACGTCCGGCTTTAGGTAATATATCAAGACTTCAAAATGTTTGTGCCAAACCGTTAACTTAATCTAATATAATTACATATTCTCCTCTTTATTTATTACTCTAAAGTCCAAACCAAATGGAATTGATTAAAATAATATTAATGCAGACTAGCTCCCCTGAGAAGTGTTCAGAAAAGATTTCTAGGCAAAGATAAGGCTGCGAAACTTAGTCATCTTTTTGCATGAACATAGCAAAGCTCTATGTACAGATGGGGAACAAAAGGGTTGAGCAATTATCAAATAAGTTTATTTCCCGCATGCCATTGTGTCACTGTTTTGAACTGTTATTTTTTTTATTTTCAAATTTGATTTTGAATTGATTTTCAAAATACAGCCTATGTTACTCGCTGATAAAGTAGCATTCCATAGGTGAAGAAATTATTAAAATCGGTTAAGTAATTTTTGAGGTTATCCATTACAAACAAAAACAGAAATCTTTTCTCTTTATTTTTATTTTACTTTTGGGAAAAATAATAAATATAATACATACATACATACATAAACTCACGCCTTTTTCCCATGGGGGTAGGCAGAAACCACAGAACGCCACCTACTACGATCCTTACATACTCCTTTCGCCTCATCTACGTTCATACATCTCGACATACAAGCACGCCGGTTACGAGTACTCCGCACCTGAACTTTCTGAAGAACCTCACCAATAAGGTCAGTGTAGGTCTTCCTAGGGCGACCCCTCCCTGCGTTGCCACTCACCTCTGCCATATAAATACCTTTTGTTAATCGTCTTTCACTCATCCTCTCAACATGACCGAACCATCTAAGCATACCCTTTTCTATCTTTTCCCTTTTCTAAATTAAAATTCCGTTTAGGTGATTATGGTATTCATTGCTTAATTATACAAAGGTACCTACGTATTAAAATTAAATTTAAGTAGGTATGGTTCATTCTGTGTTACAATTACAGTGCAAGTATATTCTATCAAAATCTTCCTAAAGATGCTCAACGATTTTATTCCTCGCCTGTACATCTATAAGCCTTAGCAAGAGTTGATCCTTTATTCCCACGCCATCAGCACCCGTTAAGCAGTCTTATTAAGAGGCTTATTAAGCTGCGCAGACGTTGCGTGTTCGAATGATTCATATCTTAATGTCTCGCAGGAGAGCTCGACGCGTAGGTATTTGCGTTTTCTGTATCAAGTATTTGATTGGCATTTAAATGTACTGGTTAAGCTTTTAAATAAGAAATCTTTACTATTATAAATGCGAAAGTTTGGATGGATGGATGATGTTTGTTACTCAGTCACGCTAGAACGGCTGAACGGATCTGGATGAAATTTGGCATAGAGATAGATTTTAGTCTGAAATAGCTTAAAGGTTACTTTTTGTCTAGGTTAAATGAACGGTTTAGGATAATATATTATCTTTGACGCAGACGAAGTCGCGGCTGGAAGCTAGTGTTCATATTTATCAAGAGTAATGTTAATGTAAAGTATCTAGACATCATGTGTTTCAACAGGAATAAATTATAGAACATTCAATTTTTTTAGGTTTTAAGTTGAATTATGTTCTTCAAAATTATTTATGAAGAAATTATTATTCAAGCTATTAATTTTGCTACTCCATACAATTTGCAATTTTATATCATTAATAAAAAAATAATAATAACTATATTCTTATTGTGTTTCTAAGGGCTGATTTTTTAATAGTCTGAAAACTTTTATCTAAAGAATAAATTATGACAGTTTGACATATTTATCCCTCCGTTAAGAGTTATCTGACGATTGAAAAATTAGCCCTTAGTAATAGAAAGTTCTTTTACTACATTTAATTTCAGATAGTATTTTTCCTACCAGTATGCACAATATATCAGTGTACATCTGTCGCAGATAAAAAAAAAACGAAATCTAAAACAATCGCCAAAAATTAGATCAACGAACAAAATAAACTTGATAATATTACTGTTATTTACTTTCATCTCGACAGCAAAAACTTCAAACAGTCGAGAGCCGAAACGTCTGCCAACTACCGACCGTGCATTTGAAAACGTCATAAATTATAATGAATCCGCAAAAGATAAAAAAAAAACAACACAATACAGCTAACGCTTCTGCTTCATCATTATGTTAGCAAAAAAATAATGACAGAAAAAAGACCGAATGAATGAATGAATAACCCTTGAACTTCATTCAGTCAGGTCGATGACCTCCCTAATTAGAACATTATGCATTCTATGAGATAATCAGATATTGGACAACTATTGTTTGTTCAAAATTTCGTTTAAAAAGTTCTCTGGATTGTCTATGATATGCTAATCTTATGTAAAAGAGAATGTTATACGTCTCTTCCTGTGAAGTCGACGGTTTTTCCCGTATTTAATTAAAGGTTTTAACATAGAGGTAAGTTATTACGTAATTGTTGGTTCAAGATTGACGAAGCTTAGCGTAACATATTGCTTTTGTGGGTAGGAAACCATGCTGGTTCGCTCGTGTAATCATTTTATTACAATCAAAAGATGATTAATAAAACTATAAGAAAAACTTACAACACTGCTTAGTTTTTGGTCTTCTTTCTTCTTAATATGGGTCATACTTACCATGCTCATTTTTTCGGTTTCTTCATATTAATATGGGTTTTACTTACCAGAAGTATTATGATTACGTTTATTTATTTGTATATGTATAAATTACGTATTTATACGTAAAATAATTACGTGTATTGTTTTGTTTTTATTTGGTTTATAGGCTCGCCCCCTATTACATGGACCCCTGGACTTGAACATAACTGGCGAAATGTTGGTGTACTAATGGGTACACCTCTGCCTTATCCTTCGAAGATTGCCGGCGTGATGTTTTGTTATGTAATTCACCTATAACATTGCAAAAGAAAAACAGAAATCATCTACAGTTTCTTTTAAACAAAAAGCATTTACAGATTTTTTTTTCTGCAACTTTTATGACAGTAACCACTTAATAAAAGGTACTGCCTGGTTTAAAACAAAAAAAAAACAATTAGTAACTCAATAAACTTGTTTGTTGGTCCGCAGTGAAAGCATTTCAACTTTCAATTATCATAATTTCATTACGCGCCCATGTTTACACGTTTTTTCGATCAACCAGTTTTAACGACATATCGAGTTATAATATGCACCGTATTATTCAGAATATTGATCATGTTATATGTTAATTTAAAATTAATTAAGCAATTCTACTTAATTTATAAGCAGAAAATGCGTAAGTATTGTAAGTAGCAAAAATTTATTTTACAAAGAACACAAATAAATGTTTTATACAAAATTGCAATAAGATACCAAGCAGACATTGCAAAAAAGAAAATTATTTAAAATACTCGTACACAACATCACGCCTGTAATCCCCGAAGGGTTAGGCAGAGGTGTACCCATTAGTACACCCACATTTCGCCTATGTTTAGGTCTCATGTAATAGGGAGCAAGCCTATTGCCATCAACCGGGCACAAATCCAGACTCCGAGGCTGCTACTGAGAAATTCCTGATGGAAAAACGCAATAACACTTTGCCCGAACTGGGAATTGAACTCAAGACTCATACTCAGCAGTCGCGCTTTGCAACCACGAGACCAACAAAGCAGTCAAATAAAATAACTCTATAATAATACCAAACTGTCACTTTGTGCTAATTTCACGCACTTTAACGGCCGTCGAAAAATTTAATTAACCCATATTTTAACAAAAATACTTTTCACTTTTCACAAAATTTTCTTAATGAATTTTAATAAAAAATTAACCGAGCACCCTAATAAAATTAACAACGAATAATTATGAAAGGCTTACACAATAACTTTCTCTTTTAAAAGAAATAAAAGACTTTCGTTGGGACCGCTTAAATCTGTAACGTATTTCTCTTGTTGAAAGCTGATAACTTGAAACATTCGGCTGTAGTTAGTTCGTTTTTCTTTTGTTTTTATTTATTTTAACAATTAAAATTATGACAATAAAACTAATAATCTACATCTACATCAACACTAATATTATAAAGAGGAAAGATTTATATTTTTGTGTGTGTGTATATTTGTAATGAATAGATAAACTCAAAAACTACTATGTCGATTTCAAAAAATTTTTCACCATTAGAAAGCTACATTCACCCTGAGTAACATAGGCTATATTAAATATTGTCAAAAAAGTTAGGGATCCGTAAGGAAAATCACGTGAACGAAGTCGCGGGGAGAGTGCTATTATAAAATAATTTGTTAGTAATAACAAAATGTCTGCACAGCTACGAGTAGTTATTTTGTTGAGTAATCTGTGGAATACGTAGTTACCAACTACGTATTCCACAGATTACTAGTAGTAGTATAGTTGGTATAATTCTAGAATTAAGAAAACAATTATTCTGTGGTTTCTGCCTACCCCCATGGGAAAAAGGCGTGAGTTTATGTATATGTAAGAAAACAATGTAACCTAATACTATGCTACTGTTTGTTTTCCTTCTTATAGTGAATAAATAAATAAATAATTGTCATTCATCATAATAAATATTAAGTGTTATAAATAAATATCAAAAATAAATCAATCAATAGATTATTATCTGTTTTTCTACCATACACATTTTTCTACCATAATGAATTGGGTGAGTTCATATTCCAATACAAGTAGGTATAATTTAAATTGATGAATTAACATATAATATCATTTTATCTCCCGTGGAGATGACCAATAGATATAAATCGATATCCTCCTATAAAATAACATAAAAATCACAACATACGCCCACACCATAAATTTTTATACATTTTTATGAAAAAAAATGTTTGCAAACATAAAAAATTTGCATACTAAAATCGTGCAAATTAATAAAATTGTTTAGTTAGCATATTAATGGTCTTTCAATATTTATATAAATCTGTGAACATTTACGAGATAAAGAAAGATTTACTTATTTGCATAAAGATAAAGGAGACGATTTCACAGTAGTAACTTATGAAAGAGAAGTCACAATATTTTGAACGTTGATACAAATCACATTTCAAAAAAAAAAAATTTTTATGTAAATCGTTATATAATTAATTACCATTCTTCAAAACCAGCCATGTTCTACGTTTATTTGATTAATGGAATCCAGAAATAAGTGGTGTTTTACTGTTTTTTTTTACTAGCGACCCGCTCGGCTTCACAAGGATACAATGTAGATACTAACTATACGTATAAACCTTCCTCTTGAATAACTCTAACTATTGATGAAAAGCACATTAAAATCCGTTGCGTAATTTCAAGATATTATAGAGATATATTATTGCTATTACATTGTTTTTGCCAACTAGGCGAAGATTGCTACACTTACCGTGCTTTTTGAGGCACGGATAGATGGTCATTCATCCACGGATCAACCCCGGCAAGTATAGCTTAACCTGATCGACCCGTGCGACTGTTATTACTTAGCCACGAGCACCTAACCGACTACGACAATAACAATTTTTAATGTATGCGTTTTTTAAATACATGATAGCGCAGAATCTCTCGAAGTTAATGCAAGGTGCATTTCCACAAACGAGACCATCTTACAGTTCTCTTAATAAAAAAAGCGTTTGATTTCCTACAGCAGCTCTGCACACTGGGTCGTCGCCGCTACACATTCTAACTCTCACTGAGCGGGCTACTAACACAGTCGCATGCGCCGCCTGCCTAGATATGACCAGAGATTTGCATGAGCGCATTACTATGCGTGAAAATCTAGTTAGTAATTAATGTATAGAGGCAAATACCGAAGCGCAACACTTTCCTGACTTATGATCTGTATTGTTTTAAAACTTGGGTTATTTTTATAGTTTTACTAGCAAGTTTTTGGCTACTGCCCCGCTCTTGTTGGTCGTAGCGTGATGCTATATAGCCTATACTATTCCTCGTGAATCTAGCATTATATACAAAAACATTTTTTGAATCCCAACTGGTAATTCCAGAGATTAGCGCATTCAAACAGACAAACAAAAAAAAAATATGTTTACTACAAATAAAATTTAAAACAAAAGCCCAAAATTATCATTTAAGTGGTCGAATAACCTTTAGAAAAACCTAATGTTTCAAAACAGCACAAAAAAATACGATAAAAACTTTCCAACATAAAAATCTTAGCAAGTGAAATTGTATGTACTATCGGCCAAACTTAAGCATGCTCACTTAAGAAAATAGTCCTGCGGAAGCGCAGATAGTGACAAACCACGCCCCTTCCTTGCTCCACCCAATTAGAGACAATACATATTTGTGTGAGTGCAGTAAGTGCGTGCGACAAAAAATATCAACAAACATTAGCCAGTGCCAATTTGCGTCTCGCTAATTGTTCACGCTTCCTGTTCCCATCGCAATTTTATTTTACGACCTGTTTATTTCTATCGGACTGATTGCCTGCCCAACTGTGACCTTTGCTTTGTATACCGGACTGTGATCGTGGAACTATTGTTGACCCTTGCTCGTATCCTGGACTGTGTATCGTGACTACCTGTGGGCTGATTTGTCTATAACCCTGTCAGGGTTAAACCCGAAACCTCAATCAAGAAGAAAATAATGAAATCATTGTCACGCTGCATCTACAAGTAAGTTACTTTTTTTATCCAGAGAGAGATAATAGAAATAAATTAAGTGCATGTTGGTTTCCTTTACTGAGCTATATTTTTATTGTTTGCATTATTAAATAGATCTCATTTTTTTTCTTCTGTTACCGTAATTCACAGACCCAATTAAAAGTTATTGTTTCGCGAGCCGACGCCAACCATGCAGTTTTTATATTTCGTATATCTTTGTTGTTGTTATTAGACAATTTTTTATTCTAACAAAAGCGTGTATTATTGAGTTTTTGTGTAAAAGAAATACACAAATAATATCAATGATTGCTGACTGCAAACATATTTCATGTCAAATCTCTACCTCGAGTCTCTAAATACTCGTAGTATAAGCAAAGTCGCTGTTTCTGTCTGTCTGTCTGATTCTCCGATATTTTTTTCTAAATAATGCAACGGATTTTGATACGAGTTCTCACTCTCATTTAGAGAATTTCTTTTGGAAGGTTTATATGCATGCAAATTATTATAAAGCAAAGCGGAGAATTTTAGAGATTTGTAAGACCGTGCGATGTCGAGGTAGATCGCTAATTTACGATAAATATTAATAAAATACATAACTCAAAATTTTGAAAAAATAAAGTATGAAATTACTTTTATATATTTAAAATATTAATTTAAAAAGAGGTTTGTTATTTCCTTTCTATTTTTTAATATCGGCGCGTTCAAAGACATTGTTTTGGACATTTTATGACCCGATAACAAATCTTTCAACACCTAAACAATGGCCTTTCATTTTAGTTATCACTGCATTTTGAAATTGAGTTACCGCACTTAAGTCGTTAACAATAATGCACAAATTTGCTTGGGAGAGTTTTACACAATATTGGAATTTACTACAATGCCATTGTTAAATATCTGTTTGTGGTCTACTACCCATATAAAATACAGATAACAATGTTGATACCTAAAGTAGATATTTAAAAAGTTAGGGTTTATTTGTTGTTAACTTAATCCTTTTGCACACTGCTAGTAATGTATTGTTCAATTCCTATATTATGTGACAATTCGATGCTAATTGTTATTTTTTTTCCAGAGAACCACAGTGCGCCGTTGGGTGCGTAGATATGAAGAAGAAGATCTAACTCAGCGCGTTCGTGCACCTCGGCTATAAATGAAGGGCAATCGGCCAATATGATAGCCACGACATGTGAAAAAAGCCCTACTGGAGACACTGGAGTCCATCACAGACGGTCACTTTGATGTGTTTTTATTACACCCTATATTTTAGTATATTATTTCAATCACTCTAACTCGTATTATTCTAATTCTTAAATATTATTATAATGTTATTTTGTCCAATGATTGTGCCAGTTATTTTAAAGTCGTCCTGTATAATCAATATTAATAAATGTGTACTAATAATATAGTAAGTAAATCTGAAGATTTGTTTGTTTAATCGCGCTAATGTCTGGAACTACCAGTGTTATTGTATATAATATATATACAGGGTGTTTGGTGCATCGTTTGCCAAATCGAATTGACCAATAGGAGAGGTCATCTGCTATCTATTCACACCCAATAACTCATACTTTGTCACACAGGTTTTTTATATCAACTTTTTAGTTTTAATCTTGAAAAAATCCAAAACTCAGCATTTAGGTTTAAATTTAAAAAAAAGTAATTTGTATAGCTTTCAAATTTCATTTTAATTTTTATGTGTACTGTTGTATGATTCTGTAAAATTCAAAATTACTTGCTAATAACGTTTACTTTCCTTTGTAATAACTCGTAAAGTTTTCGTCAAAGAAGAATAAATTTTTAACCTCAACTTTCAATTGTTTTTAAAAAAAAACAAACAGCGATCGGGAACTTAGCTTTTCTTTTTAAAGTTCTCTAGTCTGTCCCCTTTCCAACGGTATGCAATTTGACAAATAAAAATCTTAATAACGTCACTAATTCGCTAAATTTGTGTATCGGGGCGCTCACCGAGCCATTCCATATTCGGGATAAAACCGTGTTTTTGCACCCAAATAACAACAATAACACCTGCCATCAAAGTGATCATCATCCGTCACTATCAGTCCTGGTTAAGTTTTTTTGGAAAATCCTCATGGATGTCTACCGTCCTTGAGAAAGTGAAAGAAACTGTCAGACTCTTACTGACTAAAAACCACAACGGTGTTTCCTTCCCACACTTACATCGGGGGTCACGGGCACGCGCCTTCCGTTAATCTCGACTGGTGTTGGCCCGCCCCTGCTAGCCTCCTCAGGTCAGGGGGGGGGGGGGTGAAATGTTTAAATCCCTCAACGACGTCATAGAGACCGTTTCGCAGAAGGAGACCACCGCGTTCCGGGAGCCCGGGACCCTGCGCCGCCGACCATTAAAGCGATGACGGCCGGCAGCGATAGGTCACTGCTTAATTCACAGTTGAGGGCACGACGCGCTCCCCCCAAACCATACATTTTGACAGTGTATGCCGCGCCATGTCGTCCTGGCAATCCACGGAGTGGTGACACCGAGTGTTCGGCTCCCTGTTTATGCGACACAGGTACTACCAGAAGCAGCCATGCCTTGAGAGCACCTGCGTCGTTCGAAACGTCAATGGGTCCAGGGGCGGCGGACTTGGGGACGTGCGTCGCCCCCCATTCAATCGGACTCGAGGTAACTGTGCATAGTGTTCCATGCGCGCCTTTCTAAAGTCGAATCAAACATTTCACTCCCCCCCAGGAGGAGGCTAGCAGGGGTGGGCCAGTATCAGTCGAGATTAACGGAAGGCGCGTTCCCGTGACCCCCGGTGTAAGTGTGGGAAGGAAACACCAGGGTGGATTTTAGTCAGTAAGAGTCTGACAAATCCCTTCGCTTTCTCAAGGACGGTGGACATCCATAAAGATTTTCCAGAAAAACTTAACCAGGACGGATAGTGACGATTGATGATCTCTTTGATGGCAGGTGTTATTGTTGTTATTTGGGTGCAAAAACACGGTTTTATCCCGAATATGAAATAGCTCGGTGAGCGCCCCGATACACAAATTTAGCGAATTAGTGACGTTATTAAGATTTTTATTTGTCAAATTGCATACCGTTGGAAAGGGGACAGACTAGAGAACTTTAAAAAAAAACCTAAGTCCCCGATCGCTATTTGTTTTTTTTTTTTAAACAATTAAAAGTTGAGGTTAAAAATTTATTCTTCTTTGACGAAAACTTCACGAGTTATTACAAAGGAAAGTAAACGTTATTAGCAAGTAATTTTGAATTTTACAGAATCATACAACAGTACACATAAAAATTAAAATGAAATTTGAAGGCTACACACATAACTTTTTTTTTAAATTTAAACCTACATGCTCTGTTTTGGATTTTTTCAAGATTAAAACTAAAAAGTTGATATAAAAAAACCCGTGTGACAAAGTATGAGTTATTGGGCGTGAATAGATAGCAGATGACCTCTCCTATTGGTCAATTCGATTTGGCAAACGATGCACCAAACACCCTGTATATTATACAGTAATTATTTTTGTGTGATAGCCAGATTTAGGAAGAATATTGTAAACAACGTGTTCCATAAATGCCTGCTCATATTAACACATAGACACTACGTCTATACACATATATATCAAAATAAACTATATTAAGTTTTCGATAACTTTACGAAATATATCGAAATAATAGATGAGGCAAAGAAACACCAAAACTCAGTATAGTTTGATATGGAAATTAGGCTCTCTATCAAATACTGCAGATTACCCTTAAATATGCCACGCATTTCTGGAACACGTTGTAAATATCAGCCTCATCACGGAGCAATAACCAAAGACGCGTGGAAACCGCGCGAGACACTAGTATTAAAATGTGATAAATAATGTAATAAAGTAAGTGTAATCTATAATATTATGTGGTGTTTTAAAATAACGTGTGTGTAATAAGCAATAAAAGATAATTTTGTATTTTTTTTAATATATATTTATTATGTTATTAATTAGGTAGTAATATTGTTGTATTATTTATTATTACCTAATATGAACAATCTGTTAGGCTGATTACCCGAAAATACGAATATGTTAAATGCTATGCTATTAATGCCATTTCGCGCGGTAGTGGCGCATATTTCTTATTTGTATTTATTTTTTGTTTTTAGTTTTTTAGACTTAATACCAACTTGTTTTTATTTTGCTTTTGTATAAAAGTTTTCCTATGTTATGTGTGTCATTTTCGTGTAAATAAACAGTTTTTCTTTCTTTCTTTTCTATGTAATTTTTTCAATATAATACCTATATCTGTTATGTTTTCTTGGACAATCTTGAAAATATGCATAAAAATAAAATAAATTATAGGTAATTAAAGTTGTTGTTGTTTTTTCTGAAAAAAAAAGGCAAATCCCACAAGCAACCAGTTAAAGAACCCACAAGCAACCAGTGCATATAATTATCACACTAAGACTAACTTTAAAACAAAAATCTCTTACTATACATATAAATGAAAATATTTAATAACTACCTACCTAAAATAAATAATAATTTAAAAAAACTAAAAATAACCACTTTGTTACCCATGGATGTAGAATTTCCATATTTTCTAATAGAGTTAGTTACAGATGAAACTAATGAAAGCGTGCTAATAAAATAATTCTAAACAGTTTTTTATTGAGTTAATATAAAGTAAAAACGTGTATTTTATTAGCCAATATTTGTTTTCAATTCCCTGGTATTAAATGCTCTATAAGAATATAATGTTCAAGCGGATAAAATTCTTATCCTTACATATAATAAAATAAAACAGCCCCCCTGCGGCCCGCCGCGCCGCGTCTCAAAAACTGCTGTACTCATTTTCGTGGGATTTTATCTACTATTATACAGAGTTCATAGAGATTTAGGTGTATAGGTATTTATGTTATATTAGAGAAAAACCGAACGTTTTAGTGATTTGTAACACCCGTGCAAAGCTGGGGCGAGACACTAGTAGTTGTTTACATTATTATCTTAGTACGAAATAATTATTTATATTTTTTTGTGGAAGGTTGATACTTAATTAAATAATAATACCAATAACACATTTTCTAAATCAAACATAATATATTATTATGAGTACGAAATAACTTCTTGTCAACAATAATTTATAAAAGAGCTCACGCGGGCCATATCGTAGTTTGAAACCGAACCGACAATTAGAATTTGTTACCATTGAAAAACATTTCACAAAACGAGGGACACAGCTTATTAATGTGCGCCCCTGCACACTAGTGTGAGTGTCCACTTCTACACATCATTGTATTACGACGAACACAACTAAAATTCGCTTCCTATTGGTCAAAACGCATGCATACGGCGATCGAGTCGAGAGCCGTGCTATGCGATTATCGCCTTAAAGGTGAGCATGCGGAAGTTTGGTCGATAGTACATAATTATGTAATAAATGACAATACAAAGTAAACTTTATTAACATACAAATAAGTATAAATAATAACATTTATGCATGAATTCGTCAAACAAATCACACTAAACGTAAATCAACGTGATGAAACTGATTATACCATAACCATGCAAAGATTTATTAGATAATAAACTGACTTTCACATTTATGAAGATATAATTAATATCTCAAGTAAAGATTATCGTGAATATGATCTTGCAAATAAACACGAAGTTTTACAAACGATCTAATGGACGTCAAGAATGAAAGATAATAACAGAAAAAATATAAATACAGAGTTAAAATTGTTAGGTGTATTCAGTAAAGATTTTTTTATACTATATACATAACTAGCTTTGTCCGAGTATTTTAATATATTGTCCTACGTATTCCAAACTATAATCTATCGTTTAAATTATACTTGTAAAACTTATTGTAAAATATATTATACATATTTTTTTAAAGTATGTACGGAGTTTCTTGCCAATTCTTCTCGATACGAAACTACCTTTTGAAACGGGCAACTAGATACAAAATATTTTTCTTTCTTTCTTGTTTATGATGTTCAAAAGTGTATTTAATATTTTAATGGTTTAATTGAAATAAATTACTTGACTTGTGATTTTGATAGTGATTGAATAGTGACACACGGGTGCGTCTTTTTCACAAAATGCCTAATAGGTAAACAAAATATATATCCTTGACTTACCGAGCGTCAGTAATGGGGAGCTTGCGCAGGTACGCGTACGAAATAGCTATCCATAATTTGTGTATCTATTCAGGGATATTTCGATGATATTAAGATTAAAATTCTTAACAATTTTTTTTTTACGAAATAATAAAGTTTGTGCGGTGTTTCAAGTCTCATTTTTCGTGACGCGTGTTGTACTTACTTACGTCCAAAATTTGCAAAACATGATGTGTAATGTAACGGTGAATAAATTATCACATCTTTGTGGTCGTGTACAATGTACGTACCTATGTACACAATTACGAAACTTCATATTATATAACTGTTAATTCAGATCGATGGACCCATTCATAAATATAATTTATCGATTTATAATTATTGATTGTGATTTTTTTATTAATATCCTTTTCCTGTCAAGACATTACCGTTTTATAATAAAAACTGAATATTTAAATAATTTTAAGATGAACAGTTCAAAGTTGAAACGATTTATGACTGTAAAGTATTTATGCCAAATTGTCAAAATATTTCAACGAGACTTCTAAATTTTTCGATGAAATCAAGCACATTATAGAATTAAAAAACCGATTCATAAGTCATAAGTCAAAGTCAAATCATTTATTTCAATTGCACCATCAAAAGGCACATCTAAACCTCAAATGCAAGAAGAAATAATTGAATCTAGTTGCCTCTTCCAAAAGGTAGTTTCGTATGGAGAAGAATACTCCATAATTATTTACACTTATCAAATAAATGTTTTCCAATATTATATTGTTTAAGGATCACACAAGATTACACCGTAAATGCGATATACTTTGCATAAAAGCAACTATATTATAATACTAGCTTCTGCCCGCGGCTTTGTCTACGTAGGGAATGAAAAATGGGATAAAAGATAAATATTATTCCACGGGAACCGTAAATTTTTTCGGGATAAAATTAGGCTTTTATGCTATTCCTATTATAATCTATCTCTATGCCAATTTTCATCGAGATCCGTTCAGCACCACCGTCCACCGTTCCACCGTCATACAAATTAAGAATTGACTGTTAAGTTATGTAAAAAATATATAAAGATCAAACGCCTTTCTTTTTAAACCACATATATCCTGTTCTTTAAAAAAGCTTTCGACATAAAACACCAAACTGCACTTACAACATTATACCTATTCACTTACCAAACAGTTACCACAAACAAGATTGGGTTCAATGAAACCTATGTTCTCACGACCAAATAATACGATCATTTAGTAAAAATCTATTTAGCTGCATCTAGGTATAGTGATTACGGGTCAATGACCTCTTCATTGTGTAAAAGTTTCTAACACAAAAGGCTTGGTGCTAATTCAATTATTTTCAAAAGGAGATGCGCCTCATTAGGCAATCGTAATGGATTATGTTTAACGAATAGCGTTAATTCATACGATTCAATATTACGTGGATGTTATTTTTATTATTGACTAGCTTCTGCTCGCTGC
The DNA here is from genome assembly GCA_949316365.1 of Hoplodrina blanda. Taxonomy (NCBI): domain Eukaryota; kingdom Metazoa; phylum Arthropoda; class Insecta; order Lepidoptera; family Noctuidae; genus Hoplodrina; species Hoplodrina blanda. The sequence goes on from OX438590.1 coordinate 3,499,327, forward strand.
TTCGTCTGCGTAGACTTTAGAATTAAGCCAAAGTTCCAAATTATCCGCGGTCGCGGGACGTCTTAACAGGATACCGTGGCCCAGTAACGCAAAGGGCAACAGAAGGAACAGGGTGGTTTTTTAGTCAGTAAAAGTCTGACAGTCCCTTCCGCCCCACCCACGGCGGAAGGACTCATTTGATGATTTTTTCCAACAAAAAAAAGTCCCGAAATATCTTAAGGGAAAACAAAAACGGGGATGAAAATTATCCTATGTCGGTTATCGCGGACGCACACGACGATGCGGAATAAAAAGTACCCTATGTCCTTCCATAAGGTTCAAACTTACTCCGTGCCAAATTTCATCAAAATCGTTTCAGTGGTTTAGTCGTAAAAGCGTAACAGACAGACAGATAGACTGGCTATAAATCTCACTCTAACATTTGCTTTCGGAGAACTTAATTTTCAGTTAAGACTAGTAAATTGTATATGAATACAATACAACGTAAGAACTGCTTATGGTCACATACCTGGCTGATTCAACAGAACCAGACATTTTATGTTGTGTCTAGCAGTATTCAAAGAAAATTCCATATACAGGCACAAATACACATAAATTCAATCGATATTTTGCGCTTAATACTCTCCACAATATAACTATCTGGTATTTATTGTGCATTCTTGCAACGTCATAAAGTAAGTTGCATCAAATAGGTCAAACTGAATTGCCTCGTTACCAACGATATAGCTACCGTATCTGCTATCTCCAATATTGCAAACTGGTAACTTGGTAACTTAGCAACTTAACAAGTTATCACTCGATCGAAATTCGGCACGTTTATTGTCGTTAGTGGTAATCAAGTTATTTGAGTTTGTATTAATTTGGAAGAGACGTTTGTCCAGACTACTTTGCTTTTTAAATATACCTACACTGTTATAATATTTATTAAGGCTTTGAGCGAACAGAACTATATTGACATAAGTCAAGCATTTTTTGACAGAAATTTGCAGATACGTCTAGGCGTATCTGACGTCCATATACACGTATCTGCAAAGTTCTGTTGACAAGTTACTTAAATTCTAAAAAAGATATTAGAAAAGCTTTCAATCACAAAAAATTGAGCAAAAAAAAGTTTCAGAAACGGATTTTAATTATAAAATACGTACTAAACGCGTGCGTTCCACAGACCCATATCGCAGACTTAATTTGACAGCTGAATGAATATTCCAATAAATAAAATCACGCGCGATCACGTATGTATTGAGAAAAAACGAATATGAATTCTTAGACTGTCTGATAGAATTGCAATTTCAATAAAGTAATAATTTAGAAATATAGATCAGTGTATCGGAACTTTAGTCACACATAGAATCGTTGAAATACAATCTAGTTCAGTGAGGAGAAGTAGAGAGTTGCAGCCACTTGAAGCTCGGTTTCAATCGCTCATGTAAAAGGCATGAGTCACGTTTACACCAAAAACATGTTCCGTGTGCAGGGATTTTCCACAGATATTTTTGCCGTCTCCCCACCTAAAGGGTGGCAAAGTTACCCTTTGATATTATCGGGGAAGATTAATGGCAGTGTCAAACTTGTTTTATTTTTTTGAAATCATGTTTTGCTATAAAATGTTACTTTTATTACAATATTAAATTATTATTTTAAACTATTTGGCAGATATTTGGAGGGCTTCTAAAATCAGAAGGTATTAAGAAAAGAAGAATTAAGAATTAGTATTTTGGTATAAGATGCGTTTATGTACGCTTCTGCACCTATGTTGCGGATCTCAATTTAATTAATGGAAAATACTCCCGTAACATCTCTTATTCTCTTATCATGAAATTGACTACAGAAAATGGATTGCGAATTGTCCTTTAAAAATATTTCAGCACACACCCAAAAATATTTGACAGCTGATTAAAATCGGTGCAAAAAATCTCGCCCGATAAGTACACCGGTGTAACTGCACTTGTCGCATCTTTAGTATTTACCACAAAATTTTCCAATGGATAAATACCTAAAAAAACAGCTCAGTATCTTAAAATACGGATCAGAGCAGAGCAGTGTGTTGGCTCGGCCACATATCGTGTACGTCGCCGGCGCCGGCGCGCCGCTCCGCCGATTTCGTGCATTTTTTTGCAAGTGACGACTTGGTTTTCTAAATAATTTAAATACGTGCACGAAGTCAGAAGCGCACTAACGCAGATCGCGTATTAATTGCTATTCAATGAATTGGGTTTGTGTGTACCGAGTCGCGTGCTAATTTGTTGCTTAGTTTAATTTATGACGTGTGTTGCACGAACTCGATGGAATCGATCAACATCTTATAATATTAAGTAAAAGTTGAATGGGAAACTCACGGTTCTGATGACACTGTCACAGAATCCAATTAAAGCACAAAACCATGTCACTGTCACAGATGTATTTAGTTTACGGTAGCACTTGATGCGCGACGAGTGTTCGCGATGTGATGCGCGGGAGCGTGGCGACGCGTACGTGCGGTGCGGCTGCGCGGGCGCGACTAAGCGGTCGTGCGACGCTCGCCGGTGAAATGATCAGACGCGACTCGAAATCGCATAAGTAAAATTGTTGCAGTTTTATTAAGGACAGGTTGTTGTAAACGTAAAAGTGGTACTAATCGTGTGTAAATAATTACAGCGCACAGATTATGCGGAGCGACGTAATAAATCGCACGGTATTCTAGTTAGTCTTATTAAGTCAGCGGCTTAAGTAATAAATAAGGATTTTTCAAAGAGTAATTGGTATGAGATACGGTTAGCCTCAATACATATCGTAGAAATTCAAACCTTGCCGTGTTTTCTGAATGGATTGCCTCTATTATTATTAATGTTAGCAAATAATTTATGAAAAAAAATAAACAGAATAGATATTAATCTATTAAATCTCCGAGCAGAGATAAGTAAGATAAATAAAATTAATAGCTTACACCGAAGCTGAGTTAGTATTATAATGGCAACCATTAATCACGTGTTCCCATTAAATTAACATTTTGCAAAAACGCACTTACGCCTCTATACGTGGGTGAATGTTTAAGTAATTATTGACAGCTAAAGCTTACACAGAAATGGTTCATAATTAGCATTCATACATTTTTTACGATGCAGAAAGTAGTATCTTTATATCTTTAACTCAATCTTGCGCAGGAACAGTTATCCTTTTATGGTAACGACTTTCATAAGTGGCAATTATGACCTATTCTAAAAAGTTACTACGTAATAAACGGACCTAAGAAATTAAAATGAAGCGTTTAAAAAAATAATATTGTCCTCTGTCTGTTACGCGTATAAAAGACATAAACGCGCGCACCGGCGCGTGCGCATGGTTACCGAAATTCAATTATTGTAAGTTTGTTGTTTTTTTTTTTATTTAGCTGCTAGGTGTTGTTAATTTAAACAATATTCTGTTATGATGCAATTTTTTTTTAATTAGGCTTTACTGTCCCACTCCTGGGCAAAGGCGTCCCCCCATTCCTTCCACTTTCCTTATGCAATATTTAAAAACAAAATATTTTTTCATTCAAAATAGACACTCTTATTTTTTTTTCCTAATTAATCGTAATTAAATTATCCTAATCACACAAATAAGATGAAAATGTAATAAGAACAATACTAGATTTATACCTAAAGCCAAAACATTTATTTCAATTAGACCAATTACAGGCACTTGTCAAGGAGTCGGTCAGTTACTCAAAAAGTTGAATCTAGTTGCTCGTTCCAAAACGGAGGTAGGTGTCTATAGAGAAGAAGGAGGAAGAAACTCCACGGACACTCTTTTCAATATAGTTATTACAAAATATGCATTGATACCATAAAATCACACTAGGTTTAACATCAACTGACCCACAAACAAAGACCACGCAGTTACTTATCTCACTCGCATTGAAGTCCTAACAAGTTTTTCAGTTTCCAAATCTATATCAGGGGTGACCAAATGGCGAACCGCGGTCCGTACCCGGACCGCCAACCCGCGACGTATATTGTGTTATAAGAAAACAGTCATACCTAATAATAATCACACCTAATACTGTTATTTAAATAATATAACAGAATATATGTGAAAAACAAAATAAAAACTTGTGACATTTTAGTTTAGCCCAGTGGTCTTTAGTAAAAATATGTATTTTATTGGTTATCACCAAGTGGACCGTTACAGTCTTTTAGAGGAATGAGAAACAGGGTGTAAAGTCTCTCATCCTCTGTTGAAAAGGGAGGATCCCCGACCAGACGGGTGTTATGTCTGGTGGGCTGACTGCCCGACGGTTGTTGTCGGGATTTTGTATAATATATGCTAATGTCGCGGTAAATTTTGATAGCGCGATGCAGTTAGTTCACATTCACACAAGTTAGTTCACATGCTGTGCGATAGATGTCGCTACAGTCTCATAATTTTTAAATACGGACCTCCAATAAAACTAAGTGGTGACCCCTGATCTATATTTAGATATAGATCAGCACAAAAACCGTTAGATATTCACGTGTTGAAATCTAGGGGAAATTATATTAACTTCAAACCATTAAACGATATATTTTATTTGTTTTGATATTTATTGTAATTTTATTGCAACATCGATATGTTTTTATCTATCTGAAGAATATAATGTGATTCAAGATGTTACGCTAGATTCTTTTTTTGTAATAAATTTTGTAAAATGGCATATTACAATGATTAAGTATTAGTTTGGTTCCGCATAAGTTCTATTTCTTTCGCTCATCCGTCCGTCTGTCTTTCTGTCCCTCTTTCATAGGGCTGTATCATTTAAACCATAATAGATAGAGACTTAAAATGTTCACAGAGTGTAGGACCACAAATAATAAAATAATGTTAACCCTATTGACAAACATTTATGTTTTTGATATTTTTATTTTTATTTAAAACGTGTCCGTCTGCATGTCTCTAGATTTTCAAAAAGTAAAACGTATCAAATTATCCACCGTGCCAAGAATAGGGTTAAAAATGAAAGAGGGTTCCCAACATGAAATGTTTGTTTTTTTCCGCGTCTTTCTTTTAAGATTTTACGATTGCATCGCAAATTACTAAGATCGAAGAAGAAGAAGTATAGATATAAAGACTCTTCCGACTCAAAAAAACTAAGATAGGAAAGTAAACTCCAGTCATCATACAAGTCGACAATGCCAGTAAATTATAGTGAACCAGTTTAAGATTTCGAATGTGGTGTAGTTATAAAACAATAAATCAATCCCGTAACTTTCTTAGATCGTAAGTCACAAATCACAAGCGACGAGGACTTGCCTGTTAGATGTGCAGGGTTGCCATGCTTCATAATTTTTAATCATTATAAAAAAAAGCGACACGGTTGGTGCAGTGACTGAGCTGTTGGCTGCTATGTTGCATACCACGGGTTTTATTCCCGCACGGAGTTATGTCCTACAGAATGTTATTCCGGGTTGGTTGTTTGTGAATGTGAGATTATGTTTATAAAACGTGCCTAAAATACAGAAAAAAATCCTAATGTGGATAACATAAAAAAAAGAAAAAAAAAGGCGAAATACTTTTATATGAAAAACATTTCGATTTTTTTATCGAACGATGTAAGAGCTACAAGAAATAAAAGTAAGTACCTACTTACATAATTATTTATTTGAACTTGTTAATGGATATGTTTGTTTAGTGTATTAAAATTTATTAAAACAAGATTTGCATTTAAATAACAATAAACATCCGTTTTTGATTCGAAGATCAAAATCGAAACAGTACAACTACCAACAACAACAACAACCAACAACAACAACAACCAACAACTATCAAAAAGCTGACCTAACATTCTCACAGCGAAACGTCTACTCATTAAACCACGCTTTATTTCTTGACAAACTAATTAAACCAATACCCTAATCTCCCCATAATTGTTGTCATGGCAACCCTACAGATGAGTGAAAGTGATAGCAACGCTATAACGATTAGCCGCATCTCTGCAGCGCCCGCGCCGCTGCGTCACAAAATAGGTAAGTGCAGAAGGTCGAATCACTACAACAAGCGAAAAGTCACGATCCACGTACAGCGAGTGCAAGCGCACAAGTACGTTCGTGTCTATTTATTATTAAACTTTGTGCAACAAAAAACAACCAAAGGTGGTAAAGAGATAACATTGTAGATGTAAATTATTGTTCTAGTGTAAAACAACCAAAATAAAGATTTAAAAATTATGTTTTGTTTACCTTTATTTTTCTTTCTTTTTTGTTTAATGCGTTGCCCCATGCTAAGATTTTATCTTGTAACTCAAGTGCGTTTACAAACATATTATTATAAACTCACATACACAAACACCCAAACGCGAAACAACTATCTGTAGGCCGGACAAATATTTGTTACGTGCAGGAATCAAACCCGCAACACGCAGCGCAGCAGTCAATCGCTCAGCCACTGAACCCACTGCGCCGTCAAAAAGAAACGACTCATCTTGATGCATTTGTGCGCCTACGGCTGATTCCGCTCGTTGCGTAAAGTTGACCTTCTGTGGATATATTTTCTTGTTGCATCGGGAAAGCAGGCGACTGTCAAATTTACTTGTCAAGAGTTGTTACACAGAAGTGTTGCAAAAGTAACGTATGGGGGACGTGGATGAAGTGTTACCGTGTATGTTTCGTTGTGGGAGAAAACTTTTTGAAATTGCTTGTATTGGCTTTTGCAGTGCAACGTTTTAGACATTGAATTTTTTTATTGATTGACAATTATTTTCTAATTTTAACCTTTATTAAAAATGATCAGCGCAAAAAAGGCAAAAAAACGTTATCTATATTATGTACTAAAGGTAACTTTTATAAGTTTATTTTTTTAGATTAACTTTAGAAATACTGGAACGATCTCAAAAATTGTTTCACTGATTGAAAGCTACACTATTGCCGAGTGTCAAAGGCTATGTTGTATAGTATCTATACCTACTAGACGTATGACGGATGTATGGCAGGCGAAATCGCGAGCAGAACCTAGTCAAAAATAATGTGGATTCGCGAAATTTTTAACCTAATATCTCACTAATAAAATTTGTAAAACGTTTCCAAAATCACCAGATATAAAGTACATTTAAAAAAAGTACATTAAAAATATAAATACGTTTGTTGTTCTCATTTCTTTAATCAGAATAGCCCAAAAGCCTATTCGCACTTACCTAAGCGTTTCCTATGCTACGTAAGTCCTTGCAATTTGGTTTTTTAATGGCCCCCACGACATTGCATCACAGGGAATCCTAATGTGGGAGCATGAGTGTAAAACATGTGTCATGCGGCGCTAGCGCAACACATGCAAATGGAGTTGCATGCAATTAATTACTTGTGTCGATGAGCAACCAAAATACACACACTGAATAAAAAAGTGTCCAGTCTACCTATTACAGGTCAAAAGTTACAGCTCTGCGGCAGACGGACAGAGAGACAGACAGTGAAGTCTTATTATTGGAATGTCTCTTTGGGTACACATGATTTTCTAACCGTTCTCCATGTTATTTGCCTACACTAGGTATAGTCAATGGGTCTGTCATGACCTATACGAAGAAACTACTTAAGTTTAATAAAGAAATTACTTAAAAAATAAATCGTTTCTTTCTAGAATAAAATAAATTCAGGTATATTTGCCTGGCACATGCTGAGCTGGACTCCCATTTGATGCAACTTGAGACACACACCTTACTTTGTCCTAGTCCATAGCTGATTGATTGTACTTTAGTGTTGTGATGTGTCTTTTGTGTGCACCGAATAATTGTTTTATCTATATAAAATATCTTTATTCAAATAACAAGAAACAAGAATAGTACACAATTCAAAAAAGATACGTCTAAAGACTAAAAACATTACGCGTCGGTGTAACAGTCAGCCATTTTACCGTTCACAATAAAAACCGTAATTGGCGACACCGTCTATCGTAAATCCGTCTACTTTTATGTTCACAACCTCTGCTTACCCTTTATAGTGTGTTGATGTGTTAACAAAGTGTTGACGAGAGCAGGTGTCGAGAGGAATTATTGCACGTGTATGTGGGCCCTTTTTTGCGGAGTTCTACAGTGAGAACTCCGCTGTTTACCTAGTTTGTGTATTTAGTGTTAAGTACTGTCTTTAAGTCTCTGTACCAGATAAAGATAAAGATGCATTTATTTGTATAAACATGTGAGGAAAAACTAAACATTTATAATATATCACTTATTGTTCGTCTGTCACAGAAGTTTTATTTATTCATTTATTATTTATTTATTTAAATTTTATGCATCAAAAAGGTACAAAAGCGGACTTAATGCCTTAGGCATTCTCTACCAGTCAACCAAAGGTGGTGAAAAGATATGGAGTGAATGTGGAGTATTTATGGAGTTTGGTACACAATTATTTGCCTAAAAGGAGGCGAAAGGAGTATGTAAGGAGTAGCAGGTGGCGTTCTGTGATTTCTGCCTACCCCCTGGGAAAAAGGCGTGAGTTTATGTATGTATGTACCTATGTGTTATTTGCCTAATTCCCAAGTAAGCATGAGTTCTGTGGTTGGTTGACTAAATTATGGAAATCTTTCAGATCAGGAGCGCAATTCAATCAAACTTAAACTTTCAGAAACGACTTCAATCTCTATCCGCCAAAAATGCCTCTAATATCCTCCAAAATTCGGTCGCGAGTTATAAATTTTGTTATAAATTGTTTTTTTTTAATAAGTTTATTGTTGTAAAATATGTATTAGTTTATATTTATTGTACTTATTTATGTATTTGTGTTCTTATGGGCCTTAGTTGCCTGAAATAAAGGTTTATTATTATTATTATTATTATTATAAATAATATTTTCGTTCTAAGAACTAAGGTGTACATAGTAATTGAAAAAACGAAAACTCAATTAACCAAAGACGAGGCAGACCGAGGTACCGATTAAAAAAAATTGACTTCCAACTAATATTAAATCCAAAACCAACATTAATTAACTTCAAAAACATAAATTTGCAAACACAACCCCTTGTTTAAACAGCCAAATATTTGCCACAAACAATATTAGCTTCGTGCCAATCAATCTAAAACTAACAAACCGAGTTAATTTATCAGTTGCTATTGTTTGTTAATCACTAACCACTAACTACGTGCTTCTATGAATATGAGAATGACATGTTATTACTGGATACGCTTCGTTTTACGCACATTGACACAGGGTGCTAATTATACAGTAGTTTTAAGGTGATAAATGAGTAATAGTAGGCGACTACGGCCCTTATACTGCAGGGCCTAGTCGTGTTTAAAATTTCGTTAAGAAACATAAAAAAAAAATTGGAACTTTGTCCTTCAATATTTTTTCAACAATTTTTTTTTTAGCTACATTAGAATAGGCAACACTGTGTAATTTAGGCAAAAGATGTCAGTTTTTTTTACATAAGAAAATTTTTTGAAACTATAATAGTTGACCCAGTTTCTGGCTGCAAGTAAAACTGAGGGTAGTTTTTTTTTAATGATGTGAAATCATCAAATGACTTTTTCCGCTCTGGGCGGAGCGGAAGGGAGTGTCAGACTTTTACTGACTAAAACCCATCTGTGTTCCTTCTAGGTAACTCTTTCGAACAAATTCCGCAACCATGGCAGGAAGAGGGTAGGTTGAGCAACCATCTTTGTGATGAAAGGTGACCAAAGTTTGAGCTCAGTGACATATCCAGCAGAAAACCACAACAGACTAATAGTAGTTATAATAATGAACTGAACCGTAGGCAACCCTCTAATTGTAATTAAAATATCAACAGAAACAAGATAGATAGCGTAATTTTCAAGCTTGATTACCAAACTAGCTTCTGTCTACGACTTCATCCTCACGGTAGTCAAGTATTTATACTTAATAATATTATAAAGAGGTAAGATTTGATTGTTTGTTTGCAATGAATAGGCTCCGAAACTACTGCACCGATTAGAACAATTCTTTTCACTGTTGGAAAGCTACACTATCCCCGAGTGATACAGGCTATATTTTATTATCAAAAAATTAGGGGTCCTTAAGAAAAATCACGCGAACGAAGTAGCGGGGAGAGTGTATACCAATAAATAAAGCGTCATGGCACGCGGCAATAGTGTAGCATTTATCAGTGAAATAATTTTTGTAATCGGACCAAAAACATATAACCAAGATATAGTAAAAACTACAGATCAAACTCCCCCTGGATGTGAAATGCAGTGGTCAATCTGGAAATAAACAGAAACAGATTGCGAACCCAGGTTGCCGCCGTAAAATTAATCTGGCCAAATGGGGCATTCTTCACCCATCCCAAACGGAGTGCCAGTGTGGATCACTATTCCCAAGACATTCTTCTCATAAACATTCTTCTTCATATAGACCTACCTACGTTTTAGAATAAGCAACTAGCATCAACTTTCTGACTAACTGACCGACTCTTTGATAATTCCAAGTGCCTGTAAATGTTTTTTCTTTGTTGATCTATTCTTTCCCACTCCTGGAAAAGAATAGGTGACCTCCCATCCACTCTTTCCATCTCTCGCGATGCCGTGCCTCATTCGCCAAAAATGGTTTAATTTATATAAAAGCTTTTACTGTGACATGACGTCATAATGTATTACGTCCACATACGATCTAGGTACGATCCCCTACATGTCCATTGGTCTTACCACGGCCCGCCACGCAACCTAATTATGCAGTGGTTTAATTAGAGCTGCCCACAAAACCGCTGAGTTTTCCCGTTGCACTGCGCCGGATGACGCATTCCTATCGTATTAGCCGCAACGTTGTACTATGTACACCAGTTTATACCATGGCAGGTATGATAATGATGCTTCATGATATGGACTTAGTTCTGTTCTGTTTACGTCAAAATTTTATTCCTTAATAGCAAAACCCCGGCTCTGCACGGGTACAAAATGTGTGATTCCAAGTGGATTTTCCATAAAAACATCTTTTATACAAACTTTGGAAATTAAGAACACAACGAAAAAGGACCAGCCATATTGATCTTAGCAACACATTTAGTCATTTTTTATTTATTTATACTATACTAGCTGACTCGGCCACGCGTTGCTGTGGCTTGAAGTAAGTAAAAATATTGAGGTCAACAATCGAGATAAAAACTATCCTATCTTTTAAGTTTGACCAAATTACACACAGTAAGCCATATTTCATAAAAAATGGTTGAGTAGTTGAGTCCATCCCGGACAAACAACGTGACGCGTAATTTAATGGATAGATAATTTATTTTGTCAGTGGGTTTTAACTGAAGTATATCTCTGGTTGGCACTGAAGACAGTCAGTAAAGTATTACCGACCTACATGTAGCGCGTTCCCTGAATACTTTAATAGGTTTTGTTTTAGGTAATATTGGGAGCGATTTTCTTTTAGGTGAAAACAGGATAATATGCTTGTGCACCTGTGTGTGTGAGAAAGAGGTAAATATGACTTTTAATGTTACTTACAAACCGTCTAATTCATTCAAAATTATTTCTTTTGAACGAAATTTTTTCATCAAGATGTGCTTTAATAATTTTCAGACGACCTAACTATAAACAATTTATTTTACTTTCTATGCACTTCTATGAAATCATCAATACAACTAACGTTTAGTTAGGTATATGCTACAGCAAAACTTTTTCAGGAACGTAGTAAAAAATTTCCTTTTTTTTTACTTATTTATTTATTTTATTCGGAAAACAATCATACAAGACATCGTTAAAAAGATTATGACCAGTTACAAGTTTCCACTTTTAGTGTTATAAAGTGTGTTTTACAAAATTAATGAGAGTAAGGTATAAAAACAGCCCAAATAAGAAAAGATTTTTAGCTATTTAACTATTTTTTGGCTAATTATAAAAAAGACCCCTATAATTTTAAACGTAATTTTATTTTTATTATTTGTTGTAAAAGACAACAACAACAACAACAACAACAACATACACTAAAAAAAAACGGGTTGCACTCCGGGAGTGCCGGCAGAAGTGAAAACTTGATTATTAACGTTTACGTTTACGTTTACGTTTAACATACACGAACATTCGCGCAAGCGCCCTGCGCTGTCTAAACGAAACAGTAGGCCCAGGCATACATTTTCGCCGCGCCGTAGAGAGGGGATAGCTGTCTACTCTCCATCCGTCTTACGCTTTTTCGATCAGGTCACGTGTCCTGACGCGCACGTGTCTTGACGCGAGTTTAAGATTTTATACCCATTACAGAAAAAGTGCTCAACGCCGCTAAAGAAGTTTTCACTTCAAAAACTCACTGCCTATTATGGTTTCATGAGATATAGCCGCTGACAGACAAACGGACCAATTGGCACCCTTTTGGCCACGGAACTCTTCATTAATAATCATGAAAAGCATGCCAAAAAGTTACTATAAAGATTTCTGATTATTGAGTGTTGATTAATACAAAGCTAAAAAATTACTTTTCGTACCACTTGCTCAAAAAAGTGACATTCTATGCCACAAAAAGCGAACATAACAATAGTCATTTTTAATCCGTTAAAAACAGGGAAAGAAAATTGTACTGAATTTCATTCATCCTCTAGGGAGAGAATGTGATTTAAATTTGGAATACTTACCATGCACTACATCTGTGTTTACAACATTGAGTTTGTATATAAAGCATTATACATCTTTTTGAAAAAGGAATACGCATTTACTATGCAGTTATGATTATTAAATAAAATTACGAAAACCGTTTAATACATAAACGTTAAGTTTATTTCAATTACATTTTAATCACAAATACAAACCATACTAACCATCTATTAATATAATCTTTTAAAGTTATTGTGGAACAATGTTGATGATGTTAACGTTAGTCTCTAACTTTCTGTATCCAATGGTACCTATGTCAAGGGCTTGAACCAGCGCCCTTAATACAAGTTATTTTATAACTTAGCAAGGGTTCTGGTTGCAACACTTACCAGGTTGTTAACTATCTAAGGTCTATTGCACCTACGGATGTTTTTTTTGTTAATGTTAACATTGTTATTTATGAATTCAAATAAATTATTATTGTTATTTATGAATTTTATGAATTCAATTTATTTTTATAAATAACTTAATGTTATAATTCATTCTCATATTATAATTGTGTTAATTTTTTCGCAAATGGTACGAAAAGTAGAGTATTTTCCTCGGTGATAAAGCTGTCTTAGTCTTGGGTAAACTTAAATCCCTCGCTACACTCAGGACTCGCCTTATATCCCTCGCTTCGCTCGTGATTTAAATTTTTAACACCCTCGCTACGCTCGGGAGTAAACCTCGAGTCCTTCGTTACGCTCGCGATTTAAATCGTCACCCGCGAAAGAAGACACTGCTTTATCCCCTTGGTTAATAATCTACTATTCCGCTATCGCTTCAGTTCCGCTTACAGTCGCACCTGACATAGCAACATTTTAATTCCATGATTCGACTTAGGATTGGAAAGCGGGAATTACAAGTAAATTATTAATAGAGTGAGGAATCAACGCGAGCCCTGCGATCTGCTGCGATGATAAAGGTAAAGATTATGGAGGTATGACGGGTATTTGTATAATTAAACAAGAGGATTGGTAATTGTATAACGAACGAAGTACCACAATTTGATACAATGTTTAATAAGTCATGGTTGGCTTATACATATTTTGATTATTATATCATACTTTATCGTTGTTCTTCGTTTACCAGAAGCTTGAAAAGGGGTCATCACACTCACTATTAGGTATTAACAATTTTTACTTTGGTAACAAAACAAAAATCGCAAAAAATATCAGCTGTATATTTTGTCGAGATCTATCAACAAAACTCGGGGGATTTTTTTGGTGAATTAGGTCGTGCGTCAGATTCCCGCATGGTGCCAATATTTGTATAGTCTACAGGTAGTTGTTCGGGTCCAATGGGGTGTGTATGTGAGTTTACATATGTATTTTTAAACACATCTGTGATACAAGAAAAATTCTAAGTCTGTGGCAACGTTTTAAAAAAATTGCATGTTTACTTATTTGTAAATGCACATAATATACAATGCAGGAAAAATTCTTAATCTGAGGCAACGTTTAAAAACAACGTTAATCATTCGTTTCGTTACTTAATGCCTTTAAAGCTTCCTAAATTAACCAACGGAATTACCCTACCTAGCCTACGAACACCCGGTTGTAACAATAACTTAAACCGGGCATTAAATTCAGTAGCGGTATTAGAGTGTAAACTTGACTATGGTTGTGGTTTCAAGGAGCTACCATTGTGGGCGAGTCGACTTGTCAAGTAATTAATCGAGCTATGGACATTCGACAGTAGTATAACATAACATCACGCCTGTAATCCCCGAAGGGTTAGGCAGAGGTGTACCCATTAGTACACCCACATTTCGCCAGTTATGTTTAAGTCTCATGTAATAGGGGGCGAGCCTATTGCCATCAACCGGGCACTAATCCAGACTCCGAGGCTGCTACTGAGAAATTCCTGATGGAAAAACCCAATAACACTTTGCCCGACCTGGGAATCGAACCCAAGACCTCATGCTCAGGAGTCGCGCTTTGCGACCACTATACCAACGAGGCACTCGACAGTAGTATATAGCCTATATACTACTGCTATACTATACTACTACTATAAGTGCCTACTTATGGACAGTATGTTGTTGACTATAGTAGCAATAGCTGGTCTCTTTGTCTTAATTGTAAATGGAAGTCGTTCTTTGCAAAATTATAATAAGTAATTAAAATATTTTTGGCATAACATATTTAGTCAGAACCAAATAATTTGTTTCAACAAGACCATTAAAAGGAACTCTTAAACATTATTTTTTTCAAAAAGGAGAAAATTTAGCCTTCGTGTTTTTTACAATTATTTACTAAAGATAAATACTTAGATAGATAAAAAATATCATTTACCATTTTTAGGGCCGATTGTAACAATACAACAATCTCAAACAATCGACGTCCATCAATATAATTCTATAATTTCAAACTAACTCAACAAACAATAAAATAAAACAGGAATTGACACAACACGCTATAGCGACATTAAACCCTATACCACATAACCTTGGTTACAAATTAGATTGCTAACACACAACATAAAGATACCATCTTAATTATCCTTAATATCATTGTAGGAAGTAAAGAATCTAAAGTCCTTTTAATCAAAATGAACTTGTTTCAAACGTATTACAAAGTAAAACCTTAGGGATAGTAATCACTGACTCATTTGCTAACGGACAGTGTAATAGTGCTTAATAGATCACTTTTAGAATTGCGGTGTAGGGGGTAAGCTGAAGCGAAAGCGATTTATTTGAAGTAAGTATAGTCTTATTTATTTTATTTTGGGAAAGCTTCATCATCTACCTAGCCTTTTCCCAACTATGTTGGGGTCGGCTTCCAGTCAAACCGAATGCAGCTGAATTCCAGTATTTTATATGGAGCGACTGCTAAGCTAGTTTTGGGAAAGCTTAGACGAATAACAATAATATAAAACTAAATTGCTAATTACCGCCACAGATAAATACAAAATTATTATAAATTCCTCACAGTTTAAGGTATTCCTTAATATTGGTTCATTAAGTTTAATCTTGAACAAAAAATGGCTATGCTAGCTTTCTTACTGTGCTCGTATTAGTGCAGAAAAGGTCAATGCCATCTTCACAAGATATTTCGTTAAAACTGGCTCTCAGAAACTTAGAACGCCTATAATATTACCCAATTCTTCTCCATAAAAAACTATCTTTTGAAAAAAGATTTCAAAAAGATTCAACTATTTTTGTCTTGTAAAAGAAGTGCAGTCAAATAATTTGTCTTTGGCTTTTGTCTTCCTGTCACGGTACCTATGGTAAATATTTATCTAAGATCCCAGAATAGTCAAACCTCCGTAAAAGCATGGCTGAAATTTCACGCCAGAATGGTGGAACAGATTTGGATGTTTGGCACAGAGATAGATTAAAGTCTGGAATGGAAAAGCACGTCCTTTTTTTCTGGATATATGTGCCGTTCCCGGGGTATACAACTTTGAAGCGGACGTTGTTGCAGGCAGAAGTTAGTTATTCATACATGATGAAAAATCTCTAAATGATTTATATACCCTCAATACCAGGTGTATTGAGGGTATATAAATCATTTAGAGATTTTTAACAACGTAATAATGATAAAGTTGCCTCTTCAATATCTTAGGGTCCACCATAATGAGACCTATAAAATACTGCACAGGTACAGTCTGTTATATCTGTTACCTAACCCACCTAACTGGCTCAATAAAGTTAGGCGAATTTGAACCTTCTGCAATTAAAAACAAACGAATTTGAACCCTCTGTCAATAACTATAAGGTTTATTCAATTTGTATGAGTTCATCACACTAGCGCTGCTTAATGAACGAACACAATAATATTATAGATACGCAAATTTGATCTTTAAATCGTTAGCATTAGGATACTTATAACTTGTTATGCAATTTTGATTTTTATGCCATATGACTTAAAGTTTATTAGAGTATTGTGATATAATTTAATGTCATTACTACTAATTGCTTATTTTAAATAAAAAGTTCAAGTAGATTTGGTCTCGTGGTCCGTGTATAAGGCTGAGACGAACGAGATGCGAGTTCAAATCCTGCATTGAGGAATATTGTTTTGCTTTCAATTTGGAATTGATTAAGTAAATATTTCTTGCATTATTGCAAAGAACCGGCCACATACTTCAAAAATATCTAAATTGTTAATATTTTCGCCTAACTTGTGATAAGTGGGTAGTTGAAAGACAATTGCGTATTCATTATAAAACTGGTATTCAAATGTTAGTAAGGATGTGGGTAGGAAAATAAAAATGAACCGTGACAGTAAATCTCAAGCCAGTCTACGCGCAATGCAGTGACTACGCGCAAAAATTTCTTACCTTAACTTGGTAAATTGCAAAAATCTTCTTTTTCCAATGTTTTTAACCGACTTCTAAAAAAGGAGGAGGTTCTCAATTCGGATGTTTGTATTTTTTTTTTTTTTTAGGTTTGTTCGCGCTTAACTCCGTTGCTTGCCAACCGATTTCAAAAATTCTCAGTCGGTGCCATACGGTTGGATATAATATCCTCGGTCTTGGCACCGACTCCAAAAATTTGTTAAATTTTAGTATAGGTTAATCGTAGGTTAGGTTAGGTTTATTAATATAGGTAGGTTATAGTATTATTTTTAACTTTTTAGTGCTTTTTTTTTAAGTCGGTTCTTTTTTTTTGCAAAAATATTTTTTTATATATTCTATTGTTTCTTTATCATGTCTCAATTGAGTGATTATTTGAAATACAAAAAAATAATCTATTTGCTGAAGGAGAATGTTGGCATCAGAGAGATTGCTTGGAGATTTAATATAGCAGTAAGTGTGTTTGTCTAATTTTATACCTAAGTATTCCTTATGCTGCGACAATGATGTGTAATTGTTTTTTATATATTTAAACGTAAAGTGACATCCGTTTCATTTATTTGTTTCAGAGAAATACAGTCAGATTGTGGTTAAGACGTTTTGAAGAAACAGGAAATGTTCAAAAGGGTCGTTCGTGAAATCGTGACCAAAACCTGTAATGTTTACTCCCGTATTAGAACGGATTGTTAGTAGACATATTCATGCATGCTGCTGGACTGAAACAATACAAGCCGGCACGTAAAATTCAATGAACCGCTGTTCATCGCCAAGCAAGAATCCGCTTTGCCCAAGAATATATAGATTTTAATTGGAAAGAACATGTTGCTCAAGAGATGGTGCAGACAGCACCAACGTCAGCAGCCCACAATACTTAAGTGTCAGTGTGTGTTTTAAATAAACTGTTGTTATCATAAATTCTAAGGAAGTGTTTCATACATTGAATAAGCAGGTCCTTTTTACGATCATAACCATATTAAAAATTAAAAATACTAAAAATCCATGAAGTAGGTAAACACCAAAGTATTTAATGCTATTTTCACTTTTATTTTATAAGTAGGTATGACAGTTAATGCGGTGATGTTATTGTTATGAAACAGAAATATTATATTTCTAAACATGTAACATGTTGATTCACTACATAATTTTTTACCTACTTGAAAAATAGAAATATAGGTATTTTATAGACAGTATTGAAACGAAGACACTGCTTTTTTATCAAGTTCTAGCTCAAGTAGTTTATTTTATATTTATTCTGACTTGTTTTATATGATTTAACTTTATAATATGACAAGTAATTATTTTTGTCAGTAATTATTTTACATTTAACCATATCATATAATAAAATCGTAATAAAAATTATTACTGTTTTTCATTTCTGTATAAAAAATATTACTGTTTTTCATTTCTGTTGTTATTCGTTCGTCTCAGCCTTATACACGGACCACGAGACCAAATCTACTTGATCTTTTTATTTAAAATAAGCAATTAGTAGTAATGACATTAAATTATATCACAATACTCTAATAAACTTTAAGTCATATGGCATAAAAATCAAAATTGCATAACAAGTTATGAGTATCCTAATGCTAACGATTGCGTATCAATAATATTATCGTGTTCGTTCATTAAGCAGCGCTAGTGTGATGAATCATACAAATTGAATAAACCTTAACGTTATTGACAGAGGGTTCAAATTCGTTTGTTTTTAATTGCAGGAGGTTCAAATTCGCCTAACTTTATTGAGCCAGTTAGGTGGGTTAGGTAACAGCTATAACAGACTGTACATACTCCGGCGCATCCCCTACGATGTACATTAATCGCCTTATCTGTAACGAGTCGGTACTCGCAATCTGTCTCGACGATTATATCGCAGATGCTACTACTGGTTCTCGGTTAACGTTAACTCTTTATTTACGCACACTCAATTATCAAAGCAATAGTGTTGTACAAAACATCACGCCTGTAATCCCCGAAATGTTAGGCAGAGGTGTACCCATTACTACACCCACATTTCGCCAGTTATGTTGAAGTTCTATGTAATAGGGGGCGAGCCTATTACCATCGACCGGGCACAAATCCAGACTCCGAGGCTGCTGCTGAAAAAATCCTGATGGGAAAAACCCAATAACACTTTGCCCGATTTGGGATTCGAACTCAAGACGCCACGCTCAGCAGTCGGGCTTTACGACCACTACACCAACGAGGCAGTCAAGGTCGAGGTTTTTTTTTTAATTTTTGTTGTTTTAAGCTCGTACGATAATTTGCACCTGCCAATTTATCTCTTCACCACCTTTGGTTGATTGGTAGAGAATGCCTCAACGTCAGTTCACACCGAGACGCGACGCGACGCGACGTGACGATACTGGAAGAGGCCAGTGACTTCGCGCTGCGCCGCGCGCCGCCGCGAGACGCATCGCAACGTCGTCACTCTTGCACGCCGCGCGTACCGGCGATTCACCGCTGCATCGCGAGGCGTCGCTCGACGCCGCGAGGCATCACGAGACGTAGTGCTGCGTTGTGTAACGTATTCTAAATTCTCACAATGAAATGTGTATCTTTTCGTGTAGAAAATAAAGTTATATTTTGAGTCGCTCTTTTAAAGTGTGCGCGCAGCGTCGCGTCGCGTCTCGGTGTGAAGTGACCCTAAGGCATAAAGTCCACCTTAGTACATTTTATTGCATAAAGTTTAAACAAACAAATAAATTGCACGTGATCTTCTAACATTACAACAATCCAACATTAAAAAAAAAACAGTCTTCAAACACTAGTAGGGGACAAGCACAAGCGATGCGTTTTCAAGCTCGTCACGAGGACACAAAGCACGCCGTAGACTTAGTTTTAATTGCTCCTAATCTAGAACACTATCTAGATGCTTTCTCCGCTTGTTAGTGTTAGAAACACGAGATAAAATCAAGATTTATTTAATTATGTAACAGTAATACCGGCACCACAAAGGATTGACACCAAGTTCGAGGAAACTTCAATTAATTACATGGTCTGAGATCCAAGAGCTGTTTGAACTTCTTCATATAAGCCTGTCTGAAATTTAGAGTAGGTACCTATAGATACAAGAATAATTATGTAGTTAACAAGAGTGCTATAAAACATTACATAAAATACCAGTTGTCAAACTTGAACGCAATTGGGTAAGGTACCTTTTATACCTGACTAGAAATACCCTACGGTTTCACCTCGTTACGCCTCGATACACGAGCGACGATAATGCCAAATGCAAAAAGATTTTTTGAAATCGTACTAGTAGTTCCTGTGATTAGCACGATTAAACAGACAAACAAACTCTTCAGTGAAAAACGGTCAATTATTAAATCTAGCAAGTACAGAAACTTTGTAAACCACATCTTCCTCTATCTATTCTCAAAATTTGAGACACATAATGACGTAGATGTCGAGACTCAGGGATCTAGGACTATTAGTTCAAATATCTCGGTGGCGTTATGTTCTTGACCGGAACGAATTAGAATTTGGAGCAGAACGCTTAACTGGCAGATAAAGTGAGGAAATTGTTTTAAATGATTATTTTGTTGTGTGTTATAAATAATATTATTGTGTTGTATATTGTAATAATGATTGTTGTTGTTTGTTTTAAAGGGACGAAGTGTATTGTGTGTAGTGTGTGTTCTTTAAGCACGGCGCAAGACCTTTCCGGGGCTTGTTTATTTTGGTGTGATAAATCACTAACCAAATTCAATTCTATTTTTTTTTACTTGTATATGACGTTCAAAAGTACCTCAAAAAATGGCCTATTTCAAATAAATGATTTGACTTTAACTTTTACAGTATTATAGCAGTGCACAATGTGAATATATAAAACTGAATTTTGTAAAAAAAACAATGACAAAAACTTGATACTTCAGCCTTCAGCTTTTATATATAAAATAACTAGTTTTTGCCCGCGACTTCGTCCGCGCAAATGTCGGTTATCGCGGACGCAGACGAAGTCGAAGTCGAAGTCTAATAAAAAGTAGCCTATGTCTTTCCCCGGGTCTTAAACTATCTCCATGCCAAACATCAAAATCGGTTCAGTGGTTTAGGCGTGAAAGCGAGACAGACAGACAGACAGAGTTACTTTCGCATTTATAATATTAGTAAGGAAGATACATATTAATTTTAATATAGATTATAACCAATTTGGTCTTTGTCTGTACAAACCACTGAACAGATCTAGTCTTGGCTTGTAGCCGATCTATATCTAGGTGTGTCTCTTAAGCTATTTTCCGCTAAGCTCAAAGGAACTATTCGTATCCTTAAAGGAACCAGTTCAGTGAACCGGCTGAATCCATTTGGGCCGATTGACCCTCGGACTCGTTCAGGTGGACTAACCATTTACTTAAGCAAACTTCTTAGGAACCTTGTCATAAAAAAGGTTTACGTGTTTTCATTACACCAACTGTACCATGTGATAAAAGTGTTTTGATCTGGAGATTTTTATAGTAAATTGCACATGCGCAATGAGCGAACAAGTGATCGCTGATTGTTCCTAATTTGAATGGCAAGAGATCGTGCAGGGATCATAGATAAATTATGCTAATGTAGAAAAGCTAAAAAGTTTTTTGTTTGTTTGTTTTTTTGGTTTAAACGAGTATAATCTCTGGAAGTACAAGTGGGATTTCAAAAATTATTTTGTGTGTGATAGCCAGACTCATGAAGAATAGTATAGGCTATATAAAATCACGATTAGTAATCAAAAACGTAATATAAATCGGCTTAAAAAAAACACGCAAACGAAGCAAAAGCAAATAATAATAAATAATTATAAAATAAAATAATTAATTTATAATAATAAAATTGTATTTATAAGAAACTAGCGACCCGCCCCGGCTTCGCACGGGTGCAATGCTGTGATACTAAATATTCTATAAAAAAGTCAAGGATAAAAAATGGTTATTGTGGGTTATCCCTAAGAGATAGACATATACCATCGCGGACTTTTTTGTAGACCTTTTTAAGTTGTACAATACTGTAGTACATTATTTTGATCTATCTCGAAGGGTTCAGCCAGCGTTTACAATGTAAGCGCAAAAAAATGTGTTTATTTACGACATCACATTAGAAACCTCTAAAATTATCAGTGTTTCTCTAATATATTATGCATGTATTATACATATAAACCTTCCTCTTGAATCAATCTATCTATTAAAAAACCGCATCAAAATCCATTGCGTAGTTTTAAAGATCTAAGCATATATAGGGACAGACAGACAGAAAAAGCGACTTTGTTTTATACTATGTAGTGATAAAATTAATACAGTTTTGCTTAAAATGTAAATTACTCGTATATTCCGTGTCTAAACGTGTATAGATGATAGATCAAAGTGATGCCATTGGTCCACCTAACCAACCAATAACAGCCTCTCACTACAAAACTAAGAACATTAAAAATCGCAACAATGATAACAACGTGTTACTAACCAAGATTACTATAATCAGTCGTCATCCTCAGTTGAACCTCACAGCAATCCGTAATACAAACAAAATTAAACTTTGCAGTCACAATAATTAGGTAACAATTAATGAGTGTCCGCCTCGTTGGTCTAGTGTTCGTAAAGTTCGATTCCCAGTTCGGACAAAGTGTTATTGGGTTTGTCCATCAGGAATTTCTCAGTAGCAGCCTCAGAGTCTAGATTTGTGCCCGGTTGATGGCAATAGGCTCGCCCCCTATTACATGGGACTTAAACATAACTGGAGAAATGAAATGAAAATCCATACTAATATTATAAATGCGAAAGTGTGTCTGTCTCTCTGTTACCTCTTCACGCTAAACCGCTGAATCGATTTTGATGAAATTTGACATGGAGATAATTTAAGATCCGAGAAGGACATAGGATAGTTTTTATCCCGGAAATCACCCCCTAAGGCGGTGAAAAGGGGGGTGGAAGTTTGTATGCAAGTACGATGTAAACAAGTTCCACGCGGACGTAGTCGCGGGAAAAAGCTAGTATCTAAATAATAAATAACTAATGCGTCGAATTAAACACTACTATAAAACTGTTCACTGCTAAAAAACTATTATAAAACCTTTACATGTCTGTTAGTTGTATAATTCAAATACTATACAACTTTTTGCTAGTTGGGCTGCCTAAACCTTCACGAATTACAGGCGTGATGTTATGTTAAACTTAGCAGTCAGCATCAAATTAATTAGGTAACAATTTTAATGAGCAAGTTATCATGAACGACATAAAGTAATACCATTTTTTTATGTTACTCCTATCTTTGTTACACATTGTTAATTTAGGATCACGCTTTCTGGTCACGGCTTTGTGAAAGTGACCACGAAGACGTCATTTTTAATTTTTTTTTTTAGTGTTCCGTAAATTAGTTCGTAGACTTACTAATGGTTGTCCTAATTGTTGGAGAATTTGGGTTTAGTCTAAATTATGATCTATAAAGGAAAATAGATGACTTCTTTGTCTGCTTTTTAGAAAATGAATGCTTTTATTATTAATTTTGCACGGTTGGGGCCGGCTGTGCGATTGGCTGCTGTCCTTTGTGTCGCAGATTCAATTCCCGCATTGAACCAATATTTGTACGACCTATAGGTAGTGATTCGTCGTCGTCTGGTTGTTTATCCATGTAACTTTATATTTTATGTTTGTAGTGTTACAAGAAAAATACCTACGGTTAACAAAGTTTAAAAAAAAATTATAATTAAGTACTTACATTGGCAATTTATACGCAAAGAGTACAGATAAAAACCCTAATCAATTTAAAAACCCTAGCCCAATTTTCTCTACACAACTTGGAAGAAGAAGAGAAGAACTACAACTAGAAGATTCCAAATTCAAAATCTACACACGCCCACAGAAAACATAAGGCTTAAAAAGGAAGCCACAAAATAGAGATCTCTTTTATGTCAAATTCAGCACATTTACTGAAATTCCTGGTAAATATCCGTTTGCCAATAAATTTCTTCTTTGTGGTCTCTAAGAAAAGCGTCCTATAGATAACGATCCTTATATGCCACGCATGCTATTGTTAGACATTCTTTCATAAAACGACCATGGAGTAATAAAAATGGAGTGCTCAAAACTTTAGCAGATTGGAGTAGGTACGCAATAGATACGAGTTGCAAAAATCAAATTCAACAATTTAATGCTACTATTTTTTTTAAACGCGAAGGTATATGAGGATGGATGTAAGTATACATGTTTTCACACCTAAACTGATTAATACAATCAGCTAAAATTTGGCTATTTTTATCTCGTTTTTGTATAACCGTCGGATAATTTAGGACATCGAACTACATTGAAGTCTACACATGTGAAGTCGCGGTCCAAAGCTAGTATTAACAAAACGTAGCGAAAAGAATAAAAACAGACTGTTTGAGGTTTTGGTAACTTGGTCTTTATATGGGACTGTGTAGCTACCATCCACTAATCAACATACTACCCCTTAAATAAGTGGGTCAAGTGACGAATAATTTATAATAAATATTGCCGTTGAATTGCCGACATGAAGCATATATTAATATCACCCAGTGCAAGGATGGTACCAGCTGGATAAGAGCTGGAGCAAAACTTAGAGGGGCCTATGTCCAGCAGAGGTCTGTTATAGGCTGATGATGATGATGAAGTTAGGCCTGACTTGCAAAGTTTGTCAAACACTGACACGGATACGTTAGCACTCTATTCATTCACACTCCAGGTCCACACCCATATTTCACGGAATTAGAATCCCATTTATTTAAAGAACTCTCCATCAGAACGACTTACCGGAACCGTAATAATTTATACCTACAATATTAGCATGAGATATAGCTATTATATTAAATGTTGCTTTGCTCTATATCAGTGGTATTTAGGCTTTCCGCTCTTTTGTTTTAAACGGTACGTTATTTAAACGGTATTAATGGATATTTGGTTTGAATTTTAGAGTGCTGTAATATACCATTATTTTGGATCGAATGAAAAAAGTGAATAATTTTTGGAAGACGTTTTCAGAATTGTATTTTTAAAATATATTAATGACGTGGGTTTTGGTAAAACATTGATATTAATAGTTCATCCATACTAATATTATAAATGCGAATGTCTGTTTTTTTACACTTTCGCGTCTAAACCACCGAACCGATTTTGATAGATACGGGGTAAGTTTAAGCCCTAATAAAGGTCATAGGGTAGGGGAGCGGGGGGCTTGTTGTAACAATTTTTAGTTTTTTCGATGGGGATCTCAAAAAATTGAGTGTTTTCATGATAAAGCAGTTTTAAATGAAAGGGCATCTATTCAGGTATCGATTAGAATGATAACTGGGCTTAAATTAAAATAAGAAATCTGTATAAAATGACTTTTTGTGAAAGAAGTAGCATGTTACAACTTACCCCGTTGTTGGGGCTAGTTGTAACAGGCGTGAGGCAAGTAGTAACAAAATAATAAAACAACATATTTATATGGTTTTCAGGCTTTTTTGTGAATGAATATGAGAAATATTACAGTTTATAACGTATTTATTACAAACTAATAAGGTTAACATTGTTTCTTTATTAACATTTAGAGATCTTTCTTGTCGTACAGTATCGATTTAGTCTTATAAACAAAGTTATAACATTTCTATCAATAGTCAAAATCATTTCTGAAGCTTATTATATTAATTTTTGGTCATTAATTTTGCTTTTTTTTTATTTTACCTAAATCATCATTAACCCTAAACTTTTGCTAGTTAAAAATCATCCTTAATCAGTTTTGAAACTTAATTATCACAATCAACGTGACAAACTAGTCTAGCTTGATATTAAATGCAAATTTAGTCCTCATCAGAATCACAGTTCTCACAAACGAGCATACACAGCAGATACAGGAGCATCTTTTACACATTTAACTGCTGACCACAATTTGCAAACCCCAGGCTTCTCCGTCATCTGCTGTTTTCTTTTCCACTAATTAAACAAAACTCTCTCCGTTTCTGAATCTGATCCGTCGTTGAAAACCTTTTTGTGCACTTTATCAATGTTTTCTTTTTTGGTTCATTCTCTATTCAATCGATTGTGTATATAACGACAAAATGCTCATATAAAAACACGAAGGGGCAAGTTGTAACTAGTTACAACGTGCCCCGAAATTTCGTTACAACTAGCCCCATGCCAAATTATTGAACATTTTTAATTATTAAAAAAAATGTTTATATTATTGTCAAATAAAAGTAATTATATAAGATAGCCTAATATATTGACTATACAAATCAAACGATAGAGATTTTATTAAGACATTGCAGTTATTTAGAATCAAACTTTAAGAATTTAATTTTTTTACGTTAGGTACTTGGCAAAAATCATGGGTCTGCTCGTAACTACTC
The DNA here is from genome assembly GCA_949316365.1 of Hoplodrina blanda. Taxonomy (NCBI): domain Eukaryota; kingdom Metazoa; phylum Arthropoda; class Insecta; order Lepidoptera; family Noctuidae; genus Hoplodrina; species Hoplodrina blanda. The sequence goes on from OX438590.1 coordinate 3,525,438, forward strand.
TCTGCGCTCGTCTGAGCCACCCTGGCTGTGCTTATGTCGTAGGCCTCGTTATAAGGAGTAGATTAAGTGTCAATTTAAAACAAAATATTCGAAACCTGCTGAGTAATTAAGCTGTTACTACTTACCCCTGTTACAACTAGCCCCACGCTCCCCTACTTTTTGCTCCTCGATAACCGATATTTATGGACGAAGTAGCGGGTAAAAGCTAGTTTAAAATAAAATACAGTAGCAATAACAACGGTGGAATAGTATCTATGTATGCTATTATTTTACACGGTTCATTGTTTTCATACATTATGTTCTTAATTAGCGTATACGGAATAACTAAATTACGGTTCGCGCTCACAAAACGTTTATAAGAACATTATTGTTTCTATTTATACATCTCTAGTGTAATAATAATAATAGTAAGTACACAATAATTGTCATTTTCTTTCGTATTACGACCTCTTTGAGTTCAGACAATAGAGTAAAGAGCAAAGAGGTTGCGTAAGTGTTGTTATGGTCTTATGAGATTTTAAAATCTCATAAGACCAGTAACATTACACACTTCTACATTTAAATGTAGAAGTGTGTAATGTTACTGGCATTAGATGAAAGTTAAACAATTTCTTTTTTTTCTTTCCAGCCATTACAGTTCTTATGCAAATAGTTTGCAATACAGTTTTTACTAAATCTTGAAAGTATTTTTTTATTCAAGTTTGGAGAGTCGACTAGAAATCTGTGTAATTTGTGTTTGTTTTGTCTATTACAGAGCTGTTGTAAAAAATCGTAGTTTCTCTATTGATTGTTTTTAATTCATTTATTTACGTTGACGCAGTTCGTCAGACTTTTTTGTTTAGAAGAAACTTTATTTACTTTAAATTGTTAGACCATGAAAACATACCTCGACTCATACTTTGACTGCCTCGTTGGTTTAATGGTCGCAAAACGGGACTGCTGAGCATGAGGTCTTAGGTTCGAATCCCAGGTCGGGCATAGTGTTATTGGGTTTTCCCGTCAGGAATTTCTCAGTAGCAGACTTAAACATAACTGGCGAAATGTGGGTGTACAAATGGGTACACCTTTGCCTAACCTAACCCTTCGGGGATAATAGGCAGGCATGATGTTACGATGTTTACCTAATAACACTTTGCCCGACCTGAGAATCGAACCCAACACCTCATGCTCAGGCACTCCAAAATAGCGAAAGAAACAATTTCGCAACTGCGCAAGTACAAAAGCAAGTATAATACCATAAAGCAAAGACCACACGCAATCATAAATTAGAATCAGCAATAAAGTAAGACTACAGGACAGTTTCGTAAAACTTTCATTCAGTGACTACACCATGGCCCATGGTATCCCATAGAAATGGCGAAGCAATTATTCGTCGGTACAGTACAAATTACATATTTAATTACAATCTAACATCTAGCGAAACAATGAAAGTTCAAGAGAATTGCTAATTGGCTGTGATTATGTGCGAAGATTAAGGTTGACTGGATGTGACATATTTTGATTCATAATAATCAATAACTAGTCTTCTAAATATATAAAAGCGAAAGGTCACTCATTCATTCACTTACTCATCACGAAATATCAAAAATTATTGGACGTATAAAAATGAAATTTGGCAGAGAGGTAGTTTGTAGTTAGTAGGCGTCCGTTAAGAAAGGATTTTCCAAAATTCAACCCCTAAGGGGATGAAACAGGCGTCCAAAGTTCCGCGACTTCGTCTGCGTGCTCGATAACCGACATTTTATTAGTATTTGGGGTTTGTGGGTGTGTGTATCTCCGGGGTCGCGGGACGTCTTAACAGGATACCGTGGCCCCGGAACGCAAAGGGGAACAGAAGGAACAGGGTGGTTTTTTGGTCAGTAAAAGTCTAAAAGTCCCTTCTAGAGTTCCCTTCTAGTCTAAAACTCCTCCCCACCCAGGGCGGAAGGACTTTTACCATTTTTAAGATTCCCTTTGCATTTTATTTATAAGTCTTCTTTAACAACGACGCTTTCTCTTAAATCCATTATTTTATACTAATTGTACGTCCAACAAAAGACATCCCGTCTTTTACTTCAGCTTCTACAGCTTGGAACCAATTTATTTTTCTCGTAAAACAGACTTTCTTTCTTTATTTCAGCTGTTTATTGTGTTTCTAATTTATAATTGCAATAGTCGCACTGCAGAGGTTTCATTGAAACCAGTCCAATTATGACTAACAAGCTTGTGCCTGTGACTTCGTCCGCGTAAATTTCGGTTAGATTTAATCTTGTTTTTTCATACAAACTTTGAACCCCCGTTTCATCCCCTCAGGGGGTGCATTTTGGAAAATACTTTCTTAGCGCTTGTCTACGTCATAATAACTATTAGCGCGTGCCAAATTTCTTCATTCAGTGGTTTAAGCTATGTGTATTGATATAACAGTCGGTCAGTAACGGTTACCTTTTATGTATCTATAGAAGGCTAGATTTTTCCCGCGATTTTGTCCGCATGAGCCTATGTTACTCGACGAAAATGAAGCATTTTACATCGGTGTAAGCAGTTCATGAGTTTATCCACAACAAACAAAAATACGAATCTTTATTCTCAATATAAGTTGAGAGTTACCTACCTACAACGAAAAATGTTTCAATATTTTCTTTTATGTTATAAATGTCACTAGGTTTTCATTTAAATGCAATTCGGAAATTTTATTAATTCACATTACAGTATTTACACTTTATTCCCGACGCCAGTTCGCATTTGGCTGTTTATATGTTCAAATTACCAAACAAAACCAACTTTATTTAGTTGGCAGTTAGCAAGCCATGTGTGCACATAGCTCCTTTGTTACCCAATTTCAGTTGCATGCAGTGTATATTTGTTCTCCAGAGTGTAACTTGTTATACACTGGGGAGCATACAAACTGTTCAAAGTTACAGAATCACTTAGAGTCTGCAATCAACACTTGTTTCGCTGCCAAGTTATTCTGCACTGAACTGTAGCAGAAGCTTTTGAAAAATGTATTAGTGCTGTGTGGTGGCCATAATGGATGCTCTACCACACAACAATTAAATAGCAGTAACTCTCTAATTTGTAGACCTTTAAGTATTTTTATGTCCGTCCTCAATGCCCATCAGTATAATAATATAAAAAATTCGACTGGAAGGATTCTAGATTTGGTGATCAGTAACAATAACTGTTCTGTTGAAACACCCACTGACACATTATTAACCTCAGACCCGTATCATCCACCCTTAAGTATATTGGCTAGTTTTAAAAACAGTAACCGAGCCATGACACGTAAATCTGCAAAGAAGTACAATTACTTTAAGGCGAATTACGAAAAACTTAATGATGATTTGGACAAAATTAACTGGGAGGTATTATTACATGGGCAATCTGCAGAAGAAGCGGTAAATACATTTTATGAAGTCGTTTTTAAACTTATTAAAGCTCATGTCCCCTTAACATCGGTCAAGACTTCAAAATATCCGGCCTGGTTTTCACCTTCATTGATACATATATTTAAAAATAAAACTAAAGCGTGGTATAAATGGAAAGTATATCAAAACCTGTCAGACTATGAACAATTCTCACTATTTAGATCGAGATTTCAAACCGAATCAAAAAGTTGTTATTCCCTATACATAAAATTAGTTGAGGATAGCATAAAGATTAATACTAAATATTTCTGGACTTTTGTGTCTAACCGTAAATTCACAGCTTCCATTCCTCCAACTATGCATTATGAGGGACAGTCATCCAACAATCCAGTTAAGATTTGTAATCTCTTTTTAAACTTCTTCCATTCTGTTTATGAGCCTTCCACTCTCAACAATATGCAACACCAGGACTTCGACGATGCTATAAATTGTTCTCTGGTTAGTAATCTTGAGCTCAGTGTTGATCAGGTACACAGTGCTCTGAAATCTTTAGATTGTTCTAAAGGCCCTGGACCTGATGGTATACCGCCACTTTTCCTAAAAAATACCGCCGATACTCTAAGTCTCCCTCTGTATATTATTTATAATAGATGTTTGAGCCAAGGAACTTTCCCTGAAGTATGGAAGCGAGCCAATATTACCCCTGTATATAAATCTGGCCCAAAACATGACATAGAGAACTACCGGCCCATTTCTATTTTATCGATCATGTCAAAAATCTTTGAGAGGCTTGTCCACAATCAACTATACCCGATTATTCATGACCAGATTATTAAGCAACAACATGGGTTCGTCAAGAAAAGATCAACGACTACTAATCTGGTAGAATATACAGATTACTTATTCAATAATCTAGATAGACGTGTACAGGTGGACTCTATATACACAGATTTCCGTAAAGCCTTTGACAAGGTCGATCATAAATTACTTTTAGGGAAAATAGCTTTTAATGGCATTCGTGGGGATTTGTTCCGTTGGTTTACATCCTATGTTTCAAATAGAACACAAAAAGTGGTAGTTAATGGTTACCATTCCAACTCTATAACTGTTTCATCAGGGGTGCCTCAGGGCTCCATCCTCGGCCCTTTGTTATTTATTATATTTATCAATGATATTGACATGTGCTTCCTTAATTCCAAATTCCTTCTTTACGCAGATGACCTTAAAATCTTCAGACCTATCAAAAATATGCTTGACTGTCAACTGCTTCAACAAGATCTCAATCGTCTTGCAGATTATTGTACTAAAAACAAACTCCAAGTCAGTATTAGTAAATGTTGTTGTATTAGCTTTACAAAAAACAAAAATATATTTAAATATCCTTATGCAATACACAGTGAAACTCTTGCCAGGGAGAGTATGATTCGCGATTTGGGGATACTCCTCGACGATAAACTACACTTGGACGCACATGTCAATAAAATTGTTAATAGTGCTTATCGCATGTACGGCTTTGTGATGAGATCAGCCACAGAATTTAGGCATCCTAGTACATATTTGTATCTTTACAAATCTCTAATTAGGTCTCAGCTAGAATATGCAGTACCCGTGTGGAACCCCTTCTACAACAAAAATATATTGAGTATATAGAAAGTATACAACGTAAATTTTTAAAGTCTATGCATTATCGCTGTTTAAAAAGTTGCTATCTCTCTTACAGTGAATTACTTAAAAAGTATAACCTGCTTTCTTTGAATTCAAGGCGTACTTTTCTTGAAACTATATTTCTGTATGACTTATGTAATAACTCATATGATTGTCTAGATATTAGTAACAAGTTGTGCTATATAGTTCCCAGAACATGCCAGGGACGCGAGGTGCGCGCACGACCTATTTTCGCCACTACTACAAGTCGAACAAATGCTGGCTTGCGTGCCCCTCTTCGTCGCATTGCGAGCAATTTTAATAAGAATTTTCTCGACTTAGATCTGTTTGCATTACCTAAAAGAAAATTCAGACTAATTTTACTCAACACATTAAAAAATGATTAATGTTTTTATTTTCCCTCACTTTTGCATAGCTGTATCGTGTGAACAACTTTGTAATTCTTGTATTTAATTTTTGCTTTCCCTTTTTTCTTCTTTTTTTTTATAACAACGCTTGTTAAACCAAAATGTCTCGTGGTTTTATCTGTGGAAAACGCTGTTGATACCACATTTGTAAAACTTTTGTTATAGTTTCTTTGTGTAATATTTAATGTGTTATTGTTTGTTTTTCCCAATAAATAAAATAAAATAAAATAAAATAATAGAATAATAATAGACTATTTTGTTTTGGGACAAAAGTTAAAGATAAAATGAAGATTTTGTGAAGGAGAAGATATAGTTATATGTTTTAGGGCTCATTTTTCAATAGCCAGATAACTTTTATTCAAAGAATAAATATGACAGTTTGACATATTTTATATAGAAAAAATGTCAAACCGCCATATTTATCTCTCCGTTAAGAGTTATCCGACGATTGAAAAATTAGCCCTTAGAGTGATTTTAAAGTATCATCGTAAATTGCAGTATTTTAACAATTACAAGTTTCTGTTTTTTTAATATTTTCTCTTTTGTTTTTGTTGCTTGCAATACAATAACATGCGATTTGACAGCTAGTAACTTGATCCTGTTTTAAGTCAAAACGCCTAGCTATGAACTTTTTTTTTAATCAACCTGCATTGTCCCCACTTCTGGTCAAATGGTCTCACCCATAGACTACCACTCATCCCCATGCGTTGAAAGGAGGTATTTTTTAAATTTTAAACCTTGTAACATACCTTGTCTCTTCCAGTCTTCCAACATCTGTTACCCAGTTATCGTGTTCAGCGTGTGCTTGTAAGCGGCGCGTGCTCGCTATCGGCACATCGGCGCCGGCGCAGCGCAGAAAGCGGAGCTCGCTCGTAACTTGATACATTGGAGCTCATGTGTTGTTGGTGTTGAGAAGATGAGTTTATATTGGATTTGGGCTTAATCCGAGAGGGATGAAATGATTAAAGGATAGTAAAAAAAATAAGAAATAATACCGACTATTATTGTCTCACTGCAAAGCAAAGACCTCTGTCTTTTAAGAGTCTCATACAGACAAGGCATGAGCATTGATCACCACGCTATAAAATAAGTTTTACCAATTTTGAATCTTATTAATATGTTGTTAAAGGTCATAGAAAAGACGTATTTCCTGATATGAGATACCTACTTCTAATCGAAAAGTAGTAAAAAAACACTTTTATTTTTACAAGCTTTTATTTAGCTTGCACTGTTCGTATGTATGTAAGTAAGTTGTCCTTTCAAAATTTGCAAACCATTTTTCGACCATTTGTTGGTATCCGATTGATCTGAAATTTTGCATGCACCTGTAGTTCTGATGACAATACAATGTCCAATACTCAATATTATAATAATTTCAAATTAAAGCTTGTTATTAAAAATATTTTATTTTTATTTTTTACTTACTCAGCCAATAAAAATATGAAACACAAAATCTTTAAAATAAGTCAATTACATTAACCCGAGGTAAAACATATTCGAATCTAATAAATGACATGAACTAGTTACCATACCCACCTATATTTTTGTTCTTATATTCCCAAAAGATCGTGATTAAAGCTTGTTATTAAAAATATTTTTTTAATTAGTTTTTACTTACTCAATCCAATAAAACATAAAACACAAAATCTTTAAAATTAGTCAATTACATTAACCCGTTAAAGGTAAAACATATTCGATTCTAATAAATGAACTAGTTACCGTACCTACCTATATTTTTGTTATTATTATATTCCCAAAAGATCGTGATTAAAGCTTGTTATTAAAAATATTTTTTTAATTAGTTTTTACTTACTCAATCCAATAAAAACATAAAACACAAAATCTTTAAAATTACTCAATTACATTAACCCGTTAAAGGTAAAACATATTCGATTCTAATAAATGAACTACACACATCAAAAGTGTCTAGGGATCAACATATATTTTTGCAATAACTTTTCTCCTGATTGATATTAATTAAAATTTTCTTTAAGGATTCATCAAATAAAGTGTTTTCGTTTGTCACAGTAACGATAAACCAAGTCACCTTTGCATTAATAAAGAAATTTGCCATTTTCCTAATAAAGGGATTTTTGACATTTGAACCACTAACACAAAAGTTCGAAAAAAAGACTGAAATAACAGTTTTCTTTAAAATTTTATTGGGTAACTTAAACAATTAATAATCCGTGTTTCTACCGCGAACACTAACAACACAAGAACATCGGTTTGGCATACTCAAAATGAGTTCATCTAAATCACGCTGTGGAATGGCCGCCCATGTTCGTTGCAACAACAAAAAAAGGTCTTCTTGCGACTGGATACCCTCCATATTCGGCAGAGCTCTTCTCTGTAGCATATCCCATGCATGCTCAATCGGATTTAAGTCTGGCGACTGAGCAGGCCAGGGCAGGACATTGATGTTAGCTGCGGCGAGAGTCTGTCTTACAACTCTTGCGGTGTGCGGTCGTGCATTATCATGCATTAACTGAAATAAGGGACCGATTTGCACTTGTAGAGGAACGATGACGTCTGATACAATCGTCTCAGCATAAATTTGAGCGTTGAGGTTGCCTCTGATCCAAATCAACTCAGTTCTTCCGCCGATCCAAATACCCGCCCATACCATGATGGTTCCACCACTATAAGGATGGACTTCCTGGCAGGATTTTAATCGCTGTTGGCGTCCAGGGGTTCTCCAGTGTCGTATACGTCTTGTATCCGGTCTCATACCAAAACGAGACTCATCAGAAAAGCACACGAAACGCCATTGTTCTTCTGCCCAATTTCTGTGTTCAAGAGCCCATTGATATCGAATCCTACGATTGTGCATTGCTATAGGTGGTACCCGTAGCGGTCTTCGGGAATGAAGGTTCACTTCATGCAAGCGGTTTCTGACTGTTTGGTCGCTAATTAAGTTCCCTGAAGAGTGATGAAGCCTCACGGCTAACATCATGGCGGTTATTGTTGGAGCTCTTCGAGTTAAGATTTGAATGTATCGGTCTTGTCTCCGTGTGGTGCAGCGATACCGTCCTCCATGGCGCTCAGCCACGGTACCAGTGCTTCGGTAACGTGTCCAAAGTCGACTGATAACACTCTGACTTGTATTCAGAGCTAAAGCCACAGTACGTTGCCGGGAACCAGCTTCTATCATTCCCACGGCTCTGAGCATTTCTTCCCTGCTTAAATGACGTCGCCGCTCCATAATAACGTTGGTTTTAATCAGTAGTAGGGAAACAGTAGCACTAATAATGTCTTCAATGCGTTGTATGTTTTTATAGGGAAAATATTGACAGCTGATTTTCATCTTTTACTCGAATTTGATTCACAGTTCCTGATTCAAATTATGAAATGCACCAAAAAGGATCCATATAAATTTATAAAATCATAAATTTATTACAAAGCCACATCTCAATCTCAAGAAATCCGCATAAAAATGCTTGATCCCTAGACACTTTTGATATGTGTAGTTACCGTACCTACCTATATTTTTGTTATTATTATATTCCCAAAAGATCGTGATTAATATATTCCAAATGGCTTTCGATCGTCATCGGGGGCAAGTCGTTCCACAAACTATTGATTACCATCATCGAATTGCAATCGAGCCAATGTCAAGAGCATCGGAGTATTGTAGGGTTGGTACACGCTGCACTTTGTACCATTGGCAATGCGCAATCAATAAAATATTGACGTTTAATTTATTTTTACACAATTAAATAGTCTGTCGATTGCCTCGTTGGTCTAGTGGTCGCAAAGCTCGACTGCTGAGCTAGAGATCTTGGATCCGATTCGCAAGTCAGGCAAAGTATTATTGGGTTTTTCCATCAGGAATGTCTCGCAGTAGCAGCCTTGGAGTCTGGACTCATGCCCGGTTAATGGCAATAGGCTCGCCCCCTATTATACATGGGACTTAAACATGACTCAACACCTCTGCCTAACCCTTCACGGATTACAGGCGTGATGTTATGTTATATTTTTTATACAATAAAAAAGTCATCATCATCATTATTTTACTGCTGGACATAGCCCTCTCCTACAAATCGCCTATGTCAAAAATAGCCTAATATGTCCTTTCTTGGGATTGAAACTTACCCCGCATCAAAATCGGTTTAGTATTTTACTTTCGCATTAATAATATTAATAAGGATGTAAAACGTATACATATTTGAATAAAAAATACTGAGTAAATAAAAAAAAAATATAATGTTAAGGTAAAAATAATAAATATCGCAAACCAATTTTTTGGTGTCTGTGAAATTAAAAAAAGAATATCAATTGTATCATTTGAAACAATTATTTTATCATTAGTGTGTAAGAAAGTGACAGCCCTGATCATGACTGCGCGTGCACACGCCATTTCCATCAACTAATTAAAGCATCCGCAACACTATTCATAAACGCAATGCTTTCTCTAAGACAATCACGTTCCATTGAAATATAAACCCAAGTAAAAACAGTATACGGTTGATAATAAATTGTGATCAAATTCAATTGAGATTTAAGGAAGTTAAGATTTAGATGTCACGAGAGTCTTCTGTTTGTTTCTCTTAGAACGTGTATTTATGTGATCGGGGAAAGAGATAGACGTTAATGGTCTTTTCAAACATTTTTCACGATATCTTGAACAGCACTGAGGCAAGAATGACGTAATCAAAGATGAGGCATTACTTTATAGGGCTGTACTCGTTGAAGACCTTGCGTGCGTGTAACGTGACGTCATTATTGGTTAATGTAAACTTGCCTTTTCATCTCATCATCATCTGCCTAGCCTTTTCCCAACTACATTGAGCCCGGCTTCCAGTCCAACGGCATGCAGCTGAATACCAGTATTTTACAGGGACCGACTGTCTATCTGACCTCCACAACCCAGTAACTGGGGGTAAGACTGCATGGTGCCTTTACAACTAATTATAGAAAAATACGTTCGATGAAAATTAAATAACTTATGATAAGTGGCGAGTTGATCTGCCGGCGGCAGAATTAAGGGGTTCTTTGACATTCACGCCGAATAAGTCCCAGACAAAAGTAATGATAATAATAATTTTAGCATATTATTTTCCCACTGCAGGGCAAAGAACAACGGGGCACAAATCCAGACTCCGAGGCTGCTACTGAAAAATTCTTGATGGAAAAACCCAATAACACTGCTCGACCTGGGAATCGAACCCAAGACCTCATGCTCAGCAGTCGCGCTTTGCGACCACTAAACCATCGAGGTAGTCAACAGTAAAGTGAAGTGTCAAAGTGACAGTAACCTATGTTAATAAAATACTTTCAAACACAATACTCTTTTATTTAACAACACAAAAAAACCTTATTAATATTATTGTTTCAATATCAAAAGCGACCCATTTTACCCGCTTATTACGGTTTCCATCAGACCCAAGTTCTGAGTGACAGGCAGCCGGCTAAATTCTGCTAACGACATGTGTCGGCCGATATGCTGGCAAGGGAAATATCAACCTTTTTGGACCGTAGGCAACAAGGCTTTATTGTATATTTTTTTAAGGTAATGAGCTGGAAAAATATTTTTTTTTGTTGATCAAAAAATATATTTATGATGTGAGGTAAAAAAAATAAGTGTAATAGAGTGGTTTAAGTTACATTCATGGTAGTATTTGTTTTTAAATATGTTAGATATTAACCGCTGATTAATTTTAAATATATTCTAAGCATAAGTTTTTGATCTGTTATGAAAGAAATTATAAAACAAAATTGCCCGCACTAGTAATATCTTCTATAACGGGTGGGTGCGTTTACAAACATATAAATTCACTTAAACAAACAACTATTAATTGAATTAGTTTGACGAAATCACTGAATGGATGCTAATACGATGCCTTAGTAGAGGCCTAGGTATGTCCAGCAGTGGACGTTGTTTGGATGATGATGATGAATCAATGAATTATTGAGAGAATGTAATATGTACTCGATTTAGAAAAGCTAAGCTTACTTATTGTTACTTAGGGCTAATTGTTCAATCGTCAGATAACTTTTATCCAAAGAATAAATATGACAGTTTGACATATTTTCTTTAGAAAAGCTGTCAAACCGCCATATTTATCCCTCCATAGTTATCTAACGATTGAAAAATAGTCTTAAATTGAAACTAACACAGAAACAAAACAATAACATCCTAAAATACAGGATTTAATTTACACAAAGTTAACAACGTAGATATATTTAAAGCCGAAAGAGCGAACAGCCGCTCCCTACATTAACTAACATAACATTTAATGTAATAATAAAGGCAGGACAGGAATATTAATATGGCGGCCGTTAGATGCCATATTCTCGTTCTGCGAGTAATGTCACGGATTTGGAAGCAAATGAAGTGCTATTAACACACTTATCTCGGCCCAGTATCTAGCTCCACAAATTGAGGAGCGAAGGGAAAATGACTGGGTGATAGAATTGTTAGTGTTAGGGGTTACGTTTGGGAATAGTGAAAGAATAATGAAATATCTACAGTGTTTAAGTTTAACTACATTTTCACATCTTCCGTGAGAAATAACAAGATTAATTTTCAGATGTTATTATTAATCATTTTATTAACATGCAACTGAGGCCCATACCGAGATGGTTGGCGCTCTTTGCGGGCGCTGCTATTGCTATTGCCGGCCACTGCTGAACGACGGTCAGCAGTGGCCGGCAATAGGGTGATAAGATGTTGATGATGAGGCCCATAAAAAAAAACATAACAGAATATCTTATACAAATAAACTATACTAATAAAAGTCGGCGTCGTGTTACGCTTCTGTTAATGTGACTTCGTTCTGATTGAGAACTGTCGCAGCTATGATGATTATGCTCCCTTTATTTCACTACCCCGTAGCTGACTGTCGTTTCATGTAAAAAGGGTTTCATTCAACAGGAGACACAAGAAGCAGGGGGGAATTACCTACAAACGATCGCAATCTAATCTTATTGTCAATTCGTCAAATATGCTTATAATTTACATGCATTTTTGACATTGATTGTCAGTGGTCTGAGATAAGATTGCGACTAAATTTTTAACGTTCTTAAGTAATTAGTAAAATAGGCCTTGAGACTCAACATTTATACTAAAATAGATAAGAAAGTTTGCATTTTTTGGACCTATTTATAACCATGTTCTCGCATACATTGTTACTTGTAACTCCATCTGCTATTTACTCTGTGACTAACATTAACGAACAAGATGTGTTTTACCTTAACATTTGTCACAGAACGTGTGTATAATTTAGGGATGATATTATAATGGAATGCGGTATTCACTAGGAATGCGAGTCGGTACGGGGCCTGGAGCTAGTTATGTGAATACTATGTAGTATGTTAGCAAGGTTAGTGAGGAGTTTAAGTTTAATATTACGCGATTATAGTGTGGTTAGTGGCTTAGTTATTTGAGGCGTGGGATGGGTCGTTTTGACTAAGTTAGATGTTAAATAGTCGGTTATAGTGGTCATTCAAATACCTGTACTTCGTTAAGGATAGGAAGTGAAAAGTGTGATAAATGCTTGAAGGTATATTGATAATACAACCGGCGTGCTTGCATGACCGGATGTATGAACGGGGATGAGGCAAAAGGAGTATGTAAGGATCATAGCAGGTGGCGTTCTGTGGTTTCTGGCTATCCCTGTGGGAAAAAGGCGTGTGTTTATCTATGTATGTTGGTAATGTCTAGTTTCTTGGTTTCGTAGAACGAAAATGTTTGAAGTTGATTGAATTGAATTGAAGTCAAACCATTTTGGGATACGTGCGTCACGATTGCCTGATATTCACTTGCCCGAAGTAACTTTTGACATTTGCCCATAGACATGGACGCAATATCATGCTAGATAGTGTACAGGTTAGATCTGGTGTTGTTTATTATGCGGACCTTGTAGAAACTAGGACTAATTTCCGTGCGTTCAAGCGTTTTTGCCATACCTATTACTGGAATCAAAAGTAACAGCTCACATTAGGACCCATTAATTTAATAATAATTGCAATCCGTGGTGCTTGGCAATCTGGGCTTCTCCCAGTTGCAAACGTCCCTTTTTGCCTATTGGCCTAGTCCTGTTCTGTCTCCTGCTTGTTTGGAAATTATATTTTTTCTTACTCCTCCGCTATTCTTTTCGATTAATTTCGTTGCGGGACCCAAGACAGTTAATCGTTTCTCTGGGACTCGTCGAGCTTCATTGCCTCGGCGCTTTTCTGGTGGCCTCCACTGTTGATTCTGGCTTTCAGGAGTTGCAGTGGGTGGGAACAGTGTGACGGGCTTCTCCCACAAAAAAAAAAAGACATTCGTCCATTGCCGTAAGAATGTTTATCCGAATGAACGATTAACCGATTGTCCACCATACAATATTTAACACCATACCTAAAAAACACGTTTCTTGAATGGGAAACAAGAAACGTTATTTGTATAGTGTTAAATATTGTACAGTGGTGGAACTATGGATCCATTACTGTCAGAGGCCCTTGAGGCGGTTTAGAAACTCTGACACTAGGGTGTGTGGGGTCGTAAGACCTTACTGCCCACACGATAAAGAAGAAGACCACTGTCTGTACAAGTCCGACTTGCACTTGGCCGTTTTTTTTTATGGAATCTTATCTATGGATTTCAACGTTGACCTGTTGGTGACGCACAACCTTTTAATAAACCAACCTCATACATGTACAGTCTGTTGGCAAAGACGTCTGACCCACCCTAAAAACAAACGAATTTGGACCCTCAGCTTGTAGCATTAAGGTTTATTCAATTTATATGAGCTTGTCAAACTAGTGCTCGAGGACTCGATGAACAAATACAATCATAATACAGACACGCAAATTTGATCTTTATTATGTTAGCATTAGGTTATATATTATAACTACTTGTTATAATATTATTAGTGTAATAGCTTATTTTAATGATTGCATTCAAGTAATTCTGGTCTCGTGGCCTTTATATGAGACTGCGAAAAACAAGTTGTGAGATCAAATCCTGCGACGAACATATTGTTTTGCTTTCAATTTAGAATTTATTTAAAAACTATTTCTTGTATTATTGTAAAAAACTATAGACGGATAATCTTCAAATAAAAACTTTCTAAAATGGTAATATTTTCGCATAACTTGTAATAAGTGGGTAGTTGAAAAATAAATATTAGTATTCATTATAAAACTGGTATTTTTAAATGCTACGGGTATGCAGTGACTACGCGCAAACATATTTTACCTTGCCTTATTAAATTCTGTGAACTTTAAAGTTTTTTAATTTACCCACCTGTTAACAAGATAAATTGACGTAAATCATATTGGTCGTTCTTTAATAATGCAACCAATATTGTAGAAATGAAAACCAATTAAAAAAGAAACTGATAATAGGTGGACTGTGTTTTGACACCCACATGTTGTTAGTCGCCAATCCAGCATTAAACCGCTAAGCCACAAGAACTTGTTGGGAATACGCGAAATTAAAGATTGGTTTGTAATAAAATTATGTTGTGTAACTTATAAGCTTTTCAACTTTAATGTCAACGAGATAAGGATTAAAATAGCTTAACAAAATTATATAATACCGGTAGCTCCGACAATGTTACCTTAAAGTTACGTGTTAAAGATCAAATTTGCGTGTCTGTTTTGGTATTGTATTCGTTCATCGAGTTCTCGAGCACTTGTCTGATAAGCTCATATAAATTGAATAAACCTTAATGTTACAAGCTGAGGGTCCAAATTCGTTTGTTTTTAGGGTGGGTCAGACGTCTTTGCCAACATACTGTACCACCGTTTGAATTTTTTTATACTTTCCACAGTCACCTATTAGGGTTCCGTACGAGAAGGATGCCAACGAGACCCTATTACCCTCCGCTGTCTATCCGTCTGTTTGTCAGCGGACTGCATCTCATGTACCGTATTAGGTAGAGAGTTAAAAATTTTTACAGCGTGTGTACGACTCGATTATCGCTATAACAGAATAAAGTTTAAAAAAATTATGGAAATCCTCACACAAGAAACTTGTTTTTTGGGGCATTTTGCACTCGATCTTATATATTTTTATTTTATTGGGGCAGAAAATAGTTATATGCTAAAACATAGTAAGTAATGATAAAATAATGCATGAGATCTGATAAACAATCCACACTATTGTCCACGTATTATTAAATACTTTTTAATGCTTCAAAATAAAGTAGACATGTAATTATACTCATCAATAAGTGATTGCCGAATTTACAGGTTTACATAGTGCATCAAGCATTATTATTTGTATTTATTTTATGTACGGTGGTACGGAACCTTTCATATGCGAATCCGTCTCGTGATTGGCCGTTTTTTTTATTTATTTACTTATACCTCATTAGGGTGCGGTTGCTTATTTTAAAGCCTTTCTCTCTTGCAATCCAGTGAGCTGGCAAAGCCATCCGCACTTAAGTGGAAAGTTCGTTAGAAAAAAGAATAATGGTGTCCGTGGTCCGCCCTTAGGGCCCGTCTACACTGGCCCTTATCCATAGACAAGAACAAAATGGTTGTTGCTAACACTGAAGAAAATAATGTAATTGGATTTTGTTTCGGTAAAAGAAGGCCTAGCACGGATTGAACGAAACATAAATTCGAGCGATTTTTTTTTATTGAATATATCCAATTTTACGTACACAATATACATTTAGTATGAAGGCTTTATTCGTTATTTTTACTTGGGACAGGCCCGCTTCTCTCTTCCCAACCACTGCAACCCGAAAGCCAGAATCAATAGTGGCAACCACTAGAAAAGCGCCAAAGCATTGAAGCTTGACGAGTCCCGGAGAAATGATTCAACTGTCTTGGATCCCGCAACGTTTATCAGAAAAGAACAGCGGAGTAGAAGGACAGCACTTAATAATCGACAAACTAAATTGCAATAAGATAATCGTATTTCTAATTCCAAAATCGACTCCTGAATTATTTTACGTTAGCTAGCTTATACTAGGCCTGCCCTAAGCGAAACGGGTATTTTAATTTAAAAAATCGATCGATTTTACATTACATTTATTCGCGCGTTCGTGCTAACCCCTCTGTACCCTACATAACAACGCTTACCACAATACCAATTAAGAGTAACCAACGTAGGTAGCGTAGGTATCGATTTTTTCAAAAGCGGCTAATTGTTGGAACCCCTATCTATCTACGCTAAAGGTTCTTTTTGTTGATAAAACCATTAGGCCTCAATAAATTGAAAGTAGAATGTTTATTAAGATATAGTGCAAAATATAGTCGATATATCTCTTTAGACATTTTTTTGGTATAATTCCGCCCCATTATTTTGGGAATAATGGGGCGTAATCGTCACTGTTAATTCTGGCCAATATGAGTTGCAGTGGTTGGCCACTGCAACTCATATTGGCCAGAATTAACAGTGACGATCACCAGAAAAGCGCCGAAGCAATGAAGCTTGACCGGTCCCGGAGAAACGATTCACATGATTGTTTTGGATCCTACAAAAGCAGCGAAGGAATAAGAAAATACTAATTTTTCGAAGTAATTATAATGATTTTGGATATTTAACGTTAATTATTAAGTTTGGGATGTACCTACATTAAACTGTTATTGCTGGATAGGTAATGTAGAACATTGGCATACGACATGTTTAAATAATTTGACGTAATTTGTTTAATTATTGTGAAAAATCAAAGTATTCATTAGTACGATTTTGGTATTATAACAAGTCTTACGGATATTTTATAGTAACTCAAAAATTAGAGAAGATGGATTGGCGCATTTTGGCAAAAGTAAGCTCAATTTTTATATAACAAAAACACGCGTAAACGCCACATTGACCCAATTTCCATTTAATCACTTAATGCGGCAATGTGTCAACCACAACGTGCTATGATTGATGTCTGCCAAGCTCTCGGCCAAGCCCGTCCACAGCCAAGTAATGGAGACCCCAATTATACCCATATACGATACTGGAAACCAGTTGGAAATCAATATGGCCTCTCATTACTATGTGAAACGGGCTTTTTAAAATTCGAACGGAAAATTGTGTTCTTTTTTTTTGCTGTAATTAGTCATTACTGAAGATTTATAGGTACTTTGTACGAGCGGGAGATCGGGACAAATTGATTATGGCGAGAATTCGGTCGGAAATTAATTTCAGTTATATTAAACAATGGATAATGATAACGATTGTGAAAGTTTCAAAAGTACATTATTTTCAACCAAATTGACCTTGACGTTCCCCTTTACAAATAAAATCCGGGATTTGTGGTATACTCCGACTGTAAAAGGAAAGATCGACCCTTCTGGCACTTCGCTGTTGCCTGGAATAAAATGAAGGCGTTTCTTTTGAACTGGGGTCTTCGCAATCGTATTTCTAGCTAACTTTGAACAGAAGTGGATCTTTTGTAATCCGAAAAGTTATTTCTAGTTTCGACTTTAGACCCTTTTTGTAGGCTCGGAAATGTTAGGCCGGCAATAAGTCAAGCTGGATAATTTGGCGTGATGGATGGAAGGTACATACTGTAAAGTACCTGGATTTACTGTGGGTCTGGTGCCTAAACGACGTCTAAAAAGAAATGGGGTATGCTTCAACCTAAATAGAGAAAACATACGTTTTTACGAGCAAGTTTTTTTATATTTTTTGTGAATGCCTGTTATTGCGGACGTAGTCAAAGTCGCGGCTCTAAAAGTAGCCTATGTCCTGTCTTGCAGTTCAAGCTTAGTCTATACTAAATTTCATCTAAATCGGTTCAGTGGTTTCGCCGTGAAAGCGTTAAAAACAAACTCACTTTCGCATTTACAATTTTAGTTCGAATAGTATTCAGAATTAAAATAAATATAGTAAACAAGCGATGCATATTAATTGATCTTTCACTCAATGGTTTTCCAATGACTTGACGGGATTAAAATTTTACAAGTTAATCAAACGTTACTTTGTATCGAACTACTCAAGTTTATAACTTTCCCTTATTGGCGGCAATAACCTAAAGCAGAGGTTTCGAAAGTGGGGGCGCGCCACCCAAGGGGGGCGCAGACACTAGGAACCGGGGCGGGGGCGTGGACCATCAGTATAGTAAAGGGTCTTATGTCCAGATTACGAACGATAACGTCGTACCTACAGTATTTCATACAAACTTAGTAACATGCTTAGGTTCAAAGGTTCAATCTTCGAAATAATAAAAAATATGTTTTTTTTTCTATCTATCTAATCTTTGAGACATAACATAACATCACAACTGTAATCCTCGAAGAGTTAGACAATGGTGTACCCATTAAGACACCCACATTTCGCCAGTTACGTTTAAGTCCCATGTAATAGGAGGCGAGCCATCAACTGGGCACAAATCCAGACTCCGAGGCTGCTACTAAGTCATTTCTGATAGAAAAACCCAATAACACTTTGCTCGACCTGGTAATCGAAGCCAATACCTCATGCTTAGCAGTCGTGCTTTGCGACCACGAGACCAACGAAGCAGTCAGTTGATAGTAAGAATAAAACTAAAATATTATATTATCTGGGCAGGGGGGCGCGGATATTCTTTCTTTGTAGAAAGGGGACGCGTCACAAATGTGTTTGGAAACCACTGACCAAAAGCTTACCTACAGTAAAATAATAAATATGAAAGTTTATTAATTAAAGTATGAGTCGCTAAACTTTGCCAGAGAAAGCTTAATAACACGGAAAAGTATTCAAAGATGCAAGCTATTAACTTGATTGGAATAAAACGATGAACACAAAGTAAATAATCACAATTTTGTATCGACTCATTAAGTAAAAGTAGATTCTAATAGTCTACCATTTTATTTAAGTACCAGAAACTATATGTTTCCTGATTTGGCTTTTAAAATTGGTTATAATTTGGCGTCTAACCATATATAGTAAGACCAAAAGACTATGAATAATAAGGTGATATGATGGAAGTGATTACTTAAATGCTTTAACGCTGTACGGCATTTACAAACATTCAAGTCTTTATTTTAATGAATGAACCGTTTTTAATGAAACTTCCTACGTATAAGCAGGATACATAAGTCTAAAAAGTTATCAAAAAATATTTTCGAAAAATTGTGTTATGGCTAATCAACCGAATTTAAGTTCTCCATAGAATCAGATTTCCAATTAGGTACCTATCTTTTTTTAAATAAGACATTTCGAAAATGTTATCTGATAACTTTTTAGACCTAGGTACGAGTATGTATCTTGCTATGTCAATGCTCGAAGTTTCGGTTCGAGCATTAATGACCACGCTTGTTAAAGGCGGATTGGCGATTCCAGCCTTCCCTTCACGATGTTTCCCTTCACCGATATCAGTGATGTCTAGATACACTTTAGAACTATAATTGAAAAAGTCACTTAGGTACTTGCCCAGATTTGAACTCACAACCTCAAGCATGAGAGACGGGCGCCTCATACAATGCCCCACCACGACTTTAAAAAAAAATTCTCAAAGCAAGCACTTATTTATCAATTTATGAGCACCTGTCTGTGTCTGCCTACCTCCTAGTACTTCAGGCGTAACACTCCACGGTCAGTACTTAACCACGACGAGTCTAGATAACCTAGCTCTCATGTAATATTCATTGGTACCGTCTCACTTTCTTTGTTACCGAACATTTTCGCGTAGTATGGCGCTCGTTCGTGAATTCTCTCGCCAATAGAATTGCACGCTTATAATTCTAAGATATTTTTACTGCTTAGATACAACTGAGTTTTCCCGTGACTAGTAAATAAAAGAAAAAAAAATGGTTTCATTACACGTGATTGTAAAGCGGTAGCTTCGTGAAATTGTCGTGAGTGAATCTGAGGGGCGATGCTTGTAGGTAATTTTATGTACGTTCGCATTGTAATTTCAGTCTCAATCTGTCTAACTGCAAAAATGCGTCTAATTTACCTTAATTTTTGACAGGTTTTAGACATTGACTGTTGCTGAGATGAGATTACGACTAGATTTTGAACGTGGTTATGGGAATTAGCCTCTAGAAATCTGTATTTGAAAGGATGTGAGTGTTATTACCCCTTGGACTCCTAAATTAAATCACTGTGGATTTTTATTGGTTAGTTAAAGAAAGTTTTATGCAGTTTAGAAATCGAACTGGCCATCATTTTAGTGTCATCACTGTTCCAAATTTAAATTCAGGATTTAAAAAGCCTTTATAGACCTTTATACCTACAAAAAAAAGCAGGGTATGGCTTGTTTTGGAGGTCCGGGAAAGATTTTTATTTTTGAGGAATTGGGAATGAATCTTTACTTATTTCCTTTTCTTATTCCCCTTTTTCATTTCAGTTACGTCCATAGTTCTGCTGGAAGAACTATTACCTGTATAATTTCATTAAAAAAGAAAAACTAAAGCCAAAAAAAATCCGTGATAAAATATATACTTATATAAACGTAATGAGCAAATCAGCCTCGCTATTTCACAAATTGGATGTATTTGTGCCGTACATCAAATTATCCAAATGTAAGGTACAAGAAACAACTCAATATATCTACCTAATTGAGTGAGAAATTGCTTTTCGTGTGTTCGGGCTATTTTCCTGTAGCAGACATCCCCCTGGCAGACGTAATGGGCAATCTAAATAAAAATCCAATGAGCATCGAGATGTATAACGTATCTATTCGGTAAATATGTAGATAAATATGTCTGAGAAAAATACTATAAGAAAAACATCGAGAATTGGAAAGACAGGTCTAATTTATCAATATGTCATTATTTTTTTCATTTACCAGCATTTTATATATCTGTCGGGTTTGCTCTGATTCAGTAACTTGTAAACAATCGTTTATTAAATGTTTTTTCAAGATATTTTTTTAATCTAAATGATTGTAAACTGCGGATGGCGACTCCGTGGATGAAAATATCAATACCTACTACTAACTGTAATCCCGGAAGGGTTAGGCACTAGGCAGAGGTGTACCCATTAGTACACCCACATTTCGCCAGTTATGTTTAAGTCCCATGTAATAGGGGGCGAGTCTCTGCCATCAACCGGGCACAAATCCAGACTCCGAAGCTGCTACTGAGAAATTATTGATGGAAAAACCCCAATAACACTTTGCCCGACCTGGGAATCGAACCCAAGACCTCATGCTCAGCAGTCGCGCTTTGCGACCACTAGACCAACGAGGCCTTCGTTCTTCGTTCTTTATTTTCGTTCTACATAAACACTAGGGAAGCTGACCTTTCTAATTACTGTGTTTGAGCCACTAACCTAACATATTAAACTGAACAATATGCGATAAACTAACAATGTTGATTACAATATCTGGAACGCTGATTATTTTACTAACTCATTAACAACAGTTAATGACTTTGGCCGTTAATCTTGTGGCCTGAAAAGAGGTTGAAGCTTTCGTTTTGTAAGTCTATTTTGGACATCACTGATAACACACGAAACATCGTGAGGAAACCTGAACTTATAGTAAATAGGTATAAGACTCAAATCACAAGCGTGGTAATCAATTAATCAATGCCTTCTCGGTATGAAAAGAGGCCTATGCCTTTCAGGTGAGACATTAATAGGCTGGTTCGTTTGGCTTCACAATTACGAGTTGTACGAAACTAGTCGATTAAACCGTGAAATAAACACGGGAAAATTACTGTAATAAAACACTTTCTTTATTTTACGTTTTTATTTTTCTTTCCATTATCTTAATAAACTCACTTTCGTCAGTAAGTAATTCAAATTATTTCTTGCTTTTAATCTACTTTTAATCGCTATTATTCAATAATTTGTCACTTTTCACTTCCATTGTCTGTTTGTCGCTTGTAACAGAGAAAGCCGGCGTTTATTTTTCGGTACTCAATGCTCATTGCGATCGATAGAAAGTGCACTATCAAAGAATGTGATTGACGACCAAATGATGGCTGGTTATCACAAAATTATTCTTCACTTAATTTACACTTAGCCCCAAATATTTACTTCCTTAATCCGAATTTTGAGACAGCAAAGTTAATTTTGTTAGTCCGTAGAAGAGGAAAATTGCTGTTGAACAAAAAGGTTTCGTAAAATTAAAGTAGAAAGGTGCATTTTTGTATAAGAGGAATGGGCGTAGTGTTAAATTTTATCTAGATTGCCCCACAGTACGAAGTCGGTGTTACAAAAGTTGCGTTTCCGTTTAATATTCCAAAATGAATTTGACTCGAACAAGAGCGAACACAATAAGATTTTATCTTTTAGGTAGTTTCTTTTTCGACGCGTAATGAATAATTACAACAGAAGGTTCGACAAAATAATTCTTATGCCTGATTTATTTAAACTTTAGGCAACAAAAGTAGGTACAAAGACGGACTTAATGCCTTAGGAATTTTCTAACAGTCAACCAAAGGTGGTGAAGAGATAATATGGTAGATTTAAGTTATTGTATGAGCGTAAAACAACAATATTAGAGAGTAAAAATAAAATAAAATAAAATAAAAAAACTACTCAAAATACATAATAAAAATTAAGTGTATAATAAAAGTACAAAATAATTAAATTCAAGATACTGACAGCCTTAGGTACTGTGCATGCAAATTATGGATGTAAAAATACAATTAACAAAGCCGATAGTTACATGTTTTCCCCATCATTGCGAACTTTTCTTTGTTCTAAACCATATCTGGGAACCGTCTGATTACGGAGATACAGAAGGTCAAAGTTCCACCCCTTTTAAAAGTATGTTTACGAAAACAAGTTCTAAAAGTAATAACTAAACTTTAAATAAGCTTGCCCCCGCCCACGATCTTTACACTGCCGTGCTTAATGCAAAAACAATATCAGAATCTCATGGAGCTTTCCCTGAGATATTTAACTCCATTTAAAAAATCAATACTAAACTTCCATTAATTTACCTATATATTTTTTTAAATGGAGTTACCTACATATTTTAAATAAACATAACTGGCGAAATCTGAGTGTAGGTACCTACTAATGGGTACACCTCTGCCTTACCCTTCGGGGATTACAGGCGTGATATTATGTTATGTTATTTTAAATAAGTTACCGCTATTTAGCTTACTTCATTGGATGCATATTTCGCAAAATCAACTTTACGGTTTCTTTTAGATACCTCTTTAAAGCTTTACATTACGCGCTTTCAAAAACAGTGACTTTTCACACCAAAAAGGAAAAGCCCTTTCCCTGGCATAATTTTAGCTCAAACTTACTAAATTTGTTGAGCAGTATGCGTAGTTAACGTAACGTTATGTGTCTTGTTACTTTGTTACACCCCATATTATTCAAACCAGGAAACCCAATTTATATATTCTTTGATGTTTATCAAACAGTCATTGAACCAACGTTCATTAGCGTAGAAACAAACCCTTAAGGCCCGGTATCCACCAAAGAGAGGAGAGGAGAGGAGATGTCTCGTATAACCAATCGGCTTGCGTAATTTTTACATCTCACCGCTTAGCTTTAACACAACACAGTATCCTATTGGTTGTTTACGAGACATCTCTTCTCCTCTCCTCTTTGGTGGATTCCGGGCCTAAGGCGTAACATGAGAGGGCTTAGGTACACCGACCTTGGTACTTTGATACGTGTATGTTTCCGTCGGGTTCAAAGGCAAATGTTAATAAGTAGATAACTAGGTGAGTACGCTGGCAAGTTAGTTCCAGTTCTTGAACACGTAAGAACACAGCCGCGTTTCGAACTTTGTGTTTTACTTATGTGAATTTCCGTACAGGCGCTGATCTCGCCCTCAAAACGTAGTACTTGAAATCGGTCAAGTGCAAGTGGGACTCAATCATGCGTATCACATTATCGTATCTAGACTCTGAACTGCTGAACTGATTTTTATAAAACTTTTACAGTTTGAAAGCATATCAGATCTAATTAAAAGCTGATATACATATTACGATGAATAATTTTATTTAAGTGCTTAATTAAAATAACAAATTCAAACTTGAGTTTTTTTCGGCGAATTCGGGTTGTGGGCATGCCATCATGCCTAAAACGGTGGATCCGCTCTTGTCTACGTAAATAACACCATAACGTTATATAACATTTATGGTCCTCTAGGGAGTAACGTAGGCAGAAATGATAGTATATGCTACTACTAAGATATCCTGGAAAAACCATTTATATTTAATGTGATGTATGTGTATGAAGATACATAGAAAATAATTATGTAGTACGTGACTACGTCCGCACGAATTTTATTACGGATTGCAATTTTTTTTGATAGTATATGGCCTATAGCTATAGCACTAAGGGCTAACGTAGCTTTACAATAGCGAAAAAAACATCAGAAACGAAGTAGTATTAGTGCGTTTAAAAGTCAAAGAAATAAACTTTCCACCTTTATAATATTAGTTGTAGATATTGTTAAGATACGGTAATTGAACTGATACTTTAGGTTTCCTTGTGTGTGACTCTAAATATACCTGTAAGCTGTAAAGTCGTTTATTTTCTGGATGCAGGCTCCTGACGATATTAAATATCTCACTTCCTAAGATGAAAAAAAAATATATTTTTAAAAACAAGCTTTAATTTAAAATTCTACATTATTGATTATTGGACATTGTATTGTCACCAAAACTAAAGGTGTATGCAAAATTTCAGCTCAATCGGATAACAACAAATGGTCGAAAAATGGTTTGCAAATTTTGAAAGGACAACTTATTTACATACATACATACTTACATACGAATAGTGCAAGCTAAATAAAAAGCTTGTAAATAGACGCCATGACGTCAGCTTTAGCTCTCGCGACCACTAAACCATCTACACAAACACCTCAAATTATGACCTTATTAAAAGAAAAAACTGAAGACTATTTACACCTGAAAAGAACCTTTCTAAAACACGCTTAATTGTTCCTAACAAGTTATAACAAAGTCGAACAACGCCTGCCGTAATACGGCACGTATACCTGAATTTAAAACTTGTTGCCATATACTTTAATCAGGCGCTTGAACAAGAACATACAAAGTTTGTTCTACCTTGTTATTTTACTTCATTAATGGTATTAAACACGGTTATGACAATGTTGGCTTGCGTTATTTTGTTTTTTAATAATTTGATCTACTTTGAATCGAGTTTGTGTTTATTTTAGCTTGTAATTACTTGGTAGCTTCTTCAATATTTTTTTATGAAACTTCGACTTGCTATTTCGTTTTCTAAGGCACTACCGAATTACCGCAGCTTAACTTGTGTAAATCCTAATAATCTTTTTACACGCGAAAGTGGTGATACGCTGTTACTCTTTCACCCTTAAACTAACTACTACTAAGAATTTGGCACATATAAGTATATTGATCTAGCTTAACACATAGTTGCAAAGCGCAAACTGCTAAGGTTTGGTTGTAAGTTTTGTATGGTTGGTTCGATTTCCAGGCCCGGGCAAAGTGTAATTGGGTTTTTCCATTAGAAATTTCTCAGTAGCAGACTCGGAGGCTGAATTTTGTGCCCGGTTGATGGTGGTGGATGCCTATTACATGGGACTTAAACATAACTGGCGAAATGTGGGTGTGTTAATGGGTAGGTACACCTCTGCCTAACCCTTCGGGGATTACAGGCGTGATATTATGTTATGTTACTTACAAACACATTTTCTAGAGTATCTACCAAAATATTTATTGTTATCAATATTATACACGATCAGTTACCTTCGTTAATATCCCTTTCAAACCCACATTATTCTATAACAGACGGTAGACAGATACACGTGGCTATTAGGTATACACAAACACACCCCTGTTTGTATAGACGTCCATAAGAGGACTATAGACACAAGTCACCATCCGAGGACGTCCTAGAAAACCTATTTAACGACGTAATACGCATGGTTCAATGAGATAGAAAGAAACAGAAAACAATATTTGGGGTGATGAGCCTATTCGTATAGCGCTATCTCTCTTTTTTTTGGTGTAACTTTCTGTGACCAATGCGAGGACTTGAATACACACGCAAACCCGCCTGGTAAGTACCATCCGCGGACCTGTGTGTGAGCCAAACGAGGACCCTGACCATTTGACCAGAGGCACCAATCCGAGGACCTATTTTCACACACTTTTTCTTATGTCTTGTACAATGCGAGGACCCTGTGTTAGACTTTTGACGAACAATCCGAGGTCGTTTTTCCGCGTAGGAGTTGTACAATGCGAGGACATTTTACGAATTTTCCGTATCAACTTTTTACACACTGAGTAATAATAATTTATTTTGAATCACCGAAAGAAACTAAGTCCATAAACATACATTTCTTATACTATGTACCATCAGAGGACTTACAAAATAACAGTTTTCTACTTGATCAATCTTAAGAATGTGCAATTGATGCCGTTCTGTATTAGACAAAATTTTACATTGGAGTAATAACACTACTGTAGGAATTGTCTCCTTGCAAGTGAAGTATTTAATGATCACTGGTATCATCTTGAAACCTCGTATAAAACATGTTTAGGTTGGATAGCAAAACGCCATTATGATGGTGACGTGAAGCTGCAGCAGGAATCGTTTCCGTGAAAGGCAAATCTTTAACAGTCACTAGTATCGTTTTGAAACTTCGTACTCAACATGTTTACATTAAATAGCAAAATATAATAACGGTGATTACTTGAAGCTGCAGCAGAAATCGTCATAGTACAACTGAACTCTTGAACAGTCACTAGGAACGTCTTGAAACTGGGTGTACAATATGTTTAGGATGGCCAAACGTGATCAACGTGATGAGGAGCTCTAGAAATAATCGTTTTCGTGTAAGACAACTCTTTAGCCGTCACGGGTATTGTCTTAAAACTCGTATAATATGCAGCATGTATGTATGAAGTATCAGCAGTTAATATCTCCATAAAAGTTTGAGCTTATAAGACGATATCGTGACCGTGAAAGAATTGCTTTGCACGGAGACGATTCCTGCTTGATGCTGCTATTGATGCTTTACGTCAGTATAATAATGGCGTTTTGCTATCCAACGTAAACATATTGTATACAAAGTTCCAAGAAGATAC
Source organism: Hoplodrina blanda (assembly GCA_949316365.1). Lineage (NCBI taxonomy): Eukaryota > Metazoa > Arthropoda > Insecta > Lepidoptera > Noctuidae > Hoplodrina > Hoplodrina blanda. The sequence continues at coordinate 3,552,715 of OX438590.1, forward strand.
CAGCGACCGTTGATGAGTTTAGTGGCACGAAGACGTTACTTGCTGCAGCTGCAAGTCAATACCATAATGAAGTTTTGGTATCAAAACGAGATCATTGACCATTGAAGAGTTGCCTTGCATGGAGACGATTACTGCTGCAGCTTCATGTCATCATCATACTGTTGGTTTGCTATCTAACCTTAAAATGTTAAATACGAAGTTTCATGACGATACCATTGACCATTAAAGAGTTGCCTTGCACGGAGACAATTCCTACTGCAGCTTCATATCATCACCATAATGTTTGTTTGCTATCTAATCTAAACATGTTGAATACGAAGTTTTATGACTATACCATTGACCATTGAGGAGTTACCATGCACGGAGACGATTTCTACTGCAGCTGCATATCATCACCATAATGTTTGTTTGCTATCTAACATAAACATGTTGAATATGAAGTTTCATGACGATACCATTGACCATTGAGGAGTTACCATGCACGGAGACGATTTCTACTGCAGCTGCATATCACCACCATAATGTTTGTTTGCTATCTAACATAAACATGTTGAATATGAAGTTTCATGACGATACCATTGACCATTGAAGAGTTTCCTTGCACGGAGACGATTCCTGCTGCAGCTTCATACTATCATCATAATTTTGGTTTGTTATCTAACCTTAACATGTTAAATACGAAGTTTCATTACGATACCATTGACCATTGAAGAGTTACCTTGCACGGAGACGATTCCTACTGCAGCTGCATATCATCACCATAATGTTTGTTTGCTATCTAACATAAACATGTTGAATATGAAGTTTCATGACGATACCATTGACCATTGAGGAGTTACCATGCACGGAGACGATTTCTACTGCAGCTGCATATCACCACCATAATGTTTGTTTGCTATCTAACATAAACATGTTGAATATGAAGTTTCATGACGATACCATTGACCATTGAAGAGTTTCCTTGCACGGAGACGATTCCTGCTGCAGCTTCATACTATCATCATAATTTTGGTTTGTTATCTAACCTTAACATGTTAAATACGAAGTTTCATTACGATACCATTGACCATTGAAGAGTTACCTTGCACGGAGACGATTCCTACTGCAGCTTCATATCATCACCATAATGTTTGTTTGCTATCTGTCCTAAACATATTGAATACGAAGTTTCATGACGATACCATTGACCATTGAAGAGTTACCTTGCACGGAGACGATTTCTGCTGCAGCTGCATATCACCACCATAATGTTTGTTTGCTATCTAACATAAACATGTTGAATATGAAGTTTCATGACGATACCATTGACCTTTGAAGAGTTTCCTTGCACGGAGACGATTCCTGCTGCAGCTTCATACTATCATCATAATTTTGGTTTGCTATCTAACCTTAACATGTTAAATACGAAGTTTCATTACGATACCATTGACCATTGAAGAGTTACCATGCACGGAGACGATTCCTACTGCAACTTCATAGCATCACCATAATGTTTGTTTGCTATCTAACCTAAACATGTCGAATACGAAGTTTCATTACGATACCATCGACCATTGAAGAGTTACCTTGCACGGAGACGATTCCTACTGCAGCTGCATATCATCACCATAATGATTGTTTGCTATCTAATATAAACATGTTGAATATGAAGTTTCATGACGATACCATTGACCATTGAAGAGTTACCATGCACGGAGACGATTCCTACTGCAACTTCATAGCATCACCATAATGTTTGTTTGCTATCTAACCTAAACATGTTGAATACGAAGTTTCATTACGATACCATTGACCATTGAAGAGTTACCTTGCACGGAGACGATTCCTACTGCAGCTGCATATCATCACCATAATGATTGTTTGCTATCTAACCTTAACATGTCAAATACGAAGTTTCATTATGATACCATTGACCATTAAAGAGTTGCCTTGCACAGAGACAATTCCTGCTGCAGCTTCATTTCATCACCATAATAACCAACTTGGAGGTATACTCTATCCAATAAAAAAAGAATCATTGAATTCGGACAACTCTGTAAAAAGTTATACATGGTCAAACATTTAAAAAATTATGTCTAGGCGTCGACTTGAGAACCTCCTCCTTTTTTTTCGTCGGTTAATAATCAAATAATCAAATCTATAGAATATCATACACTTAGAAAATCTATCAAAACGGGGACCTGAATACACTCTTGTTCGGAAAAGCTATCAATACGAGGACCTCCATACACTATGTGTTGAAAAGCTACCATTTCGAGGACATTTGTGTGAAGGTTTACACATAAGTCCCCACAAGGTACTTAAAATAAGACTGAAAGTGTATGACGAGGTGTGTTAAAATTTTAGTGGCGCCGCCTAGCGGATACACACTGTCGGGGTGTGAGCATGAATTTCTGTGACCAAACCGAGGTTTGACCAACTTTTCCTTATTAAGTATACAGGAAGGCTCAAAATCGAACGTAGAGTACGATGCAATGGTCAAGTCAATCCGAGGACGTCCGAAAAAGTCCTCGGTTTGAAAAGGTCCTCGGATGTGCCTTGTGTATTCATACGCAGGTCCTCGCATGGTACTTAAAACAAACACATAGGTATATACCAAACAAGTGCGTTAGGAACACACGCGAATGGTTCCATGCCACCGTACAATATTTAACTTTACATATACAAAACTAAGATGTTTCTTGTATAGAAACCACCTTTAATTATTAACTTTATTTTATTTTTGATTTGATATTATAGCAACCATGGAAGGTAATACACATTCTGTGAAATCTTCAAGAGTCTGATAAAGTAAAAAGGTAGGTACTACTTAGATAAATCTGTGAAAATTTCAAGTGGTAGACACTAATTATTTTTACAGATATTCACACTTGTAATTTTTATTACGATTCAAAAGATACAACCCTATGACAGACGAACGGACAGACAGACAGCAGAGTCTTAGTAGTACGTTTTGTCATTTGTATAAGTTTTTTCTTTTTTGCATTTTTATTTGTTTAGAATTTGAATTAATAGCAATAGGCTCGCCTTCTATTACTTGGGACTTAAACATAACTGGCGAAATGTGGGAGTACTAATGGGTACACCTCTGCCTAACTCTTCGAGGATTAGGCGAGGCGTGATGTTAGAATTTGAATTAGTTTATAAGTTAAATGTATGTTGTCTATTAGAATTATGTTTGAAATAAATGAATTTTTGTTATTAATAAGGTCTCATTTGACTACGGAACCCAAAAGAATTCCTGCAATTTCTTAAGGAAGGCAATAAGTATTCCTCATTCCAACCTCATTCCATTTGTAAGTAGCAATCTCGTAGGTAGATGTAGATGATGGTGATTGGTACATGTTTATTTGAATCAGTGGCCTACTAAAGTACGTATTTTGAAATGTGTTTGCCTTCGAAGTACTTAGATCTTAATAACTTATGATCCTAAATTAAGTCTGGAACAGAAAATAAAATATACTTTTTATCGCATAACTACTGTAGCACTTTCTTTATCTTCCCTTTCTGCGGGCCCACCCTCATCTCCTAAAAAAGTATTATTTTAATATAACTTTGCCCTACGCACTGTGAGGTTTTCAACGCTCGGCTTAGCGCCGAGAGTTGAAAATCCAACAACAGAAATTACAGAGTAATATTAAAATGTTACCGTTTTAGAGATGGCGGTAGGCCCTCTGATCATAAGTGGTCCACCACTTAGGTACTATCAGATGGACATCTAACTTATTTACTGCCCCAACTTTGCATGCAACACACACATGCCATGGGACTCTCAATGGCAGTTAAGGAAAACTGACAGAAACCCTTTTTTTATTTGCCCACACTAGCAATTTCACCTGTACCGTGAATGCATTTACAAACATAGATTTGTAATTGGATTTATAATATGACGATGACGATACCTGATACACCTTAACTAAAGGCAACTTATGTAGGCCACACATGTACTCCGACTTGCACAAGTAGGTATGCATTTACGTGTGTAAGATAATTTAGAGAAAATATCTAAACCATTTGTGGGCACAATGGCGTCACGCTGATTTGTACAAATCGAAACTTGCGCAAGTATTTCGTAACATGTGTGATTACCATTAAACAATGATAGCAAAAAAGTGCTACAATCAATCAATCTGTTAAGCCTTTTACCAACTCTGTTGGGGTCGGCTTCCAGTCTTACCAAATACAGCTGAATACCAGTATTTTACATAGAGCGGTCGCTCTATGTAAAACACTATGTTACTACTCTATGTTACTGGGTTGTGGTAGGCAGTCGCCTATCTGACCTCCACAACCCAGTAACTGGGAAATACGGTACCCCTTGGTGAGACTGATTGTCAGACTTTCGGGCTTCTGACGACCCGTAACGACCGTCAAAGATCTATGTATGATAGCCGGTACCAACGGTTTAAAGTGCTTTCCGAAGCACGCAGGATTCTCGGTGTGTAAAGATGGTCACCCATCCACGGACCAAATTCGGCAAGCGTGGCTTAACCTGATGGATCGACCCGAACGGCTGTTATTACTTAACAACTTACTCAACATCAAAAAAGTCGTACAAAAAAGAATATTACTCGGTAACTTTTCATCAAAAAACATGAAACAAAAATAAATCAAGTCGAGATCTGAGACACTAAAACCATATTGCAGACTGCGACATAAAGGAACAGAGACAATATTTTTCCATCTAGACACCAACGAGGTTGAATAATAGAGAGAAATGTGTCAGCATACTTACATACAGATGAATCCGAGACTGAAATATGTAAGGAAATAAATCTTCGTAAATTCTAGTTCAGTCTCGCTGAATATTGATATCGTTTATATTCACAATGGGCCAAGTTATGACGCAGACGGGTCACCCTATTTGGCGCAGCAATTGGCTGGAGCATTAAGGTTCAATAGGTCTAACCTAGAGTTTATATTTGTATGATCAGAAAGCATCAGTACCTACCTATCTGAATTGGGTGACAATTGATTGACACCAGTAACCAATAAATCCAAGACACAACTTCTTTAAGATATTTTAGCCATAACTGGATTAGTTATCAACAGTGGCGGCGTTAGGGGGTGGCGAACAGGGCAATCGCCCGGGGCCTCGCTCTTGCAGGGGCCTCGCGCCTTTGCAGTCGTTGGTTTATATTCGCTTTATGAGTACCTAACTACGTTACAAATGGATTTATTTGTGTTCCCGTGACTATTTAACCTGACATTGATATTGACTACTGATTTGTGTACATGCTTCTACAGGGTGACCCAGATAAGGACGTCCATACGAAAATTTTGGAAGCCTCTCTTCTTGGACTATCCAAACCATCCCAATGTATGTTCTACGATTTTTTGTGGTTTAGGAGCTAGACGATTTTTAGTATTTTTTTGGGAAATTCTTCCTTTCCTCAGATTTTGTTGATTTTCTGGTTTTGTATCGCGTTTTTTGGAAATATTTTTATTGGTAATTAATCCTGAAAGTGTGGTCTTCGATCTATTAAAACAATTGTCTGTCTTATCTTCACCCGATATTACCAAAACTTACTTAGTTCAAAGGGAAAAATGTTGTTTTGCAAAATTCGTTGCAGTTTTCCGGCCCTTAAAGAAAAATCACAATAAGGGCCCAAATGACCTTAAAGTAATTTCAAAAACTTCCACGGACTCTCAGCTCTTTGAAACAATACAAAAACTAGTATTTTACAGGACATTATTCGGTGCAATAGAAGCTCGAACACGGTAAGGCGAAAAAGCAATACTAATTTTAGTTTTCAAGTGAAAGCTGATGGAAATGAACTAAAACGAACTCTTATCATGTTTTAAATACAATAGGAGCTCTATGTTATGTTTATTATTAGCACAAATGGTGATTCGGATTAGTTAAGTTAGGTTAGGGTTAGGTTTATCGGCGGTAAGACCCGTCATGGAGGATTGGCTAGGGCGCCGGCACGGCGCCCTCACATTCCGGCTGACGCAGATACTGACCGGACACGCTACTCCGGGAAGTATCTGTGTCGCATAGGCCGGGAACAATCGCCCGGTTGTCACCACTGCGGAGATTGCCTGGAGGACACGGCGCAGCACACGCTGGCGGATTGCCCGGCTTGAGCAGAGCAGCGCCGTGAACTCTCCGCAGTAGTCGGTGACCTCTCACTACCGAACGTCGTTCTCTCGATGGTCGGGAGCGAGAGTGCGTGGGAGGCTGTTGCCTCCTTTTGCGAGCATGCGCGCAAAGGAGGCGGCATAGAGGGAGAGGGAAGCAACTGCCTCGCTTCCCTCCAGGAGAAGACGCACCGGGCGCCGGAGGGCGCAAAATGACCTCCGGCTTCCATGAGTTGCCGGCCTGCGGGCGGTGGACCTGGGGTAGTCCACCGCCCGATCAGATGCAGGCCCGTGTAGGCGGCGCACGCGTTCCGCGCGCGCCACGCTAGAGGATTCGGCGGCGCTTAGTCCGCCGACGTAGACGGGACCCGCCTAGACAGGTGGCGGGTCAAAGCCTGGCGGGGCCGCGGGGGCGCGATGGAATGCGCGAGCGAATCCCGTACCCCTGCCCAAAGGTTGTCTTTATTAGATAACATCACTATTTTTCATGTTTCAACACAATCATGTTTTCAATACAATAGGAGCTTTATATAAAGCATGATACAAAAAACAATAAAACAAAACATGATAAAAAACATGATAAGAGTTCATTTTAGTCCATTTCCATCAGCTTTGAACTCTTATCAAATGAGCTTCTTCAGCTGAGAGTCCGTGGAAGTTTTTGAAATTACTTTAAGGTCATTTGGGCCCTTATTGTGATTTTTCTTTAAGGGCTGAAAAACTGCAACGAATTTTGCACAACACCATTTTTCCCTTTGAATTAAGTTTTGGTAATTTCGGTTGAAGATAAGACAGACAATTGTTTTAATCGATCGAAGATCACACTTTCAGGATTAATTACCAATAAAAATATTTCCAAAAAACGCGATACAAAAAGAGAAAATCAACAAAATCTGATGAAAGTAAGAATGTCCCAAAAAATACTAAAAATCGTCTAGCTCCTAAACCACAAAAAAACATAGAACATACATTATTTTGCTTAAATATTACTTATGATACATCGCCATAATTTTTTTCTCCCAGCGATTTGAAATGACCCGCCTCAATAACTATTGTTGTACATTACAAGGGCTACCTAATGACACATACGAGTATGTGTGGTTGTTATTGGTTTCTAGACCAGCTTCCATACAAGTTTACCCCACTATCGAAATAGTCCTGAGAATTATTACTACCACACCTGTTACAGTTGCTTGTGCTGAAAGGAGTTTTTCGAGGCTAAAAATTATTAAAACATATTTGAGGAATTCGATGACTAGATCGGCTTTCAGCCCTTGCTATTCTTTCAATCGAAAATGACGTACCTAGCTCATTCGCCGGCTAGATTATTGTGCTAAAAGTTGTGTTAAAGATTATAGTATTAAGAAAAGCCGCAAACATCAATTTTAAAAATTAACATCTCTGTATTAGGTAATTTGATAAAACTTTTACTTAATGCGAAATAATTTTAAACTCAAATATTTCTTTGTATAACTACACTATTTCCCCTCTAACATGACAAACACCTAAACCAAACAACCAGACTTTTCACGAAGGACAAAGGGCCTCGCAAAGACCTGCCGCCTGGAGCCTCGCAATGGGTAAGGCCGCCACTGGTTATCAATTAACTGTAAAATTATTTTTTGTTGCTTTGAAATAAAAAATAGTTCGTCAATTGAATAGGAAATAAAGTTACAGTTTACTATTGTCATACAAAATCTATGGGGAATCGTGTTTTTTGATAACTCTTAAAAAGTAATTCAACTGATTGGTGAAGTCAAATTCCCAATTTCCGAGTTTGGAACATACGATAAGTTAAATAGTAGCTCTTACTCTTAAAAAACATTTCATCCTTTATTTTCTTATAGTAACTCCACACTTATAATTTAATAAATGCGAAAGTAATCAGTTGGTAGGTACTTCACCATATCGGGATAAGGAGGCTCAGGTTACTTTTTAATCCGCCAATACGTCTGCGACCACAATACATAATAATCACGCAGATGAAGTCGCGGAAAAACCTTAGTTTATAACTAAAACATAATATAAAAATGTTTCCGTTTGTATAGGATACTAAGAAGATAGGTAAACATCAAATTCAAGCTACAAAAATCATACAAAATATCTAAGGAAAAAGGTTTTCATATCTAAGGTTCAAATAAACGAGATTTTATGAAGGCAGGTGTAAATTATTTATTTATTACATCCAGTCCATATTTTGTTTTTGTATAATTTACAGATTGACACGGTTTTGATTTACATTCGTACATTATTCAGCTTTATTTTGCTGATTTCAATTTACATATTCATCAATGCCGCCTGGTAGGTATCTGTCGCTGGAATACAAAATGGCGACTGGCCCCACTACTTTTGTTATTGTAATTTTACAAGTAATAATTAAATTTTGTAGAATAATTTTATAAGATGGAGAGTTCTTGTTAACTTTATCCAGCAAAGACTAAGTCTTACTTATCCATATTTAAGGTAAGTAAGTTAATTAATGTATCTCACTCAAAGTAATTCAATTAATTATACTAATTTTTAAATAAGGTTGCTTATTGCCTGACAAATATGACGAATTATCTCCATCGTAGTACCTATATAACATAACGCCTGTAATCCCCGAAGGATAAGGCAGAGGTGTACCATTAGTTCACCCACATTTCACCAGATATGTTTAAGTCCCATGTAATAGGGGGCGAGCCTATTGTCATCAACCGGGGACAAATCCAGACTCCGAGGCTGCTACTGAGTTTCTGATGGAAAATCTCAATAATACTTTGCCCGACCTGAGAATCAAACCGAAGACCTCATGCTCAACAGTGGCGCTTTGCGACCGCTAGACCAACGAGGCAGTAGGTACCTATATATTTTTTTTATAAGTATTTCTGGATGGCAAACAAACCGACGCGACGCGACAGCCCACCTGATGTTAAGTGGTCAATAATCTGTAATACCAGAGACCTTGCAGATGTGTTACCATCTCAGACACAAAGTTGAATCATGTGCCATTAATATAGGTCTATCTATATGCCAATTTTCATCCAAACCTGTTCAACGGTTTACGCGTGATTGAGTGACAAACGTCCAAACATCTTCACAAACCTTTACATTTATAATATTTCTAGCACTCTCCCCGCGACTTCGTTCGCGCGATTTTTCTTACGGATCCCTAATGTTTTGATAATAAAATATAGCCTATCGTACTCAGTGATAACGTAGCTTCCAATTTGTGAAACAATTTTCAAAATCGGTTCATTACTTCCGGATATTACCCCCTACATACAAACTTACAAACAAATGTTACCTCTTTATGATATTATATAGTATATAGTATAGATAATATAGTAGGATACCACGGTAATCGTACATTTAAAAGCCTATGTGCTATTCCAGACTACAATCTATATCTGTGTTAAATTTCATCAAGATCCATGCAGCCGTTCTGGCGTAATTGACTAACAAACATACATCTAACCTTTCGCATTTATAATGGGAGTTAGATAAACAGGAAAACTGCTAATAATAGGTATAGTTTACTTATCTCATTAGTGCCATTATATTGTCAGAAGCTAAAATAATATGTGACGATTAGGTACAAAACAATGTTCAGTAGGTAAGCTACTGAATATTGTTTAATTATGTTAACAGTAATGAACCGTCAAATCCACTGATAACAGGAAATTACCTATTGATAAACAAACTTAGTTAAGAGTCAAAAATATTTTTGTTTTGTTTTAGTTTTTTAATATAAAAGTGAAAGGTCACTATTTGGATAGACACGATATCTCGAAAACTACTTGACCTTTGAAGCTGTTTGTTAGGTTTAGGATTTAACTATGAATTTAACTTCCACACAGACGAAGCATTGGGCATAACTTATTTTAAAAATAAATATAGCTAGATAGGACCTACTCAATTTTACTTATATAAATATTCAATTTACTGTTGGGATCTGATTTCAATATCTTAGCAGACACTGGAATAGTTCAGATCTTTCCAAATATTTCAAAGCCTCTGAAGCTCTCCATATTACTGAAAGTAGGAGCTGTATGTTACTAAGTTTTTTTGAAATATCGTAGGTACGTACGGTGTAAACCCTCGTAATCTATACTAATATTATAAAGAGGTTAAGTTTGTGAGGTTGTATTAGGGGGTAATCTCTGGATTTACTAAACCTATTTTTAAAGTTATTTCAGATATTAGAAGCTACGTTATCACTGAGTGCTATAGGCTATATTTTATTATCCAAGAATTAGGGATCCATAAGAAAAATCACGTGAAGGAAGTCGCGGGGAGAGCTAGCCTAAATAAGGTCATTCCATCTAGAGTGATAGTCAACTCCCCCTTTGCTGATCTAGCGCCCCCTACTTTGAAAACCCTTGAGCGTCTACACGTTACTTCATTTTATTCTCCAATATGCATGAACCTTCATACTTTGGCAGGAACATTTTGAATTTTTTATGACCATTTTTTTCAGAATTCTCCTTCTACACAATTTATTCAAGTAAGTAATCTTTCTTTGACTACGTAACCGTTCACTGTGAAACACTGAATATTTAAAATGGTAATATACGAAAAGGCTGAATTATGGCAGGTGACATTTTCTTGCTACTTCTTTATTAAAGTATCGTTTGATATTATATTATGCAAACGACATCACAGTTGACGTCGTGTTGACCCAGTGGTTAAGGCCCGCCTCTCATGCATTAAGTTGCGGGTTGGATACCAAGTAAGTGCCAATAGGAGATTTTCCAATTATGTATATTTTTTTTAACTTTATCTTGGACATTACCTACTAACATCGGTAATGGAAAACATCGCAATGAAGCCTGGACTTTGACGATGTGTGATGATCAACACTTACGCCTTCTCCGAGTAGGACGATAATAGTCTGGTATAATTTATTACAGGAGTAAAATGGTCGTATGGAAAATAAGCTGGAAACTCCGCACTATAGACTACGATATTCTAGAAGAAGTTTAGTTCCACAGACAAAGTAACACAAAGCTACAGAAAACTAACATCACAATGATAAATTATTTCCGACACCTCGCGGGTTTTACCGTGACTTATTTAGGCCAACTTTGGCGACTCAATAGTCACCCAAAATAATACTCGCCTAACCTTTGGTTGAGCCCTCGACATATATTTTGAGCATAAGAAAACAATGACGTGAAATCGTCCGATCTGAACCAAGGCCACTATGCTTAATAATGCAGAGAGGAAATTAATCACCTGTTTATTAAATGTTGCCATTTTTTGCTTTTAATTAACCTTTTCACTTTACGCTTCGAGCAGATTAATCAGCCCGCGAGACTTTGCAACGGACAGATTAAAAATGATTGGATTAACGACGGTAATTCAATCTCACAATCCAAGTTACGAATTTATGTGCAAACATTACCTGAAATGAGATAACACGGGAGAATTTACAAGAAATTGTCTAGAAAACGCGTTACCCATAGCGGTCCGGTGGTTGCGCAAACCAACGCCCCACTGACGCCACCAATGAACTGGAAAGCAAGGTCTTCGACCACTCCACATTGTTTTATTTTAGCCGTGTCGTTCTAATTAGGACTAGTCGAAACAATACCACAGGAAGGAAACTACCGGACACGGGCCCCCAGACGCCCTGTGAAAACTATCACACGGCTAATACAAAAACTATTTCGTTCCACCGAATTTAACCTTAGTATAAATAACAGTGCAATACTGAAATGACATCAGTCTCGAAACGTCGGTAACGATCACATCGACAATGATGTTGACACAAGTTTTCACCCTCGCTGTGGTAGCGTTGTGTACAGCTCAGTTCCACAAATTCGAGCTGGCTGATGAGAAAACCCCTTACGATTATGTGAAAGAACGATTAGACGCCATCGGTGCTGACGCGAAAACTGGATTGCCTTTATCTAATAGTTATGAAGTGGAAGAAAGTGAGGATTACCCTGAACACATTGAAGGAGCCGCGTCTACAGTTCTGAATACTGTTTCTGGTGTTGGTGGTGTGGGTGGTATTGGTGTTGGTGGATTAGGTTTGGGCCAGGGATTAGGCCAAGGTCTAGGATACGGTGGCATCGGCCTGGGAGGCATTGGCCAAGGATTAGGACTCGGTCTCGGAGGAGTTGGCGGTGTCGGCCAGCTAGGCGTCGGTGGTGGTGGTGTGGGTGGCGTTGGCGGCGTCGGCTTCGGCAATGGAGTTGGTCTCATCCATCCTGGAATCGCTGGATTGGGAGTTGGTGGTATCGGTCTTGGAAATGGCTTGCTGTACCACCCGCTTATCGGGCAACAAGTTGGCGGTGGATATGTCGACAAGAATGCTTACGATGCCGCTCAGAAAAAAGGTGCAGGAGAAAATTTAGAAAAATTCGAGAAAAAAGCTGAAGAAGAAAGCAAGCATGGCCAGGAAGGCTATCAACATGGTGTTGCTGCCGCTAAAGCAGAAAAGGGTGATTCAAGTTTCTACAAAGACGAAGAAGCTAAGAAAAAGGCTGCCGGTGATGAGAAATTCTATGAAGGCAATCAAAAACTAGACAAACACGGTACGTACCATAATTCTAAACTTTCCACCAAATAAACCTTACGCATAAAGCGTTTTTTAACAAATAACTCATTATTTCGTTACAATGTCACGCTCACCTGTCAATCAACAAGTTTTTATCGTCCAATTCGGCAAAACATAACAAAAAACGGTACAATAAATTAATATTTTAACAAACGTACAGTATTTAAATAGAAACCTATCAATATAAATAACATCGATGAGTTTTTTGTATCAATTTCTAAATTTTGCAATGAAATTGTAGGTGCCAATGAAGAACAGGTGAAAAAAGCGAAGAGTCACAAGAAAGGCCATGTGAGCAAGGGTTTCAAGAGCTCTAGCAGTAAGAATGAGGAGGAAAAGTCTGAGAGTTTCTATGACGAGGCTCATGATGAAGCGGATCACAAGATTAATGGTCATAATGCCGGTTCCTTCGGAGAGAATGCGCAACAAGGATTCAAGGGCGCGCATGAGGAGAAGATTCTGGATGCTAATGCTCATGGCAAGGAAGGACATCACGTGTCGGAGCAGAAGATTGATGACTCGAAAGCAAATAAGGTAAGAGAGAGATAGCAATAAGAGCCTATTCTATTCTATTTCGACTATATCTAGAGCAGCTAATATGAGTCTCACCATTAGAGACTAATCGTGTTGTTTTTCTGTTACTAATGTTTCACACTGCTTTGAATTTATATTTCTGAGCTTAAGTCTCATTTGTGTGTTACACGTAAAAAATAGTTTACCCCAATAGCGCAAAAACACTTTATTGCCTAACATTAGGCAGGTAACTAGAACAGGTAGGTACACACATTAGGGTCTACCGATAAGGTTTTTAGTAATAAAGTTTAGGCTTTTGACCTGTATTTAGACCGTATCAGTTGAATCATTAATAAGTTAGTCTAAATAAGCCTAGTTTCCCAGTTTTTTTTAGGCCAGAGGAGAAAATGTTTCGAACACAAACATTTCAGCTTCTGGTAATTAATCTTGTCATCATGATGTACTTATCATGTTTGATGTTGTGATGGCCAATGGTTAAGGCACCTCCCTCTCATGCATAAGGATGTGGGATGGAAACTAGGCAAGTATCGATGTGACTTTGTCATATGTACTTTCTTAGTTTATCTTGTACTGACATCGATGAAGGAAAACATCGTGAGGAAACCTGGACTTATAGTTAATATGAGTCTGAAATCGCCAATCCACCTTCAGCAAGCGCGGTGATCAATGCTCGTCCTTCTCTGTACGAGAAGAAGCCTTTGCCCTGCAGTCAGACAATGAGTGGCTGGTATTATTATTTAGTGTGTCCTATACGGATATACCCAATGCGAGTTACTTTTTCTCCGATTGTTATTTATAATGGCGCATAATGATTATTCTATATCTACATCTAATTCTTCCAAACCGGTGTAGGTAAAAGAAGTCTAAGAAATAATGAATGCCCTAAATATGCTGAATGGCATTGGAAAAAATGATCCGACCCACAAAACAAAGGACGATAAAAAAACGAAATCATTATAAAAGCGATTATCAAAAACAAAAGCCTACACCATTTTACTTTTTCAGAACGAACAATTTTGCTAATGCGTAGTAAGGTTAACGAAACAATTTAGTAGAATTTTATTTTCCACCATTTTATGAAAGAGCCCTAAAAAGTAGCTTAAACATCTGGTGGTTTTATTCAATGGCTTTTATAGCGGAGCTACCCACAGACGTTCCTGTTTAACGAGCTTACAGGCAACTGTTTTCAATTTAAACAATGTATAAACTAAAGTAACATTTTATGTGCCGTAAAAGTTGGTATTTGTTCTATAGTAAATAAGTTGTGTGTTTAATTTTATGCTTTGCTTTTATGAACATTGTTTGAGTGATACTTAAAGGTTTTAGAGCTTGGAATTTGTTAAGTAGTTCTAGCGACAAAACTGACATATTTCGCTATTGTATTCTATGTGATATCTATATATATGAAACTCAAAGGTGACTGACATAGTGATCTATCAACGCACAGCCCAAACCACTGGACGGATCGGGCTGAAATTTGGCATGCAGGTAGATGTTATGACGTAGGCATCCGCTAAGAAAGGATTTTTTAAAATTTACCCTCTAAGGGGATGAACGGGGGTCCGACATTTACGCGGACGAAGTCGCGGGCAAAAGCTAGTTTTTAAAATAATCTCTAGATAGTATGAAACAGAGTCACTTCCTGCCGTTTGTACTCTTAGATCTTTAAAATTGTGCAACGGATTTTAATGCGGTTAATATCAATAGATATACTGATTCTCGAGGAAGGTTCATACGTATAGTTAGTATCTACATTACACCCATACAAAGCCGGGAAGAGCCACTAGTAAATTATAATACCAGCCTATTATTTTGTTCCACTGCAAGGGCCTCGTCTCATACAGAGAAGGCACGAGCATTGATCACTACGCTTAAATTGCTCTAGGCGGATTGGTGATTACAGACATATATTAACAGCGAGCCCAGGTTTCCTCACGGTGTTTTCCTTCACCGCTGTCAGTGAAATCCAACATAAACTAAGAAAGTACATATTACCTAATCTATCGTTCGCACAATACATGTGTGAGAGGCGGGAGCCGTAACCTCTATGCAATCACGACACCTCATGACTCATGACATACCTTTCTTTCAACTTAAGCTTCTGCATCCAACTTATTAGTCTCTTCTGTTCCCAGGGTGAATACCTACAGAAAGGCTACAAGGGTGGTGCCGAAGTACTGGAGAAGTTCAACAATCTTGGAGCACACTCTGTGCATGGACACCAGGAGGCTACCGGCGGCTATCAGCAGAACAAGGGCATCTTACCTATTCACCGTTAAAAACTGTTCCTTATGATCAATGGCGTTATTAAAGAGATTTTTTGAAGTTTGGTAATCGATGTTTTATTTCAATCCTTTTGGAAAAATCAAAGTCAAAGTCAAAAAATTTATTTCAATTAGACCATTTACAGGCACTTTTGAATAGTCAAGGAGTCTTGTCAGTTAGTCCGAAAGTTGAAAAAGAAACTCCACGGCACTCTTTTAAATTAGGTTTTTACAAAATCCAGGTTACATTATTCTTGTTGATACTTACTGTAAAAACAATGAAATTTAAACTTTATGCAACAATAACCTCCTCCTTTTTTTGAAGTCGGTTGAAAATACAAAGGCGGCCTTAATTTCATAGGCATTCTCTAGTTGTCAATCAAAGGTGGTGAAAAGATAACATGGTAGGTGCAATTATATACTGAAGGTGTACACATCGAATACCTAGTCTGTTGTAGGTAAGTATTCGGCTACACAATTAAAGCCTTTATTTATTAATAAAATAAATAAAGGCCGTGAATATAAAATAAATAAAAGCGTGGGGTCCCCAGTTCGGGCAGTACCTACTATTGGATATTTCCATAAGATTGTTTTTAAAAACACCCCAGAGTTTGAAAATTTGTGTTCTAATACCCCTATTAATAAATTAGTAGGGATATCGTGGGATTCAGTTAATAAAATAAAAATCTAAATAAATGATAAAAATATTTTATTTCTTTATAACTCAAAAACAGAAACGTGCAAATTGTACTTATTATAATAAACATGCATTTAATACAAAAATGAAATGGTTAAAATTATCCTAGAAAAATGCAGTCACCATTCTGTTGTAGTACACTAAGTACTATCTAGTCATTATAATATAGAAATGCTTTCGGTCGAGCTATGTGCTGTCGTAGTCTACGTATTTTAGCAAAAAATTGTAAATACAAAACACAGAAATTTGAATTTAAACAATCTATATAAGTAATTATATAAAATCAATTATAATAATAATAATCAATTATATAAAATGAATCCCTATAATTATAATCCCTTAGTCACGCCATCACGCGTGAACGGCTGGACCACAGTATAAAAATACTACAGTAGGTGATCTTCATAGAAACGGTCGCAACGCGAGTCATACCTACGCGCGTCGAGTTCGGTACACTCTCGGTACACAAACAGTCTTGACTGCGCCGCCGCGCCGCCGCCGTAGTGACGAATGGATCACAGAGTACATTTTTATAAAGGAATGGATGGTGTAATATTTTTGTAAGCAGTGAGCGTGCGATTTCTCAACATGGCAAGGAGAAATTATAAACTATATTGTGCAGTGTTTGGTCGCTTGAATTCTTCGATAACGCACCCAGAGATAACATTTTTTAAAATACGAAAAGTAAGACTAAGAACAATTAAACACTTACCTATAACCCGGTTCATTAAAGAATGGAATCTAAAATGGTGGCATGTACTTGCGTTGACAGATAGTACAGTCAGCATATAAAATTTCAAGTTAAAGTTTTTTTTCACTTGGACCGATTTACATAATTTAAACGAATAAAATGGTTGTAGACCTATACCTTTCATTTGACACCAAAATCGTTAAGATATCTCAACAAACAAAAAATCACATTTTCAAGTTCCTGTCGTAATTAAATTAAACGACTTATTGTTTGAACGCGTAACATTTCTTTCAAAACTATCTTTATCAAACTTAAACGTTAAACAACATCATAAAAGGAATGTTAAATTTAAAAAATGAGACATTATAAGTACCTACAAAAAGGAAGCAAATCAAGACTATTATTTTTTCTGCTTACGGTACGCGCTGGAGTGATTATAGACGGCACTAGTGTGAGAGCGAGAGAACATGATAAGCGCCGCCATTTAAGATTCCATTCTTTAATGAACCGGGTTATACCTACTATTACGTATACGTAATTTGTTTATTTTTTTAAAACTTATATAACTACACATTTCGCTTTTTCCACCGAGTAAAATACTTGATAATTTACTAATAATTTAATAAAATACATAAATAAATTGTGGATAGGGTGCAAAACTAAAAAGTGATACGAATGACCTAACTACGCCGTTCCCGTAGAACTGGTACCTAGGTTTCGGCTATCTGTACTTAGTTACTTAAATAATTAGGTATTTACCATAGACGAAATATCATTATGAAATGATTATGAGAGTAATACCTTAATGGTAACCTATTACCTGGTAATGATACCTGCCTACTTAGTGAGATTTTCATTGCTGTAGATACGGCACACGCGATGAGATGGTTGATATTAAATAACGTTTGCAGCAGTGCGACATTATTGGATGGGTGACCAAAGTGCTCCTAGCTGTAGCTATAGCTAGTAATGTGAACGTTAATAAGCTGGGATGCAAACAGATTTTATAATTACTCGTTAGATGTTTCTTTCATTTTGGTTGAGTAAGTAGATGTTGAAGTTTGTAAGGATTGGAGTTTGGTTTCCTTCGGCGATTTTTTTTTATTAAATCTTTGAATTATACCATGGGTGGCCAAATTATTAGGGACAGCGCTCATAGAAATGTATTATCTAGTTGAAACATTATTTTTAAACAAAGTAATAGATTTATACGGGGTTTTTTTTATTTGATGTTATTACTGATATTAATATTATGTTTTGATGTGAAAAAATTGTAGAGCTGGTACCTTTTTTTTGAAAAGTGATGTGACTTTCTCATTTAGTTGATTTTTGTTGAAAATTACTCTTATTGTAGCAGTGTAAAAAAAAAATCAGATTGACATTGCAAGTTTATTTCAGCTAACCGTAGTCAGAACGTGAGTAATGTTTCGTATAGTGGTACTATTTTTAATCTTAATACTTGAATTTTAATGTTATTAAAGTTATAACTTGAAAACCTCAAAATTACTTTTTTTCTAGTATGGGCAAGGTTTCAGACACATCTTCAAGAAAAATTAGAGAAATAAAAACATTAATACTGCACTCTACACATGCCCAGAGAGGTATAGCAACAATTGCAAGTGTTTTAAGGTTTGTAGTTATTCTAATAAAAATATAAACTGAGCAGAACAATACTCTGGAGGTAGGCCGTGTGAAAAAATGTAGCAGAAAAACGATCACCACTCTTCGTACAGATCGAAAAATCAGAGATATCTGCCTTGAAAATCGTAAAACGGGTGTTGCCCGTTTGTCTACGATGATGAACGATGAAAGAAAAGGAGTTTTCGAAAGGACAGTACAAGCGCGGTTGGCCGAAGAGAACTTGATAGGTCGTCGGCCAATCAAGACACCACGCCTCACAGAGAACATGAAGAAGAGACGACTTCAATGGGCCAGACAACACCGAAATTTTTCTTTTGCAGGCTGGAGTCGGGTAAGAATATGTCTTTTAATAGAACAGCACGTGGTGTTTGTCACTGTATTGCGATTTTGTAATATTTTTTCAGGTATGCTTCCGATAAATCAATATTTCAGATTTTGCTCGACAAAATTTATTTTGTGCGACGACGCCCTGCGGTATAACTTCATACAGACTCTGCATGAACTGCCTTGTGGGGGGGCTAAACACCCAATAAGTACCATGGTGTGGTCTGTGACCTTTTCGAAAGGCATTTAAGGCGCCTATACATCGTTGTGACCGTCGAAGGGAACATGAGGCAGGACCAGTACCAACGACTTCTAGAAATCAAATAACGTATAATTTTTTTTTCCAAAAATAAATAAATAGTTTTGCCTACAGACTTGATGTTTTTATTACCTCAATTAATAAATCCTTTAAATAAAAATATCCGTGGGGCCTAAGACAACCCATTTCCCTGAAAAATTTAAACAAACTAGAAATTATTAAAATCTCGGCGCTGTCCCTAATAATTTGGCCACCCACTGTAAGTACAACGCAACATGTATTTTTATTTAACACTATTTCAATCACAATGAATTATTTTTTTAAACTAAAAAAAAAAATATTTTTATTCACATAACTAGAAAGAAACTCAATAGGTTGATGAAATTAAAATACTACCTATGTGCGGGCAGCCCTAACGCGTGAGTACGTAGCACGAAGTCGTAGGTACTTAATTCAAGGTTACGGCCGAGTGCAACTACTGATTATCTTTATATTGTGGCTGGACCGATTTTTTTTTGTTGTTTTTGTTATTGTCAGGAGAAGGTTCTTATGAACGAAAAAAAAAGTCGGAAATGTCGGTCTCAAGGGTAGGGGTAGGGTAAGGGTAGGATAGGGAAGGGGTAGGGTAGGAGTAGGGAGGGGTAGGGTAGGGCAGGGGTAGGGTAGGGGTAGGGTAGGGTAGAGGTAGGGGTATCGGTAGGATAGGGGTAGGATACCACGCGAACGAAGTCGTGGCGGGTCAGCTAGTAATATTATAAAATTATTAAAAAAAGACAAATTAAATTATAAATTGGTCTAAATCTACAACATGTTCCATTTTTGAAAATGCTTACCAATATCTTAAAAATAGCCAAATAAAAAAGAAAATATTGAGACCATGCAGTCTATGGTTAACATAAACACTGAATGGAATAAAACCTTATTATTATTAACAACTAATATAAAAAAAAAACAAACTCTAATCGAAACTCATAATCTTCGTTCTTTTATTGAATGGACATTTCCCGTAGCCATTGCAATATACACCAGGCGATCGAAATGGACTATTTGACATATAGCCCGATTCACTACTGCTACTGAAAGACCTAGAAAATAAATTACCCGGTAAGTTTTTTTTACGAAATAGTAATTAATCGGCAAAATTGATTTGCTATGATCATTTGGCAAAGACAAAGGTATGTTTAGAAAAAGTTGATTTGGTTTATTGTTCGTGAAGGTTTAACGATAATTGTACGAGTACGAGTAGTTATAATAATAAATTATCAATTAGACATTAATTTTCCGGCAAACAAAATTGTTGACTCATTAAAATATGCAGCTATAAAATAATATTAGGTAACCAAACAGTGACTCAAAAATAAATATAAATTGTGTTTATGGAATATAAGTAATTTAAACGCTGCATAATTTCAGATTTGGAGCGCGCAATTTCACCCAATCAGCGCGACGATCGGAATTCAATTTGAGGTAAATGACATCATTTATATTTAAATAAAAAATACATTTAAAATACCTCACGACTTTATAAACAGCTTTACAGTGAAAACTTAGCAGGTCGGTGACGTCATAATGATAATGTTGTACCTAATATAAAATTCTAAACATCCTTTCCGAATTTACTTGATGTTGGAACAACCATCCGAAACAGGCTTTGATGAAAGATATTATTTAGGAAGCGAAATAATGTACAATATGACACAGTACCACATATATCATAAACCACACGTCTTTTCCCAAACCATTTCATCCCCATATCTCGAGTCTTGACGTAAAATAATATAATATTCGTGTCATACACAAAGCGCTGTCACACAATGTAACACAGGCCTAAAGAAAATAGGCTGTATAATTCGGTTTTCGAATGCCGCCAGTGGTAGGTAATAAAAAATAAATGTGTATTTTTTTATGTAAATTCGCGCTGGCACACGCGAGCGAATGTTTGGATGCGTTCAGAATACCATTAGAGACTCTTTAAAAAGTTGGAGTACCCAGCGGACTCGGGAGTCGGTGGTGTGAAGACTGTTGAAGAAATCTTGTTAGAAGTGTTCGAACGCTGAAAGAAAATATAAAAATATTTACACAATTTTAACATAATTAGATAATTATTTCAGCTCCTGAACCAACACAAGAAATATTCTGGAACTTTAGTTCACAAGATTGTTAATAGCAAGAATTATCGTCTTAGCAGCAGCGATGGAAATGGCAAAGGCGCTTTGTAGTTTCATGCAGGTTCTTATAAAGCGCTTTTGATCGCTGACTCGGGTTAATTCAAGAGCTGCAAACATCTAGGTCAGTAGTTCCTAAAGCATGGGTTGCGGCACACAGGTGGGTCCTTCATTCATAACCCCTTTTTCCTTCATGAAAACCAAGAGGTGAGTCCCGAATTTGAAACTTATTGTTAAGCGAGTCGAGGTCCAGCAAACTTTGGGAACCACTGATCTAGGTGGATCAGGAGTTTCGTATATGTATTAAAAGGAGAGGAAAAGATAATATGGGCAAAATAGGAGCAATATTCACATAAAAACTTGAATAGGGGTAAATAGGATAATGGGTGCAATCAGTACCTAAGTAACCTACAAAGGTTCTTTTCATACAAAGAAGGCAGGAGCATTGATCATCATGCTTACTCAAAGCGTGTATCAATTTTAGACAAATTCATTATAAATCCAGATTACCTCACGACGTTTTCCTTCACCGATGTCAGTGATGTCCAAGATAAACTTAGAAGGTCATATGAAGTTAAAAAGTCACATTATTTAAACCTCATGCAAGGGAGGAGTCATAACCACCTGGCCATCACGACATTTTTATTTTATCTACAAAATAAAAATACATTAATTACCTGACTATGAGCACTGATATTCGCAGACCTCTGCTTGCTTATCCGCGTCGGCGTGACGAGGTTCGACTGATACTGTTGAACCTAGTGTCAAATGTTATCATTATCTTTACTGTTATTTTAACGTGCCGTACCCAGGGAGTACCCCAGCAGTTTGAGGATAACTGTCAATCTTGGGACAGGGTACTCCCGTGGCCTATCGAAGTATTGAAAATCTAAACTATTATTGTAAATGCGAAAGCGAGTTTGTTTATTTGTTTGTTACGCTTTTACGACTTCACTGCTCAAACGAATATCGTGAAATTTTGCATACACGTGGTCAGAGATACAGAAAAGGTCATAGGGTACCTTTTATCTAGAAAAAAAACTTCTCAGGCAGAACACATCTAAAGATTTTTTTTTTGTTTTCTTCTAGTTGGGCCTACCTAATAATAACAAAAGAGAATGACAATAAATTAATCTATGTTCGCAGTAATTCTGTACATAGCAACACGCTGTAAAAGTAATATTTTAGTTCCAAGATAACCCCGGAGAGATTTCTTCATGCAATGATAATACAAGTCAATGGGCTAATTGAAATATATGATTTGACTTTGATTATTTAGTGGATAGCAAAACTACTAGAATATACCCAGACTTAAACATATAATGTAAAATAACCGGAAGATGTAACAGTATTGAAATTAAAGTATCGAGCCAAAAACGCAAAAAGAAAATCCCTTCCATTTCTTTTATATTTTTTTTTTATTATTTGTCGCTATAGCGCAAAATAGAAATACAAATTCTGTTAAAATTTCAACTCTCTAGCTGTTACGGTTTATGAGATACAACCCGCTGACTGACGGACGGACAGCGGAGGCTTAGTAATAGGGTCCCATTAGCGGGTTCCGTAAAGGTTTACGGAACCCTAAAAAGTATGCAAAGGTACAAAAATACATTCGTAAAGACTAATTAATGAGCCAGCATTTTCTAATTTCAGACCTCAACTAATTCCTTCAACGAATTTCCTTTTGTTTCTCGTTTTATTCAAGAGCGAGGAATTTTAATTAAGAATCGAAACCGAAGGGCATTAATTATACAACAAGAACATTATCTAATGAATACATTTTCCTTATATTATCTTCTAATAATATGTGATAAAAGCTGGGAAATAAGTACCTACGTGTTTAATGAATTACTCAAACTAAACAAAACAATTAGAAGATATCTGAAAATTAATGGGCAAGTTAAAGCACGTATGACATATTATGTATGAGTGATATTGAGTTTTTCCATCAGGGATTTCTCAGTAGCAGCCTCGGAGTCTGGATTTATGCCCGGTTAATGGCAATAGGCTCGCCCCCTATTACATGGGACTTTAACATAACTGGTGAAATGTGGTTGTACTAATGGGTACACTTCTGCCTAAACCCTTCAGGGATAACAGCCGTGATGTTATGATTTTTTTTAAGGCAATCAGACGTTCCTTAGTTTACAAACAAACTCTTCAACTTTACAATATTGGTATGGATTAAAAACCAAGTCTTATGTTAACACAAACTTAGTACAAATAATGTTCTGTATAACCTACACGCGAATACGTAGATGAATCCAGACATAAATCTTAGCTTAAATGATTATTTCCTTTCCTTATGGCCATTCCTTCCAGGTCTTTCCCGCCATCCAATTTAGATTGCAAGATTGAACCAATGTGTCACACAAACATACCAAACGTTCCTTCATTTAAGTAGTTACAAGGAAAAGTAAAAGAAATAATATAGTTTCAGCTAACTATATTTCATTGATAAACAAAAGGAAAAATATTGGAAAACTAAAACTGTTTCTGTTGTAAACATATTTATTCGCACAAAAATCACTTCTTTTGATGATAGTGCACAATGTTACGCAAACATTATGCTTGTAACGTTAATAACTTTTTAAACTTGATTTACCAAATATACTTTTAAAAAAGTTGAACTTTGACCTTCAACATCTCCGGAACCAGAAGGTTCTCATCCCAGGTATGGTCCAGAGTCCAGAACAAATAAATGATATCAATGATGGGGAAGCATGTAATTCTCCGCTTTATTAGGTATCGTTTTTCACCCGTTATAATATAGGCCCAATGAAAATGCTGGTACTCAGCTGGACTCCGGTTAGACTGGAAGCCGACCCCAACATAGTTGGGAAAAGGCTAGGCAGATGATGATGATGATGAAAACACTTCTTTTATTATTGAGGTGGTAAAAATAATCAAATGAGTCCTTCCGCCCTGGTTGGGGCGAAAGGGACTGTCAGACTTTTACTGACTAAAAAACCACCCTGTTCCCTCTGTTGCCCTTTACGTTCCGGGGCCACGGTATCCTGTTAAGACGTCCCGCAACCCCGGCCCCCTGAAAACACTTGGAAGGCACTTACCGAAAATGGTGTACTTTTAGCATTACGCTTATAAGTAGGTGTGGTCTGTACGAAGCTCGGTGATATATTACTCCCTGGCGATATGGGGATGTTGAACGGCGATATTTGTTCTGAAAATGAGTCAAATCCCATATGAGAGAACAACCTATAACCCCATAAAAGGGTATCAAAATACGTTCGCATGTTTAATTTTTGTACGATAAAAGAATATTTATGGGATGTTTATTGTTCCTGTTTTTCCGGGTTCCCATTGGAATATTACCTTTGTTTATGTTTGTGTGAATATATTGTTTGTTGTTTGCAAATGTTTTGTAAACGTTTTATTGGAGATTACACCTCTTTTACCGCACTAGAACAGAGTATCTTCTCTTCCGCGACAGGAAATATTACGTAAAATTGAATACAATCAATAGATATCACCAATCCCAAAGCTAACCAATTTGCTATTTGTGTATGCACTCATGACACTAGTAATCGTAGTATGGGGCAACTTTTTTCTTATTAAGGGCTGGTTTTTCAATAGTCAGATAACTTTTATCCAAAGAATAAATATGACAGTTCAAAAGACAGTAGATACCTATGATATTTTCTATACAAAAGCTGTCAAACCGCCATACTTATATCCCCGTTAAGAGTTAACTGACGATTAAAAAATTAGCTCTAGGTCTACTGCTGGTACCTACATCAAAGAGTTTCCTTAAGATTCAAGTGAAACCATAGGCAAAAGCTAGTCTAAATATAAAGTTAGATAAAGTAAACTATTACTGGATTGGATTGCCAATTGTGCTTCTAAACTCCGAATAGTTCTATGATACTCCTTTAGTTGGTTGTGCTGCTTTTGACATAATTCGGTCATGCGTTTTAACTCAGTGCGCGCCGTGTAGAATTTCTTCGTCTGAAATAAATTAAATTATGAACAGTGTCCGAGTCGATTTCTGGCTGAAGCTGAAGGTTTAAAAATTCTAAGAAATTTAGTTAAAAGTTGGCTAAAATCTATACAAATAAAAACGAATGGCTACATGTGTTGCTAAGCGCAAAACTCGAGAACGACTGGACCGATTTGGCTGATTCTTTTTTTGTTGTATTTGTAATTTTCCAGACAAGGCTTTTAAGAAAGATTTTTATTGGAAAATCTACCGTAAGAGTCGGAATTTTGCACCCGTGCGAAGCAGGGACGGTTCGTTTGTTAATAATATAGGATTTTAAAACTTTCAAATTAAAGATTTATATTGAGTGTAAAATATAATAAGGTAGTCTAGAGATGATAGAAATGGCCATGTCAAAAACAAAAATATTTGACGGCCAATCACCAAATAGTTTGTCGAGCATGGTGAATGGTGATTAGTGATTATGTGACTATTTATGTTTTTTACAAGGACGTCTCATTTACTTATACTACTCGTGGACGTTAACGGGCTTATAATAGTGTTCACATTACAATGATGATGCAAAATATGTAGATAACTAGCAACCGAAGTCTTTTGTTATTTATTTTTTTGTTTCGTTTCCTACTTAATCATCCATTCAAAACAATTGGTGTTTATTTTTCCTGTTTATACATGTTTTCTGCTTTAACATTTTAAAGGCAAGTCGTAGTAAAATCTTATCTATCTACAGAATTTAATTTAATAAAGTAAGAAAATTACTTACTGATTGCAATAAATAAGATAACAACCGGCGTCTGTGTTGCCTCTGAAACTGTAACACCTCACAGGACTTTTTAATTAATTCCTCTGGATCGGTAAAGTAATCTTGAATCTCTTGTTTCATCTTAAAATTAAATTGTTAATGAGAAAATTACATTCCAAGGTTTTGTGAATAAAGTAATTGGTACGTAATATTTTGCGAAATTACTTACGTCTGGAACAAGTTTCATGATGGAACACGGTGCTCGGCATATCAAACATGTACTGTCTTTACCGCCTAAAAGATTTTTTTGTAATTATTAATACTAACCTAAGTTGATATCATTAAAATTTTATTTGAAAGAAGACGAGGAATAATCTTACCTTTCTCTAAACAATTGTTACAAAACATATGACCACATGACGTTAAATGCAGAGTAGTTCCAGGTTCTAATTGAGTAAAACAATTATTGCAATGAATCCAATCCATACTTAAATAATCGTTAGTTATCTTAAAAAGAAAACAATATGATTGACGCACAACCATAATTTTAATATTTTGACGTTACAAATATTTTTTTTAATTACTCAGTTTTTTTTTTCACGCAAGGCATCTTATTCATACCAAAGAGTTTACATAATTTTTAATATATTTTATTCTTATTTTTTTAAATAGGTTACACCAACATTGCCATTTTGTACAGACTGTTTTAATAATTTTGATCCTGGCCTTTTACAAAAATTAAAAGTAAAAGATTTTCAAAAAATTAAACATTTTTTTAAATTGTTTCTTGATTTAAAATTAGAACGCAGGCAGAAGATATTAAAAGTACCTACCTATTTGTTTTTATAATGCCTGTAAAGGAAACAATCATTGTAATAAAGTGAAACTAAGAAATAAAAGATAAATAGAAGATTGTAGACATAGATTGTCCATAGAAAAAAAAAAAACCCATCGAGGAAATAGGTAATATTTTAGAAGAAAAAAATTTAAAATACTTAGGCACGTTCGGCTTTGTATTATTCTATTTAATCAAGCCACAGTCATAAGCTAGCGATGACTTTCGCAAGACAAAGTGAGTATTGAAGATTGATACGTGTAGATACTAGAAAGGCACAGAGCCGCTAAGGTAAACCAAAATATTTTCCATACGTGTAACATTTACATTTATTTTAACAACTTATTTTTTTTATTTTTGTAAAATCTATACTAATATTTCACAGCTAAGACTTTGTTTAGATTTTTTTGTTAAAATGTAATCTCCAGAAAATTCTTACGCTAATAGGAAGCTACATTATCCCTGAGTGCTAGTCTGATAGGCAATATTTTATCATCAACGAAATTAGGGAACCGTAATAAAATTCACGCGGAGGGATCGCGGACAAAGGATAGTACCTTATAATATACTTAATATGAAAACAGACATGTGTATCTATAGGTACCTATAGTATAAGACCAAATTATACGCTAGTGTTACTTTTACTTTGCCTATGTTTTCATTACTAGATAAATCAAAAAATAGATAAAAATACCAAAGATTATTTGATCATTCCGAAAATATGGGTAGGTAACTAAGTACCCTGTGTTAATCCTACTTACTAAGTATATAATAATTACTTAAGTGAGGTATTTTCCGGTGCCAACTAATCAAGGATGATAAATGAATCCTTGTGACAGTGTTACTAAGCACTCGCTTAATAAAAGATTCGATGATAAAAATACAGCGATTCTGTTTTCAGCGGCAATCACTGACTGACTGAATTAAATACAACCTCATTTGAGTAGTCCATGCCTATGAGATATGCTATTTTAAAATAAGAAGGATATGATAGACCGTCAATTACAGCTAATGGCTAAGATTAATCAAGATATAAAATAATTATAATTTATTTATAAGATTATTTCATTCATATACGAAGTCCTAAATAATTATGTAGTGTTTCAATCATAGTATAATAGGTATATTGATAATCCTGGGCCAATAGTAATTCCGCGCCTTGGGGTTGCTATTACGACCTATTAATATGTTTCTATGGAAAAATATCAAGTTCAGAGTTTAGGGACTAAGTAACAGCTGTTATCATAATATGGTCACTTCTCTATGATCATTTTATTATCCATTGATAATCTCAATATCTTATCTATAACCATCTGAAGTCTGTATCGCGCGCCGTTTTCCAATTAGCAACACACGTGACACAGTGCCGCGCAAACCTTACAACTCAAATGCAGTGTCCACCTCTGTGTTCATTTATACATGGTGAAACAATCACAATAAAGATAACGTGGGAATATAAAAGAAGTTGCTTGGACGGTCCGCGGTAGTAAGGCGATAGCGCGCGAGCTTGCCTTGACCATGGCATTAAAATACATTTATCTGATAGCCCTGACATGTGTGTGTGTGCACAGCAAATCGTCATGTATGTTCTATTTTTAAAGTGATCTATTTTTTTTCTTAAGTGCAATGCGTTTTGTCTATGGAGATGGAATTCAGTTTTTTAATTAAAAGTCAAATCGAATCTCAATGACAAAAGAATAATTTTCTTTTTTTATTCTGATTTTAAAGTGTTGTGACCAAAGCTATTTCGTGTTATTTTTTAAGTTTTTAATGTTCATAATTCACAAGAATTTAATAGTAAAAAGGATTTTATCTCCTTAAAATAAATATAACCTTTAAAGTAAATTCTTGTTGAAAAATTGTTCATTCAAATTGAGAATGTAAACAGATTTAGTAATCTCAGACCGACTAGGTTTTAGTGATGTAGGTAAAGAAGCGAAAACTTTGACATTTAACCCGGACTCATATGGGCAAATATTTACACGTTTCGTAACTTCTTGTTGAGTAATATTAAATCTGATACTTACAATGTTTTTACTAAGAGTTGAAGTAGGTTTGTGGAACTACTAGCTTCTGCCAGCGACCTCGTCCGTCTCAAAATTGATATATTATGACGCAGAAGTACATTTTTCCGGGACAAAAAGCCTATATACTATTCCAGACTATAATCTATATCTGTGCCAAACATCCTGATCCGTTCAGCCGTTCCGCTTGATTGAATAACAAACATCCATCCATCAAAACATTCGCATTACATTTTATAATAATAGTAATAAGATGAAGTACCTAGGTAGGTAATATTTTGTACCATAGAATAAAAATAATCTACATTTTTAACGAGTTCGCGCCTTGAACGTTATTTTCCGAATCCAACATTTTAAAAACAGAATGGTCCATAAATTGTAGTGGGAACCATTCTCTTGATATGTTTATTCGATTCGAATTCCGAATTTCGTGAATCGATTATTGTTCGATTTATGTCTGTAAGTTACTATATCGATAAATCGTCTAGGATTAGATTGTTTGGTAATACCCACTTAGCTGAGAGATCTTTCTTCAAATGATTACTTATATAAAAATATACTAGTTATTTAATCTTACTTTTACTATCTCTTCTTTGGATGACACCTGGGCACCTAGGTATCTACGAGTATACTAATAATAATATTATAAAGAGGAAAGATTTGATTGTTTGTTTGTTTGCATTGAATAGGCTTCGAAACTACTGAACCGATTTGAAAAATTATTTCACTGTTGGGAAGCTAGGTACTCTATCCCCGGGTGACATAGGCTATATTACTTATATGTTATTATAAAAAAAAAATAGGGATCCGTAAGAAAAATCACGTAAACGGAGTCGGGGGAAGAGTGATGGCAAAGGTTATACAATTAGCTTTGAAATGTTTTCGTTTCACAAAGGTCAAATGGCTTGTTAATCATTCATGATAAACACGTACCTAATAACAGATTAATATCAAGAGTTCGTCGACACTAAATAATCTTGAAACAAAAATAGACCTTGATATATACCTATATTACTTAGATATATAGCTATAGAATGTACTGTGGGCAATATTTTACTAGGTAGGTATGGATATTTCCGGGGTCGCAGGACGTCTTAACAGGATACCGTGGCCCCGGAACGCAAAAGGCAACAGAAGGAACAGGGTGGTTTTTAGTCAGTAAAAGTCTGACAGTCATTCCCTTCCCCACCAAGGGCGGAAGGACTCATTTGATGATTTTTACCACCCCAAAAAAAAGTATGGATATTTAATAGTACTATCTTCTGCATACGACTTCGTCCATCTGACAGTATACCATAAAACACAACCTATGTATGACACTCATAAATAGGGTGGCTTACTATCAGTGAAAAAAAAAATTGTAATCAGATCAGCACTTCCTGAGATTGCCTCTTACAAACAATAAAAATAACAAGCAAACAAACTTTAACTTTTGATATAACTATGCAAAGAATTAGGTTAGGAACCGGTACAAAAACTCTATAGTTATATTATGTATAATAAACAAACTTATTTGACTCTTCCGAGGCTAAATGGTGAATTATTATGTTGTAGTTAAAATATGCGTCCCATCGCAGTACCTGACAGCATGTCAGGACATGGCGAATGCCCCCACGAAGTCGAAGACCCAAATTGAATGTGTACCAGCAAGAGACAGGTAAGAAAATATTTATTTATATTTTTCAATACACTAGGTCTTAAAATAGCTCTTTTAACACCGCTTTTAGAGTCACAACGCGGTGATTTTTACATTACATTACCGCACTTATGTGACTAATAATGTGTTTACCGACAACATAAAAAACATCCTAAAGTAGTCATTTATTATTATCTAGTTATTATGAGTGGTTGTCCAAAATATCGTCAGCAAAATATGAACTTTTAAATAATATCTAACTAAACCTTTTTATTTATTTATTTACAGTTAATTAAAGTGGTACAACACCAATTACATTAATTAACATAGAGACATAAAAGACAAAAAAGGTATTAAAACTGTCAATTTTGTATACTATAGGTAAACAATTTGAATAAAATTAACATGGAACAGTGGACATCCTAGCATACTTTCTTTCACAGAACACAACACATGTAGGTACTCTTAATTACACGACTGCCCCAAAAAAAGGAGTGTTATTACACGACTGCCCCAAAAAAAGGAGTGTTATGTGTTCAGGGTTAATGTATGTATGTATGTATGTATGTGAGTTCCGCCGAATGACAACCTTCTTCTTTACTAACCAACTCACATAGGTACTAGGTATAAGTATTTATACCGGCCAATGTGCATGAATAGCTACTTCTTAGCGACCAATATCTTTCTTAAGTTAAGTTAATCTGTGGACAGTGCTGTGGGCTGCATTATTTCTTATACATTTCAGTTCCCCTTATGTTAATACTATATAATGTAGCTGTTTACTGTTCCTTACTTAATAAAATAAAATAAACTCAACAGAAAAGTATAAAATATGTACAGAAATAAATAAAGTCTAGAATTTTTCGTTACCTACGTAACCTAATTTCCTAGATTGCCTCTCAAAGAGACGAGAGATGCCACGTGCCAAGTCGGCCAATTTAGCCAATTACGGCGACATTTTTTGAACTAACCTTCCTCAATTACCTTTATTGTATTCAGTTGCAGTTAACTTAATACCTATTGTACCCATTAGATAGATTTGTATGGAACTGTTTGTGTTTATGTTCTTTATTTTCTAACTACATAATAAAGAATGCTTGTGGTCATAAACACGACTGCTGAACTTGGGGCCTGGATTCGATTATCAGGCCAGGGCGAAGAGTATTATTAGGGTTTCA
Source organism: Hoplodrina blanda (assembly GCA_949316365.1). Taxonomy (NCBI): domain Eukaryota; kingdom Metazoa; phylum Arthropoda; class Insecta; order Lepidoptera; family Noctuidae; genus Hoplodrina; species Hoplodrina blanda. Next base: position 3,584,294 of record OX438590.1, read on the forward strand.
ATTAGAAAATTTCTCAGTAGCAGCCCAAAGTTTGAGAGTAGGTGGTATGATACCCCTGTGTCTCGAAAAGCATGTAAAGCCGTCGGTCTCTGCTGTCATTTAGAGAACTTTGACAGTTTGACTACCAGTCTTACCAAGGGGCCTTACCCAATATCTGGATCGACGAGGTCAGACAGGCAGTAATGCTCCATGTAAAACACTGGTATTCAGCTGCATTTGGTTAGACTAGAAGCCGACCCCAACATAGTTGGAAAAGGCTACACACAGAATGATGATATATTTTAAAAAGTGGACAAATAATTTATGTACTAAAATTCACATAAATATGTTAATTGAATAGCAATTAACATAAAATTGGTCATAGTTTAGTTTAGAAAACTAGAATATGAATAAAACACAATGTATGCAAAATTGTTCGAACTACCATTTCCACTGGTAAAATAACACGAACCAAACAATACTGACTTTGTAATACTGAAACAAAAACCTAACGGAAAAACAATACAATGCAGATGTCATTTCATACTTCAGTATTCACGAAACGCCTCGGTTTCATTGTTTTAAGTTTAAACACAAAACCATTGCACGTTGGCACTTGTTTCCTACGCGATCTTAAATGTATAGGTACCTAGATACTATACCTACAGACATACACAACATCACGCCCGTAATCCTCGAAGGGTTAGGCAAAGGTGTACTCATTAGCACACCAACATTTCGTCCCATGTAATACCACAAGTCTATTGCCATCAACCGGGCACATGTCTAGACTCTAAGGTTGCTACTGAGAAACTCCTAATGGGAAAACCCAATAACACTTTGTGAAGTTGAAATTTTGCATTAGGACATTTCTGAGAAGCAGCCTAAAGTTTACAAGCTGATAGTGGAACACCCTCGTGCCTCGAAAGCACGAAATGCCGTTGATCCCGGCTGTCATTCCTTAAATCTTAGTTATATAAGCAGATTATGATGAAGACCCTTATCAAAGAACTTAACCATTCACTTCCAGAGTGGACTGTTTAAATCTAGTCCAGCAACGCCAAGCAGACATCGTGCCAGCCGACCCTGAGGATATGTACTGCGCCACTAAAATACAAAACCAGGACTTCGTGGTAGTACAGGAGTACAGAACCGAAGAGGAACCAGATGGTAAGACTATGATTGGATCTTTTTAGTGATAATGATAATGCATCATCTTTATCATTTTAGCCGAATGACGTACACTACTAGACATAGGCCTCTCCCAAAGCCACAATGGCCGGATAATGATAATGCATAGTTCAAAGGTTTTATTCTCCCCATCATCATCAGGTGGGGCAATTCTAGCAACTTTTAGGAGCAATCGCAATCTAATCTCAGTCACCATCTGTTGAAAATGCCTCTTTACCAAAATTTTTGACATTGACTGTCGCCGAGATGAGATTGCGACTGGATTATCATAATTGGCCTTGAGATTAGTTCTGGATCTCCACTATAACTGACGTGGTGTCACCCTGTGATTACCATGATTGAGCAAAAGATTGATGACATCTTATTACTTATTATTGACAAGTAGATAATACCTCAATAGGTAAGCATTTCTCATTTATCGCCAAACCCTCAAAAATAAAGATGTAAGCTTATCCTTACCAAAATTCATAGCGAAAATCTTTATAATGGATCCATTCAATTAGAATTTAGAATTTAGAATTCCGTCATATTTTATATTATTATTAAGACCTCTTTCATAAAACACTGACTTGTAAAACGACTTTCCAAGTTATAACTCCTCATTACCTCTTCAAAAGATCTCAACGGTAAACTTTAATGAAAACCACTAAATTCTGCTCGGTTGACTACTTATTTGCTTTTGAAACGTCAAAGCCCGAAAGTAGTCTCAGCTTTGTGAACTATGAGAGCTAAGGATATTTCGGCAGACGGCCAAACTCGGAACTTTAAATATACTTAAATTTAACGATTTTTGACATTTGTCTTTGCAACTAGCGCCACCATAACCTGCCAAATTATATTGGTCACTCATTTAAAAAGTTTTGGAAGCCTCACTCGTATTTTAATTTAAGTTCATTAAGTAGATTTCCTTCTGAAGGACCAATTCTCTAATTAAGCTGATTTAGGCGAAATCTTTCGTATTCTCATTTCTCGCTTATTTCAGCTTTTGTCGAATATCGCAGACTTCTTACTGAAGATCTTTATTTGCTAACTTTGTAACAGTTTCGTGTCCACGTCTAAGAGAAACTAATTTAAATTAAAGTTCGTGAACTAAAGATGTAGATTTACTTTTACTGTTTCTCTGAGAACGCTAGGAAAGGTTAATGCAAGGGTTCCTAATCTTCTATTAAAGTTAATAGTCTTCTGAGCTGTCGCTAGACTTTTATCTTTGGACCTGTCTCCGCTTCAACTACTTAGAAAAGCGAACGACCTTTTTGGTACATATTTTATTAACATACCTGTAGCTTGGATACTCGCTCATAAATATAAAAAGTCTTAACCTTACGCCATAAAAACTAACGAAAGGAAAAACGGAAAAAGGTTGAGATTTCTCTCATCTCAAATCTATGCTATCACACAGTCCTATAATATACACAACTAGGATTGTTTTCCTATCTCTATGTTAGGGCACTTACGTACCCTCAGCTTTATGTCATGAAATATGTATGAACCGTACCCTCGGTATATAAGCAAACAAAGGCTGACAAACATATCTTTATGGCGTAAACGTTTATACTAGAGTATATGAGAATATATTGGAGAAATGATAGTGAATTCGAGATCAGATAAAAACAGTTTCATTATTTTCAGAAAACAATTCTAACTGTAGACTCGGAGTTTTCTTTTTGCTAATTTGTTAGGCAGATAGTAAATAGGTATTGATAGTCGGGAAAAAAACTGTGTAATTTAAAGACTACATCTGCCTTTACCAATCTAGTCATCCGAAATGATTCTGTTGTGTGTTTCAAATAAAAAGAAGTGATGGAATAAAGAAATGTTTATTTTGCAATTATTTATTGACGCACACACAATTACCTATAACAATCATCCTGACAATAAAAACCAAACCAATTCTATAATATTATGTAACATAAAATATTAAAACTATATCATAAAATATTATAACGAAAACAAAAAGAAAAAAAAAATAATAATGTCAAAATAACTCTGTCTGTTACGCTAAAGCCAGTACCTAAATAATAAACAGACAAATAAAATCATATTCATATTCGTATATCCAATAAAAAAAAGATAGGTACCGACTTTCAATGGCGTCTCACTAATAGCACAATTCATTACTGTTACGTAACAAATAATATCTATAAATAAAAGTACCTTTCAAAATGAGGTACAATTTATTCATACAGATAAAACGTTATCAAACGCTTTCAAATGAATCGGTACTTACTTTAATAATGTTTCTGGTTGCGTAACTTTTGATTGGGAGAAAGTTTCGAATGATATGTCCCTGGGCTATTGAGTCTGTTTTATAGCTTCCATTGTAACAGAGCCCAGTAGATATAGATAATAGACACATATTAATAGACTAGCTGTGCCCTGTGACTTAGTCCGCGTGCTTTTTTCACCTGTGTTACATTTTTGGTTACCATGTGTCGTAGCGTAATGTAATAACATACATACATAAAATCACGCCTTTTTTCCATGGAGGTAGGTAGAAGCCACAAAACGCCACCTGCTACGATCCTTACATACTCCTTTCGCCTCTTCCACGTTCATACATCTCGTCATAAAAGCACGCTGGTTAGGAGCACTGCGCTCCTGACCTTTCTGAGGAACCAATCGGTGTAGGTCTTCCTAGGGCGACCCCTCGCTGCGTTCACTCATCCTCTCAACGTGACCGTTGATAATTTTATAAAACTTCCAATATTTTTCCAATAGTTCTGTCTGAAGTTTAAACAACCCCTGACTCCTATACCACAGTATAGTAAATCCTATAGTGTTGCGTGCATCCGTTTTGCGTGCGTTACATGGCGCGCCCGCGCCACCATAAAAAGGTGATTTTCACACCAAAAATTAAACACATTACATAGTTTGATGGCCAATTAGCGTAATTAATAGCGGTGATGTGTTTTTTTACACCCTGAATAAATGTAAACATCAAGTTCATGTAGCCGTTTAAAAAAAATAACTGAACAAAATGATAAAAAATCACAATGAAAATCGACAAGATTTGCTATTTTTTGTAACCGGGCTAGATATATTTTTGAATTTATATACCGGATGGAATTAATATTGGTGGACGGCCCGCTTGTGACAAGAAAAATAATCTTGAACAAAAATAAATGCCTCAAGCAAACGCGTACGGTAAAATCAATATAAATAAGTGTCGGAAAATTGCGTAACGTTTTCTCGTCCGAAATACCTCAGTGTCTCAAGTCGAAAGTTTTCGACCAATGTGTGCTACCAGTGATGACTTACGGCACTGAAACGTGGTCTCTTACTGTGGGCCTCATTAGCAAGCTCAAGATAGCCCAACGAGCTATGGAGAGGGCTATGCTCGGAGTCTCTCTGCGTGATCGAATCAGAAATGAGGAGATTCGTAGACGAACCAAAATTACCGACATAGCCCAGCGAATTAGCAAGTTGAAGTGGCAGTGGGCAGGCCACATAGCACGCAGAACGGATGGCCGATGGGGCCGTAAAGTTCTCGAATGGAGACCACGCACCGGCAAGCGCAGCGTAGGACGTCCACCCACAAGGTGGACGGACGATCTGATAAAAACCGCGGGATCGCGCTGGATGCAAGCCGCTTCCATCCGGTCTTATTGGAAATCAATAGGGGAGGCCTATGTTCAGCAGTGGACGTCCTACGGCTGATATGATGAAGTGTCGGTTTGTCAAAATAACAGCTTTTTAATAAATACATTATGAATACACACGGTTGGTGTGTATCCCAAACGAGCAATTTAAAAAAAAATTGTGTCTATCTGCTTTTCTTTCGGCTAATCTCTGAATATTCGCCGATATTGACAGGATTTTCACTGGCAAATATTTGATGTTTTAACGAGTAACTTAAGCTAGATTTATTAAAAAAAAAAATAGGGTTCAGTGCAAAAAGAAAACCCGCAGATAAGCGACTTTCGACTTGCATCTTCATTAATAAATAATTTCTAAAACAAGATAAACACCACACATACAAACGTAAAGCTAAACAAACGTTACTGGAAGTTTGGAAGTCGTTAAGTACATACACAAAAGATGAAAGATAAAGATACCTGCCGTAAATTGTGTAACTTAGAGGAAGGTGAGCGTGACAACGTGACAGCAAACAGCCCAAGTTATTAATTACTTGCCATTCACATACTAAAATTAACACCAGAATAGGTTTAGTTGCACGAAGAAGAAATTTACTCTAACGTGTAGAGGATAATATTGTCATATTACCTACCCAGTTACTGTGTTGTGGAGGTCAGATAGGCAGTCGCTCCATGTAAAATACTGGTATTCAGCTCCATCCCAATAGACTGGAAGCCGACCCCAACATAGGGAAATGGCTAGGCAGATGATGATGATGAAAATGTCGAGTTTTTTGATGCCCTATAAATTTCTGTCTCTCTCTTTATACATTGTATACACTATACATACCTTGTAATTTTAATATTATTTATAATTTTTGTGTTTTTGTTAGTTTATTATGAAATTAGCTTCTACCCGTTTTTTTTACCCACTTTAAGTAACATTTTTGGTTACTGCTTCTCTCTCGTACGTCGTGGCGTGATATTATGTAGCCTATATACTATTCCTCATAAATGTGGCTATCGTATACAAAGAAAATACTTTTCCGGTCCGACTGGTAGTTTCAGAGATTAGCACGTTTAAACAAAGAAACAAACAGAAAAAATCTTCAATTTTCACAGAATTTACCATAAAAGTTAATAGTTGGTAGCCGACTGCACGCGACAGCAGCAGACGACATGTCGTCGCTACCAACTTGTACTGAAGCGACGACATGTCTTCTGCTGCTGCTGCGTGCAGTCGGCTACCAACTTGTACCTTAATCATTGTCTTTGTTTTTATTTTAGCACCATTCAGATATGAAGCCGTCATCGTAGTACACAATGATCTGCCCATCAACAACTTGGATCAACTGAAGGGTCTCAAGTCATGCCATACTGGAGTCAACAGAAACGTCGGGTATAAGGTAAGAGAATATCTATTGAATTCAGTTCATAAACGCTTGAAGTAATGAATAAGAATGGATGAAAAGCGTGAGTCAAAATAATTCCATGTGTGCAGTACGTTTATGATAAACTAGTTTCTGCTCGCGAATTTGTCTGCGTAGACTTCAGAATTAAGCATAAGTCTTAAATACCAAGTTCGATCAATATCTATAATAGCTAATTCCGACAGCGAATTTTGACAGTCGTTACGAGTCGTCAGAAGCTTGAAAGTCTGACAACCAGTCTTACCTAGAGGTATCGTATTACCCAGTTACTGGGTTGTGGAGGTCAGATAGGCAGTCGCTCCATGTAAAACACTGGTACTCAGCTGCATCCGGTTAGACTGGAAGCCGACCCCAACATAGTTGGGAAAAGGCTAGGCAGATGATGATGCCACAGCTAATTCCGTTTAAGCCTGAAAGAGTAACAAACATTCATTCATGTATCCATTCATCCATCCTCATAACTTTCGCTTTTATAATATTATAGTTGGATAGCAGGACTAACTTCTACCCGCGACTTCATCTGACACTGGACAATGGTGAAAGATTTTTGGTCTAAGTCCTTCCTCTCAACCAAAAAAAAACAAACTGGATTTATCTCTACCTAGTACCTGTTAGCACCTAAAGATAGTTTGGTCTTTAGTTCGTCTTTCAATTAGATCTGAGTGGATTCCCAAAAGTGAACAGTTTTGATACTATCATTTATATTTAGTGTAGATATCCTAAATATTTATTGTTTTTTTTTTCCCAAGAAACAACTTAATCATAGTGTCGGAACTTCCAATCAGATAGTACGTGTATCTTTTACTGGATCCTACGACCTTGAAAAGTATCAAGAATAATACGTTTATACACAATAAACCTATTTGTGGCTGTCTTAACGTCTTTGTTCGTCCTATTATGTGTTATTTATGCACATATCAATTGTGTATGCCTTACTTTTTTATGCAAGTACCGGCAGTTCACTTGCAGAATGCAGATAATGCCATTATGAGTTCAAGGTGAAAACAAGTCTCATCTTTGAGGCGTAACTAGCATTACTACTTTAAAACAAGTTTCGTTCTTTGTGCTCAAAAGCCTAAATTATTCAAGGCGTAGCTTTTATGTAGATAGGTACATAAATACTTGAATGGAGTGAATGGGTTCTGTGTCTGAAGGTAAAACGATAAACGGAAAATTTCCATTTGGTTCCTTATTCGGCACCAGATCAAGTTTCAAAAAGAATTGGGACTATAGGTACGTTTTAAGACATCAGTAGGTCTTAAAACGTACCTGTAGTCCCAATTCTTTAGGCTATACCTATTCAAAAAGTAACAATATGTATCTAGCAGTCTACATATTGTTACTTTTTAAATATAGCTTGATAGCTGAACACTGTCTCGAAACAAAAAATCTTTATTTGAAAGGCAGGGTTCACTAATATTGTGTACAGATTTTCTCAGTATATAAACAGGCACCCTGTTTCTAAACTTTAATATACCAGCTGAATTTATAACCCAATTTATATCGCACCAACCTTTTGTTGTTAATCTGTTAACATTAATTAATTAACTAAAGAAAGAAAAAATAACTAAAATAGGCACATAAGTAGGTACGTATCTGTTCAAAGAAAAGAAAGCTCTACTACCTAGGATTTAGGACAAATCTACTTATTACATAAGCAAGCTTTGGTTTACGCATATTAGCTGATTACGGTTCTAAATATATTCATGGCGATACTTATATACTTGCCAATTTACCTGCTTCGTCTTAATACCATTTTTTTTAAATCGGGGGGCACGGGAGTGCCCCGCCAAGACGAGCCAAGCGAAGCGCAAGGGCACTACCTACCTTTACTCGAAGTGTTTCGTCGTTTTTTTGAACCCTCGTAGAGTTGGTTTCCGATGTACCATATAGTTCATATTCTCAGGATATGATGTCAATAATAGACTAATTAAACATACAAAGTCTCAATTGAATAGCTCTAATACTTTAGATTTTATTGATATCTAAAATACGCCGATTTCGTCACTGACACACTGACACACTGATGATCATCAAAATGTTTGGCTACTTCCTGAAGTGCTAGAAAGCTGAAATTTGGTATGTAATCTAAGTTTAGTATACAACCAACAAAAAAATTCATAAACTTATAACTTTCGCCCCCCATCCCCTAAAATGGGGGGGGGGGTGGAAGTTTGTATGAAACTTCAAAATGTTAGGGTACTTCCTGAAGTGCTAGAAAGCCGTGGTATGGAAACAAAGTTTAGTTGGAAGTAGAAAGTCTGCCTAGCAACTTACAAAAAGAACTGAAATCCCACAAAAAACATTTCATGTAAAATGTTGCCAAGACAACCACATAAGGTTTGCCCTGTGAAAAAGATATCAGATCTCATGTAGAGCCAAGCTTCTGAATCTACACGGCCTAACTCTACCGACTCTAACTTCACAAATTCTACATATCAGTAAAAATGTATGGCTTGGCTGTTTCGTTTTTACTTACTTCAGAAACTAAATATTCGCATCACCTCCACGACGGTTTCGAAACGGCGAAGCCATACATTTTTACTGATATGTAGAATTTGTGAAGTTAGAGTCGGTAGAGTTAGGCCGTGTAGATTCAGAAGCTTGGCTCTACATGAGATCTGATATCTTTTTCACAGGGCAAACCTTATGTGGTTGTCTTGGCAACATTTTACATGAAATGTTTTTTGTGGGATCCCACTTGTCTATCCGTCTACCAAGGTACAGTCAACAAAAGAGAGGTATGCAGGATCGTCAAATGAAGTTAAAGTTTTCTTAGAAACCGATGGATGGATTCAAATGTTCATGTTCATTTAATAAGTAAATATATAAACAGTTGATTAATTAACTTTCAATTGAGGACATCCATCGGTTTCTAAGAAAACTTCAACTACATATATCGATACTGGAAATATGAAATAACGTAAGGGACATTTGGGCAAAATCTCATTTTCGACCTAATGTCTCTCACATTTGGTCGAAATTAGATTTTAAATGTCCCAAATGTCCCTTACGTTATTTCATATTTCCGGTATCGATATATGACGATCCTGGATACCTAGGTATCTCTTTTCTTGACTGTACATCGCATTTACGTGTAATCCTGTATGATCCTGGATAAAAATATTGTAAAATTTAAAAAGAGAGCATGGAGTTTCTTGCCCCTTCTTCTTCATACATCTTCGATCAAAAGTGCCTTTTGATGGTCTTATTGAAATAGATAATTTGACTTTGACTTTAACTTTAAAGAGATCCTTCTTATAATACCTGGTCAACAATGATCGAGAATTAGAGGACCTTCTAAAGGTCACGATAACACGTGGTATTCAGAAGGAACGTTCCACTCACACTTTCACATAAGACGGGTTTCATTAAAACCATATAGCACGAATCTGATTCTCAGCTACTGAAGACAGTAAATCCTCCCTTTTATTAGTCATAAACGGACGAAACGTTGATTAAATAAGTCCAAACGAAAATGTTCTCTGCAGACAAGGATAGTCAAGCAGAATATAATATTAGAGTTAAGTAGTAATAAAAATATACGATTTAATATTCTAGAGCACAGTTACAAGGTTACTGAATGAATAAATAAATCTAAAAAGTCGAACACTGGCAACAAATTAGTTAAACAAAACGTTCTTGAAATCTAAAACCCCAATTCCCCAGTTAGTTCTTGCGAAAACCGAACAAATAGAATAATTAATTTGAACCCTAAGCTATATCGCAAACAGAGCTTCTGTTTCCCAAAACCATTCTAACCTGAAATGAGGCGATGTAACGAATATACATTAGTGAGTTCAGAGGGGGTAGGTAATTACCTAGCAGGTACCTATGAATTAATTTGCCTTATAAACCCTCTCTGTTGTACGAATGAGGATGTACGCAGACATGCTACTTTTACCATTGGTGATCAGCAATTTACTCCTGGTTTCTCAAATCGAAAAACCGAGGGTAAATCGCGGATCGCCGTATGTCGTTTAAGTGGTTTATTCGGGAGCTTGATAAAAAAAACCCATTCCCAGACCATTTTCACATACGAAACTACCTTTTGGAAGAGGCAACAAGATCCAATTCTTTTTTTTTCTTTTTTACGACGTCCAAAAGTGCCTTAAATGGCCAAATTAACTAAATTGACTTTGACTTCGAAAACCGACATCTTCGTCAACCGATTTTAACACAATTTCTATAGGAAACGAACAATCTTGAATCTGTTTCCAAATATAGCAAGTCACTGAAACGCTATACAACGTTTATCAAGTCGCAAAATTACAAAAAGTAGCATGACTGCCAAGACTCTAAGTTCGTCAAAAGTAATTACTTAAAGAGTTTCAGCAAAAACGTAACTTAACGCCAAAGACATGTAAAGTTACTTCATTTGAACATGGCTCAGAAACAAAATTATACGGCATGTTTGTTAATGAACTGTCATACAGTAATTACAAGCGGGTTTCAGAAACTTTACCTAGGTAGGTACAGGTTTGTCAAAATCTTATTTTTTTGTGAAAAATATTATTGTTTAAGAATGCATGTATACATACATACATAAAGTCACGCCTTTTTCCCATGGGGGTAGGCTGAAACTACAGAACGCGACCTGCTACGATCCTTATTTCCATACTTCTTTCGCCTCATCTACGTTCATACATCTCGTCATACAAGCACGCCGGTTACGAGTACTCCGCACCTGACCTTTCTGAAGAACCTCACACAAAGAATGCATGTATGAGTACCTAAATAGTATTGTGAAGATTTAGATTTTCTTAGTCAGTTATATTTTGTAGGCCATTAAGGCAAAACATGACAGAGACTCTTGTGAACTTTTTATATAACATCTTGCATTTATGTGGCACTCAAGTTTTAGCAAAATAAATATCTTGTATATGACCCCCCCCCCCCCCCCGCTGACTTGAAGGCTTGATCCGCCCTAGCTTAGGTGGGGGTGGATTTTGGAAAATCCTTTCTTAGCTTTCTATAAACTGCCTCCCTGACAAATTTCATCTGCATAGGTACGTCAAGCGGTTTTCCAGATTTCGTGATGAGCGAGCGAGTGACCTTTCGCTTTTATATATTTAGAATGTACCTATGTATCATCGATACGAAAAGAAGAAGACGGCTACGTGATATGTCTTGATACACCCCGTAGGTACCCAATCTAAGCAAAAATTCAAATGAATAAGAAGATAATATAGACAGACATTTTAAGGCACGTATTTGCAATAATACCAAAGCCAATATTCGTTCTTCGAACAGCTATTTATACCTACAACGTAGGTGTATATATATTACATGCTCGTATATTATCGGGGCTTCTCAATATCTACTTGTAATTCAATCGGCAACACAATACGAAATGAACTCGACTCACTGCCGGAGATTATTAAAAAAATACGAGTATGTACGTCGAACAATAGACAACAAAGGAATATATAGAAGGGTTCGTCTTCCAAACGAGACGTGGGCTGCTAAATTGAACAGATACCATTTATTGGAAGAATAAAATATGCCTAATAACAGCCTGAGTGATCGTAATTGCCTGGTTAATGCGCCCGGCTCATAAGCACTTGGTTAATTTATTTACTTATATTATATATTATCTCCAACAAAACATATAAGCAAATCATGACATCCCTACATATAATAATCAATAAAAGGTGTATTATGTAGGTGAAAGACCAAAAGCAGGCACAATTAAGTTTTCAGTTCATATTTACTTTGTAAGTTTATCTTGGACATCACTTATATCGGGAAGGGAAAACGTCGTGAGGAAACCTGGACTTAAGTACAGTTAATTTAAAACTGAATTCGCCATGAGTGATCAATGCTTGTGCCTTCTCTGCATAAGAAGAGACCTTTGAATGTCAAATTGTTTATTTTAATTAGAATTAAAAGCCACTTTTGAACGTCATTTACAAGAAAACTAAAATTTATTCTATATACCCCTTCTAAAAGGGAGTTTCAACTCCATACCTATTACTCTTAAAAAAAAACATGTTTAAGAATAATTTATACAGGTAGGTACTTACAAGAAAGTGAAAAGCGAAGCGGACCCTGTAACCTTCGCACTGTAACAATATTTGGTAAAACGTAAAAAAACAGTCGTTTTTAAAAAATGATGTCCGATGTTCATAAATTATGTAGAATGCCAGCACATATTTTCATACGCCAAAATAAACTTCGTTAACCAAATAATTGTTTAAGTTTTTACGACGTACTGGCACACAAATTGCAAGTCAAATATTGTATAAAACGAAAAAGTATGCTAATAGGACCTTTCAGACGTGTTTTTCCATGAATTATGTCGAGTCGGCGAATGTCTAGCAGTCTGGCAGAACACATTAGTATTACAAAGAGACGGGACTATGTTTAAATTAGAATATTAAGTGAAACAAGTTTAATAAGGATGGTAATGAAACATAATACTTGGTGGGTAAGTCAACAGTGGCTAACTCTGAATTACTCGACCATGATATCTAAAGATAGTTCTTCACGAAGTGTTGTGAAAAAGAATCGATATTAACTTTCTTATTTTTCAACTCTCTAAATAATCACTGATTTCCTAAACACAATGCCGGCGACATGATCCCCAGATATGCTGGCGTCCTTGCCGGCGGTATGGCCGGCGGGCGAGCCACACTAAGTACCTGACACCCGGTAAAAATCCAGCAGCTGTACCGTCAGCACCTGTGTACCTATTAGAAATGTGAAGACACACAGAAAAAACTTTATGTGAATCCCGATAAATTATCCCGATATTTGATTCTACTGATTGGCTTTTCACTTTTCGGAATCTCGATAGAGTTCCATTTAAGAGTTGTTTTTTCTTTTTATTTACAAAAATACAGAAGTTCGTAGAGTAACAACTAAGTACAATACCTACTTGTAATTCTGCTCGAATAGCAAGTGTCAGCTGTGAGAAATATGCTTTTAAGGAGCTCGCTATTGGGGCCCTTAAACGTTATTCGCATTCGCCGCTAGTATACGTGGGTGTTCTACTAATTCAGAGCGGGAAAACCCAATAGAATATTCCCATAGGTAATAATAACAAACATATTAACGTCAGGAAGGTTATGTCACCAGAAATTTCTGGTCCTAATGCTGGGGCCACACTAGCGTTTAACGTCAATGCCCATTATCGCGATAATTATTGCAATAATTTTTACCGCATTAAAGTGGGTGGCTACACTTCAACAGTCAACATGAATGCTCATTATTGGCGATAAAAACGGCGTTGAATTTACTTCAATTTAAAGCAAGATGGACGTCGACAGAGCTCTATATTTCATGAGTGTAAATTTATATTATTTGACTTTATTGAATCATTACCGAATAAAGAGAAAACGGAAACAAAGAAAAAGAAGATGGTGGATGATACAAATGCACAGGAATAGAAAAGTAATAACTTTCTCGTTACGCCACTCCGTCGCCATAGTACGTATTTTAAAACAAAAACGTCGATATTGAGGCAAATCTGTCGTACAAAAAACAAACACGTCCGCTCCCGTTGCGCTCTCGAAGCACACTGACAAAACGTAGTGTGACCACTTCATCGCATCAATTCTCGCGTTAATCTCTTTGATGTACCGCCACTTGAGCTATCGCCTAACGCCAAACGGCATTGTTAATGCCATTGTCAAATTATCCCGTTAAGTTGTGGCTACACCTATGGTTAACGTCCATTATCGCGATAATTAATGGCATTTCCCGTTAGTGTGGCCCCAGCATAAGTGCCGCGCACGATAATTGAACTGCCTACATAAAAGAATCACGTTTACATTTTGTTCAATGATGTCTCGTATTTTCCTAAATGACGTAGGAACATGATTTACTGATATTTTCTTTTGACTACATTCAATTTTGGTACCGTATTAATATTCGTACTAGATTCTATTGAGATTTTACAATTCCGATAAATACACGTACTACTTAAATATAAGTATGTAGGTATTTAAATTATTTAGTACTTGTGTTCATTTCACTTTATTTTTGTATTTTGGTATTTTTTATTTTATAAATTAAAATTTTGTTGTTTTATGCTCGTACAATAATTTTGCACCATGTTATCTCTTCACCACCTTTGATTGCCTGGTAGAGAAAGCCTAACGCGTGAAGTCTCCCTTTGTACTTTTTGTTGCATAAAGTTTAAATAAATAAATAAATGATATTCCAAAGATTGAAGTCAAGAGTTCTAAAATCCTGATAATTATATCATTTCCTTCCACAGATACCTCTAACAATGCTGCAGAAGCGTTCAGTGTTCCCGAAAATGAACGACCACAGCATTTCACCGAAGGAGAATGAACTGAAAGCTCTTTCAACATTCTTCTCCAAGTCTTGCATTGTTGGAAAATGGTCACCGGATCCTAAGACCAACTCTTTTTGGAGTACGTTTATAAGCACTTTTTATTTTCGAGGGAAACCACGGTATAACGTACGAGCTAATGTCCGCAACTCCACGAATTCCTCCCTACCTAATAACATAGAATTAAAAATAATATGTAAATGCACTTTATTTGGATTGTGGAGAAATATTATTCCTTCAATGCTCGTTAAAAACTTATTTCCCATAGGACCAACTTTGGTCACGCGGTAATGTTTTTTGAGATTGCGTAAGACCAAATTACCATATTAACATTGCCGAAAGAATATTAATGTTGTCAAAGATATTGTTGCGAAAAAAAAAATGGTTGCAAACGAAATATAAATGGCACAAGATTTGGTCAGACGTGTGTGGCCGTTTTGAGGTGGACCTTAAAGTACCTAAATATTAAGCATTTTGCCCTAGTCGCGTTCTCTTAACTTTCATACGATTATTCAAGGCAATGTTGGAAAGCGAATTTGAGGATTAAACACGTACAAAACAACTCGTGTAAATCTGCTAAGATTTGCTAAATCCTATTAAGTCCTTACGCGGCTTTCATGCCAAGAACTCTAAGCTGTTGTGTATGTTAAAACAATATTTTATATTGAAGTTTATTTACAAGATCTACATAATCATACAAGCCTGAAACCTTCGTTAGTTTTCAACCATTTTTCTTGTCAGGGTTTTCCCCAGTGGGACCCAACCTTTGTTTCGTTCAGACGGAATAGATGGTTTTATAAGGGATATATTTTCAGAGAGCCAGTACAGCCAGTTATGTTCTATGTGTGAGCATCCCGACGTATGCGACTATCCTGACAACTACAGTGGGTACGAAGGGGCTCTGAGGTGCTTGGCAAGTAATGGCGGACAAGTTGCGTTTACTAAGGTCATTTATGTCCGGAAATTCTTTGGGGTAAGTAAAATATATTACAATAGCTTTTATTTGCAGCAAGCCCAACGTTTTTTAATTGGTAAAAGCAGTAAATGTTAACTACGGTTTTCAAGGTCTTTCTGTAAACCAAAATGTGGTCCTAAGGGATTAGGACTAAAAGTAATTTACATCAGTAGATTCGGTCTCTCTTGTGGACTTTTTCCTTTTATTTAATTTTGTTTTCTCCTTTCCAAGGACTATTTTAAATTAATAAGCGACTCTGATGTGTTCCAATTTAG